>UESW01004001.1:1326861-2047134 GCA_900491605.1 Calamus simplicifolius
GGGCTTTAAGTGCCAACGGTCGGGCTTTGTGTCTGGATGGCCCAGGCTTTAAGTACCGACGGGGGTCGGCTTTGGTTGTTGAGTCGATGGTACATCTGCCAGTGGTACACTGGGCTTTGTGCCTGGCTGGCCCAGGGCTTTTGTGCCGACCGAGGCCGGGCTTAAGCTGCTGAGAGCGATGGTACATCGCTCTGCCAGTGGTACACTAGGCTTTGTGCCTGGCTGGCCCAGGGCTTTTGTGCGATCGGGGTCGGGCTTAAGCTGCTGAGAGCTGATGGTACATCGCTCTGCCAGTGGTACACTGGGCTTTGTGCCTAGCTGGCCCAGGGCTTTTGTGCCGATCGGGTCGGCTTAAGCTGCTGAGAGCCGATGGTACATCACTCTGCCAGTGGTACACTGGGCTTTGTGCCTGGCTAGCCCAGGCTTTTGTGCGACGGGGTCGGGCTTAAGCTGCTGAGAGCCAATGGTACATCGCTCTGCCAGTGGTACACTGGGCTTTGTGCCTGGCTGGCCCAGGGCTTTTGTGCTGACCGGGGTTGGGCTTAAGCTGCTAGAGCCGATGGTACATCGCTCTGCCAGTGGTACACTGGCTTTGTGCCTGGCTGGCCCAGGCTTTTGTGCCGACCGGGGTCGGGCTTAAGCTGCTGAGAGCCGATGGTACATCGCTCTGCCAGTGGTACACTGGGCTTGTGCCTGGCTGGCCCAGGCTTTTGTGCCGACCGGGTCGGCTTAAGCTGCTAAGAGCTGATGGTACATCGCTCTGCCAGTGGTACACTGGGCTTTGTGCCTGGCTGGCCCAGGGCTTTTGTGGAAAAACTGAGAGACTAGAATTTAAGTTCATTGATGAGAAGTGAAGGGTGAAAACCCACAAGGATACAAGCATGGTATTTAATGTAAAAGGAAATGTACTACTGATAGTACGACGAAGGTTGTTGGCATTCCACGTCCGGGAGAGCGGCCTCCCATCCAGCTCTTCAATCTTGTATGCCCCGTGACGGAGTGTCTCGGCGATCCGGTAGGGCCCCTCCCAATTCGGAGCTAGCTTGCCTCCTTCCGTCGGCTTTGAGACTTCAGCTCGCCGAAGGACCAGGTCTCCCGGCAAGAAAGTTTTGGGACGCACACGGGCGTTGTAGTACCTGGCAGCTCGTTGTCGGTAGACCGCCATCCGCAGCCGCGCTCGGTTTCGCACCTCCTCCACCAGGTCGAGGTTGGCCCATAGCCGGTCCGAGTTGTCTTCCTCATTATATGACTCCACCCGAGGACTCGGGGAGCCTATCTCCACCGGGATGACAGCTTCGGACCCAAAGACCAGGCTGAACGGAGTCTCTCCGTGGGGGCTCGTGGCGTTGTATGGTAGGCCCATAGCACATTGTGGAGCTCCTCCACCCACCGCCCCTTGCAATCATCCAGTCGGGTCTTAGTCCTTGGAGAATGATGCGATTGGTCACCTCGGCCGCTCCATTGGTCTGGGGGTGTCCGACGGAAGTGAATCTCTGGTGGATGCCAAGTTCGGTGCAGAACCCTCGGAAGGGCGCGTTATCAAACTGCCGGCCGTTGTCGGTGACCAGAGTATGGGGTAGCCCGAACCGGCATATGATAGACTTCCAAAAGAAGGATCTCACCTTGCTTTCAGTGATTTTAGCAAGGGCTTCGGCTTCAATCCACTTGGTGAAGTGATCGACGGCCACCAGGAGGAACTTGCGCTGTCCGAGGCCGGGGGGAATGGTCCCAAGATATCCATACCCCACTGGGCGAAGGGCCAAGGTGCCACCAAGGGGGTCAGCTGAGACGTCGGCTGTCGCTGAATATTGGCATGGCGCTGGCAGCTATCACACTTCTTAACAAGCTCGGCCGCGTCCTCCTTCATGGTCAGCCAGTAGTACCCCTGTCGTAGGGCCTTGTAAGCTAGGGCTCTGCCCCCCAGATGACTCCCGCAGATGCCTTCATGGATTTCCTGCAAGATGTAGTCTGCTTCTGCTGGCCCTACGCACTTGAGGACCGGGTATGAAAATGACCTTCGATAGAGCCTCCGTCCATTATCAGGAACCTTGGGGCCCGCCGCTTGAGCAGTCTAGCCTCCGCGGGGTCCTCAGGGAGGGTGCCGTCGGTCAAATATCGTGCATAGGCATCCATCCAAGAGGGCCCTTGTGCAACCGGCAATGCCTCTTCCGCAGCTTCAATGCTTGGGGTCTGCAAGTGCTCCACATACGTTCTTCCCAGTGTCCCGTCGGCCGAGGTGGCCAAACGGGACAGCGCGTCGGCCCTGGCGTTCTCCGCCCGGGGAATGTAGCTGACACGAAAGTAAGAGAACCGAGAGGCTTGGAACTGCACCTTACTCAGGTAACGGGACATGGTTGGGTCTCTGGCTTCGTATTCCCCAGCAACTTGTCCAGAAATAAGCTGGGAGTCCGTGAAGGCCCTCAGACGCCCTGCACCGAGCTCCTCAGCCAGCCTCATTCCGCCAACAGGGCCTCATATTCTGCTTGGTTATTAGTGGCCGGGAACTGAAACCGAAGGGCATACTCCACCACCTCCCCCTCGGGCTCGCAAGGATGAGCCCGGCTCCGCTTCCCTGAGAATTTGCTGCTCCATCCACGTGCAAGATCCAGTCTTCCTTTTCTGCCTCCTCGGCTGAGGAGGAGCCCATACGTTCCTCCGGACGTGATTCCTCCGTACGTTCCTCAGTCCAAGTACACTCGACCAAGAAATCAGCTAACACCTGAGACTTCATGGCTGACCTTGGCCGAATAGATAGGTCAAACTCACTCATTTGGCCCATTTGGCCAGCCGACCGGAGGTGTCAGGACGGGACAAGATGGTCCGAAGAGGTTGGTCCGTGAGCACCACGATGGGATGAGCCTGAAAGTAGGGTCGGAAGCGTTGGGCAGAGACCACCAGGGCAAAAATGATCTTCTCGGTTCTAGTGTATCTTGTCTCAGCATCATGAAGTACCTTGCTGGTGTAGTAGACCGGCCTCTGCACCCCGTCGGCATCCATGCGCACGAGCACAGAACTGACGGCCTCTGGGGAGGCTGCGAGGTACAGGAAGAGCTCCTCCCCGCCCTCTGGCTTGGACAACAGCGGGGGAGTGGATAGAAATCGCTTCAACTCTTCAAAGGCATCCTGACACTCCTTTGTCCACTCGAAGCTGCTGACCTTGCGCAGCGCCTTAAAGAAGGGCAGGCACCTTTCTGCCGATCTCGACATGAAGCGACTCAAGGCCGCCACCCTCCGGTTAGGCGTTGCACCTCCTTCTTATTAGCTGGGGGCCTCATATCCAAGATAGCCCGGATCTTGTCAGGATTGGCTTCAATCCCCGCTGGGTTACCATAAAGCCCAGGAACTTGCCTGCCGCCACCCCAAAGGCACACTTGCAGGGATTCAGCCTCATTTGGTACCGGCGCAGGTTGTTGAAGGTCTCTGCAAGGTCGGTGACGTGATCAGCAGCATTGGTGCTCTTGGTCAGCATATCATCCACGTACACCTCCATGTTACGCCCGATCTGGTCCTCAAAGACCTTATTCATCAACCTCTGATAGGTAGCTCCGGCATTCTTCAACCCAAACGGCATTACCTTGTAACAATAAAGCCCTTTTTCAGTGACAAAGGAGGTGGCTTCTTCATCAGCCGGGTTCATCCTGATCTGGTTGTACCCGAAAAGGCATCCATGAAGCTAAGAGTTTCGTGCCCGGACGTGGCATCCACTAGCTGGTCGATCCGGGGCAGTGGGAAGCTGTCTTTGGGGCATGCCTTATTGAGATCGGTGAAGTCCACGCACATCCTCCAGCTCCCACTGGCCTTGCGAACCATCACGACATTCACCAGCCAGTCAGGGTAGTGTACCTCACGGATGTGATCGGCTGCCAACAGCTTTCGCACCTCCTCATCCACGGCCTTTTGCCTGTCAGGGGCGAAGCTCCTCTTCTTCTGCCTAATGGGTCGGCACTTGGCCTGATGTTGAGCTGGTGGGTGATCACTTCCTCTGGAATGCCTGGCATGTCGGATGCCGACCAGGCGAAGACATCTGCGTTAGCCCGTAGGAAAGTGAGGAGCTGGTCACGGGCCTCCTCTGGGAGTAGGGCTCCAATCTGGATTGTCTTCGTTGGGTCCTCTCCGAGAGGGAAAGCAAGCAGGCGCTCGGCCGGCTCCCCTCTTCTCTCAGGTCCCGGGGGTCCAGTGTCTCCGATGCAGGTGCAGGTGCCGCCTCCTGCGGACTAGGGGCCGTATGATAGCAAAGTGGGAGCAGGTTCTGCTCCCCCACATCTCCCCGACTCCCTCCCTGGTAGGAAACCTTACGAGGAGTCGTTTAGTGGATATGACAGCGTCCAAAAGATTGAGCCCAGTCTCCCGAGGATTGCGTTATAGGCGAGGGGCACTCGGACCACCAGGAAATTCATGAGGATGGTGCTTTGGCGGGGTCGTGCCAGCCATGACAGGAAGAGTGACCTCCCCCTCGACTTTCACAGAGTCCCAGTGAACCCCATCAGGGGCGTGGCGATGGGCCGGAGCAGGTCGGGCGACAGGTTCATGCGAACAAAAGCATCATAATTCAAAACATCCACCGAGCTTCCGCTATCAACCAGAATTCTTTTTACAGGATGCTTAGCGATCGTCATGGACACGACGATGCTATCATCGTTTTTATTCACCACCCCCTCTAAGTCCTCCTTAAAGAAAGGAATTACAGATCTAACTCCCCCCCTCTCGGCCTCTTGGGCGGGCCACCTGCCCCCCAGGAAATCATCGCCACCATCTTCTCAGTTGGAGTGTTGTCGATCATCGGCGGCGGAGGCGCTGACGGGCCAGGAGTATCCGGGTTGTTCTTCCGAACGAACTTCCCAGATGGCCACGCTGGATAAGATCCTTATCGCCTTCTTCAGCTGGCGACAGTCGTCGGTGTCGTGGCCATGGTCCCGGTGGTATCGGCAGTAGAGGTTCTTGTTACGGGGGATCTTTGGGTTCATCGGAGGTGGGCGCTGAAGATAGGACTCACCCTCAATCTCGAGCAGGATGTGCGATATAGGGGCGAGCAGTGGAGTGTAGGGTCCATCTCTCTGTGCAGGAGCTCGGGGACGATTGTCTGGTCGGTGGGGAGGTTCAGGTTTCGGGGTCGAACTTCAACAGGCTCAGGGGGGCCGGCTTCTTGAGGGCGCTCCCACTTGCCTTCGCGTCGGGAGGAATCAGCCTCATCGGCGCGGATATACTTCTGGGCCCGGGTCAAAAGTTCGCATAAGAACCGGACGACTTCTTATCCAGGGAGTACGCGAAGCGGGACGGACGGAGCCCTCGCTTCAGGGCCAAAGTGGCCACTGAATCTTCAAGATTGTAAACCTCTAGGGCTGCCTCCTTGAACCGAGCGACATAATCCCGCAAAGACTCGCCGTTCTTCTGTTGGACAGCGAAGAGGCTGTCAGCTACTCTTGGGATCTTCTGGTAGGCATCAAAATGGGCCAAAAAGGCTCTTTCCAACTGACAGAAGGAATCGATACTCCATGGTGGCAGGCGAGAGTACCAGGCTTGGGCAGCCTTCTTCAGGGTGGCAGGGAAGGCGATGCACATGAGCGAATCGGTGGCCCCCTGGACCTGCATGAGTACCTTGTAGCTTTCTAGGTGGTCTAGGGATTGTAGTCCCGTCATAAGGATCTAGCTGGGGAGGCAGAATCGGGTAGAGGGCTCTTCCATGATGTGGCGGGACAGCGGAGGCCGGCTGTCATAATCCATCTCAGGCAGTGGGTGATCCGGCGGCTGAGTTCCTCCAACCGCTGGTTATACTCGAGTTGACGCTCGGCCCGACAGGCTATCCGGCCATCAAAAGAACCTTCTCCTGAAGATTCTGAAGACGGGGGAGGTGACGGCGATGTCTGCGAGGGCGCTTCACCTCCCTCCCATGTCGCCGCCTGGGAGAAACACTGGCATGGCGAGAAGGTGATCGGGGTCTCTTAGAGGCCTCCCGCGATAAGGCTTGGGAAGCGTGACGGTGGCGAGCTTCGGTACCGGTGATCTCCTTCGGGAAGAATGCTGGCTGGGTTGCACCATGCCCGGAACCGATGGAAATGGCTCCGGCTGCCGTAGGGCCGCCTGCTGATACTGCAGGCCTTGGACTGCCGCCGCCAAGGATTGGACTTGCGTGGCTAGAGCGGCGAACCGGTCTTCCTGGAGCTGATGGGGAGGAGGCGCAGGGACGTCGACCGGAGGAGCGGAAGGTCTAGCCTCCTGAGGATGCGGCGGTGCCGGGACGTCGACCGGGAGAGCTGAGGGGGCAACCGCTAGTGGATCAGCTCCTTGGCGCAGCCCCCCAGCGCAACTGACAGAGCCCCCTTTCGCACGGGTTGTCACCATGACTCAAGAGCTTGGAGAGAGAGGAGTCGCAGATTGCTGGTTCGATGTCTTCTCTTTCTCCCCCCTTCCTGGTGTGCCAATCTGATGACGCCAAGTCACTTTCTTCAAGCGCCGGGAAACAGACGTCCTCCTCGCCGGACTCCTGCAAGAAAAGTCCGGAGACCGGATGCTCCGGTGGGGACCCTCCGACGCTCAAGTCAGTCACTTGGGAACAGATGAGAACTGTCTAGCCGAAGGGAACTAAACAGTTAGGGCTTAACTAGTGGAAAAGAGCTAGAAAAACTAGAGTTCATCCCCTACTTACGGCATGGGCGTATGCTTTATACCTGTTCGAAGATCTCCTTCTATTCTCGATGATTGCTGATTTCCAGGAGCCCAGTTCGATAACGGACAAAATATGAGGCTGACAATGACGGATCGTACTGTCACCGTACATGCTGGAGGTGTCCCGCATCATTGGTCAGCACGGCCTCATAGGTGTCTTGCATCTGGGGCTATATCTGGTGCGCGCCACCGCTGGATATGACCGCGCACAGTAGCGGGCAGGTGGTGGACCGTACGCTGCAACGGGGTATGGTCGCGCACAGTGACAGACATACAACGGACCATACGCCATTATGAGGCATGGTCACACCCTGCTACAGATGTGCGGCGGATCATGTGGGCATGCCAGGTGGCCCAGAGCGGGCCGGATCGTGCGCCGGGGGTCGAAGTACTGTTCATGTGGCCCGAGACCGAGAGGGGGTCTCGGGGGTTGAGATACTGTTCATGTGGCTTGAGACCGAGAGGGGGTCTCGGGGCTGAGACACTGTTCATGCGGCCCGAGACCGAGAGGGGGTCTCGGGGGTTGAGATACTGTTCATGTGGCCCGAGACCGAGAGGGGTCTTGGGGGTTGAGACACTGTTCATGTGGCCCGAGACCGAGAGGGGGTCTCGGGGGCTGAGACGCTGTTCATGTGGCCCGAGACCGAGAGGGGGTCTCGGGGGCTGAGACTGTTCATGTGGCCCGAGACCGAGAGGGGTCTCGGGGCTGAGATGCTGTTTATGTGGCCCGAGACCAAGAGGGGTCTCGGGGGCTGAGATACTGTTCATGTGGCCCGAGACCGAGAGGGGGTCTCGGGGGCTAGACGCTGTTCATGCGGCCCGAAGACCGAGAGGGGTCTCGGGGGCTGAGATACTGTTCATGTGGCCCGAGACCGAGAGGGGGTCTCGGGGGCTGAGACGCTGTTCCTATGGCCCGAGACCGAGAGGGGGTCTCGGGGGCTGAGACGCTATTCATGCGGCCCGAGACCGAGAGGGGGTCTCGGGGGCTGAGACGCTGTTCATGTGGCCCGAGACCGAGAGGGGTCTCGGGGGCTGAGACGCTATTTATGCGGCCCGAGACCGAGAGGGGGTCTCGGGGGTTGAGATACTGTTCATGTGGCCCAGACCGAGAGAGGGTCTCGGGGGCTGAGACGCTGTTCATGCGGCCCGAGACCGAGAGGGGGTCTCGGGGCTGAGACGCTGTTCATGTGGCCCAAGACCGAGAGGGGGTCTCAGGGGTTGAGATATTTTCATGTGGCCTGAGACCGAGAGGGGGTCTCGGGGTGTTGAGAGAGCCTCCGTCAGTCGCCGTATCGTTGTCGTTTATTCCGACGGCGTTGGATCAGCCATATCACTTCCCATTTCCTTCGCTATTAGAAATTAACCTTTTAATAAGGAACAAAATCCCTTGGTGAAGAGTTTCATCGAGGGATTTTCCTTGCAATATATGATGTTAGTAAAAGTCTCCCTCAGAAATCCCCTGATAATTACTGAGGGATCATTTGCTAAAATTGTAGTCCATTTATAAAGAATTTGTGATCATCATGATTTGAACTCACGACCAACTAATTACAAAACAAGCACATATGAAAGCTTAGGATATTTCTCCTAATTAACTTGAAAGTGGTGGTTTGAACCTTGACAAAGGGTCTTGCTGCTGCGCCAATCTGATCATTAGCATTAAAAGATGTAAGCCCAAGATTTTGATAAGATTTGAACTAGTTAGAAAGAGAGAGAAAGGAATGAAGGATTTTTTTTTGTTTAATTAATGGTATTAAAAATTAGTTCATAATATTAATTTACTTATGACTTTTATTTTTATGCTAATAAGAGAATGACATATGCTAGGTACAAGATTTTAAAATCACTAAGGGATTTCTAAGAAAAATTTCTTTCTGATATCATTTTTATGTTTTTAAAATATCTTACCAGCACCAAGGGATTTATCCCTTAGTAAATCTCTAAAGGACCAAATTTTTCTTACAAATTCCTTACTAAAAATTGCTTAAATAATCACTCAGCTATAGAATCCCCTTGTAGGATTACTAAGGATCCCTTGTAGATTACTAAGGGATTTTTAAAAAATTTATCAAGAAAATATATCACTAGTAAACTCCTTAGAGATTCCTTATTAAAACTAAAATTTGAATGTTCCTTGAAAATTTCTTTCTAATCCCTTGTTAATTTTTTAAGGAACATATCCCTTGATGATGTCCTTTGATGAAAGGCTTATTTTTGGTAATGCTTCTTTTTTTTTTTTTTCCTCCATGGTATCTTTTTGTGGATTTTGGCATAATTATCCAAGATCGGAAAACTATTTGGTTGGAGAAACCAAAAATTAGATCGCCGAGTTGTATTTGCTATAGGCGTTGTTCTTTTTTCCTATTTAATCTTTAAATTTTGTGTGGGGATGGATTACTTTTACTTAGTCTAATTAATTGCCCGGTCTGGTTGAAGCTTAAACACAGTAATAGATAAGAGATTGTTGTGATCTTTCGTCTAAACACTTGATTGGTGGGATAGAACTGTAAATTTTGAGGAATTTTTTTTTTGATCCGAGAGTTGTATCAGCCAATAGTCACATGTTCTTTGTTGTTTTCTATTCAAACTTTTTAACCTCCCATTAGCGTCCGGAAGCTTTACTTGTTCAGAATATTTTTGAGAACTTTTTAACTTCCCAACGCTTACTAGCATCGGGAAGTTTTACCTGTTTGCGCTCAGCAGTTTCGGATAAATTTTTCTCCACATCCACTTTAAAAGTGTTGGAATGTCTTTTTTTTTTTTTTTTCAATGCTAATAAGCATTGAAAAGGACCTTGCATTATATAAAAGAATTATTGTAGTGACATTTATAGAACTACATTTAGATGTTTAGGAACATATGGATTACAAACTTAAAATAGGCGATGCTAAAACAATTATTTTTTGATGCTAAAAGCATCAAAAAATATCATTCCGACGCTTCTTGAAGCATTGAAAAATAGTAGTGAAGATAAAATTTTGATGCATCTTGCCGACGCTTTAAAGCATCGGGATGCTTTAAAGCATTGGCAAGATGAAACTTTGCCGATGCTTTAGCGTTAGCAAATTCTAATTTTGCCAATGCTAAAATCGCCGAAGAAATAAATTTTATTAAATAAAATAAAACAACACACTGACACTCTCTAAAAGTGTCACCACTTTCAAAATTTTTCAGCGCCATACTGCGTTGGAAAGAAAGGGTTGCCATACCGAATATTTGTTGCATAGATTATTTACACTTTTTGGTTTAAAGAATGCAAGTGCTGAATATCAAATTAAGTGTTATGAATAGTATGATATGATTGATGATTTTATGGAAATGATATAGTGGTAAATCATTTACTAGACCGAATCATATGGTAGAACTAAGAAAAGCTTTTGCTCCATAAATGAAAATTAAACCCTTTGAAATGTGCTTTTGGCATGATAGACAATAATTTCTTTGGATTTTTCATGCACAAATTAATGAGGAGTAGAAACTAACAAAATAAGGCAAAAGCAATTATAGAATCACGGCCTTCTATGAATAAGAAAGACTTACAGTGATTACTTGGCTAATTAAATTAATTATTTATATTTGTTTATTTCAAATTTTGCAGGAAATTTTTTTTGGCTTTTAGCCCACTATTAAAATTAAAGGATGAAGTGATGAGAAAGAATCCGTGTACGGGCAAATACTAGCAGACCGTAATATGCAGCAGAATAATAAATAAAATGCGCAAACCACACAATCACAGAAACACCAAGATTTACGTGGAAAATCCTTTCAAGATAAAGGAAAAAAACTACGGGTAAGCCAGAGAAGAAGATCCACTATAGAATAATAAATATCCAAGTCTTAAAGTCTCTTGCCATGACTTGAGAAACAATCACAAGAGAATAATAGGGATATAAGAATTACGTCACCGAAAAATACGGTCTCTTGCGTTACCTCCATATTTTCTTCCCTTCTCTTCTTCTTCTTCTCTTGTTTTTCTTCTGCAACACCTTCACGTGATTCCTGGAGTGGAAGTTCTCCCCCGTAGTCAAGCACCAAGCAGCAGCCCTTCCCTTTCTTCCCCTAGCAATCTACGCTCCTAGAAAAAAGAGAAATACCCGCTACCTGCTCCTCCTCTTTTTCCCAGATGGCTGCTCCTTGAAAAGGAGAAAACCAAGAAAAGGAAGGCGGCTGC
Source organism: Calamus simplicifolius (assembly GCA_900491605.1). Taxonomy (NCBI): domain Eukaryota; kingdom Viridiplantae; phylum Streptophyta; class Magnoliopsida; order Arecales; family Arecaceae; genus Calamus; species Calamus simplicifolius. The sequence goes on from UESW01004001.1 coordinate 1,337,696, forward strand.
TCTTCCAAAAAACTAACTAAGGAACCGTGAAAAAGAAGTCATGCCACGCTTTTAGCCCTAATGGGCTGAATAAGTGGGCCATGGGCCCAACAACCTCCCCTTCAGCCCATAAGGGAGGCTGTCTCATGCTTTCTTAGTGTGAAATCATGCCGACCAGCTATCGGCATATCTCTTGCCTTTCTTTTGACAAGGTCTTTGTCAACATGTCTGCTCCATTTTCATCTGTGTGAATTTTTGAAGCTGTAACTGCTTCTTTTCAAACACATTTCGAATCCAGTGATATCTGACATCTATATGCTTTGACTTGGAATGAAAAGTTGGGTTCTTGCACAAGTGGATGACGCTCTGGCTGTCACAATGTACCACATAATTTTTCTGTTTTAGCCTCAATTTATGTAAGAATTCTTTCATCTACATCTTCTTACAGACCTCGGTAACAGCAATATATTCTGCCTCTGTGGTAGAGAGAGCTACACACCTTTGCAATCTGGATTGCCATGACACAGCTCTCCCTACAAAAGTAAGTATGAAACCTGATGTGGACTTTTGTATCAATATCTCTTGCCATATCTGTATCTGTGTAGCCAATCAGCACAGCTGGACCAACCCCAAAGCTTAAACAAACTTTGGAGCTTCCTCTGAGATATCTGAAGATCCACTTCACTGCTGCCCAATGCTCTTTTTCTGGATTTGCATGAAATCTGCTAGCAACACCCACTGCATATGCGATGTCTAGCCTAGTACATATCATCACATACGTCAAACTTCCGACTGCTGAAGTGTAAGAAACCTTCTTCATTTTCTCCTTCTCCTCATCACTTGAAGGACTCTGTCTGAGCACAACCTGAAGTGACCTGCAAGAGGAGAACCAACTGGCTTTGCATTGCTCATACTGAACCTATCCAATACCTTCTCAATGTACTTTTCCTGTGACAACCATATTTTCTTGGTTCTTCTATCACGAAAAATCTGCATGCCCAGTATTTGCTTTGCTGGTCCCATATCCTTCATTGCAAATGACTTGCTCAGCTCCTTCTTCAATTGTCAATCATAGACATATCTTTCCCAAGGATAAGCATGTCATCAACATAAAGTAGGAGTATGACAAAATCCTCACTAAACCATTTGATATAACACAATGATCTGAAGCATTCTTTTGTATCCATTTTCAGCCATAAATGAATCAAATTTCTTGTACCACTACCTTGGAGCTTGCTTCAGCCCATACAAGCTTTTTTTCAATCTGCAGACAAGATTTTCTTTACCTTTGACTTTGAAGCCTTCTGGTTGCTCCATATAGATTTCCTCCTCCAAATCACCATGAAAAAAAGCTATCTTCACATTTAACTGCTCAACCTCCAAGTCTAGACTAGAAGCAATACCTAGAGCAACACGAATTGAAGACATTTTAACAACAGGAGAAAAAATCTCTTCAAAGTCAATACCTTTCTTTTGACCAAAGCCTTTCACAACCAATCTGGCCTTGTACTTTGGTTGAGAACAATGTTGTTGAGTCTTTAACCTGAAAACCCACTTGTTCTTTAAAGCCTTCCTTCCTTTTGGTAGTTCACTAAATCATATGTGTGGTTCTTTGTAAGGCATCCATTTCTTCCAGCATACCTACTAACCACTCCTTTTTCTGCTCACTTTCAACTGCCTCCTGGTAACATTCTGGTTCACCTGCATCAGTAAGCATTATATATTCATCTGTAGAATACCTTTTGGAAGGTTGACGTTGTCTGGTAGATCTTCTCAGCTGAGGCTCTGTAGGAGGTTGCTCCTGATCTCCTTCCTGCTCACATGTCCTACAGGTGAGTTAATACTGCTCCTGCACTATTTTCTTGCACATCTCCCCATCACCCTGATTTACTGGAGGAGTAACTGGATCACAGTCTGTTAATCCTCCTGCAGAAGACTTGACTAGCACCTCCTTCTTGAAGTCTTGAAGGGTTTGATCTTCAAAAAATACCACATCTCTGCTTCTGAATACCTTCTGCTTTTCTGGATCCCAAAGTCTATAACCAAACTCATCATGTGAGTAACCAAGCAAAGCACATTCTTTTGTCTTACCATCCAGCTTGGACCTCTCAATGTCTGGAACATGTGCAAATGCACGACAACCAAACACTCTCAAGTGCTTATAAGAGACATCTTTCCCTGACCATACACGCTCTGCAACATCACCATCTAGAGCTGTACATGGTGACAAGTTTATTACATCAACCGCTGTCTTCAATGCCTCATCCCAAAATCTTTTAGGTAACTTGGACTGTGAAAGCATACATCTGATCTTTTCTATGATGGTGCGGTTCATCCACTACAAGAAAATTTAAATATAGCGATGTCCAAATGCATCGCTACTACGTCGCTAAACACTCTATAGTGACGCATTAGCAACGCAATTGCGGCGTCGCTATGAATGTCGTCGTAATCTCAATTTGTCGCAATTGCATCACTTAACAACGACTCTCTGCGATGCAATAAATACGTTGCAATATATTGCTTAAATACGTCGCAATATTGCGACGCAACATACATGCATCGCTAATTTTAAAAATTTTTTAAAAATATTTGCGACAAATCTTGTCGCAATTGAGTCACTAATTAATTAATTTATTTTTTTAAAAAATTAATTAGTGATGCATTAGCGACTTAAATTGCTTCGCTAATATTTCTAAATTATTATTATTAAATATTTCAACGCATTTAGTTGCATCACAATATTAATAATATATTTTTAGATATTAGCGATGCAATTTCAGTCACTAATGTATCGCTAATTAAATTTTTTTAAAAAATTGCGACACTAGGTCATTGCGTCATAATATTAATAATAATATTTTAAAATATTAGCGATGCAATTTCGGTCACTAATGCATCACTAATTAAATTTTTTTTAAAAATAAAATATTAAAAATTAAAACGGTTAATACAATTTCGTTACATTTAAATATTGATCGAAACATTCTTTACTCATTGATCCAAACAATAATCATTCAATTTTTAAAAATAATTAATATATTAAAATTTTAAAGTTTTCATGTACAAAATAAAAAAGTAAAAAAAATTACATCAAGAATCGGTGCGATCACGTGGAGGCTGGAAACCTGCGACATACGGCTAACCATATCCTGCAACTGACGCATCTGATCTTGCACATCTACAAGCTCCTGCTGATGGCCTCGCATACATTGCTCGAACTCGTGCTCGAACTCCTGCCGAACCTCATGCCGAACCTCCTGACGAACATCCTGCCGAACCTCCTCCGTAATAGATCTCCGAATGTCGTCTAAATGCTCGGCAGGAATATCACCAGAATATGGGCTGGAGGCCTGATGGGAAAAATATGTAGAAGCTCTAGTGCCTAGACCATAGACCCTGTGGTCTCGCGGCTGGGCACCAACAGCCTCCAAAAAACACCGTCGACTCTCCTCTGCTGAGAGTTCGATGGGCGTATCCCATCAGTGGAGTTGACCTGCGATGCCTGGGAGCGAAGCTCTCGACTCGTATCTTTGAATTATAAAATTAACAAAATGAATCAAAAAATTTCTCTAAATAAAATTTTAGAAATTAAACAGATACTACATAAAGCTAATTTCTTACAGCAACCTCCCGTGATCGTGTATCGACCCAGGAACCGTCCCTCTTGGTGTGTGTCACCCTGAATAGATGAAACTCACCAGGATCTCCGCCCTCCTGCTCAGACTATAACAATAAAAAAAATTAATATTAATACAAATATTATAAATAACTAAATTAGTATTAAATTATTTATGTTTTCTTACCATACAACGTGTTGGCCCAGATGGCAACCCAAGAGGGGGGGGGGGGTGAATTGGGTTCTTAAAAATTTAAGACTTTTTAGAAGATTTAAACTGATTTGCTCAAGATGTGCAAGTGAGTGAAATTAACTAATAAGCAATGCACAAGCAATTAATAAAGAGAGATAGAGAGAGAGAAAATATAGCACGGCAAACACAAGATAATTTTATAGTGGTTCGGTGCAACCAACACCTACGTCCACTCCCAAGATTCACTTGGGTCCACACTATAATCTCTCTAGATTACAGCCGAGTTGTTTTCCAAGCTCACAACTCAAACTTGTTGTTTTCCGGGTGAACAACGAACCCAGCTGGTTTTAACTCGGGCTTACCAGCACAAAACCCTACACGTTGTTTTTCACGGGCTCACAACTAACCCAACACAAGCACTCCGGCTTGCAACGAGGTATATCAACCTCCACTGATTCAATCCACTGATTGAATCAGCAAACAATTAGAATAAAGTGTTTGGATAATGAAATGCTCCCCTTGAGCAAATATACAAATGAAGTACAAAATAAAGAGTTAGAAAAGCCTGATAGTATTGCAGATGGTAGTGGCTTTGGCTTTCTTCCTTCTTCTCTTTAACTCCTCTTGAAAGTGTTGAATCACGCCTCAGCAAGATTCTTGACCGTTGAAGACTTTGGAGTTGAGATGAAGCTTTTTCTCCTTTTGAAAATCCTCCGATTTGACCTTTGAAATGCTTTGGATTTTCTTTTGACTTTGTGGATTGATGAGAAGGAGCAGACGAAACTTCCTCTTGGATTTCACTCCTTTTGAATCACTCTCCTTTGAGCTAGAAGATTTTTCCAATATGCTCTGTTTTTCCCTCTTTTCAAAAGATATTCTTTTCTCTCTTTTTGATTTTCTGATTGTTTGATTTGAAAAGAGCTCCTCTATTTATAGAATCTGCAAAAATATATCCGTTAGAGACAAGGAAAAATAGCCGTTATTTGAAAATCTTACCGTTGGGGCTGATGTGTCATCGTTAAAAATCGCGCCCAGATTTGCTGGAGTCGACTCATGCTTTTCCCGAGTCGGCTCGAGCTCGTCTTACCAAAAATAGAAATGTTTAAAAAGGTTAGGGGTCGACTCGCTAAAAGTGAAGTGTCGACTCCTGAAAGTCGGGAGTCGACTCGTGAAAGGCTTGGGGTCGACTCGAGAGGTGCTCAGAAAAACACTCTTCTGGTGTCTGAGCGGAGTCGACTCGCACAGTCCAGGAGTCGGCTCGACAGAATCAGGGGTCGACTCGACAATTTCATGGGTCGACTCGACACAGATGCACATTTCTGTACACTGAGCGGAGTCGACTCTGAAACTCAGGAGTCGGCTCCGGAACGTATCAAAAATCAGAAACTTTTCTGATTGACATTAAAATCGTTCCAGATTCATTTTAATTCATTGTTTTGACATGAAATCAATAAAATTAACATTTAGAATTGATTCAAGAACTAATCCAAAACTTATTGAATAAAACATGAATTATAACATTTCTTTTCGAAAGTTTGAATATTGAGCTTAAAGTCACTTTCAAAATTGATTAAAGTTAAACTTGAGCATTCTCATTGATTGTTCAAAATAAATTTGTTGCTCATTTACATAAACTCATTACATCCTTTAATAAACTCAATGGCTTTTAGTAATCATCAAAATCAAAAGGATTGGATCATATAATTTTCTATAATCTTTCAACAATCTCCCCCTTTTTGATGATGACAAAAATATTGAGTTTGTTCATGATTGATTAGTGAATTTATTTTGTTTTCATAGTTAGGCTTAGGCTCCCCCTTAATGAGGTAGCTCCCCCTATGAAACTTAATTAAATATCTCATTGTTTATCTCAATCATCACAATCATAGAACTANTAGGCTTAGGCTCCCCCTTAATGAGGTAGCTCCCCCTATGAAACTTAATTAAATATCTCATTGTTTATCTCATTGATTACTTTGATTTCTTTCAAATATATCACAATCATAGAACTATAAAATTCTCCCCCTTTTTTGTTATCAACAAAAAGATAGAGAAACATAAACATTCATTCAAACAAGATAAGATTTGACAATTTCATTCATTCATTGAAATAAGGAAATGCATTGTGTTGAAAGATTATAGAAAAATTATATGATCCAATCCTTTTGATTTTGATGATTACTAAAAACCATTGAGTTTATTAAAGGATGTAATGAGTTTATGAAAATGAGCAACAAATTTATTTTGAACAATCAATGAGAATGCTCAAGTTTAACTTTAATCAATTTTGAAAGTGACTTTAAGCTCAATATTCAAACTTTCAAAAGAAATGTTATAATTCATGTTTTATTCAATAAGTTTTGGATTAGTTCTTGAATCAATTCTAAATGTTAATTTTATTGATTTCATGTCAAAACAATGAATTAAAATGAATCTGGAACGATTTTAATGTCAATCAGAAAAGTTTCTGATTTTTGATACGTTCCGGAGCCGACTCCTGAGTTTCAGAGTCGACTCCGCTCAGTGTACACAGAGAGTGTTTTTCTGAGCGACTCTCGAGTCGACCCCCCTTTCACGAGTCGACTCCCGACTTTCAGGAGTCGACACTTTAGTTTTAGCGAGTCGACCCCTAATTTTTAAAATTTCTATTTTTGGTAATCGACTTCGAGCCGACTCCCAAAAGCTGAGTCGACTCCGCAAATCTGGGCGCGATTTTTAACGATGACACATCAGCCCCAACGGTAAGATTTTCAAATAACGGCTATTTTTCCTTGTCTCTAACGGATATATTTTTGCAGATTCTATAAATAGAGGAGCTCTTTTCAAATCAAAAAAGAGAAAATCAAAAAGAGAGAAAAGAATATCTTTTGAAAAGAGGGAAAAACAGAGCATATTGGAAAAATCATCTAGCTCAAAGGAGAGTGATTCAAAAGGAGTGAAATCCAAGAGGAAGTTTCGTCTGCTCCTTCTCATCAATCCACAAGAGTCAAAAGAAAATCCACAAGCATTTCAAAGGTCAAATCGAGGATTTTCAAAAGAGAGAAAAAGCTTCATCTCAACTCCAAAGTCTTCAACGGTCAAGAATCTTGCTGAGGCGTGATTCAACACTTCAAGAGGAGTTAAAGAGAAGAAGGAAGAAAGCCAAGCCACTACCATCTGCAATACTATCAGGCTTTTCTAACTTTTTTATTTTGTACTTCATTTGTATATTTGCTCAAGGGGAGCATTTCATTATCCAAACACTTTTATTCTAATTGTTTGCTGATTCAATCAGTGGATTGAATCAGTGGAGGTTGATATACCTCGTTGCAAGCCGGAGTGCTTGTGTTGGGTTAGTTGTGAGCCCGTGAAAAACAACGTGTAGGGTTTTGTGCTGGTAAGCCCGAGTTAAAACCAGCTGGGTTCGTTGTGCACCCGGAAAACAACAAGTTTGAGTTGTGAGCTTGGAAAACAACTCGGCTGTAATCTAGAGAGATTATAGTGTGGACCCAAGTGAATCTTGGGAGTGGACGTAGGTGTTGGTTGCACCGAACCACTATAAAATTATCTTGTGTTTGCCGTGCTATATTTTCTCTCTCTCTCTCTTTATTGCTTGTGCATTGCTTTTAGTTAATTTCACTCACTTGCACATCTTGAACAAATCAGTTTAAAGTTAAAAAGTCTTAAATTTTTAAGAACCCAATTCACCCCCCCCCTCTTGGGTTGCCATCTGGGCCAACAATTGGTATCAGAGCAAGTGCTCATTTAGAATTTGATCTCACGATCAAGGGCTAAAGATCCATATGGCAACACAAATTGGTTCAAGTTTTGCTGAAGGTCATTCTACGAATCGACCTCCTTTATTTAATGGAACCAACTATTCATATTGGAAAGCTAGAATGAGAATATTCATTCAAGCTTCGGACTATGAATTGTGGGGAGTAATAATAAACGGACCTAGTACACCCACACACCTTATTGATGGCACTATTGTTCCTAAACCCGAAAGGGATTGGAATGATAATGATAGGAGAATGGCACAACTAAATGCTAAGCCATTAATATTTTATATTGTTCCTTAGACTCAAATGAATTCAACCGAATCTCAACTTGTAATTCCGCAAAAGAAATTTGGGATAGGTTGGAAATAACTCATGAAGGAACAAACCAAGTAAAAGAATCAAAGATAAATATTTTGGTTCATAAATATGAATTATTTACTATGGAACAAACTGAAACCATCACATGCATGTTCACTAGATTCACTGATATTGTGAATGGTTTAAAAAGTCTTGGAAAATTTATACTAATGCTGAGCTTGTTCGCAAAATTCTTAGGTCACTTCCAAGGACGTGGGAAGCCAAGGTGACCGCCATCAAGAAGCCAAAGATCTGAACATTACCTTGGAAGAGCTTCTTGGTTCCTTATGACCATGAGCTTCAAGTCAAACAACATGTTGAGGATGAGTCAAAAAGAAGAAGACCATCGCCCTCAAAGCTGCAGAAAAGGAAATAAGCAGCAGCGATGATGAAGAGGATGATGATGATGAGAGCCCTCCTTGCAAGGAAATTCAAGAAATTTATGAAAGAAAGGCCCTTCCACAAAAAGAATTTGTTTCAAAAATGGAAGGAGAAAAAGAAAAGGATAAGAAAAAGGAAAAGGACAAAGAGAAAGAGCCCTTAGTATGTATGAATGTAAAAAACCAGGGCATTTTAGATATGACTGTCCTTTACTTAAGAAGGCCTACAAGAAAAAGAAAAAGGCATACATGGCAACTTGGACTGATAGTGAAGAGTCTTCTTCCGAAGAAGAAGAACAAAAAGAAGTTGCTAATATCTGCTTCATGGCCAACGACGACGACAACGACAATGAGGTAAGTTCTGAAAAATGATGAATTTACATTTGATGAAATGTTTGAGGCTTTCAATGAACTTATGATTGATTTTAAATCCTTGAAAAAGAAGTATAAGTTTTTGAAAAATGACAATATTAGCTTAGCTAAAAGTAAAAATGAATTAGCTTTAGAAGTTAAGAACTTAACTAATGAAAAAGAAGAACTTAGCAAAGAAAGAGATAATCTTAATCAAGAAATAGATTTGTTAAAATCTGAAACTAAAAACTCAACAAAAGATTTAAAAGATCAATTAGAAACTTTAGCTTTAGAAAAGAACAGCAAGTTAAAGAAAATGACTCTCTTAAGAAAGATGTTAAAAAATATAAAGACATTGTTGAGAAATTCACTTTAAGTTCAACTAAACTTAACATGATCTTAGATAGTCAAAAAGCTGTTTTTGACAAAGCAGGTTTAGGATATAACACATTAAGGAAACAAAAATCTTTAAAGAATATTTTTATAAAAGCCAACCAAAGTAATATAACTTGTTTCAAATGTAATGAAAAAGGTCATAAATCATTTGAATGCAAAACGTTAAATAATAACAACAAGTTAAATGTTAAAGCTAAGAAAATATGGGTTCCGAAAGGAACAATTTTTGTTGCTGCTAACCATGAAGGACCCAAGAAAGCTTGGGTACCTAAACATAAAGTTTGATTATGTTGCAGGAATGTCTTGTAGCCAAAAGATCAAAGAAAAAGTGGTACCTTGATAGTGGCTGCTCAAGACATATGACGGGTGACAAAGATGAATTCATCACCCTAGAAGAAAAGAAAGGTGGAGTTGTTACGTTTGGCGATAACGGTAAAGGTCAAATTATGGGCCTTGGTAAAGTCCGTATAACTCCATCTACATTTATTGATAATGTACTTTATGTTGATGGTTTGAAGCATAATCTAATAAGTATAAGTCAATTATGTGATAAAAACTTTAATGTTTCATTTAAATCTTCTGTATGCACTGTAACTAATTCTATTGATGATAGCATTGTATTTACTGGTTATAGACATGGCAATGTTTACTTGGTTGATCTAGAAAAATTATCTTTGAGTGATCATTGCTTAATTGCTGACAATGCTAACATAAATGAAATTAGTTGGTTGTGGCATCGTAGATTAGGTCATGCAAGCACACACCTTATTTCAAAACTAATTAAAATGGATTTAGTTAAAGGATTACCTAAACTAGATTTTGAAAATAATAAAATATGTGATGCATGTCAATTTGGAAAACAAACTAGAAGTTCTTTCAAATCTAAAAACATTGTTTCAACTTCTAGGGCACTAGAGCTACTTCACATGGATCTTTTCGGACCAACTAGAACCACAAGTCTAGGAGGAAAGAAATATGGTCTAGTGATTGTAGATGATTATTCTAGATATACTTGGGTAATGTTTTTAGCTCACAAAGATGAGACTTTCTCGATATTCCTGAAATTCTTCAAGAAAGTCACAAATGAGAAAAACACTACTATAGTATCTCTAAGAAGTGATCATGGAACAGAATTTGAAAATCACTTATTTGAAAGTTTTTGTTCTGAAAATGGAATTAATCATAATTTTTCAGCCCCTAGGACTCCACAGCAAAATGGTGTAGTTGAAAGGAAAAATAGGACTCTAGAAGACATGGCCCGTACCATGCTATGCGAAAGCAACTTACCAAAGTATTTTTGGGCGGAAGCAATTAACACAGCATGTTACATCTTAAATAGAGCTTAATAAGACCAATATTAAAGAAAACACCTTATGAATTATGGAATGAAAGAAAACCAAATATAAAATACTTTCATGCATTTGGATGTAAATGTTTCATTCATAATAATGGTAAAAACAATTTAGGAAAATTTGATGCTAAATCTGATGAAGGAATTTTTTAGGATATTCAACAACTAGTAAAGCTTATAGAGTATTTAACAAGAAAACCTTAGTAGTTGAAGAATCCATTCATATAGTTTTCGATGAATCTTTAGCATCTAGTTCTGAAAAGCTTGATGATGAGGAAGATACAAACATAATTGAAAAAGATCTTGAAAAACTTAATATTGAAGTATCTTCTGATCATGAGCAAGAAGCTAAAGATGATGATTCACATAAGGACGATGATGTCAATATTGATCATAATGATATAGATCTTCCAAGAGACTGGAGATATGCTCATAGTCATCCCAAGGAATTGATTATAGGCGATCCATCTCAAGGAATAAGAACTAGATCATATGAGAAATATTAGTAATCATCTTGCATTTGTATCACAAATTGAACCTAAAACTATAGAAGAAGCTGAAAAAGATAATAATTGGATGTTAGCAATGCAAGAAGAACTAAATCAATTTACAAGAAATAATGTTTGGACTTTAGTTGAAAGACCTAAAAATCATTCAGTAATAGGATCAAAATGGATTTAGAAATAAACTAGATGAAAATGGCATAGTAATTAGAAACAAAGCTAGATTGGTTGCTAAAGGATATAATCAAGAGGAAGGTATTGATTTTGATGAAACCTTTGCACCTGTAGCTAGATTAGAAGCCATTAGGCTATTACTTGCATTTGCATGTCATATGAATTTAACTTATTTCAAATGGATGTAAAAAGCGCATTTTTAAATGGATTTATAAATGAAGAAGTTTATGTAGAACAACCACCAGGTTTTGAAGATCACGAATTTTCAAATCACGTTTTTAAATTGCACAAAGCTTTATATGGTTTGAAACAAGCACCTAGAGCTTGGTATGATAGGTTAAGTAAATTCTTAATAGAAAATGATTTTACAAGAGGAAATGTTGATAAAACTTTGTTTTTGAAAAGAAAAAGTAAAGATTTACTTGTAGTACAAATATACGTAGATGACATTATTTTTGGTGCTACTAACGATTCTCTTTGTCAAGAATTTGCAAAGTTGATGCAGGGAGAATTCGAGATGAGCATGATGGGAGAACTCAACTTCTTCCTTGGACTCCAGATCAAACAAAGCAAAGAGGGAATCTTTATCAACCAAACCAAATACACAAGAGAACTACTCAAAAAGTTTGGTATGGAATCAATGAAACCCCTCGGAACTCCAATGAGTCCTTCATGCAAGCTGGACAAAGATGAAGAAGGTAAAAAGGTTGATCAAAAGTATTATCGAGGTATAATCGGATCCCTTCTTTATTTAACAGCAAGTAGACCAGACATTATGTTTTCAGTATGTTTATGTGCTAGATTTCAATCTGAACCTAAAGAATCACATTTAATAGCTGTTAAAAGAATACTAAGATATGTAAGTGGAACAAAAAATGTAGGTTTATGGTATTCTAGAGACTCCACATTAAATCTAATTGCATATTCGATTCTGATTATGCTGGATGTAAATTAGATAGAAAAAGCACAAGTGGTGCATGCCATTTCTTAGGAAGTAACTTAATCACATGGTTTAGCAAAAAGCAAAATTCAGTTGCATTATCAACTACTGAAGCTGAATATGTAGCAGCTGGAAGTTGCTGTGCGCAAATCCTATGGATTAAGCGACAACTTGAAGACTATGGTATCACACTTGATAAAACACCCATAAGATGTGATAACACTAGCGCAATCAATTAACAAAAATCCAATTCAACATTCAAGAACAAACACATAGAAATCAGATATCATTTTATAAGAGAACATGTAGCAAATAATGAAATATGTCTTGATTATGTTAACACTGAAGAACAATTAGCTGACATATTCACTAAACCTTTAAATGAAGAAAGATTTGTTATCTTAGAGGAGAGTTAGGATTTGTGATCCTTTAGAATGAATTTGAAACCCCTAAGGAAATTTTATCTAAGATTCTTTCAAATCCTCAATCCTTAAGGAAATCTTATCTAGAATTCATATCTAATTGATTCACTCATATCCAATGATTATTTATCAATTTTTATGATCATTTCCGGACACATTTCAGAAATTTCATGTTTTGGTCTGAAATGGTCTCGGAGCCGACTCGATGCGTATCGGAGTCGACTCGAGTTTCTGCTGAAACTCTCGGAGTCGACCCCTCTCTGGCGCGAGTCGACTCCATGTCGGGACGGCCTTTCTGTGTCTGTGCCGAGTCGACTTTGCGCGAGCCGACTCGAGGTGGTCCCAATTGATTTTTCTAGGGCAGAGTCGACTCGTCGCTCATTCATTCGACCCCAATCTCAAAATACTCTCTCCACGCTCTTCCAAACCTTCCAAACTCCAAAATCCCTGATTATCACCTCCAATCATCAAATGGCACCTAAAACTAGAGGATCTAGCGTTGTGGCGGGTGGCATCAAGCGGAAGCGCCCGTGAAGAAGACGGTGAAGCGTCCCGTGCGTGAACCTTCTCCAAGCGGACTCCACTTCATCTGCTTCTACTCGACTGCTTCTCCTGCTGCCACTCCTCCCAGGTAGATCGTCTAGCGGATAGGATCATTACTACTGGTAGGAAGGTGGATTTTGAATTATTTGAGAATGAGGGCTTTCTAGTTGGGAGACAACTTATTGAGATGGGATTGGAGAAAGTTTGTTCTTGAGTGCCCACCTATCCCTCTTGGTTAAAGAATTTTACAAGAATTTGTCCAGAGGAGACCATGGCTTATTAGCAATGTGAGAGGAGTCTGACTATCTACTGCTTCTATCTAGATTGTTGAATTACCCTTGTCTGGCACCATCCACCTTTTCTTCTGATGACCGCGCCCCAGCTTTATCTAGATTATTAAACAGGGATTGGTTGGATTTGAAGAAGTATTTGCTAATCAGCTTTCTTTAGAATTGAGATTACTACACAATATCTGCAGTAGGATTCTCTTTCCTAAAACTGGTAGATTTGACTATGTTTCTGAGAGAGATATTTTGTAATGGATGCCATAGTGACAGGCAAGCCTATCAATCTTCCCAGCATGATTCTATGGTACATAGCAGATTGTGGAGGGAAAAGGAAATCAGTCTGCCCTATGGGATGATCCTTACTAAGATTTTCGAAGCCAAGGGTGGTGATTTCTGATAATGAACCTATGAAGAATTAAGACACACTGATTTTATAGCTAGGCAACAATTCATCGGATGGGGTTTGTCAAAAAGAATGGTAAATGGGAAAGGAAAGGAGTGACAGAAGATAGAGCTACAGATACTGAGGCTGCAGGACCTCTGTTAGACATCCTTCGCCTGCACCTCCGAGCCCTTTGGTTTCTGCCTCTGCTCCAGCCCCAGCTCCAACTTTTGTTCAGCTTCATCTTCTGCTAGTTTTTCAGATCAACAGTTATGCAACTCAAAGCCTTACTTGAAGATCAATCTGATAAGCTTAAAACTGATTTTGAGAATAAATTTATGAATTTGAGAGAGACCTTTATTCTCTTGATGATCGTATCAAAGATTGAGTCTACTCTCAGTCTTCATCGGCATCCTTAAGTGGACTCAAGAATATTTTTGAAGAACTTAAGGATATATGCGGAGATGGAGAGACATATGCCAAGTGCAACGCAGAGCTTCAAGACAAAATTCAGAGTGCTGCACCTTTGTTGATGAAAGCTCAAGGATATGTAAAAATTCAATCTGAAGGAATGAAAAATATAGTTGATCATCTAACTAGAATTGTAAGAACTCATTTTTGAGTTACTAGAGTTTCAATCCTTGTTTTGTACTGAAGTTTTTATTATGCTTTCATTTTGAAATCAATGTACTGAATTTTGATGTATTAGACCTTTAAATGAAATGAATTCTCTATTTCCTTATTTCAATGAAATTTGAATGAATGTTTATGATTCTCTATCTTTTTGTTGATAACAAAAAAGGGGGAGAATTTTATAGTTCTATGATTGTGATATAAAATGAGATAAAAATGAGATATTTAATTAAGTTTCATAGGGGGAGCTACCTCATTAAGGGGGAGCCTAAGCCTAACTATGAAAACAAAATAAATTCACTAATCAATCATGAACAAACTCAATGTTTTTGTCATCATCAAAAAGGGGGAGATTGTTGAGAAATTATTGAAAAATTATTGCCCCAATCCTTTTGATTTTGATGATTACTAAAAGCCATTGAGTTTATTAAAGGATGTAATGAGTTTATGAAAATGAGCAACAAATTTATTTTGAACAATCAATGAGAATGCTCAAGTTTAACTTTAATCAATTTTGAAAGTGACTTTAAGCTCAATATTCAAACTTTCAAAAGAAATGTTATAATTCATGTTTTATTCAAAAGTTTTGGATTAGTTCTTGAATCAATTCTAAATGTTAATTTATTGATTTCAAGTCAAAACAATGAATTAAAATGAATCTGGAACGATTTTAATGTCAATCAGAAAAGTTTCTGATTTTTGATACGTTCCGGAGCCGACTCCTGAGTTTCAGAGTCGACTCCTCAGTGTACAGAAATGTGCATCTGTGTCGAGTCGACCCTGAAATTTCGAGTCGACCCCTGATTCTGTCGAGCCGACTCCTGGACTGTGCGAGTCGACTCCGCTCAGACACCAGAAGAGTGTTTTTTGAGCACTTCTCGAGTCGACCCCAAGCCTTTCCGAGTCGACTCCCGACTTTCAGGAGTCGACACTTTAGTTTTCGCGAGTCGACCCCTAATTTTTAAAATTTCTATTTTTGGTAATCGAGCTCGAGCCGACTCGGGAAAAGCATGAGTCGACTCCAGCAAATCTGGGCGCGATTTTTAACGATGACACATCAGCCCCAACGGTAAGATTTTCAAATAACGGCTATTTTTCCTTGTCTCTAACGGATATATTTTTGCAGATTCTATAAATAGAGGAGCTCTTTTCAAATCAAAAAAAGAGAAAATCAAAAAGAGAGAAAAGAATATCTTTTGAAAAGAGGGAAAAACAGAGCATATTGGAAAAATCATCTAGCTCAAAGGAGAGTGATTCAAAAGGAGTGAAATCCAAGAGGAAGTTTCGTCTGCTCCTTCTCATCAATCCACAAGAGTCAAAAGAAAATCCACAAGCATTTCAAAGGTCAAATCGAGGATTTTCAAAAGGAGAAAAAGCTTCATCTCAACTCCAAAGTCTTCAACGGTCAAGAATCTTGCTGAGGCGTGATTCAACACTTCAAGAGGAGTTAAAGAGAAGAAGGAAGAAAGCCAAGCCACTACCATCTGCAATACTATCAGGCTTTTCTAACTTTTTTATTTTGTACTTCATTTGTATATTTGCTCAAGGGGAGCATTTCATTATCCAAACACTTTTATTCTAATTGTTTGCTGATTCAATCAGTGGATTGAATCAGTGGAGGTTGATATACCTCGTTGCAAGCCGGAGTGCTTGTGTTGGGTTAGTTGTGAGCCCGTGAAAAACAACGTGTAGGGTTTTGTGCTGGTAAGCCCGAGTTAAAACCAGCTGGGTTCGTTGTGCACCCGGTAAAACAACAAGTTTGAGTTGTGAGCTTGGAAAACAACTCGGCTGTAATCTAGAGAGATTATAGTGTGGACCCAAGTGAATCTTGGGAGTGGACGTAGGTGTTGGTTGCACCGAACCACTATAAAATTATCTTGTGTTTGCCGTGCTATTTTCTCTCTCTCTCTCTTTAATTGCTTGTGCATTGCTTTTAGTTAATTTCACTCACTTGCACATCTTGAGCAAATCAGTTTAAATCTTCTAAAAAGTCTTAAATTTTTAAGAACCCAATTCACCCCCCCCTCTTGGGTTGCCATCTGGGCCAACAATTGGTATCAGAGCAAGTGCTCATTTAGAATTTGATCTCACGATCAAGGGCTAAAGATCCATATGGCAACACAAATTGGTTCGAGTTTTGCTGAAGGTCATTCTACGAATCGACCTCCTTTATTTAATGGAACCAACTATTCATATTGGAAAGCTAGAATGAGAATATTCATTCAAGCTTTAGACTATGAATTATGGGGAGTAATAATAAACGGACCTAGTACACCCACACACCTTATTGATGGCACTATTGTTCCTAAGCCCGAAAGGGATTGGAATGATAATGATAGGAGAATGGCACAACTAAATGCTAAAGCCATTAATATCTTATATTGTTCCTTAGACTCTAATGAATTCAACCGTATCTCAACATGTAATTCCGCAAAAGAAATTTGGGATAGGTTGGAAATAACTCATGAAGGAACAAACCAAGTAAAAGAATCAAAGATAAATATTTTGGTTCATAAATATGAATTATTTACTATGGAACAAAATGAAACCATCACATGCATGTTCACTAGATAGATTCTTGTAGAATTCCTTTACCAGTGAGGGATAGGTCGGGCATTCTAGGGAACAAATTTTCTCCCATCCCATCTCGATCAGTTGTCTCCCAACAAGAAAACCCTCAGCCTCAAATAATTCAAAATCCACCTTCCTACCCGTAGTAATGATCCTATCCGCTAGACGATCTACCTGGGATGAGGTAGCAGCAGGTGAAGCAGTCGGAGTAGAAGCAGATGAAGTGGAGTCCGCGCTTGGAGAAGACTCACGCACGGGACACCTCACCCTCTTCTTCACGGCACGCTTCCGCTTGACGCCGCCCTTCGCAAGACTAGATCCTCTAGTTTTGGGTGTCATTTGATGATTGGAGATGTAATCAGGGATTTTTGGAAGTTTGGAGGGTTTGGAAAAAACTTGGAGAGAGTATTTTGAAGGAATGGGTCGAATGAAATGAGCGGCGAGTCGACTCTGCCCTAGAAAAATCAACTTGGGACCACTTCGAGTCGGCTCGCGCAAACCCAGGTGTCGACTCCAGACAGACACAGAAAGGTCATCCCGACATGGAGTCGACTCGCGCCTAAGAGGGGTCGACCCGAGAGTTTCAGTCGAAACCGGGAGTCGACTCCGATACGCACCGAGTCGGCTCCGAGACCATTTCAGACCAAAAACATGAAATTTCTGAAATGTGTCCGGAATATGATCATAAAAATTGATAAATAATCATTGGATATGAGTGAATCAATTAGATATGAATTCTAGATAAGATTTCCTTAAGGATCGAGGATTTGAAAGAATCTTAGATAAAATTTCCTTAGGGGTTTCAAATTCATTCTAAAGGATCACAAATACCTAACTCTCCTCTAAGATAACAGAATCTCTCTTCATTTAAAGGTTTAGTAAATATGTCAGCTAATTGATCTTCAGTGTTAACATAATCAAGACATATTTCATTATTTGCTACATGTTCTC
Source organism: Calamus simplicifolius (assembly GCA_900491605.1). Classification (NCBI taxonomy): domain Eukaryota; kingdom Viridiplantae; phylum Streptophyta; class Magnoliopsida; order Arecales; family Arecaceae; genus Calamus; species Calamus simplicifolius. The sequence goes on from UESW01004001.1 coordinate 1,355,489, forward strand.
TTATAAAATGATATCTGATTTCTATGTGTTTAGTTCTTGAATGTTGAATTGGATTCTTTGTTAGATTGATTGCGCTAGTGTTATCACATCTTATGGGTGTTTTATCAAGTGTGATACCATAGTCTTCAAGTTGTCGCTTAATCCATAGGATTGCGCACAGCAACTTCCAGCCGTTACATATTCAGCTTCAGTAGTTGATATGCAACTGAATTTTGCTTTTTGCTAAACCATGTGATTAAGTTACTTCCTAAGAAATGGCATGCACCACTTGTGCTTTTTCTATCTAGTTTGCATCCAGCATAATCAGAATCCGAATATGCAATTAGATTTAATGTGGAGTCTCTAGAATACCATAAACCTACATTTTTTGTTCCACTTACATATCTTAGTATTCTTTTAACAGCAATTAGATGTGATTCTTTAGGTTCTGATTTAAATCTAGCACATAAAAATACAGAAAACATAATATCTGGTCTACTTGCGGTTAAATAAAGAAGGGATCCGATTATACCTCGATAATACTTTTGGTCAACCTTTTTACCTTCTTCATCTTTGTCCAGCTTGCATGAAGGACTCATTGGAGTTCCGAGGGGTTTCATTGATTCCATACCAAACTTCTTTAGGATTTCTCTTGTGTATTTTGTTTGGTTGATGAAGATTCCCTCTTTGCTTTGTTTGATCTGGAGTCCAAGGAAGAAGTTGAGTTCTCCCATCATGCTCATCCCGAATTCTCCCTGCATCAACTTTGCAAATTCTTGACAAAGAGAATCGTTAGTAGCACCAAAAATAATGTCATCTACGTATATTTGTACTACAAGCAAATCTTTATTTTTTCTTTTCAAAAATAGCGTTTTATCAACATTCCCTCTTGTAAAATCATTTTCTATTAAGAATTTACTTAACCTATCATACCAAGCTCTAGGTGCTTGTTTCAAACCATATAAAGCTTTGTGCAATTTAAAAACGTGATTTAAAAATTCGTGATCTTCAAAACCTGGTGGTTGTTCTACATAAACTTCTTCATTTATAAATCCATTTAAAAATATGCTTTTACATCCATTTGAAATAAGTTAAAATTCATATGACATGCAAATGCAAGTAATAGCCTAATGGCTTCTAATCTAGCTACAGGCGCAAAGGTTTCATCAAAATCAATACCTTCCTCTTGATTATATCCTTTAGCAACCAATCTAGCTTTGTTTCTAATTACTATGCCATTTTCATCTAGTTTATTTCTAAAAATCCATTTTGATCCTATTACTGAATGATTTTTAGGTCTTTCAACTAGTGTCCAAACATTATTTCTTGTAAATTGATTTAATTCTTCTTGCATTGCTAACATCCAATTATTATCTTTTTCAGCTTCTTCAATAGTTTTGGTTCAATTTGTGATACAAATGCAAGATGATTACTAATATTTCTCATATATGATCTAGTTCTTATTCCTTGAGATGGATCGCCTATAATCAATTCCTTGGGATGACTATGAGCATATCTCCAGTCTCTTGGAAGATCTGTATCATTATGATCAATATTGACATCATCGTCCTTATGTGAATTATCATCTTTAGCTTCTTGCACATGATCAGAAGATACTTCAATATTAAGTTTTTCAAGATCTTTTTCAATTATGTTTGTATCTTCCTCATCATCAAGCTTTTCAGAACTAGATGCTAAAGACTCATCGAAAACTATATGAATGGATTCTTCAACTACTAAGGTTTCTTGTTAAATACTCTATAAGCTTTACTAGTTGTTGAATATCCTAAAAAGATTCCTTCATCAGATTTAACATCAAATTTTCCTAAATTGTTTTTACCATTATTATGAATAAAACATTTACATCCAAATGCATGAAAGTATTTTATATTTGGTTTTCTTTCATTCCATAATTCATAAGGTGTTTTCTTTAAGATTGGTCTTATTAGGGCTTGATTTAAGATGTAGCATGCTGTGTTAATAGCTTCCGCCCAAAAGTACTTTGGTAGGTTACTTTCGCATAGCATGGTACGGGCCATGTCTTCTAGAGTCCTATTTTTCCTTTCAACTACACCGTTTTGCTGTGGAGTCCTAGGGGCTGAAAAATTATGATTAATTCCATTTTCAGAACAAAAACTCTCAAATAAGTGATTTTCAAATTCTGTTCCATGATCACTTCTTAGAGATACTATAGTAGTGTTTTTCTCATTTGTGACTTTCTTGAAGAATTTCAGGAATATCGAGAAAGTCTCATCTTTGTGAGCTAAAAATATTACCCAAGTATATCTAGAATAATCATCTACAATCACTAGACCATATTTCTTTCTTCCTAGACTTGTGGTTCTAGTTGGTCCAAAAAGATCCATATGAAGTAGCTCTAGTACCCTAGAAGTTGAAACAATGTTTTTAGATTTGAAAGAACTTCTAGTTTGTTTTCCAAATTGACATGCATCACATATTTTGTTGTTTTCAAAATCTAGTTTAGGTAATCCTTTAACCAAATCCATTTTAATTAGTTTTGAAATAAGGTGTGTGCTTGCATGACCTAATCTACGATGCCACAACCAACTAATTTCATTTATGTTAGCATTGTCAGCAATTAAGCAATGATCACTCAAGGATAATTTTTCTAGATCAACCAAGTAAACATTGCCATGTCTATAACCAGTAAATACAATGCTATCATCAACAGAATTAGTTACAGTGCATACAGAAGATTTAAATGAAACATTAAAGTTTTTATCACATAATTGACTTATACTTATTAGATTATGCTTCAAACCATCAACATAAAGTACATTATCAATAAATGTAGATGGAGTTATACGGACTTTACCAAGGCCCATAATTTGACCTTTACCATTATCGCCGAACATAACAACTCCACCTTTCTTTTCTTCTAGGGTGATAAATTCATCTTTGTCACCCGTCATATGTCTTGAGCAGCCACTATCAAGGTACCACTTTTTCTTTGATCTTTTGGTTACAAGATATTCCTCTTCGTTGTCGTCGTTGTTGGCCATGAAGCAGATATTAGCAACTTCTTTTTGTTCTTCTTCTTCGGAAGAAGACTCTTCACTATCAGTCCAAGTTGCCATGTAGGCCTTTTTCTTTTTCTTGTAGGCCTTCTTAAGTAAAGGACAGTCATATCTAAAATGCCCTGGCTTTTTACATTCATAACATACTAAGGGCTCTTTCTCTTTGTCCTTTTCCTTTTTCTTATCCTTTTCTTTTTCTCCTTCCATTTTTGAAACAAATCTCTTTTTGTGGAAGGGCCTCCTTCTTTGCATAAACTTCTTGAATTTCCTTGCTAGGAGGGCTGACTCATCATCATCATCCTTTTCATCATCGCTGCTGCTTATTTCCTTTTCCGCAGCTTTGAGGGCAATGGTCTTCTTCTTTCTTGACTCATCCTCATTGACATGTTATTTAACTTGAAGCTCATGAGTCATCAGCGAACCAAGAAGCTCTTCTAATGGTAGGATGTTCAGATCTTTGGCTTCTTGTATGGCGGTCACCTTGGCTTCCCAAGTCCTTGGAAGTGACCTAAGGATTTTGCGAACAAGCTCAGAGTTAGTATAAACTTTTCCAAGACTCTTTAAACCATTCACAATATCAGTGAATCTAGTGAACATGCATGTGATGGTTTCATTTTGTTCCATAGTAAATAATTCATATTTATGAACCAAAATATTTATCTTTGATTCTTTTACTTGGTTTGTTCCTTCATGTGTTATTTCCAACCTATCCTAAATTTCTTTTGTAGAATTACATGTTGAGATTCGGTTGAATTCATTTGAGTCTAAGGAACAATATAAAATATTAATGGCCTTAGCATTTAGTTATGCCATTCTCCTATCATTATCATTCCAATCCCTTTCGGGCTTAGGAACAATAGTGCCTTCAACTACGTGTATGGGTGTACTAGGTCCATTAATTATAACTCCCACAATTCATAGTCAGAAGCTTGAATGAATATCCTCATTCTAGCTTTCCAATATGAATAGTTGGTTCCATTAAATAAAGAAGGTCTATTCGTAGAATGACCTTCAGCAAAATATGAACCACTTTGTGTTGCCATAAAGATCTTTAGCCCTTGATCGTGAGATCAAATTCTAAATGAGCACTTGCTCTGATACCAATTGTTGGCCCAGATGGCAACCCAAGAGGGGGGGGTGAATTGGGTTCTTAAAAATTTAAGACTTTTTGAAATGTTTTAAACAGATTTGCTCACGATGTGCAAGTGAGTGAAATTAACTAAGAAGCAATGCTCAAGCAAATAATAAAGAGAGATAGAGAGAGAGAAAATATATCACGGCAAACACAAGATAATTTTATAGTGGTTCGGTGCAACCAACACCTACGTCCACTCCCAAGATTCACTTGGGTCCACACTATAATCTTCCTAGATTACAGCCGAGTTGTTTTTCAAGCTCACAACTCAAACTTGTTGTTTTTTCCGGGATCACAACGAACCCAGCTGGTTTTACACGGGCTTACCAGCACAAAACCCTACACGTTGTTTTTCACGGGTTCACAACTAACCCAACACAAGCACTCCGGCTTGCAACGAGGAATAATAACCTCCACTGATTCAATCCACTGATTGAATCAGCAACCAATCAAAATATTCAGAGTTTAAGTATTGAACAGCTCCCCTTGAGCAAATATACAAATTAAGTATAAAAGAATAAAAGGTTAGAGAAGCTTGATAAGATAGCAGATGGATGTGGCTTTGGCTTTCTTCCTTCTCTTCTTTAACTCCTCTTGAAGTGTTGAATCAGGCCTCAGCAAGATTCTTGACCGTTTGAAAACTTTGGAGTTGAGATGAAGCTTTTTCTCCTTTTGTTGAATGTAGAAAATCCTTCGATTTGATCTTTGACAAGCTCTTAGATTTTCTTTTGATTTTTGTGAATTGAAGATCTGGAGCAGTCGAAACTTCCTCTTTGATTTCACTCCTTTTGAATCACTCTACTTTGAGCTAGAAGATTTTTCCAATAAGCTCTGTTTTTCCCTCTTTTTGAAAGATATTCTTTTCTCTCTTTTTGATATTCTATTCCTCTCTTTGTTTGAAAAGAGCTCCTCTATATATAGATTCTGCAAAAATATATCCGTTAGAGACAAGGAAAAATAGCCGTTAATCAAAAAACTAACCATTGGAGCTAAGTTGGCATTCGTAAAAATTTCGCCCAGATTTGCTGGAGTCGACTCATGCTTTTCCCGAGTCGGCTCGAGCTCGTCTTACCAAATATAGAAATGTTTATAAAGGTTAGGGGTCGACTCGCCAGAAATAAAGTGTCGACTCTTGATAGTCGGGAGTCGACTCGAGAAAGGCTTGGGGTCGACTCGCGAAGTGCTCAGAAAAACACTCTTTTGGTGTCTGAGCGGAGTCGACTCGCACAGTCAGGGAGTCGGCTCGATAGAATCAGGGGTCGACTCGATAAATTTCGTGGGTCGACTCGACACAGATGCACATTTCTGTACACTGAGCGGAGTCGACTCTGAAACTCAGGAGTCGGCTCCGGAACGTATCAAAAATCAGAAACTTTTCTGATTGACATTAAAATCGTTCCAGATTCATTTTAATTCATTGTTTTGACTTGAATACAATAAAATAGACATTTAGAATTGATTCAAGAACTAATCCAAAAACTTATTGAATAAAATATGAATTATAACTTTTCTTTTCGAAAGTTTGAATATTGAGCTTGAAGTTTCTTTCAAAATAGATTAGAGTCAAACTTTAACATTCTCATTGATTGTTCAAAATAAATTTGTTGCTCATTTACATAAACTCATTACATCTTTTAATGAACTCAATGGCTTTTAGTAATCATCAAAATCAAAAGGATTGGATCATATAATTTTTCTATAATCTTCCAACACCTCCTTACCCGAAGAAGAGATGGTGGTGACCCATGCTCAAGAGGCTTCCACCAGCCTGGCTGGGGGGCAGCTAGCGAGGGCCGAGCAGCCGGAGGCCCTCCCACCAATTCATCCCTCACCACTATGCCAAGGTGATAGGGTTACCGCCCTCGCTCAGGAGGTGCGGTCCCTTGCGGCGATGATTCGGAAACTTCAACAACAGTCGGTGGCCGCTCATCCTCTGCCGCCACCCCACTCCTTGGAAGAAGTGGTGGCACAGCCCAGCCAACAATCCACCCATGGAGGACAATCCCGACGGAAGGCTCACCGTCGCCGGGACGTTCCCACCAGGGGGAGATCTCCTGACAGTCCCTCTCCCCGGCGATCCCGGGGCAAGGTCCCGGGGAAGGGAAGGGCCCGTCGACACCGCCCATCCTCCCGTTCCCTGTCTACCTCGTCAGGAGAGGAGTCCACAAGCGAGAGGATCCACCTCCGCGCAGAAAGGCGACGGGAGGAGCGCGACCAATGACAGACTGATCGGTCGAAGGCGAAATATGACAGCCGCCCCCCACTGACAAGGCGGATCATGGAAGAACCCGTCCCTTCCCGATTTCGCCTTCCACAGCTGGATCCTTATGATGGCACTACCGATCCCCTAGATCACTTGGAAAGCTATAAGGTGCACATGCAGGTACATGGAGCATCGGACGCTCTTCTTTGCATTGCTTTCCCAGCCACCCTACGAAAGGTAGCGAGGGCTTGGTATTCCAGTCTACCTCCTCGTAGTATCAGTTTGTTTAGACAGCTGGAGAAAGCTTTCCTTGCTCATTTTGATGCAAGCCGATGGATCCCTCGGGTGGCAGACAGTCTCTTTGCCATCCGACAGAAAAGTGGGGAGACTCTTCGGGACTTCGTCGCCCGCTTCAAGGAGGCGGCGATAGAGGTTTACCATCTCGATGATTCGGTGGCCACCTTGGCCTTGAAGCGTGGGCTCCGCCCTTCCCGCTTCGCGTATTTGTTAGACAAGAAGCCCCGAGCTCGTACGCTGAGTTACTGAGTCGAGCTCAGAAATACATCCGCGCTGATGAGGCCGACTCCTCTTGGCGGAAAACTGAAGAAGGCCCCAACAAAAAGCAAGTTCGATCAGAGTCCGGAGGGCCCCACACCAAGAAGCCCGAACCACCTCACCGGACGGACAGTCGGCCACGGACTTTCGCCCCTGTCGGTGAGCGTTACACCTCTATGTTAGCCCCGATCTCCAACATTCTTATGGAAATCGAGGGTGAGCCCTATCTCAAGCACCCTGCGCCCCTGAAGCCTGGAGTTCCTCGCAACAAGAACCTGTATTGTTGTCTCCATCGAGATCACGGCCACGACACAGAAGACTGCCGGCAGCTGAAGAAGGCCATAGAGGAGCTCATCCAGCAAGGGCACCTCGGTCAGTTCATCCGGAGAGGAAATCCAGTGGCGCCAGGCCCTTCGGCACCACCTACCCAGCAAGCCAATGTTGACAACACCCCGACTGGGAAGACTGTGGCGATGATTTCCAGGGGAGCCGGGGGCACCTCAAAAAGACATCGGGGGGTGAGCGAGATAACATTGTAATCCCTTTCTCTAAAAGGATTTAGAGGGGGTAGATAACCCGAATGATGAAAGTGTCGTTGTATCCATGATAATTGCTAAGCACCCTGTAAAGCGAATATTGGTTGATAGTGGAAGCTCGGCCGATATTCTGACGTATGACGCATTTGTTTGTATGAACTTGCTTTTGGATTCTCTTCGGCCAGTGACGACGCCCCTCGTTGGCTTCATCGGAGATGCGGTGAGAGTTGAGGGAGAAATTGCTCTCCCCGTCACGGCTGGAACTTCACCTTACTAGAGCACGATCTTCATAAAGTTCCTGGTGGTGAGAGTTCCTCTCGCATATAACGCTATTCTCGGCCGGCCAGGTTTAAATATGCTGGACGCCATTATCTCGACAAAGAGGTTGCTGGTCAGGTTCCCCACTAGTCACGGGATCGGGGAAATGCGGGGCGAAAAGAGCCCGATGTCCCTCTGCTACCACACGACCCCTAGCCTTCAGTCCGCACGTCCCTCGCCGACTTCTGAGTTGGCAGACCCGAGAGAGGCCGAGAAGAGGGGGGAACCAGCGGGACATCTGTTGACTTTCCCCTTAGGAGAAGACCCAACGAGAACCATCCAGATCGGGGCCTCTCTCCCTGAGGAGGAAAGGAGTCGGCTCCTCGATTTCCTCCAAGCCAACGCCGATATTTTTGCATGGGCGCCGACCGACATGCCAGGTATACCATCCGAGGTAATTACTCATAAACTCAACATCAAATCTAATTGTAGGGTGGTCCGGCAAAAGAAGAGAAGCTTCACCCTCGAGCGCCAGAAAGCCATTGACGAGGAGGTCCGTAAACTGATAGCCACTGGCCACATTCGGGAGGTCTATTATCCCGATTGGCTGGCCAACGTAGTGATGGTACGAAAAGCCAATGGGAGCTGGAGGATGTGTGTCGACTTCACTGATCTCAACAAAGCCTGTCCCAAGGACAGCTTCCCGCTTCCCAGGATCGATCAGTTAGTGGACGCCACATCCAGTCACGAGACTCTCAGCTTCATGGATGCATTCTTGGGATACAACCAGATCAGAATGGACCCTTCAGACGAAGAAGCCACCTCCTTCGTGACCGAAAAGGGGATCTACTGCTATAAAGTCATGCCCTTCGGGTTGAAAAATGCCGGGGCTACATACCAAAGATTGATGAACAAGGTATTTGAGGGTCAAATCGGGCACAACATGGAAGTATATGTAGACGACATGCTGACCAAAAGCATCCGAGCCGGTGTCCACCTATCTGATCTAATGGAGACCCTTCAGCAACCTTCGTTGGTTTCAGATGAGGCTGAATCCCCAGAAATGTGTTTTCGGAGTTGCCGCAGGAAAATTCCTAGGATTCATGGTGACACAGCGAGGAATAGAGGCGAACCCAGACAAGATCCAAGCTATCCTAGAAATGAGGCCGCCGGTGAATAAAAAGGAAATCCAGTGCCTGACCGGAAGACTAGCAGCTCTGAGCCGCTTCCTATCTAGATCGGCTGAGCGTAGCCTCCCCTTCTTCAAAGCCTTGTGAAAAGTCAACACCTTCGAATGGACGGATGATTGCCAAAAGGCATTTGAAGAGTTGAAGAATTTCCTATCGACTCCGTCGCTACTGTCGAAACCGATGGAGGGAGAAAGCCTCTTTTTGTACCTGGCCGCTTCTCAGGAGGCTGTCAGTTCGGTCCTCATCCGGATAGACGCCGAAGGAACGCAGAAGCCGGTATACTACACCAGCAAAGTGTTCCATGACGTGGAGACCAGGTATACCAAAACTGAAAAAATTATTTTCGCTCTAATAGTGTCAGCTCAGCGTCTCAGGCCTTATTTCCAAGCCCACTCAATCATAGTGCTAACGGATCAGCCCCTGAGGACAATCTTATCCCGCCCTGATACCTCCGGTCAGCTCGCAAAATGGGCGCTTAAGTTGGGAGAATTCGACCTGACCTTCGAGCCAAGGTCGAGCATGAAATCCCAAGTCTTGGCGGATTTCCTGGTTGAGTGCACCTGGACAGAAGAGCAAACTAGGGAAACTCCGACGAAACCCCCGGAGGCGCCGACCGCGGATGCGAGGAAGGATTGGATCCTTCACGTGGACGGGGCATCGAACTCTCAAGGGAGAGGTGCCGGGATCATTCTCGCCGGTCCCGACAGTGTAACGATTGAGTATGCCCTTCGCTTTCTCTTTCCCACCACGAACAATCAGGCCGAGTATGAAGCCATGTTAGCAGGGATGAGGCTCGCCCGTAAACTTAAAGTGGAGCATCTCAGAGCATATACCGACTCCCAACTCATCTCGGGACAAATCACGGGGGAGTATGAAGCTCAGGATCCTATCATGTCCCGATACTTGGACAAGGTCCAGTCGGAGTCCCTCCCCTTCACCCATTTCAGTGTCAGCTATGTTCCCCGGGAAGAGAATGCTCGGGCCGATGCGTTGTCCCGCCTGGCCACCTCGGCCGATGAAACTTTGGGGAGGACTTACGTAGATCATTTGCTAGTCCCAAGCATCGAGGCGGTGGAGGAGGCACTGCCCCTTGAACAAAAGCCTTCTTGGATGGATGCCTATGTTCAATATCTCACTGATGGTGTCCTTCCCAAGGACCCTTCCAAGGCCAAACTCCTCAAGTGGTGAGCCTCCAAGTTCCTGATAATGGATGGATGCCTGTATCGGAGGTCTTTCTCGTATCCCCTCCTCAAGTGTGTCGATCCCGCTGAGGCCGATTACATCCTCCGCGAAATTCATGAGGGCGCATGCGGAAATCATCTGGGGGGCAGAGCCCTAGCATATAAGGCCCTCCGTCAAGGTTATTATTGGCTGACCATGCGGGAAGACGCGGCCGAATTGGTGCGAAAATGCGACAGCTGCCAACGTCATGCTAACATCCAACGATAGCCCACCTCTCACTTGAATCCCATCTCTGCTCCATGGCCCTTTGCCCAATGGGGGATGGACATTTTGGGACCATTTCCTCCAGCCTTCGATCAACGGAGATTTTTGCTAGTCGCTATCGACCACTTCACCAAATGGGTGGAGGCCGAAGCTCTAGCCAAAATAACCGAAGCTAGAGTAAGAGCCTTCTTCTAGAAGTCCATAATCTGCCATTTTGGACTTCCCAGAACTCTCATCACAGATAACAGCCGACAGTTTGATAACGCCCCCTTCAGGGAATTTTGTAATGAATTAGGAATCCCTCAGAGATTCACCTCTGTCGGACACCCGCAGACCAACGGAGCGGCTGAAGCGACTAATCGTACAATTCTACAAGGGCTTCGGACACTGCTTGATGACTTTAAAGGAAGGTGGGTGGAGGAGCTTCCCCAGATCCTGTGGGCCTATCATACGACCCCGAGAAATCCCACCGGTGAAACCCCGTTCAGTCTGGTTTTCGGATCCGAGGCCATCATTCCTGTGGAAATCGGGGTTCCCAGTCCTCGAGTAGAAGCCTACAATGAAGAAGACAACTCGGCCCAACTGAGGGCCAATTTAGATCTCATCGAGGAGACGCACGACCAAGCGCGGATCAGGATGGCCGCTTATCGACAAAGGGCGGCAAAGTATTACAATGCCCGCGTTAGACCCCGGACGTTCCGTCCCAGGGACCTGGTCCTCCAGAGGGCTGAGATTTCGAGGCCAACGGAAGGAGGGAAGTTATCACCTAACTGGGGGGGCCCTACCGGGTTGCAGAGGCCCTTCCCCGAGGAGCTTACCGACTCGAGGAACTCAATGGAAGGCCGCTCCCACAAACTTGGAATTCTGACAACCTTCGTCGGTACTACCAGTGATGTGCTCAACTGAATGGTTGTAGGTTCGAATACTCCACACTTTCAAATTATTTAAATAAAGATGCACTTCTCACGCATCATTTCGCATTACCTCTTTGTCCCACGATCATGTCACAAAAGCCCGACTCTCGCATCGGCAACCAAAGCCTAACTCCCGCATCGGCACACAAGACTAGCTCCCGCGTCGGCACACAAGCTCGGCTCCCGCATCGGCATAAAAGCCCGGCTCCCGTGTCGGCACAAAAGCCCGGCTCCCGCGTCGGCACAAAAGCTCGGCTCCCGCATCGGCACAAAAGCCCGGCTCCCGCGTCGACACAAAATCCTGACTCCCGCGTCGGCACAAAAGCTCGACTCCTGCATCGGCACAAAGCTCAACTCCTGCGTTGACACTCTTTGGGGTCAGGAGGGCCCCTGACACAAAATCAGATCGCTCCCATGGTATTACCCCAAATGCCTATCGACGGGACGGCGCATGAAACATGCTGGCGAGGCCACATCATGGGGTCTCTCGACAAAACAGCGCCAAAAGATTGGGATCACAAGGACGTTTAGCTCGTCAGCAGCTTGACATCGATGGTCAAGAATCAACGCATACTGATCCCAGAGCGTCCCTACTTAGACTGTAAGAGGCTCCTGCTCTGGACGGGCTGATGTGATTCCTTGAAAATCCTAAGGGTGCGAATAAATCACGATGAGCTAGTGGCTTGGCGAGCTAGACATCGACAGCATAAAAAGAAGAGTAGGGGGGTCGACGATTCTAACACAAGAGTCAAAGTGTGTTCTCTTTTCATAGATCAGTTAAATTTTTACAAAATGCCGATCATAGTTGGACTTGGATACATTGCAAAAAATAAAAAAGAGACATCCAAAACCACAGTCGGGGCTTCAATCTTTCGCTGGAACGGTGCCGGTTAGGGGGGTGGTACCATTGGCCGGAGTAGAACCCTGGTGGACATCTTCACCCTCGAGGTCTCCTTCTTCAGGTTCTAATCCTTAAGGCCTTCGATACCAAAGACCTTCACTACCTTATCTCGGCAGTAATGAAAACCCTGAAGATAGGCGTCAGCACCCGCTTCGGCCACCTCCTCAATGAAGATCGGGGAATTCCTGTAGCTCTCCACGGCTCTCTTCCCCGCCTCGGCCACCTCATTGGCAAAGGCTGGAGAGTTCCGGTAGTTCTCCATGGCTTTCCTCCCCACCTCGGCCACCTCATTGGCAAAGACTGGAGAGTTCCTGTAATCTTTCACGGCTTTCCTTGCCGCCTCAGTCATATTTTCCACGGCGGCCCGAGCCGCAGTTTCGACCTCGGCAGCCCTCTTATCGGCGGCCTTCACTGCCTCCGCGGCCTCAGCAGTTTTGATATCAGCCAGGCGGGCCACCTCTTCGGCGATTTCCATTTTCTCCTCAGAAGATCTCAACTTGGATTTGGCCACTTCGAGCTGGGCCTTGACGTCGGCCAATTCCGCCTCGGCGGCCATCAACTTCCCCTCAGCGGTGAGAGCGCGCTCGAGGGCTTTGCGTATCTGTTGCTGCGCTGCTGTCATTTTGGCCTCCGCTTGGGACCGGACTATTTCGAGCCTCTCCGCTTCTCCAGCCTGAGTCAATTTGAGAGCGTCTTCAGCTTTCGTAGCTCGATCGCGGCACTCAAAGGCTTCCTGTCGGTAGCGATCGAGTCGACGCTCTCCGCTGGCGACCAGGGCTTGGGCATGATTGAAGATGTTTACCATCTACACATCCAGGCCAATGTCAGTTACCTAAAGTGGGTACATGGAAAACAAACAGGATTATAAGGTAAACGGCTGCTTACCCGGAGCATGGCCGTCTGACCATCTTTGAAGAGGATCCAGGAGTTGGTCCGGATTATTTCCTCCCGAATCGCAGGAGTAGATGCCACTAACAGTAGCTTCTCGGCGAGGTGGGAGTGGTTCATAAGAGACGGCCACGAGGAGACTGGTCCCATCCTGTCCCCTATTGGCTCGGATGAGGTGCTGCGGGCTTCGTAGCCGACGACGGCCTTCTGCCTCTTATCAACCGGAGCCTCTCTACTGGCCTGAGGATCATCCCTTTGGGCCGGCCCGGTAGTCGAGGGGTCTGGGCGCTCAGTCGCCTGGCTGACATGAGCCCTTGACTCCTCTGGCCGCGTACCCGCAGTCTGGTCGGTAGACTCCAGCGAGGGCAGCGGTGCAGGAGATTGTCGCGGCGGCAGCGGAGTAGGCGACTGTCGTGGAGGCCGTGGTGATGATTGTGGAGGAGACCGACAAGGAGGGGTGATGGAGTAGGGAGCTCGGTGACGTCCGGCGGCAGAGGAGTAGGCGACCGTCGTGGAGGCTGTGGCGATGATTGCATAGGAGATCGATAAGGAGGGGACGACAGAGTAGGATGCTTGGGGATGTCCCGGGGGGCAGGTGGCGATTGGGATCGAGCCCTTTTTCTCGACCCCTCAGCTCCGTCACCTTGTTCTCTTCTCTTCTTAAGGGCGGCTTTGTGAAAGGCCCCGACCGGGATGTTGATCTTCATAGCTGCACGAAAATGAATGTGTTTAGAAAAAAAAAAGAAGAGAAAGAAAGAAAAGAGAGAGGGGATCGAAAGGAAAATGTCATCTTTAAAGAGACCCTCACCGACATCAGGGACGATGCCGACATGTCGGAGGTTGTCCTCCGACAAAATCTCTCGGTATGATGGGAGTTCAGTTGCCAGGAGAAGATTGAAGGCTTCTTGATCTCTCGGAACAACCGAGATGTTTTTGTTAGCCTCAGTATTGGGTGCTCCCCATTCCCTCCTTATCCCCTCCACTTCGGCGAAGAAGAAACGGGATTTTCACCCTTTTATGGACGAAGGGAGACCTAACCTGAGGGCCCTACCCGGCCGAGGGGCAAATAGCCACCAGCCGGATTGAGCCCGAATGGTATACAGGCTACGAAAGAGGGAAACGTTACTCGGGAGACCTTGGAGGCGGGTCAGCACCAAGAAGGCACAAATGGCCCTAATGGAATTGGGGACTAGTTGAGCTGGGACCAACTCGTACGTATCAAGGAGATTGATGATGAAAGGGTGGAGAGGAAGACGAAGGCCGGCCTTAAAAAACTCCTTATAAAGGGCTATCCCCCGAGGGGGAGAGGTTACCCTGTCGTTAGGGCCCGGTGCAATCAGTCGCACCTCTTTGGGTATGTTATAGGTTGCCCTAAAGGTTGCAAGGTCAGCAGAAGTGATAGTGGAAGCGGTCCCCTCAGGGGAACCGCTGCTCACCCTGGAAGACGGAGCTGCCCTAGGAGGTGGGGTTATAGCTGCTGACGGACTCCTAACCACCGGTCCCCTGGCCATGGCCCTAGGGGTCGGAGAGGTGTGGTTTGTGGAGGACCGAGAGGACGAAGAAGAAGAAGACGACTGTGAAGGCATGGGGAACTAACCTAGACAGAGGAAGAAGAAGAAGTTGGAGGAGCTCTCGAGCTGGAAGGGGAAAGGGCTCTGCACGGTAGGTGAAATCGAAGATAGGGCGCATCCTTACTTATAAAATTCTTTTTCAGCATCTTCAAAATCATCCCGCTCGATGCGCCTGCCACGCGGATGCTATCCATTGAGGAGGACTCTGCAACGACGCTCCGGGCGCGCGATGGATGGAACCCCCCGATCAATCAGAAGGTATTGATGCCAGTGATTTGACGGCTTAATGATGATCGCCGATATCTTGGGGATCCCAAACTGCTTCCTGACCTCGAGGCGAATCCGACGGTTAGGATACGCAGATGAAGACGCCCCTTTCGCTTGGATGGTGACACCAGCTCAGGGATGGGGGGCATATGATATGGCCGATTGGGTCAAAGAACACGCGGGCCAATTCCTTGGTGATTGGGCTTAACACGGCTTACCCCGACTTCCGTGTCAGCCACGGCCCATCTCGACCTCCATGTCGGCCATGGCCCACCCCGACCTCCTCATCGGCCACAGTCAGTCTAGGCTTTAGTCACGGTGTCGGCGTCGGCCACGGCCCATCTCGACCTCCGTGTCGGTCATGGCCCATCCCGACCTCCTCGTCGGCCACAGCCCGTCTCGACCTCCGTGTCGGCCATGGCCCATCTCGACCTCCGTGTTGGCTACAGCCCATCTCGGCCTCCTCGTCGGCCGCAGCCAGTCTAGGCCTTGGTCATGGTCTCGGCGTCGGCCACGGCCCATCCCGACCTACGTGACGGCCGCGGCCCAC
This sequence comes from Calamus simplicifolius, assembly GCA_900491605.1. NCBI lineage: Eukaryota > Viridiplantae > Streptophyta > Magnoliopsida > Arecales > Arecaceae > Calamus > Calamus simplicifolius. The sequence continues at coordinate 1,370,920 of UESW01004001.1, forward strand.
CTCGTCTTTCGTGTCGGCCACAGCCAGTCTAGGCCTTGGTCACGGTCTCGGCGTCGGCCACGGCCCATCCCGACCTACGTGACAGCCGCGGCCCACCTCGTCTTCCGTGTCGGCCACAGCCAATCTAAGCCTTGGTTGCGGTGTCGGTGTCGGCTTCAATGTCAGCCCCGACGTCGGTCTCGGCGTCGGCCCCCGGCGGCAATCACCCACGTTCAAGCTACGTGGTCCACTTCCATCGAGAATGGCGGACCATGTCATCACGAGCACGCCCGGCTACACGCGCGATGGACGTGCTCCCTCCCGGTGCCGCTAACAACGGACGTGGCCCCACGATCAATCCTATGACCCGTACTTTGTGGCATGTTGAAGACCAGAAGTTAACAACCATCTGAAGGAGGTTTTAACCACGACGGAGGGATGGTAAGAGGGACTCTCGAACAGGTATAAAAGGCCTCCAACCCTTGAGGTAGGGGGCTCAAGCTCTATCCAATCGTCACAACATTATTCATTCATGTTCTTCAGATCACTGACTTGAGCGTCGGAGGGTCCCTGTCGGAACCATCGGTCCGGGACTTTTCTTGCAGGTTTTTGGCTTCAGGGAGGCGATCCCTGTCATCCCTTTGAAGGCCAATCAAGCATTTCTTTCGCCTGACGCTCCTCAAAAGTGATCTGGCACCAACAACTATATTTGATTATACTCGTAAATAAAGGATGAAGTGTTACAGGTGCATCTTTTAACTACCTTTGGGGCCTAATTAATATGAGAGATAAAAATACTAGAATATATAGGTCTCGAGTTAAGGTTATCATTTTTTTAAAGAAAAAAAAATAGAATCATTAGACGAATATGGACGGAACGAGAAATCTAGAGCCAATCAACCCCTATTCTTATCGAAGTTGCTTTTGAGCAAAAGACCCAATTCATGAAACCCTTCAATGAGTCAACCGTGTGGACAGATTATTATTATTTGTTAACTTAAGTCCAAAGAAAATTAAACTTGATTGCCAATAAAATACAACCTCAATGAACCATTATCTTGAAACATGATCTTCTACATATTTTAACATTATTTGATGAACCATCACAAATGCTATTTTCTAATTGGAGGCACCGGAGGCAAACATTCAAGATAAAGTACTTTCCAAGAGGATGATTTTACCGCTATTTTCAAGCATGATGATTCAAAATCATCTTCTTCAATAATTTTAGACTAAAATGTATAAACCAAAATATCTCTTAGTTATAATGGATAGACAACGATAATAATAATAATAATTTTTATATAATATAATGTATAAAATTAATATATTATAATATTATGCTATATTATCATATTATTGTACTATAATATAATATGATACATTATATTATATTAATAATATGTTATTTATAATATACCATATAAGATGTAATATATAATATTGTTATTAGATTATATTGTATTGTATATGTTAATATAAATATAATAGAAATAATTTTATATTGTTTAGACCAGTAGTGGTATGGGACACTGTATTACCCAATGCATATGCTTTTTTTTTTTTTCTTTTCTTTTTTTTTTCCCTCTTCTTCGAAATGGTGTCCGAAGTGGGCGTCAGACGCTGAGGGATGTGATTTTTCTTTTTCTTTTTTTAGGTTAATGAGATGTGATTCTACTTTAAAAGAGAAAAAAGAACATACATTTATAGCTACAAGGAGAATTATAAAAATGACGGAAAAAAAGTTAGTTGTCAGGTAATGGATTGGAATAGACCAGAGTAAAGTTTTTCTAAAATAATAAAATTTCAAGCTTACATCCATCATATCCATAAGAGTGGTACTTCATCATGCTAATGAATTCGGCACCCTTTATTGATAAAAACTAGGGCCAATGACCGGTAAACTTGGTCTTCTTTGTTGATAATAATGGTTGGTTGGTAACAATGAGATGGACATTAATAAACCTATCATCCTTGACTAATGAATCGATGGTATAAGGTTGGTAAACTTGATCAAGAAGAATAATAATCTTATATTTATGATTAAAAATTTTATGTAATACCTCAGTCTCACCTGCTGATCGAATTAATCGAAAGCAAGTGAATTAGCGGCAGATGAACTTGAATAAGGTTAGACTAGCTAGTTATATTTAGAATGGTTTGGACCTGTTATTATATGGATATGAGGTATAGTTTTTGTTGATATTATTGTATTGATGATATATTGTGGATAATGAGTTTTAGTTAAAAAGAAAGAGATAAAATAAAGATAAAGAAGTTCTTTTAATAAATTATTAAATAAAAATTATGTTGATAATTTAGGATATCTTATTAGTTTTATTAAGGATAAAGTTATAGTATATAGTCGTAGAATTAAGATATCCAAAATAAATGAGGCCATAAAAAAGATGAAAGTAAGAAAAGCTGCGAAACTTGATAAGGTTCCTATAGTAGTTTGAAAATGTTTAGTTGATGCTGAAATAAAGCGAATGATAAATTTATTTAATAGGATTTTAAAAATTAAAAAGATATTTAATAAACAAATAAAGAGCTTTATAATATCAATTTATAAAAATAAAGAAGGTATTCAAAACTGCTCTAATTATCATGGTATCAAACTTATGAGTTATATTACAAAACTTTAAACGAAAGTAATTAAATATAGGTTAATAGATACTATAAAAAAACCAAAATATTAATTTAATTTTATGCTAGAAAATCAATTATAAAAGCTATTTTTTTTCTTAAGAGGTTAATGGATATATATAGAGCAAAAAAATAAGATCTTTGTATTATTTTTATTAACTTAGAGAAATTATATGATAGGGTTCCTATAAAATTTTATGGTAGGTGTTAGAAAAAATAAGTACCTATTAGATATATTAACATAATAAAAAATATATGCAATAGGATAGTTACTAGTGTAAGAACTATTAATAGTAATACTAAAGAATTTTCTATTATAGTTCCTATCCTTTTATTTTAATTATAGATGAGCTTACTAGACCTATTTAAGATAAAATTTTATAGTACATATTATTTGCATATGATATAATACTAATAGATGAAACTAAGGATGGAATTAATCATAAATTAGAGCTATGACGAAATGTATTAGGATTTAAAGGTTTCAGATTAAGTAGAATAAAACAGAATGCACGGAATGCACTTTTAGTATAATTAAAAATAAAAATGAGTGTATAAATTGAGGATCATGAAGTTATTAAAAATGATCATTTTAGTATTTAGAATTGATTTTTCATAAGAAAGGAAAGATCAAGCATGATAGGATTAAAGTAAGTTGGATAAAATGAAAAAATGTAATTCAAATATTATGTGATTATAAAGTATCTGCCAAGTTAAAAAAAAAAGTTTTATAAAATAGCCATAAGACTATTTATGAATGTTGGATAGTTAGAAAAAATATAAAATGAAATGTTGAGAAATATTAAAATGGATGTATGGTAATATAAGAAAAGGTAGAATAAGAAATGAAATTATTCATAATAAGGTAAAGGTAACTCTAATCAAGAATAAATTAAGGAAAGAATGACTTACATGGTTTGAATATATACAATATAAACCTAGAGATGTATCTATGTAGAAGAATGGGCTGATATATGTAGAGGAAAAAAGAGATAGAGATGCACTGAAAATCATATGGAAGGAAGTGATAAAAAAAAGACTTAAAATTTTTTTATTTTATAGAAAATATGATTTAAAATATAGTTAAATAAAGAAAAAAAATTTATATAGTCGATGCCAACTAATTTAAAATTAAGGCTTTATTGATATTATTATTAATGAGTTTAGTAGGCCTAACATGCTTTTATAATTCGCTCTAAGGGTACGTGGCTTTGTTGTTGTAATTAACTGAATAAAGCATTGATTTCCAAGCATGACAGCTAAAGTTACCTTGATGCCTATTGTTGGATTTGACTCCCACGAGACAACTTTCAAGTTGTACACTCTTGCCAATAACTTTAATTTCATTCATGCTCTCATAGTCCATCTCACAACACTTTCGATTGACATCATAAAGCCACCCATCTTCGATGCGATGGAGTACATCATATATTATTAATAGTATATATTATTACTTTTCTAAATAAAATAAATTTAGCTATATTTGAATATAATCAAGTATAGATTCGATCATCTTCCTCATTCTTTGATATGTACTAATGTGGCTGATGTAGCCACAAGGGTAATTTTGACAAAACCAAAACATTAGTGCGCCTTGGCGTCTCCAAGACCGCCGAGTCGGCCCCGACTATTCCTGGTCGGTCCCGGCATCTCCAGTATGCCGAGTCGGCCCCGACCATTCCCTTTCGGCCCCGGCGTATCCAAGCTCGCCGAGTCAGCCCCGACCACTCCTGGTCGGCCCTTCTCGACCCCAGCGTCTCCAAGCCTGCCGAGCCGGCCCCGACCATTCCTGGTCGGCCCCTTTCGGCCCCGGCATCTCCAAGCCCACCGAGTTGGCCCCGACCATTCCTGGTCGGCCATTCTCGGCCCCGGCATCTCCAAGCCCGTCGAGCCGGCCCCGACCATTCCTGGTCGGCCCCTCTCGGCCCCGGCGTCTCCAAGCCCGCCGAGTCGGCCCCGACCATTCCTGGTCGGCCCTTCTCGGCCCCGGCGTCTCCAAGCTCGCCGAGCCAGCCCCGATCATTCCTGGTCGGCCCCTCTCGGCCCCGGCATCTCCAAGCCCGCCGAGCTGGCCCCGATCATTCCTGGTCGGCCCCGCCCCGGCACGTCCTAGTTAGCGAGGCTGGCCCCGGCCACCCCTGGCCGACCCAGATAAGCCTCGGCTCCCTCGGGAGAGTCGATACTTCCCGGTTTCCTTCGAATCTGCCCCAACATGGCCCTGGTAGCTCGGGACACTACCTCTCTGACCCGCGCCGCCTGACAACGCCAGATCCAACTACCCACTGGACACGCTGCTGATGGGACTGGACCCAACTACCCAATAGCCCCACTGGCTGATGGGACTTAGCCCACCAACCACCATTTTCCCTTTCCGATGGGACAGGACCCACCAACCAGCGCAGATTCATGCAACTCCCAAGAGCTCCGCGGACATTCCTTCTTCACGGAATCCCACATGATCATGCCAGGGTCAACCCCTATAAAAAGGTGAATCCACTCAATAATCAGGTATGCGCGATAACCCCGAAAAAATCGCTATCCTAAAGCCCATAGAGGAATCCCTCCTCCCCGGGAACACCTTTTTTATCTAAAAAGAGCTCATTCGAGCTCCTCTTCTGCTGTGACCTCAATTGCTAACTTGGGCGTCGGAGGGTCCCACCGGAGAATCCTCTCCGGTCCTGGGACTTCTTTGCAGGCAACCTGGTGAAGCAAAGGTTCAAGAATCAGTCCGTTCCCGACGTTCAGGACCAGTGATTGGGCGTCATCAGATTGGCGCGCAAGGAAGGGGGGCGTTGGTGTAGGATGCAACAAGTATCTCAGGGCCTCCTTGTGCTACATCTTGACAAACTATACTCCCCCTCTCTTCTCTCCTTGAAGCCATGGTGGTAACACGAGCTCAGGATGCTTCCATCAGCTGTCCAGCGGGGCTTCCCCCGCCAGTTAGGCAGCAGGAGGCCAACCCCATGCTGCTGATCCTCCAGTCACCTGCCCACCATCGAACGCAGCCGTCCAAATAGCGGAGCAATTGGTGACCCTCTCCCAGCAAGTCCAAACTCTCACTGCTATGGTCCACGGGCTCCAGCAGCAGCAGTACGTGGCCAACCAGCACCAAACCGCTCCCCCTGCCAGTCAGCAGTCGGCGAGGGGAGGTTCTTCACAGTGGGAGGCTGGTCGGCGGAAGGCCGATCGTCACCCAGCTTCCCTTAGGAAGCCTCACCGCGAGCCCTCCAAGCGGCCACGGTCCCCTGATCGTGGCCCCAGCAAATTCCCTCCTGGGCTGCGTCATCAAGAGGAGCCAAAGCAGAAGTCCCGACTCCCATCTCCTTCTCCGTCTTCTTCTTCTTCTTCTTCCTCCTCCGAGCCATCTCGGAGGGCCCCAACAATCAAGCTGAGTACGAGGCCCTACTGGCCAGGTTAAGGCTAGCCCAGGAGTTTGGAATAAGGCATCTCAGAGCTTTCACGGACTCGCAACTCATCTCCGGACAAATCAATGGGGAGTACAAGGCGCATGACCTCGTTATGACTCAGTACTTGGGCAAGGTTTGGCTCCTGACCTCCCCGCTAGCTTATTTCAATATCAGTTATATTCCACGGAGCGAAAATGCCAAGGCCGACGTCCTTTCTCGTCTGGCCACCTCTGCCGATGGTATGGCAAGGGATGCTTACATTGAATATTTAGAAAGACCCAGTATAGAGGATATCGAGGAAATCCTCCCGCTCACCCAAGAGCCCATATGGATGGATGCCTATGTTCGTTATCTCACTGATGGCACACTCCCTGATGACTGCAACGAAGCTAGGTTGCTCAAGTGGAGAGCCTCCAAATTCATCCTCCTCGATGGGCGTCTATACAGAAGGTCATTCTCCTATCCCCTGCTCAAGTGTGTGGGACCTGCCGACGCCGACTACATCCTCAGAGAAATCCACGAGGGCATATGTGAAAACCATCTGGGAGGCAGATCCTTAGCCCAAAAGGCCCTCCGTCAGGGATACTTCTGGCTCACTATGAGGGAGGATGCGGCTAAATTAGTTCAGAAATGCGATGGTTGCCAGCGCCATGCACACATCCAACATCAACCGTCTACCCTGCTGAACCCACTCTCGGCCCCATGGACTTTCGCTCAGTGGGGAATGGACATTCTCGGGCCATTCCCCCCATCTTCCGGGCAACGGAGGTTCTTACTAGTCGCCATTGACTACTTCACCAAATGGGTCGAGGTCGAGGCGCTAGCCAAGATCACTGAAAGCAAAGTCAAAGCTTTCTTTTGAAAGTCAATCATATGCCGTTTTTGCCTGTCTCACACCCTCGTCACGGACAACGGCCGCCAATTCAACAACGAAGCATTTAAAGTCTTTTGTGACAAGCTAGGCATTCATCACCGATTCACCTATGTCGGCCACCCCCAAACCAACGGGGAGACCGAGGTTATGAACCGCACCATCCTTAGAGGACTCAGAACCCGGTTAAACGGGTCTAAAGGTCGATGGGTGGAGGAGCTCCCCAGCATGATATAGGCCTATCACACGACCCCCAGAGCCCCGACGGGCGAGACTCCCTTCAGTCTTGCCTACGGATCCGAAGCTGTCATTCCTGTCGAGATCGGATTACCCAGTCCACGCGTGGAGTCCTTCAGCGAGGAAAACAACTCCGCGCTAATTCGGGCTAATTTGGATTTCATCGACGAGGCGCATGATCAAGCGAGGCTGCGCATGGCGACTTTTCGTCAGCGAGCGGCCAGGTACTACAATGCTCGAGTTCGTCTTAAGGTTTTTCGCCGCGGAGACTTGGTTTTGAGAAAAGCTGAGGTTTCAAAGCCTACAAAGGGGGGCAAACTATCCCCCAACTGGGAGGGTCCTTATCGCATCGCCGAGATATTCCACCGGGGGGCATACAAATTAGAAGAGCTCGACGGACAACCCATTCCACATACCTGGAATGCTGACAACCTTCGCCAATATTATCAATGATATATTCCCCTAGGGCGTAAGCAATAAAGGAGGTCCCTTCTGACGCAATAGCCTACTCTCCCTTGCATCCAAGGACCAAGTATCTCAAAAGGAGCTCGCCAACATCGCGGCTAACGGGACACCACTCGGCCCCGGCACGACGGTACCCCCAAATCGGTTAAGACCCTAGCAGCTCCGTACCTGGTCGAGTCGCCCTTTAGGCGGCACACAAACCCCTGAAGCGGTTCAAAAGGAGCTCGCCGGCATCGCGGCTAATGGGACACCACTCGGCCCCGGCACGGCGGTGCCCGTGAGTCGATTAAGACCCTAGCAGCTCTGTACCCGGTCGAGTTGCCCTTCAGGTGGCACACAAACCCCTGAAGCGTTCAAAAGGAGCTCACCGGCATCACGGCTAATGGGACACCACTCGGCCCCGGCACGGCGGTGCCCCTAAGTCGGTTAAGACCCTAGCAGCTCCGTACCCGGTCAAGTCGCCCTTCAGGCAGCACACAAACCCTTGAAGTAGTTCAAAAGGAGCTCGCCGGCATCGCGGCTAATGGGACACCACTCGGCCCCAGCACGGTGGTACCACCAAGTCGGTTAAGACCCTAGCAGCTCTGTACCCGGTCAAGTCGCCCTTCAGGAGGCACACAAACCCCTGAAGCGGTTCAAAAGGAGCTCGCCAGCATCGTGGCTAATGGGACACCACTCGGCCCCGGCACGGTGGTGCCCCCGAGTCGGTTAAGACCCTAACAGCTCCGTACCCAATCGAGTCGTCCTTCAGGCGGCACACAAACCCCTGAAGCGGTTCAAAAGGAGCTCGCCGGCATCGCGGCTAACAGGACACCACGCGGCCCCAGGACGGCGGTGCCCCCGAGTCGATTAAGACCCTAGCAGCTCCGTATCCAGTCGAGTCGCCATTCAGGCGGCACACAAACCCCTAAAGCGGTTCAAAAGGAGCTCACCGGCATCGCGGCTAATGGGACACCACTCGGCCCCAGCACGGCGGTGCCCCCGAGTCAGTTAAGACCCTAACAGCTCCATACCTGGTCGAGTCACCCTTCAGGCAACACACAAATTCCTGAAGCGGTTCAAAAGGAGCTCGTCGGTATCGCGGCTAACGGGACACAACTCGGCCCCGGCACGGCGGTGTCCCCGAGTCGGTTAAGACCCTAACAGCTCCGTACTCGGTCGAGTCACCCTTTAGGTGACATGCAAACCCCTCCCGGCACGGCGATGCTTCTCCTAACAGCTCCATATGCGCTCGGGTCACCTCTCGTATGGGACCCAGACCATGAAAATAGCTCCGAAAGGCTTCGTGTGGCCCTCACAGACTCCGAGTTAGTCAGCTCAGTCACAGCCTTTCCTTATCAACCCCGACCGTCCAAGGCATCTTCAACACTGACCGAGTCGATGTAGGTATCCCCCGCTCAACTCCACTCGCCCTCGGCACCCTCACGACGGTAGAATCAGCCCCAGCCATCTCTGGTCAATCCAAACACCTCCAAAATTAGGCTTGGTGTCGAGTTTCCCGGGGATCTTTCCAAGCCTTTGGAAGATTCATACATAAATGAGCCTTCTTGCAAACATCCTACGACGGCACGAAACATCTTAAGTGACCGTTCATATGGCCAGCCTACATCCTAGAGACGCATTCAAATATTGGCTAAGTCCGGAGTCACGGAACATTTCAGAAGATACTATATTCGGCTACGACATCGTCAGCATATATGATTTGGCCACAAGAAGTAAATCACAGTAAGGCGTTTTTCTCAAAAGAAGAAAGACCGGATGGATCAAAACACAAAGAAATTAGGAGAAAAAGTCTTTTTCATTAACTATTAAAGAGAGGTACAAAATTGGGCCCGAGGCCAGTTATACACAATAAAGCAAAGAAAAATAACTCAAGGCTCGTCGGGCCGAGCTTCTCTTCATCCTTTTTCTCCGCGGGCTCCTCGTCAAACTTCCTAGGTTGGATGTCTTCAAGTTCAACAATATCGATCTTGAGGGCCGTGGATACTTTGACCTTGCACATCTCAAAGCCCTGAACATAAGCATCGAGGCTGGCCTCGATGACTTCCTGCTTGAACTCCGGCGAGGCCTTATAATTGGAGACGGCTTGCCCCGCCTCGGCTTCGGCCCACTGTGCTCTGGCCTTGGCCTCCCAGGCCTTGCTCTCGGCCTCTTCGGCGCGGGCGCTGGCCTCATCAGCACAGGCCACCATCCCGGCCTTCTTCGAGCCCGCCTCCGCTGCCGCCTTCTCTGCGGCGGCCGCCCTCTCTGCCGCAATTTGAGTCTCCTCCTTGGTGCGTTGAAGCCGCCGAGTTAACTCCTCATTCTGCGCCGTAGCAGTCTTCAATCTCTCTAAGGCCAACTCCATTTTGGCCTCGGCTGCGGAGGCTCGGCTGCTCTCGGCTTCAGCCTGGCTCTCCATCTCCCTCAGGCGACCAGCCCAGCTCTCCTCGCGGGCTGAGGTTTCTTGATGAAGGCGAGCAAGGCTTTCGGCCTGCGCCATGCTCTCCTTCTTATATCTATCGGCCCGCGCCAAGGCCTTGGTCATTGTGTTGGAAGAATGGGCCAGCGCCTCGCGGAGGCCCAATGCTCCATTGACCGTTTGTAGCAGAGGAAGCATGTCAGCTACGAGAAGAAGAAGAAATATGGAAAAAATGAAAAGTATTCAAAATTTTCCTGGACAACAGAGACCATGACCATATCTAGGAGTGCGGAGTGACTCATTCCCCGCGTCTCCTCTTCAAACTCGGCAGTTCGGACTCCCGACAGGAGGCGGAAGGCCTACGCGGCATCCTCCATTGTGCCGACCATGGGAACCAGCCTCGTCTGCCCCACCTGCGGGCCTTCGGCTTGGGGGCAGGCCGGGCGCCGGGCCGATTGGTGGGATGAGCTCCCCGGCTCACCCCTTTGCTTCTCAGTCGCCTCCGTCCTGTTCTGGGCCTCCCTGGCGACCCGCTTCCCCTCGCTGGTGGTTGGGGGAGCACCTTCTCTCTCTGGCTCTGCAGTAGCCGGAGGGCTGACAGCAACAGTAACCCGCCCCGCCTCGGGCACATCGGCGGCGGTAGGAGCTTCCTCCTCTCCATCCAAAACTACCACCGTCATTTCGGTGGTGGTCGGAATCTCCCCTTCTTCGATTTTGGCCCTCGCTGGCTTCCGGGCCGCTCCTACAACCGACTTCTTCTCAGCCGACTCCCCCGCGGGCGTTGGGGCTGTGGGGGCTGCGGTCGGCCTGGCCGGCTCCCTTCCTCGGAGTTTCTTCGCCGGCCTGGACGACTCTCCGGTTGCCCGCCTCTCCTGCCCCAAAACGGCCTCGAAATCACTGGCGGAAACCTTCATTGCTGCATAGAAAAGAATAATGAGCATCAATGGCGGCATACAGTAAATCGAAGGACGGACAGAAGGATTCAAGCGCCAGCTCATCAACCCATTTAAAGCGCACTAAAAAAAGTAATCATTCTTTTTGAATTTTTGCGCCCCTTTCGCCTAAAGGATTGCGGGTGCATGGTCCTTAGCGCTCAGGGGCGGGGGGGCATCTGAAGTGGCTGATGTAGCCACAAGGGTAATTTTGACAAAACCAAAACATTAGTGCACCCCGGTGTCTCCAAGACCATCGAGTCGGCCCCGACCATTCCAGGTCGGCCCTGGCATCTCCAGTCTGCTGAGTCGGTCCCGACCATTCCCTCTTGGCCCCGACGTCTCCAAGCCCGCCGAGTCGGCCCCGACCACTCCTGGTCAGCCCTTCTCGGCCCCGGCATCTCCAAGCCCACCGAGCCGGCTCCGACCATTCCTGGTCGGCCCCTCTCGGCCCCGGCGTCTCCAAGCCCACCGAGCCGGCCCCGACCTTTCCTGGTCGGCCCCTCTCGGCTCCGGCATCTCCAAGCCCGCCGAGTCGGCCCCGACCATTCCTGGTCGGCCCCTCTCGGCCCCGGCGTCTCCAAGCCCGCCGAGTTGGCCCTGATTATTCTTGGTCGGCCCCTCTCGGCCATGGCATCTCCAAGCATGCCGAGTCGGCCCCGACCATTCCTGGTCAGCCCTTCTCAGCCCCGGCGTCTCCAAGCCCACTGAGCCGGCCCCGACCATTCATGGTCGGCCCCTCTCGGCCCCGGCATCTCCAAGCCCGCCGAGTCGGCCCTGACCATTCCTGGTTGGCCACTCTCGGCCCCAGCGTCTCCAAGCCCGCCGAGTCGGCCCCGACCATTCCTGGTCAGCCCTTCTCGGCCCCGGCGTCTCCAAGCCCGCTGAGTCATCCCCAACCATTCCTGGTCGGCCCTTCTCGGCCCCGGCGTCTTCAAGCCCGCCGAGCCGACCCCGATCATTCCTGGTCGGCCCCTCTTGGCCCCAACGTCCCCAAGCCCGCCAAGCCGACCCCAACCATTCCTGGTTGGCCCCGCCCCGGCACGTCCTAGTCGGCGAGGCTGGCCCCGGCCACCCCTGGCCGACCCAGATAAGCCTGGGCTCCCTCGGGAGAGTCGATACTTCCTAGTTTCCTTCGAATCTGCCCTAACATGGCCTTGGTAGCTTGGGACGCTACCTCTCTGACCCGCGCCGCCTGACAACGCCAGATCCAACTACCCACTGGCCATGCTACTGATGGGACTAGACCCAACTACCCAATAGCCCCACTGGCTGATGGGACTTAGCCCACCAACCATCGTTTTCTCCCTTTTCGATGGGATAGGACCCACCAACCAGCACAGATTCATGCAACTCCCAAGAGCTCCGCGGACATTCCTTCTTCACGAAATCCCACATGATCATGCTAGGGTCAACCCCTATAAAAAGGTGAATCCACTCAATAATCAGGTATGCGCGATAACCTCGAAAAAATTGCTATCCTAAAGCCCATAGAGGAATCCCTCCTCCCCGGGAATACCTTTTTCATCTAAAAAGAGCTCATTCGAGCTCCTCTTCTGCTGTGACCTCAATTGCTAACTTGGGCGTCGGAGGGTCCCATCGGAGAATCCTCTCCGATCCTGGGACTTCTTTGCAGGCAACCTGGTGAAGCAAAGGTTCAAGAATCAATCTGTTCCCGACGTTCAGGACCAGTGATTGGGCATCATCAGATTGGCGCGCAAGGAAGGGGGGCGTTGGTGTAGGACGCAGCAAGTATCTCAGGGCCTCCTTGTGCTACATCTTGACAAACTATACTCCCCCCTCACTTCTCTCCTTGAAGCCATGGTGGTAACACGAGCTCAGGATGCTTCCATCAGCTGTCCAGCGGGGCTTCCCCCGCCAGTTAGGCAGCAGGAGGCCAACCCCATGCTGCTGATCCTCCAGTCACCTGCCCACCATCGAACGCAGCTGTCCAAACAGCGGAGCAACTGGCGACCCTCTCCCAGCAAGTCCAAACTCTCACTGCTATAGTCCACGGGCTCCAGCAGCAGCAGTCCGTGGCTAACCAGCACCAAACCGCTCCCCCCGCCAGTCAGCAGTCGGCGAGGGGAGGTTCTCCACAGCGGGAGGCCGATAGGCGGGAGGCCGGTCATCGCCCAGCTTCCCCTAGGAAGCCTCACCGCGAGCCCTCCAAGCGGCCACGGTCCCCTGATCATGGCCCCAGCAAATTCCCTCTTGGGCTGCGTCATCAAGAGGAGCCAAAGCAGAAGTCCCGACTCCCATCTCCTTCTCCGTCTTCTTCTTCTTCTTCTTCCTCCTCCGAGCCATCTCGGAGGGCCCCAACAATCAAGCTGAGTACAAGGCCCTACTGGCCAGGTTAAGGCTAGCCCAGGAGTTTGGAATAAGGCATCTCAGAGCTTTCACGGACTCGCAACTCATCTCCGGGCAAATCAATGGGGAGTACGAGGCGCGTGACCTCGTTATGACTCAGTACTTGGGCAAGGTTCGGCTCCTGACCTCCCCGCTAGCTTATTTCAATATCAGTTATATTCCACGGAGCGAAAATGCCCTGGTGTCTCCAAGCCTGCCGAGCCAGCCTCGATCATTCCTGGTCGGCCCCTCTCGGTCCCGATATCTCCAAGCCCGCCGAGTCAGCCCCGACCATTCCTGGTCGGCCTCTCTCGGCCCCGGCGTCTCCAAGCCCACCGAGTCGGCCCCGACCATTCTTGGTCGGCCCCTCTCGGCCATGGTATCTCCAAGCCTGCCGAGTTGGCCCCGACCATTCCTGGTTGGCCCTTCTTAGCCCCGGCGTCTCCAAGCCCGCTGAGCCGGCCCTGACCATTCCTGGTCGGCCCCTCTCGGCCCCGGCATCTCCAAGCCCGCCGAGTCGGCCCTGGCCATTCCTGGTCGGCCCCTCTCGGCTCCAGCATCTCCAAGCCCACCGAGTCGGCCCCGATCATTCCTGGTCGGCCCTTCTCGGCCCCGGCGTCTCCAAGCCCATCGAGTCGGCCCCAACCATTCCTGATCGGCCCTTCTCGGCCCCGGCGTCTCCAAGCCCGCCGAGCCGGCCCCGATCATTCCTGGTCGGCCCCTCTCGGCCCCGACGTCCCCAAGACCACCGAGCCAGCCCCAACCATTCCTGGTTGGCCCCGCCCCGGCACGTCCTAGTCGGCGAGGCTGGCCCCGGCCACCCCTGGCCGACCCAGATAAGCCTCGGCTCCCTCAGGAGAGTCGAGACTTCCCGATTTCCTCCGAATCTGCCCCAACACGGCCCTGGTAGCTCGGGACGCTACCTCTCTGACCCGCGTCGCCAGACAATGCCAGATCCAACTACCCACTGGCCACGCTGCTGATGGGACTGGACCCAACTACCCAATAGCCCCACTGGTTGATGGGATTTAGCCCACCAACTGCCATTTTCTCCCTTTCCTGGAACAGGACCCACCAACCAGCGCAGATTCACGCAACTCCCAAGAGCTCCATGGACATTCCTTCTTCACGGAATCCCATGTGATCATGCCAGGGTCAACCCCTATAAAAAGGTGAATCCACTCAATAATCAGGTATGCGCGATAACCCCAAAAAAATCGCTATCCTAAGGCCCAGAGAGGAATCCCTCCTCCCCGGGAACACCTTTTTCATCTAAAAAGAGCTCATTCGAGCTTCTCTTCTACTGTGACCTCAATTGCTAACTTGGCATCGGAGGGTCCCACCGAAGAATCCTCTTCGGTCCTGGGACTTCTTTGCAGGCAACCTGGTAAAGCAAAGGTTCAAGAATCAGTCCGTTCCCGACGTTCAGGACCTATGATTGGGCATCATCACGTACAGTTCACGAATCCTAAAGATAAAGAAAGTAAAAAAATAATAAAAAGTTCTACAATCCATAAGAATTTAAGGATAAAAAAGATAGTCAAATCATGAACTCAACTATATTCGAATATAACTAATTTTACCTTTTATTAAAATATTATAATATATATTATCATATTGTTAATAAAATTTTTAATCTTATATAGTAACGTGTAATTTATATATAATATTATAGAGATATTATATAATATATGATAATGATATTTTATAATCTATATTATTATGTAATACAATATTATAATATTATCTTTTATATTATAATATAAATGATATTATAATATATTTTTTATTTTTTAGTTATTCTTTTGAAAGATATTATTTATATTGAAAATAAAAAATAAAAAATAATTTTTGTTTGCATTTATCAAACATATTTTTTAAAGATATACAATAGTAAATAAAAATTATTTTTAAACTTTAAAATTCAAATGCAACCTAAGTTTTGAAATAGTAATTTTAGGCCAGTTCCTGACAAATCTAACACATAACCGCTGGACGATGATCTATTTGAATGTTATGAAAGTTATAGCACAAACAAGCATCCATTGCCATCCGAAGCTATTTTACTTTAACTGATGCAGACTTGCGTCCAAGTTGCTAAAATTTTGGTGGCAGTTATTCCTACGTGACCATATAGAAATAAAGATTATTTATTATATATATATATATAATGCAAAAGAAATTATCATCGCATCAATAAACGTACTCGATGACTAGAGCCGAGTTATCTAACAGAGCTACAGAGCCGAACTATCTGGTAAAAATACAAAGCCGAAGTATCTGGCCAAGCTATCTACTAGAGCTACAAAGCTGAACTATCTGGCCGAACTATAGATCCGAATCATCTGGCTGAGCTATCTCAGTACCTCGGAAGAGTCCAACTATCGGCATGGCCGAGCTATCTTAGTACCTTGTCATGATTGATCCTTATCCCTTCAACGTAAGCGCCATTACTGCTTCAAACTACGCCAAATATCTCAAAGGATGAACCACCTTGATCGCAAGAATAGCGGAATGAGCCTTCCAAAATGGAAATAGGAGCCAAATACAGCACTCCGTCCGTGATCAACGGGATTCCAAATTCCCGATAAAGCGCCAGTTAGTTCATCAGCTATCGATCCCCGTAATTGTTAGGATTCTGGCCTTATTGGATGTCAACTCCCTAAAACGTACCTGATAAATCATGTAACAGCTCACCTGCTTGGCAGCATACAAATACTAAGTCTCATGACCCCTCAGGTATGCTCTCGAAGGCAATCTAAGCCCAAAAAATAACTCTAGCAAAGGTTATTGCTCATGAAAAATCATCTCAAGGAGGAAGATTCTTCTGCTGAAGCCTTCTCCTCTCATATGTTTGCTCAGAATCTTTACTGACTTGGGCATCAGAGGGTCTTCCGCAGGGACCATCCCCTGTGATTCCTGCGTAAGGACTGCCTTGCAAGTCCATCTGAACGAAAGAGCGCTACTCGGATCCCGATGTACACCACCCTCAAGCCGAAGAACGGATTTTCGCAATAACAGATTGGCGCTAGAGGAAGGGCCCCAAGTCCCTCTGAAAACTTGAAACCAAAGAGACAAGGTTTCATACAAGAAGGACGATTCCTTAATGACCAACCATAAGAGAGCAGTCACAGATGCTCCTGATCAGGCCACCTCTTAAAGGCCTAATTCCTCCAACAACACAGCGCCTTTGCAGTCGTTGCCGACCGAGATTCCTCCACCGCTAGCAGCCTCGGTCACACAGGATCAGTTTGCCATGCTGGTCCAACTAGTTCAAGCCCTGCTACAACTGGTGCAGGGGCTTCTTGGGGGCCTTTTCTTGCTGCACCCCCTCAGCAGCTTCCTGATGGGACAGTCATTCCGGTCCTACTGGTGGTCCCTTCGCCCAATCCATTGGAAGCCATCGGCCTCTCGCAACAGCATGGCCATAAAGAAGTTGAACCGGCACTGTGGAGGGGAGGAGATAGGAGCTTGCACATATCCCATTGGGCTCGCTCCTTATCTCAAGTATTCTCTTGCGATAATTCAACGCTGCAGCCACGATCCCCTCGTCCCATTTCTCCAACTGCTCGGGATGACGAGCTGCAACGACAACTATGTGCGTCGAACCTACTAGCGGTGACTAATGCTATTATAATGATTAGTAACGCCCCCATGTACGGCCAACTGAAGAGGAGAACCGGTTTGAAAGGGTTCGATGCGAGGAGCTCACATCTTCAAATAAGGACATCAAAGAGATACCGTGCTTCGAGGATATGGAACTCCGATCACTTCTGAGCAACGAAGACCTTCAAGGGATACGGTATCCCTAGGATATGGAACTCGGATCATCTCCGAGCAATGAAGACTTTCAAGGAATACAGTACCCTGAAGACATGGAAATAGATTAAACCCCGAGTATATACAAGTGAAGTATGCCTGAACCGAGTCATTTTGCTCATTGTAATAAAACTTCACTCTTCGATTTAAATTTTTTTATTGAATAATAATTTTCCTTGAGTTGTGGATAAAAGGTAAGTCTCATCCAATCATTGACCTACAGGTCTATTTCTTCGTACCTTGGTAGGGCCAAGTAAAAATTTTTTTTGTACCTTGGCACGATCGAGCAATATTTCTCTATACCTCGGCAGGGCAGAGCAACCTTCTCCGTACCTTGACAGGGCCAAGTAAAACATTTCTCCATACCTCAGGGCCGAGCAAACTTCTCCGTACCTTGGCAGAGCCAAGTAAAAAATTTCTCCGTACCTTGGCACAACCGAGCAACTATCTCCGTACCTTGACTGGGCCAAATAAAATTTTCTCTGTACCTTGACAGGACCGAGCAACTATCTCTGTACCAAGTAAAAAATTTCTCCGAACCTCGGCAGAGCCGAGCAACATTCTCTGTACCTTGGCAGGGCCAAGTAAAAATTCCTCTATACCTTGGCAGGACCGAAAAACTATCTCTGTACCTTAGCTGAGCCAAGTAAAATTTTCTCTATACTTTAGCAGGGCCGAACAACTATATTTGTTCCTTGGTAAGGACAAGTAAAAAATTTCTCCGAACCTCGGCACGATCGAGCAACATTTTTCCATACCTCGGCAGGGCCGAGAAACTTCTCCGTACCTTGGCAGCGCCAAGTAAAAAATTTCTCCATACCTCGGCACGGCTAAGCAACTATCTCCGTACCTTGGTTGGGCCAAGTAAAATTTTCTCCGTACCTTGGCAGGGCTGAGCAACTATCTCTGTACCTTGGCAAGGCCAAGTAAAAAATTTCTCCGAACCTTGGTAGGGCCCAACAACATTCTCCATATCTTGGCAAGGCCAACTAAAAATTTCTTCGTACCTCGGTAGAGCCAGCAACATTTCTCCGAACCTCGGCATGGTCAAGCAAATTTTTCTCCGAACCTCGGCAGGGCCGAGCAACATTCTCCATACCTTGGTAGGGCCAAGTAAAAATTTTTCCATATCTTAGCACGGCCGAACAAATTTCTTCGAACCTTGGCAAGGCCGAGCAAATTTTTTTCTGAACCTCGGCACGGCCGAGCAACATTTCTCCGAACCTCGGCATGACTAAGCAAATTTTTCTCCATACCTCGGCAAGGCTGAGCAACATTCTCCATACCTTGGTAGGGCCAAGTAAAAATTTCTCCATACCTCGGTAGGGCCGAGCAACATTCTTTATACCTTGGCAGGGCCAAGTAAAAACTTTGTAGAATCAAGGTTTAATGGCCACGTGCCTTGACCTTCGATTTGGCCACATTTCGCCTAGCTAGATGCTCGGCTTGGCATTTATGGGGGCATCATGACGTGCCTCTATTGGTTCAAATCCCACCAATGAGATTGAGCCATCATAGACTCTACTCCTTATGCTCGAACCTACGCTTCAAACTAGAAAGTGGGGGGCATGTGATGTGAGAAAAAATTATTACCGCATCAATAAACGTGCCCGATAACTAAGGCCGAGCTACTGAGCCAAACTATCTGGCCGAGCTACAGAGCCGAACTATTTGGCTGAGCTTTAGAGCCAAACCATTTGGCGAGTTATCTCAGTGCCTCGGAAGGACCGAGCTATATCCGAACCTCAGCAGGGTCGAGCTATCTTAGTACCTCGCCATGATCGATCATCATTCCTTCAACGTAAGCGCCATTGCTGCTTCAAACCACATCAGATATCTCGAAGGATGAACCACCCTGATCGCAAAAATCACGGAATGAGCCTCCCAAAATAGGAACGGAAGCCAAATACAACACTCTGTCAATCAATGGGATTCCAAATGTTGACCTAATTATTGATTTTGATGACTAACAAAAGACATGAGTATATTCATTATTGATTTTGATGATTAACAAAAGATATTAGTATATTCATTATGTTTATGATAAATTTACGAAGTGTTTCAGGCATTAAAAATGTTCAATCAGTCGAAAGGTATAAGGAAATAAGTTTTGGATCAAAATTTAAATGAAATTATAAAAGTTCAGAACTTAGAGTCGACACCCAAACAGTCAGGAGCTAACCCCAGGGTGTATCAAAACTTTTCTAGATTTTAAGCACGGTCCGAAGTCGACACCTACAGTTTCGGAGAGAGAAGAGGAAAAGAAGAAAAGCACACATCCAAATCGCTTCAAACAGGCTTTTCTTATCTTTATTTATTTTATTGTATATTTGCTCATTTGAGGAGCTGCTTTGTATTCAAAACTCTATTTTTTATTGTTGTTTGCTAATTCAATCGAGGGATTGAATTAGTGGAGGTAGTATACCTCGGGACAAGCTAAGGATAGCTTGTGGGTTGGGTTTTGTGCTAGTAAGCCCGGAAAAACTAGCTGGGTTCGTTGTGACCCCGGAAAAATAATAAGTTTTGAGTTGTGAGCTTATAAAACAACTCGACTATAATCAAGTGGATTATAGTATGGACCCAAGTGAAGCTTGGGAGTGGACGTAGGTGTTGGATACACCGAACCACTATAAAATCTTTGTGTTTGCCGTGCTTTGTCTCTCTCTATCTCATTTGTTTGTGCTTAGCATTTATCTATGCATTGCACTTAAGTACTTTCATATCAGAGCACTTAGTTTTAAAGAGCTAAATTTTTTAAAGAATCCAATTCACCCCCCCCTCTTGGGTTGCCATCTGGGCCAACAATTGGTATCAGAGCTTAGTACTCATCTTTTATTTGATCCAACGATCAAGAGTTAAAGATCCAAATGGCAGCTCAAGCTGGATCTTCATTTGCTGAAGGTCAATCCATAAATAGACCTCCTTTATTTAATGGCACAAATTATGGATATTGGAAAGCAAGAATGAGAATTTTTATTCAAGCTTTAGATTATGAACTATGGAGTGTAATCACTAATGGACCTAGCACACCCACACACTTAGTAGATGGTTCAATAGTTCCTAAACCCGAAAGGGATTATTGGAATGAGAACGATAGGAAAATGGCTCAGCTTAATGCAAAAGCCATGAATGTTTTATATTGTGCTTTAGATGCTAACGAATTTAATCGTATTTCTACATGTAATTCCGCAAAAGAAATATGGATAGGTTAGAGGTTACCCATTAGGGTACAAATTAAGTTAAGGAATCTAAAATTAACATTCTTGTTCATAAATATGAATTGTTTAGCATGGAACAAACTGAATCTATAACCTGCATGTATACCAGATTTACTGATATTGTAAATGGTTTAAAGAGTCTTGGCAAGACCTATACTAACTCTGAGTTGGTTCGTAAAATTTTTAGATCTCTTTCAAGATTATGGGAAGCTAAGGTGACTGCAATCCAAGAAGCCAAGGACCTCAATGCCTTACCTTTGAAGGAGCTACTTGGATCATTGATGACCCATGAATTAATAATGAAGCAGCATATAGAGGAAGACGTCAAGAAAAAAAGAACGATTGCCCTTAAAGCTACAGAAAAAGAAACAAGCAGCAGTGAGGAAGAAGAAGAAGATGATGAGACAACCCTTCTTGCAAAGAAGTTCAGAAAGTTTATGCAAAGAAGGAGACCTTTCCATAAGAAAAAGTATGGAACACAATTGGAAGGTGAAAAAGAAAAGGACAAGGACAAGGACAAAGAGAAAGACTCCCTCATATGTTACGAATGTAAGAAACTGGGGCACTTTAAATATGACTGTCCTCAATTGAAGAAAGCCTACAAAAAGAAGAAGAAGGCTTATGTTGCAACATGGAGCAATAGCAAAGAATCCTCTTCCGAGGAGAAACAAAAAGAAGTTGCAAATATTTACTTTATGGCAAAAGAAGATGATGAGGTATGTACCGAAACTCATGACTTTACCTTTGATGAATTGTTTGATGCATTTAACGAATTAGTTAGTAATTTTAAAGTCTTGGAAAAGAAAAGCAAATCTTTGAAAAATGATAATTTAAATCTTATCAAAGAAGTTCAGAAAGTTTATGCAAAGAAGTTCAGAAAGTTTATGCAAAGAAGGAGACCTTTCCATAAGAAAAAGTATGGAACACAATTGGAAGGTGAAAAAGAAAAGGACAAGGACAAGGACAAAGAGAAAGACTCCCTCATATGTTACGAATGTAAGAAACTGGGGCACTTTAAATATGACTGTCCTCAATTGAAGAAAGCCTACAAAAAGAAGAAGAAGGCTTATGTTGCAACATGGAGCAATAGCAAAGAATCCTCTTCCGAGGAGAAACAAAAAGAAGTTGCAAATATTTACTTTATGGCAAAAGAAGATGATGAGGTATGTACCGAAACTCATGACTTTACCTTTGATGAATTGTTTGATGCATTTAACGAATTAGTTAGTAATTTTAAAGTCTTGGAAAAGAAAAGCAAATCTTTGAAAAATGATAATTTAAATCTTATCAAAGAAAAGGATAAACTAACTCATGAAGTTGAAGAACTGAAATCTGAAAATGAAAATTTAATAAAAGAAAAAAAATTGACTTCAAATGAAAACCTTAATTTAAAGAAAGAAGTTGATAAATATAAAATATTATTGATAAATTTACATATAGTTCTAAAAAATTAAATTTGCTATTAAGTAATCAAAGAGCTATATTTGATAAAGCTGAATTAGGTTATAGGCCTAACAAGAAAAAAAAGTTTGTTAAAAATTTCTTTATAAAGAAACAAGATAAAAATGATGTTTCATGTTATTGCTGTAATAAGAAAGGACATAAAGCTTATGATGCAATTATAGAAAAATTAATAAGAATTTAAGTGTTAAAGGAAAGAAAATATGGGTTCCGAAAGGAACAATCTTTATTGCTACTAACCATGAAGGACCCAAGAAAGCTTGGGTACCTAAACATAAGATTTGATCATCTTGCAGGAGTGTCTTGTGGCCAAAGATCAAAACAAAAGTGGTATCTTGATAGCGGCTGCTCAAAGCATATGACGGGTGACAAGGATCAATTTATCACCTTTGAAGATAAAAGAGGAGGAGTTGTTACATTTGGAGACAATGGTAAAAACTAAATTATGGGATTTGGTAAAATTCAAATAACTCCATCCACTTTTATAGAAAATGTTTTATATGTAGATGGTTTAAAACATAATTTAATTAGTATTAGCCAATTGTGTGATAAAGGTTTCAAAGTTTCATTTGAAGCTTCTATCTGCACTATTTCTAATCCTATTGATAATAGAATTATATTTACTGGAAGTAGAAATGGCAATGTATACTTAATTAATTTAGACAATCTGTCTACTAGTAGTCATTGCTTAGTTGTTGATAATGCTAATGAAAAATGAGATTGGATGGTTGTGGCATTGTAGATTAGGTCATGCAAGCACACACTTAATTTCAAAATTAATTAGAATGGATTTAGTTAAAGGACTTCCAAAGTTAGATTTTGAAAATAACAGAATTTGTGATGCATGTCAATTTGGAAAATAAACTAGAAACTCTTTCAAATCTAAAAATGTTGTTTCTACTTCTAGGCCACTTGAACTACTTCATATGGACCTTTTTGGACCTACTAGAACCACTAGTCTAGGAGGAAAGAAATATGGTCTTGTGATAGTAGATGATTACTCTAGATTCACTTGGGTATTATTTTTGGCTCATAAGGATGTGACTTTCCCTATATTCATGAAATTCTTCAAGAAAGTCACTAATGAGAAAAACAATATCATAGTGTCTTTTAGAAGTGATCATGACACAGAATTTGAAAATTATTTATTTGAAAATTTTTGCATTGAACATGGCATTCATCATAATTTTTCTGCACCTAGGACATCACAGCAAAACGGAGTTGTAGAAAAAAAGAATAAAACTTTAGAGGACATGGCCCGTACCATGCTATGTGAAAGCCAACTCTCAAAATACTTTTGGACGGAAGCTATAAACACGACATGTTACATCCTTAATAGAGCCCTAATTAGGCCAATTCTTAAGAAAACTCCTTATGAACTATGGCATAATAGAAAACCAAACATTAGTTATTTTCATGCATTTGGTTATAGATGTTTCATTCATAATAATGGTAATGACAACTTAGGAAAATTTGATGCAAAATCTGATGAAGGCATATTTGTAGGATATTCAACAACTAGTAAAGCCTATAGGATATTTAATAAGAAAAACTTAATTGTCGAAGAATCCATTCATGTAGTTTTTGATGAGTCTTTAGCATCAAGTTCAGAAAAGATTGATGATGAGGAATATACAAATTTGCTAGAGAGAAATATTGAAAAATTAAATATAGATGTATCTTCGGATCATGAACAAGAAGATAAAGATGATGATTCACATAGAGTTGATGTTATTGATACTAATCATGATGAGGTAGATCTTCCTAGAGATTGAATATATGCCTATAGTCATCCAAAGGAATTGATTATAGGTGATCCATCTCAAGGTGTAAGAACTAGATCATCAATGAAAAATATCAATAATCATTTGTATCTCAAATTGAACCTAAAACTATTGAAGAAGCTGAAAAAGATAGTAATTGGATGCTAGCTATGCAAGAAGAATTAAATCAATTTACTAGGAATAATGTATGGTCCTTAGTTGATAGACCTAAAGGTCATTCAGTTATAGGATCTAAATGGGTATTTAGAAATAAATTAGATGAAAATGGCATAGTAATTAGAAATAAAGCTAGATTAGTGGCAAAAGGATATAATCAAGAAGAAGGAATTGATTTTGATGAAACTTTTGCACCTGTAGCTAGATTAGAGGTAATTAGATTATTACTTGCATTTGCATGTCATATGAATATCAATTTATTTCAAATGGATGTTAAAAGTGCATTTTTAAATGGTTTTATAAATGAAGAAGTTTTGTAGAACAACCACCTAGTTTAGAAGATCATGAATTTCCAAATCATATTTTTAAATTACACAAAGTACTTTATGGTTTAAAACAAGTACCTAGAGCTTGGTATGATAGGTTAAGTAAATTTCTAATTGAAAATAATTTTACTAGAGGAAATGTAGATAAAACCTTATTTTTGAAAAGAAAAAATAAAAATTTATTGGTAGTACAAATCTATGTAGATGATATTGTATTCGGTGCTACTAACGATCTTCTATGTCAAGAATTTGCTAAGTTAATGTAGGATGAATTCGAGATAAGCATGATGGGAGAATTCAACTTCTTCCTAGGACTTCAAATCAAATAAAGTAAAGAGGGAATTTTCATCAACCAAACAAAGTACACGAAGGAAATTCTCAAGAAGTTTGGAATGGAATCAATCAAACCCCTTGGAACACCTATGAGTCCTTCATGCAAATTGGATAAAGATGAAGATGGTAAGAAAGTTGATCAAAAGCATTATAGAGGTATGATTGGATCTCTACTTTATTTAACAACAAGTAGACCAGATATTATGTTTGCTGTTTGTTTATGTGCTAGATTTCAATCTGAACCTAAAGAATCTCATTTAATTGCTGTAAAAAGAATACTAAGATATCTAAGTGGAACTAAAAATGTAGGATTGTGGTATTCTAGAGACTCAACACTAAATTTGATTGCTTATTCTGATTTTGACTATGCTGGATGTAAACTAGATAGAAAGAGTACAAGTGGGGCATGTCAATTTTTAGGAAGTAACTTAATCTCTTGGTTTAGCAAAAAGCAAAATTCAGTTGCATTATCTACTACTGAAGCTGAATTTGTTGCAGTTAGAAGTTGCTGTGTTCAAATCCTTTGGATTAAGTGACAACTTGAAGATTATGGCATAACTCTTGATAAAATTCCTATTAGATGTGATAACACTAGTACAATAAACCTAACAAAAAATCCAATCCAACATTCAAGAACTAAACACATTGAAATTAGATATCATTTTATTAGAGAACATGTTGCTAATAATGACATTTGTCTTGATTATGTTTGTACTAAAGAACAATTAGCTGACATATTTACAAAACCCTTGAGTGAAGAGAGATTTTGTTATCTTAGAGGAGAGTTAGGGATTTTTGATCCATTGGAATGATTTTGAAACCTTTAAGATTGATTATCTAGAGTTCAATTAATTTCTTGAAAAATCTTTCATGATTCTAAAGATAATTCATCAAGATATTTGAATTAGTTGATTCACTACATTCCAAAGATTTTATCAAAAATTTATTGATTTTATTTTGACAAGTTTTGAATCTTTGAAACTCTCATTTATTTTCTGAAACCATCAATAGAGTACCCTAGTTAGTGGAGTCGATACCTCATCTGTGTCGCTCTCGGTCTGAGACCTTGGAGCCGACACCCGCCTTAGCGAAGCCGACTTCAGTTCGAGCGCTGACTGTGTTAACAACCTGGAGCCGACACCTCGCTTTGCGGGAGTCGACTCCAAGTGGTCCCAGGTTAACTAATTAGGGCAGAGCCGACTCCTCTTTCATTTCAATCGGCTCCAAACTCTCCCAAACTCTCTCAAACTTTTTTCAAAACCCTAAATCTCTTAAATTAGCCTCTCCATAGCACTCAATGGCACCCAAGCGCAGAGGATCATTGTTTGGAGGAAGAGTAACGATGGGGAAGCGTATGGCAAGGCGTCCGATGCGTGAACCCTCTCCGGAATCATCCTCCAGCTCAACCACATCCACTCCTAGTGCCATTCCTAGCCCCTCCTCACTACAAGTTGATACCCTAGCCGGCCGAATCATTACTATGGGAAGAAAGGTAGATTTTGAATTCTTTGAAGCCGAGGGTTTTGCTATTGGAAGATAAATCAAGGAACTCGGTTGGGATAAGGTATGTTCCTTAGACGTACCCACTTATCCAGCTCTAATCAAAGAATTTTACTTCAATTTATCAAGAGGAGATGGATGATTAGTGAGTATGGTTAGAGGAAAAAGAATTCATCTCACATCCAAAATTTTAGGAAATCTTTTAGAAATCCCTGTTGTAGGATTGATTACAAATAGTCACTGTGATAGAGCAGGAGCATTGTCAAGGATGTTGGGTAGAGATTTCACTGAATTTGAGGAAGTTAGGGCAAATCAGTTTCCTCTGAGCTTAGACTGTTACATAATATATGTGGTAGGATCCTATTTCCTAAAACTGGCAGGTTTGAGTATGTCTTAGAGCGAGACATAGTGATCATGGACAGTATTTTGATGGGTCAGCCAATCAATCTAGCAGGAATGATGATATGGTACATGGTTGAGGCCGGGAGCAAGAGAAGATCGACCTTGCCTTATGGAACAGTCCTGACCATGGCATTCAAAAGTCAAGGAGTTGTTATTTCTGAGAATGAGCCATTGAAAAACCTAAGGCACACTGATTATTACAGCTTGGTTACAGTGCATAGAATGGGATTTGTGAAAGTGGATGGTAGATGGGAAAGGAAAGGTCATCTGGATGAGAGAGCAGCTGACATTGGAGCCACTGCACCATCTGTGGCAGGTCCATCAGTGAGGCATCCATCACCAGAGCCTAGCAGATCATCGCCACCACCGGCACCTACTCCAGTTCCTGCACCTGTACCATTGCCTGTTCCTTCCATTGGTTTTTCTGATATTCAGTTAGAGCAACTTAAAAGTCTATTTGCTGCTCACAAGGAAGAGATGAAAACTGAAATTGACAATGGTTTGATGAGTTTAAGAGAAATGATTTATTCTTTGGATGAGAGAGTAAACAAAATTGAGTCCACTCTTGGATCCTCCTCAGAAGCTTTAAAGAATGATCTCAAGAACATATTGATGAACTTAAAGAAATTGGAGGAGATTCCGAGACTTATTCCAGATGCAATGCAGAGCTTCAAGAGAAAATTGTCACTGCATGTGCATTCGTTGATAGAAGATTGAAGGAATTTGTCAGAACTTAAAGTGAAGGAATGAAAAAATTGTGGAAGAATTGCAAAGACTTCTTAGAACTCATTTTTGATTATGTTGTAATGAAGTTCTTTTGATATTATTAAAAGTTGATGTTTAGTTTAGTATGTTTTGATATAATGAAGTTTAATGAAGTTTGATGTAATGAAGTTCTTTTTGAAATGTAATGTTTACTTTTTATCATATGTAATTTGTATGTTGGATGATGAAATGTAATGATACACTTTGATATGAAATGAATGAATTACTTGTATTTTGCAATGCAATTTGATTCTCCTTTTATAATATTACGGAAGAAAGAAATATTAATTGAACTTGAATCTTTTCTAAAACCTTTTTGTTGATTACAAAAAATGGGGAGAGAAGATTGTATATGCATTAAAAGAAACAAGCTTAAGTAATTGGTATCAAGTAGTTTCGATGAGATAAGTTTAAGTTTAATGAGTATCAAGCTTTAAATGAACTTAATTTGATATGCTCATTAAGTTTTAATGATAAAAGGAGAGAAGATGTTAAATTGAGTATCATAGAGGGAGCTACCTTATTCAGAGGGAGCTTAACTATGAGAACTTAAAACTTGTAAAATTTGATTTAAAACTCTTATTGATTAATCATGCATATACTCGATGTTTTTGTTATCATCAAAAAGGGAAAGATTGTTGACCCAATTATTGATTTTGATGATTAACAAAAGACATGAGTATATTCGTTATTGATTTTAATGATTAACAAAAGACATGAGTATATTCATTATTGATTTTGATGATTAACAAAAGACATGAGTATATTCATTATGTTTCTGATAAATTTACGAAGTGTTTCAGGCATTAAAATGTTCAATCAGTCAAAAGGTATAAGGAAATAAGTTTTGAATCAAAATTTAAATAGAATTATGAAAGTTCAGAATTTAGAGTCTACACCCAAATAGTCAGGAGCCAACCCCAGGACGTATCAGAACTTTTCTAGATTTTTGGCACGATCTGGAGTTGACACCTACAGTTTCGGAGCTGACTCTAATATGAGATACAGAGAAGTGTTTTCTGCATCAGTTTTTGGAGCGACACCTGGAGATCAGGAGCCGACACCTGAGAATTCGAGAGCCAACACCTGAGTTTCTGGAGCCGACTCTAACCTGAGAACAGAGAGCGTATTTTTTGGACATAGTTAGAGTCGACACCTTTGGTTTCTGGAGCCGACTCCCGAAAGCGCCGAGCCGACACTTAACTTTTTCGGAGCCGACTCCCCAACAACTTCTTATTACTATTTTTGGACACCCCAATCTGGAGCAAACACCTGAAAAGTTGGAGCCGACTCTAACCTGTCAGGAACGGATTTTTCAAATGTCAGAACGGACTCCAATGGTAATATTTTTTCTACCTAATCTCTAACGGCTATTTTTCTGTGTGTGTAGAAGTATCCAAGCATCTCATAATGGCTATATTTTTCACCTAACCTTGGATTGAAGACTATAAAAAAGGGGGAATATTTGTTCGTTTGAGAGGAGAAGAGAGAGAGATACAGAAATATAGAAAAAAAGGGAAGAGAAATCAAAAAGGAAAAACTCTCAGCTTAAGTCCATCAATCCCAAAGAGTTTAAAGAGAAATTCAAAAGCTTCTCAAGATCAAATCAAAGAGATTTCCAATATTTGAAGAGAGAAAGCAAAAGCCCCAAATCCTCAACTTCTCAACTGCGATTTTTCGTAAAGAATCTGAGCTGAGGCCTGATTCAATCTTTCAAGAGAGAAGAGGAAAAGAAGAAAAGTACACATCCAAATCGCTTCAAACAGGCTTTTCTTACCTTTGTTTATTTTATTGTATATTTGCTCATTTGAGGAGCTGCTTTGTATTCAAAACTCTATTTTTTATTGTTGTTTGCTAATTCAATCGAAGGATTGAATTAGTGGAGGTAGTATACCTCGGGACAAGCTAAGGATAGCTTGTGGGTTGGTTTTGTGCTGGTGAGCCCAGAAAAACCAGTTGGGTTCGTTGTGACCCCGGGAAAACAACAAGTTTTGAGTTGTGAGCGTGTAAAACAACTCGACTGTAATCAAGTGGATTATAGTGTGGACCCAAGTGAAGCTTGGGAGTGGACGTAGGTGTTGGATACACCGAACCACTATAAAATCTTTGTGTTTGCCGTGCTTTGTCTCTTTGTCTCTCTCTATCTCATTTGTTTATGCTTAGCATTTATCTATACATTGCACTTAAGTACTTTCATATCAAAACACTTAGTTTTAAAGAGCTAAATTTTTTAAAGAACCCAATTCACCCCCCCTCTTGGGTTGCCATCTGGGCCAACACCAAATTTTCGATAAAGCGCCCGTCAGCTTCATGAACTGCTGATCCCCGTAACTATTGAGATTTCGGCCTTATCGGATGCCAACTCCCTAAAACGTGCCCGATAAATCAGGTAACGGCTCACCTCCTTGGTAGTGTATAAATACTAAGTCCTAGGACCCCTAGATACGCTCTCGAAGGCAATCTAAGCTCAAAAAACAACTCTAGCAAAGGTCATTGCTTCTGAAAAGTCATGCCAAGAAGGAAGATCCTTTTGCTGGAGCCTTCTTCTTTCATCTGTTTGCTCATAATCTTTACTTACTTGAGCGTTGAAGGGTCTTTCGCAGGGACCACCCCCTGTGATTCCTGTGTGACGACTGCCTTGCAAGTCCACTCGGACGGGAGAGCGCTACTCGGATTTCGATGTGCACTGCTCTCAAATTGGAGAACAAATTTTCGGAGCAATAGATTCAATCAAAAATTTTAATTGTATTATTTTTATATTTTTTATACAAAGGAATCCAGGGTAAGCCACCATTGTAGACTCAAAAAGATCTCCGTTACGGTGGACTGGGTTGAAAATGCGTGGCCCAGTGAGAATTGTGACTCTTGGTGTCAACTAGGCAAGGTTTGTTCTATGGAGAAAGCCAGGTGCAAGAGTATGGTAACGCAACCTTTAAATGCATAGTTGGTTGGATACTAAATCAAGTCCCAGCTAGTATATGGTCTAAGATAATGTTTCAATGGAAAAGCAAGATTAAATGACTTTTAATTAAACTTTGTTCAAAGTGAACTAGCATATGTAAAGAATGGTATTAATGAACATATAGTCAAAACATATACATGAACCTAAAGCATTGATGGCATAGAAAATTTCTTTTTTTATTATCCGATAACAATGGAAGCATAAAATATACAAAAATCAAACATCATAATTTTTCTTTAAAGAAAAAGGCTAAGGATTTTACCTTAAAATTATTAAAATTTTAAAATTTTCTTACTGCTGAGATAGTTGAGAGGGATTCAAAATTAAACAAAATTGATATTATGTGCCCGGTATTGATTGAATAATCAATAGAGACTAAAGATTTAACTTGATCCACGGTCTGATATTAATTAAATCAAATAGATATCAAGATGATGCTTATGATATTTATTTTGTTGCATTAAGTTATTAAATATGCATAACAAATTTTTTTTTTTTTTATTTTTTATATCGCACTTGTATACAGGTATAACAAACCTAAGGCATTTTTGTATTTAATGCTCCTATTATTAGTGCTGTTTGTAGAGAGCTAGGGATGGCAACGGCTCGACCGGCCTTTATCGCTAGAGATTGATTATTATTATTATTATTAAGCTTTATATTAATTATTATTATTATTATTATTATTATTATTATTATTATTATTATTATTATTATTATTCTTATTATTCTCATCACTTTTAAGCTTCCTCGTGTTTTGAATCAAGAGGAGCACGCATGTTCGTGCTAGGGATGGCAACGGCTTGACCAAGGTGGCCTTTATCGATCTCATCCAATTAGAAATTTTTTTTTATTTTCTATCCGATTAAGTCGTTTAGTTAATGGAGTGAAGATGAGATATCCGATCGAGATCAAGTAATTGGATATACGTTTTGGTCGTTTGCATACAAAATAAAATTATTTTATTAAATTTATAATTTATTAAAAACTTAAAAAATATTAATAAAAAATAAATCTAAATATTATATTAATTTAAAAATATAAAAATATATATTTATTTTATTTATTTAAATTTTAAATTTTTAATATTTAATATATTAATATTTATATATTTAAAATTTAAATACATTATATTAAAACTAAGAAGAAGGAAGGTGGATAAGCAGAAACGGAGCGAAAGATTTAGATAACATCTTTTACTGTTTATTCATTTAATTATTAATAAATAATTTTATATCTATTAAGCCGTATAGTTCGAAGATTTTTTGAACGATTAAAAATTGATACCAATAGTCAACGAGTAAAAATGTAAAATTGCCATATCGCCGGGCACATCCGCTTGCCATCTGGCGTCAAAGGGAAATTCTATTTGGCCCGCACTTTTGCTGAGGAGCCCCCCCCCCATTTAGCTTTTTTTTTTTTACTCGGTAGCCCCCCAAAATTACTGAGTAGCCTACCTAAATTTAGTAAATACCTAAACTACCACTTCTTCCTTCACCCCTCCCCCCGCCCTCCAAAATTACTCAGTGTCCCCCCTTCCCTCCTTCCGACTGTGCTCCCCCCGCTCCTCCTCTCGCTCTCGCTCACGGTCCCCCTCTCGCTCAAGGTCTTTACCGACGACGGCTTCCCCGGCAGCGCCTCTTCTTCCTCGGCAGCTTCACGGTCTTCACGGTAAGCTTTCCCTCCCTCCCTCCCTCCCTCACTTGATCCGCCTCCCTCAACCATCCTCCACCTTTTTAGCCAAGCTTCGCCTCCCTCCCCGGCGTTCAATCCCTCCCATGCCTCCGCCCCCTCTCCGCGTCCTCTTCGCCTCCCTCCCTCGCTCCAAAGACGGCCGAGTCTCTGTTCGGCCTTCTGGGCCGAACAGAATTCAACTCTGTTCGGCCTGAACAGAGTTGAATTCTGTTCGGCCCAGTAGGCTGAACGGAATTTATTCTGTGGTGGACAACACAAGTATATTCCATCTCATTATAAACTTATCCCATTTCTTCTTTGTTTCAATAACCTTTTGCACTAAGCCAAAACATTCCTACTAATATGCCATCTATATAACAAATGTGTTGCCGTAGGAAATACCCTCTGAATTGCATTCAATAGAGCCAAGTCTTTGTCTGTGACTATCACCTCAGGCAGAGCATCAGCATCCATGACACTGCGCAATCTCTCTAATGCCCATGTATAGTTATCTTCTCGCTTTGAGTCCATGTATACAAAAGCAATTGAAAATGTCAAGTCAGTTGATGTCACCCCCACAATCTCTTAGAGAGAGGAAGGCGATATCTATTCGTCTTGTAAGTGTAATCCATTATCAACACACGAGGAAATGCATGTAACAATTCTATACTGCCAGGGTGTGCCCAAAATAAGTCACGCACAGCATTAGACTTAATACAATTCATATGCCACTCAATGTATTTACACTCAGATAATTTATCAAGAAGATGTTGCATCTAAGATCTCTCAGTTGTCTCTACAGCCTTGCACCTCTGCCGTGCATTGTAGATTGTCTTCATTGTCGTAACATTGAGGGCATCCCTTTGCTTCAAAGTAGATAATATGTCCTTAGGCCGAACCAAACTCTTCGACATCTCCACTCGCATTGTAGTCTCCTGCTTAGATAATCGTTCTGCATATGAGTGCCCCTCGAGATGCTTTACAGCTGGATGATTGTGCACACCGCATATGACTATTAACATCCAATCATCTGCAGTGTCCAATTTCTCCCTCTTAAGGCAAAAGGACATCCACACTTCTTAGTGCCACTGGCCCTAGTCTTGATCCCTTTTTCTTTATGTGTTTACTTTTGCAAGTACCACTCCTCTCGCAAGAAAAAATAATTCTTGGTTTCTTAACATTACTATCCGTATCGGATTTTTTAATAATAACGATAAATCCATTCCTCTTTCCGACTTCTCGACACCAATTACACATTTCTTCTCTACTTTTGAATATCTATAAAATAAATAATTTTATGTTAGTAGACAATTTTAAACATTGCTTAATCAAATAATACTAAAATAATTGCAATCAAAATTTTCTTACCTCGTAAGTTGTAAATTCATTTGTGTAATCCATCACACAATTAGAGCCAATCATGCTGCATTCGGTCGAAGCATCGTCCTACACGATTAAATAATAATTTTAAACCCTAATCATAATTAACCAAAAAAAACCAAAAATAAACTTTTGTTCGGCCACATGGGGCCGAATTATTGGCATATGTTCGGCCCTGTGTGGCCGAACAGAAATTCTGTTTGGCCCTGTGTGGCCGAACAGAAATCTTCTGTTTGGTCCTGTGTGGCTGAACAGAAAAAATTTGTTCGGCCTACCAGGGCCGAACATGCTAACTCAATTCGACTCACCAGGGTTGAACATGATGACTAAGTTTGACCCTCCTGTGTGACTGAATAGATTTGATCTGTTCGGTCATACAGGGTCGAATAACTCACGAATCAAAAAAAAATTGATAATAGAAATATAAATTAATCTTTGCGACTATAGAACCATCATAAATTACTAATTATTTATTTATTATTTGATTATAGATTAAAATCTCTTCAATACATTGATTGGATTCAAGGGTATTGATCCGAAGGAGGGAGAAGGAAATTGGGGGGGGGGGGGGGGGGGGGGTGGCGGCGGCGGGGTGTCACCATCCAGCATCAACCACCATCCAGCGTTAAAATCTCTCTTCAATACATATGATTGGATTCAAGGGTGTTGATCCGAAGGAGGGAGGAGGAAATTGGGGGGCGGGGTCACCATCCAGCAACAACCCCCATCCAGCGGTGGTCAGCATCCAGAATCAGGGGTCACCATCCAGTGACGACCAGCATCAGGGGTCACCATCCAGTGACGACCAGCATCAGGGGTCACCAACCAGCGTGAGATGACCGCCTCGTCCGCCTTGCATAAGATGATGACCGCCTTGCATAAGATGGCCGCCTCTCCCCTTCCCTTGGAGGATATACGAGAGCCTCTCATTCTCCTAGTCTTTCATGGCCGAAGCACCTGCAACTCCTATACCCTTGCCTTTTAACGGCGATCTCCCTGACCAAACCAACATCCTCCGGATCGTTTTGCCATTAATACTGCAGCTGGGCTTCTCCGCAGCTGCATTTGTGCCAACTTGCGGATGCGGATCCCACAAAGCGGCCTTCAAGTTATACACTCTGGCTAAATCCATCCATCTCATCCTTGCTTTTCTACTTGTGGCCTATCTCACAACACTCTTCACCGGTATCCTAAGCCCCCCCACCTCAAACATGGCGAAGCGTCTCATTTGGGCCACACTCGTCTGGTCCTTCGCCTTCAGTGCCTGGTCCTTCGCCTTCAGCTTCGCCGGTCTCTGCTTGGGGGTCTGATCCCCGAGATCTATCATGTTATTCCTGTGGTTTGCTGTGTCCTGTTTCAATACTAAATAAGAGGGCGTGTATGGAGTCGTATCCCTTGTATGCTGTTGTGGTGTTTGTCTGTGGCGTCTTAATGGGTATGTTTCAGCTTGCGTCTATTATGTTGTAATCTAATGTACTCTCTTGGAGCAGCTTTATCATTTATCTAAACTATAGCTACATATATTATTGTGATATTTGTAATAATCATCAATAAATACTATGCTTCATTAATGGTCGTAGGCATTAGATTTGGATGAAATCAGCCGGTGCGAACGGTTAAAATTGGATTAATTTTTTCATATTCTGTAAATTTTTTTTTTTGACCGGTCACTCTACCATAAATTTTTCTCTTCTTTTTGGCCCATTATTTTAGTCTAAATTTTTCTCTTTCTTGGCCCTGTTACTTTATTTTAAATTTTTCTCGCTTTCTTGAATGGGCCACTCTAGCCTAAATTCTTTACCCTTTCTTTGGCCCGTGACTCTCTAAATTTTTCCTTTTTTTTTTTTTTTTTTTGTTTAGCCCGGGTCTCTCGTCTCTCCCTGATCCTTCTTTGCAGCACGATAACAACTTTGATTTCCTTTTTTTTTTTTTCTCTCTTTCCTTTTTCTCTTTATTTTTTTATACTCCACTTTCTTCGAAAGTTCCAAACAGGTCCTCACAGTAACTATGAAATAATTTTTTCATTTTACTTTAGCCCTTTCCTTCCCCTTCTCCTATTGCACAAAATTTATTAAGATATTTTTATATTCTATAAAACTATTTTTTATCAATATAATTTAAATATAATTTTTTAAGTTTTTTAAACTTTATATTTAAATTATTTTTTCTCTTTGTTATTTTAGTCTAATTTTTTTTCTTTTTTTGATCTTTTTATTTTATTCATCCTTTTAATGTAATTTTTTTTTTTTTTGCCCATCATTTTAGTCTAAATTTTTCTCTTTCTATTTTTTTTCTTTTCTTTGGCATGTCACTCTATTTTAACTCTTTCTCTTTCTTTGACCCGCTGGGCCGCTGCCTTTTCTTTCCCCTTCCACACCCCCGGGCTTCTTTTTTCCGCAAAGCCCTATTCTCTATTCTACCCGGCTCTCTTCCCTCTCCTCCGGTACCGATGATTCTCGGCTGCCCACCGCTGCGGCGCCGTCCGTCGTTCACTCGTGCCACCTCCAGCTTGATCTACTCTGAGGTCCTACTCTCCTCTCTCTACTCCGCTTTGGCGCCGACTGTCCTCTTCGCTGCTGTGCCTTCTTGTCTACTTAATACCTTCCAAATTCACCAAGGTGATGATAAAAAATACTTACTTTTCTTTTTGTTGTTAGTATTGAATCCTGTTTTAGCTCTCGTTTTTGTTCTTTTTCTCAAAATTTTCTTCTTCGGACGCATAGATTTTGGGAGGAGAAGTGGACTGGTTGATCTCCAGATCGGCTTTTAAGTTTAGGAAAGATCTTAATCAGGGTATGGAAACCCTAATTTTGGTGACTCTCTATTATTTCAGTTCATATATATAAGCTGGAAAATTTCAATTTGTTGGGAAACATTAAACTCAAAAGTCTCCTCCGTCTTTTGTTTTTCTACTGTGGCAACAGTGGAGGTTCATGGGTTGCTGTCTTAATGAAGTTGTTGGCTTTGTTCTCCGAATGGATGTGAAACTGTTATCAACTGGAACGCTTATTATCAATTAAGACGTGTTATCAGATGCTTGGATTTTTGACTATTATGAATCCATGATGTCTGATGTCTTTGATTGATTTTTCTTGACCACTTTTTCGTTCTGAATCTTGCACCATACTCATATTTATAATAGGCGAACATTTCTTGTGAAGTTATGGTCTTTTCCGATGGTCCTTAATTTGTAGGTCCTGGATTAAGGGCCGGTTGTGGCAAAGTGCGCATCTTGTTGTCTGGGTTGGGTATGCGACAGAGGGGAGAGGAATGCGGGCATATCAGGCATTCAAATATTAGAGAAACTTCTCCTAGCAAGTGATTATGGGAAATGATTGATTGTGGGTAAAGTTGTTTGTCTTCAAACTACGGTGGTAGCTTGTACATGATCTAATAGATCTGTCAGAATAAAGGAAGACAATGGTGCACTTTCTAATGTTTGATAGGTGATTGAAGCAACTAGGAATGCTTTGATGTTGTGCTTGACTATTGCATTTTATTGAACTTAACGTTAAGAGAAGTCTAGAATGTGTGATTGGATTTCGTAGAGCTAATGTGCGATGCCATATTTGTGACATGCAGATAAATGGTCTGCTTCTCCAAGTAATGTTAACAGATGCGATATCGGAAACAAAACAGATAACATTAGAAATAATGCATGCTCCTTGTTCATTAGGCAGGTAGGATAATCAAAGATGGAAACGGATCTTGCAATGGGAAGTAAGAAGGAAAACAAGAACAAAGGCCTCATATGTTATTATCTTGCTTGCAAATTGTCATGCCTCGAACCCCATCACCAGGGGTTGGCCTGGTGAAGTATGCAAGACCTTTAACTCTGAATTGTAAAATAACAAAACACTAATGGTTCCATACTTGAAAAAAATGCAACAATAATGATATTAGCTAATAACCTAGTAAGAAATCTCTATCCACATACACCGGCATGAATAATAATATGTAAGAAATTATATAATCAAAATGAAATAATATAGCAATGATGTTAGCTATTTTATATGCTAACATTATGATGTTCAAATTTAAATCTGCAAATCCAATTAAAATAGCATGGTGTTCATAGTCATAACTCATAATATAGATTATGATAATATAATCAAGATAATACCACGTATGCAAATTTTATAATTCAAATAATAGCATCATTCCATAATAATTTCATGTTATTTTTTTATTAGCAAAGGTTAGATCCAATACTTTGGCATTTGGACTAGTTGCGATTATAATTCAGTTTGTGATAGGGGAACCTCGTATCACTCATGCCACACTCCAGCTTATGATGGACAATCTATAATATCATGTCATTTCAATGCCATGATCCCAACCATGGTTGGCTATACTCTCACGTGATAAGTCCAGATGCCCCTTTTTCCCCATCATATCATATTTATTTAATGGATAAAATACAAACTACTATACGATTTAAGCATTATTAAATTGAACCTATATAGTTTAAAATGTTACACTTATCAATCATGTATTTTAAGTTTTATTAAATTACATCTATATGGTTTGACATATTATACTTAACTAGCATGTGTTTTAAATTTTATTAAATTACATCCATATGAAAATTTGGGCACATTAAGTAAAGCTTAAGTAGGTTTAAAACACATGAGTAGTCAAGTGCAACACTTTAACTCCATAAGTATAATTTGATAGCATTTAAAATGCATAGTGGTTAAGTGTAAAGTGTCAAATCACATGGGTGTAATTTAATAGCATTTAAAATATACGGTAGTCAAGTGTAATATTTCAAGTCACGGGGTGATATTTGATTATGCTTAAACTGCAGGGTAATAATATGTATTTTATCCTTATTTAATTAACTCATTATATTTTGGCACCCGCACTTCAACTCATGCAAGCAAACCTCACATCATTCATGCTATGGTACCATGAGTGGTCAGTTGCCAAGAGAAATATCACACTTTTGCCAATGGTTGGCTATCAAGAGGAAGAGAGAGATAGTGAGAGGAAGAGAGAATTAAAGAGAAATAGCATGTCTCTTCTCATGACTAGGAAATGTTCTCATGCGGCTAGTTCAATTGTATTCACTCCTTTTTATAATGTTCTCTGCTCATGACTAGGAAATGGAGCCAGGCAAGGAGATGTCACTTGGATATAGGAAGCCTTACTCCCAATCGCCTGTTCTGACAAATCAGTCAGCCAAGGGGGAAGTTGTGGGGAAGGAAGGGGAGAGAAAGAGAGAGAGGATGGGTGGGGAGGGCCTGTGGATGATGAAACAAAGGCGGCCCCTGTACCATCTCCTGATCCATCCATTAACGGGCTGCATAGCAAACAGGAGAGAGAGAGAGAGAGAGAGAGAGAGAGAGACGATCAGCAAACAGGGGTGACCTTGTGCCATCCCGTCTGGATATTTCAGCTGATTGAGTTACTAACATGTCTTATTGCTAACTGATGTACTGAGCTATTTGACTGACACTTTTTCATCTTGAGACTAATTTGATCTAACATTTCCTTATACTGCAGGTGGACAGGCCAGGAGACTCAAGGTTGTACAGATAAATCCAGATATTGTACCATATTCATAGACTGTAAGTACCTTGAAGTTTGCTGAAAGGGTATATAGAGTCAAGTTGGGTGCTGCATGGAGCAACAAAGAGGACAAGAATGGTAAAGATTTAATGAAACAGGTTATTTTGGTTCAAAACAAATTAACAAAAACAGGTTGTCAGTGTTTGAATGCCTACTTGATGGCTAATCGGTGATGTAAGTTGATCTCCAAACTTCAACCAAGCTCTACCGTTCTCCAATTGATCCGATTGCAATTCTATTCAATCGGATTTCTAAGCTTTAGAATGAACAAAGGGTTTTAAAAAAGTAGAAACATAGGAAGTTTTATATCTTGATCCTGTTGAAAATTAAATTCGAATCTTTTGGTGAAGATCATCATCATAAAGCTCAAGAATCATTCATGTTTAATCATCAAGAATTCATAATCGATAAACGGAAGCGTATCTGAATTTATATTGCTTGATTACTCTTTAAAATTATGTGATTGACCTTCCATATCAACACGTACTCCCAGAGAATTCTTTAGAATTTTTTCTAGGCTATTCTTTCTGATGATAGGATTCAGAGAAGAAGATCGTACATGTGATCCAGGAATCATAACCGATATATATAAATAATTTCATCATTATCTTTTGGTATTTCTATTTTAGTTTATCATAAAAATAGAAATAACCCCTTATGTCTTTACACATTAAAGGGTTATACCTAATCAGATACATTAAAGTCCAAATCACTGAAAGAATAGCCTAGAGAAAATTCTAAAGGACTCTTTGGGAGTACGTATTGATCTGGAAGGCCAATTGCAGGATTCTGGAGAGCAATCAAGCAATATGGATTCAGGTACGCTTTCGTTTATCGATATGGATTCTTGATGATTAAACATGAATGATTCTTGGGCTTCATGGTGATGGTCTTCACCAAAGGGTTCGGATTTAATTTTTAATAATTGGTATCAGAGCCCCAATTCATGTTGAATCATTGAGAAATATTTTGATAATATGCATTGATATTCGTATTTGTGTATATGTTTCTTTGGCTTTATTCATCGTGAGACAAATACTCATTGGTTTATTATAAATTTTGTTTTGATGCTAATGATATTTTTAATATATGTAAATTTAGATTTTTTAAATAAAATAAAGGTCATAGTGCATCAAAACTTTATTTTATTCTAGTTTGATGATTATAAATTTTGATGTTAAGAGCGAAAGATATTCGCTGGATCATGAAACCAGTCTCATGAGATACGGAGATGAAGTTTTTCATCTGATAAGATAAAGCTTAATTATGGATAAAGTTAAATTTATATTTAATTTATTTTAAATAAAAGAATGCGTCTTTTGATGGAAATTATGGGATAAGCATAAAATTCGGGATAAAATTTAAGCGGCGAGCTTCCAACACATGGAGGAATATGTCATCCAACGTGATCAGCATGCGAAGATCTTGGGAAGGAACGGCTGGTAGCCAAGCAAAAGAATTTTTTTTAATGGGATAACACTGCGTGCTACCATGGGAAATTAATTCCATGGATCTCCAAAGGGAAGTTACGTGGCACCAAAAGGAGCATTTAATGCATGGCATTTTTTTAAGGGGGCTTCATTGTTATCAGGCTTCTAGTTTTTTCATGCCTCACATGCGATTGAGAAATAGATTTGGTTTCATAAGCGTCAGCAGCCTTCTTCAATGCGTACGAGGGATTTATTTTTGAATTTTTTATTTTTAACTCCTCGTAACCTTCAGAACCAGAAATTGTGTTTATTTTAGGTGTATTTTTTTTGGAGGGCGTTATGTCTGTTAAGAATTCTTTTTCTACCTCATTTTTTTATGCAATAAAAAAAAGTGAGTTTCAAATTTGTTGGAAATTTGGCCGCTAATGTGAGACTCCATCAAGGCGTTGGGATATGGCGATTGGAGTTCGTTTCATTGGAAAAATTCACTTCTCATGCAAGCTTAGGAATTTGGCCGTTGGTATTCCAAATTTTATGGGACTCATCTGTTGGCCAATTTTTTTATGAACATTTAATGCATAGCATTAATGCATAAATTTTGGACCAGTTCATGGCCTCTAACAATATTTTTGGGCTTTCATTAAAAATTATTATTTTTAATTTCAAGAGCATGATCAACCTCCTTCTGTATGGTTTAATTGGTTCCATAAAGCAAAACTTTATCCATTAAGATATTTTTTTTGTTATAAAGATTAAGTTGAAACCATAAAATAATATATTGTTATTTTTTTTAAAGGATCAATCAAATTCAAATTAATGGTATTTTTATGCCTAATAAATTTGTCCATCGT
This sequence comes from Calamus simplicifolius, assembly GCA_900491605.1. Taxonomy (NCBI): domain Eukaryota; kingdom Viridiplantae; phylum Streptophyta; class Magnoliopsida; order Arecales; family Arecaceae; genus Calamus; species Calamus simplicifolius. The sequence continues at coordinate 1,411,842 of UESW01004001.1, forward strand.
TTGAAATTGAACTAATTAAAACAAGATATCACCAAAGTGACCTCTCTTGTGTAGATGGTTCATGAAGGATGTTGGATGTTGTGTATGTGTATGTGTCATGCGGGTATTAATCGGTCCAAAGAAAGGTTAATGCTTGGCCGAACTACACATATGTGATGGTAAACACGTAACGATTATAAAGATTTACATGTGAGTAATAAGTCGATCCAAAGATAGATTTATTATTTGACATGCATTATTGTTAGTGTTTGATCATTACAACAAGAGTACCACTAGCAGTTAATATTACTGTCCAAAGATTTGATATTAATGCTGCACTTGGTATCTTGAGATGAGATTTACCATTATTTGAATTTCTTGATATTTGGTATTAATTATTTATATGAGCATGTTATTTATGTATTGCTTTTATTTTACAGCTAATGTTGCTAATATTTTTGTTAACCTCAATTCAGTGCCGGTCCTTAATAACTTCAAGGACAAGGATAAAGGTAAAAAAATAAAGAATAAGGCTGCTAAGGGTCCAGCAAAGAAGAAACAAAATCAGGATAAAGACAGTTGTTTCTTCTGCAATCAATCTGGACATATTAAGAAGGAATGTTCCAAGTATCATGCATGACATAAAAAGAAAAGTATATTTCTTAATTTGGTCTGTTCTGAAGTGAATATATCTTTAGTACCTAGAAACACTTAGTGGTTAGATTCTGGTGCTACTACTAACATCAGTGTTTTAATGGAGGGTTGCCTAAGCTACCGAAGGCCAACTGATGCTGAAAGACGCATTTATATGGGAGATGGCAAGTTGGTAGATGTGGAGGCAATTGGGCATTTTAGATTGTTATTAAGTTCTGGTTATTATTTGGATTTGAAAGACACTTTTGTAGTACCGTCATTTGGACGGAATTTGGTTTCTATTTCAGTTTTGGACAAATTAGGATATTGTTATTCATTTGGAAATAGTCAGTTTAGTCTTTCGTTAAATTCGAATATTATTAGAACTGATTCTCTTATGGTGTATGACAATCTATATTTGTTTGATACTGTTACTTCTTATAATGAAACCCTGAATATGGAATTAAGAGGTACTAAATAAAATTTGCAATGAAAATTCAGAAACATTATGACATAAGCGATTAGGTCATATCTCTAGAAATAGAGTTGAACGACTTGTGTCAGATGGAATTTTGGATTCTCTTGATTTTACAGACTTTAATATCTGTGTTGATTGCATTAAGGGCAAACAGACCAAAACAAAGAAATTGGATACATATAGAACTATAGAAGTCTTAGAGTTGATATATACGGATATTTGTGGATCATTTCCTACACCTTCTTGGAATGGTCAACCGTATTTTATATCATACATAGATGATTATTCAAGATATGCATACTTATTTTTTATTCATGAAAAGTTTCAAATTTTGGACGTGTTCAAATCATTTAAAGCTGAAGTTGAGCTTCAACTCAACAAAAGGATTAAAGGAGTCAGATCTGACCGTAGTGGTGAATATTACGATAGATATGATGGATCAGGTGAACAACGTCATGATCATTTGCTAGATATCTAGAGGAGTGTGGAATTGTCCCACAATACACCATGCCAGGGTCACCTAGCATGAATGGTGTAGCTGAAAGATGAAACATAACTCTTAAGGATATGGTAAGGAGTATGATTTGTCATTCTATCTTACCAGAGTCACTCTGGGGAGAGGCACTAAAGACAACAGCCTATATTCTGAATAGAGTACCAACTAAAGCAGCTATCAAAACACCTTATGAGCTTTGGATAGGACGAAAGCCTAGTCTAAAGCATTTTCATATTTGGTGATGTCCAGCTGAGGCAAGGCCTTATAGGCCATATGAAAAGAAATTGGACTCCAGGACAGTGAGCAGCTACTTTTTTGGGTATTCTGAGCGATTCAGGGGTTTTAAGTTTTGATCCTAAATTAAGGATAATTTTTGAGACGGGAATTGCAACATTTTTTGAGGATATTGAGTTTGGGGGGAAATAAAGTTAGAGACTTTGTCTTTGAGGAGGAATTGAAACTACTACTCTTGTTGAAGAGCAGCTAGTTCCTATTCCTATAATTGCTTTTGATAATGATCAAGTTGCAATTCCAGAACAACAAGAAATTGTTGTTCAACCCTCAGAGGTATAAACTCAACAACCTTAAGAACAAATGCATCAAGAACAAGTGCCTTTGTGGCGATCCACTAGAGAAAGGAAGAATGCTATTTCAGATGACTGTATAGTGTTTCTTCAGGAACATGAGGAAAATAATGGCGTGATGGAAGATGATCCTGTCAACTTCCTTCAAGCCATACAAGGTTTCAATTCAGAAAAGTGGATTGAAGCAATGAAAGAAGAGTATAAGTGTATGCAAGATAATAAAGTTTGGGAACTTGTACCATTACCAGAAGGTGTGAAACCCATTGGTTGCAAATGGATTTTTAAGACCAAACCGGATTCAAAGGATAATGTAGAAAGGTATAAAGCTCGTCTTGTGGCTAAAGGCTATACTCAAAAGGAAGGGATTGACTTTAAAGAGACATTCTCTCCAGTTTCATCGAAGGACTCTTTTAGGACAATCATGGCTCTTGTTGTACAGTATGATATGGAACTCCATCAAATGGATGTCAAGACGACGTTTCTCAATGGAGACATTAATGAGAATTTATATGGTGTAACCAGAAAACTGTGTCAGATCCAAAGAAAATGATTTGCAAATTGACAAAATTCATTTATGGGTTAAAGCAAGCTTCTTGTCAATGGTACCATAAATTTCATCAGATCCTACCTCATTACTGGTGCTAATCTCAACTCCGGCGAGGTAGGCTCCAACTAACCCAGCAAAGTTCCAAAAACCAAAGAAGGAGAAGGAGAGAAATGGAAATGGAGGAGAAGAAGAATAAAGAAGAAGGTGAATACACCAAGGTATTTATAGATGTGGAGAATAGGGTTTACGGTTTGTTAACTAGTTAGAGAGTTTGTTAGAGGTTGTTAGAGAGTTTGTTAATTAGTTAGAGATAGATTCTAGAATTTAGTAGAAATAGGAGAGAAAAGTTGGTGAAATTAAATTTGTATGGTGATGAAATCAAACAATTTTTATCACTAGTCAAGTTTATTTGTTTGAAACAATAGTTTAATTGAGCATAATCGTTTGATTTAATTTTAAACTAATGAACATAAAATCATATTAATCCGGTTCAATTAAACCGGATAATTCTTTACGGTATGGCAGTAGTTAGGAGTGTTGGGCATTGCATAAGCAACAAAGTCACCCCTAGTAGGAGGTTTTTGTAAGTCAAGAAAGAGTGTAGTTTATTTTTAACATGCAAGGTAGGAAAATATGAGTAAGGAGAATGATATATGTACATATATGTATATATATATATATATATATATATATATATATATATATGTACATACATATGTATGTATGTATGTATGTATGTATGTATGTATATATATATATATACATACATGTATATATATACATACATGTATATATATACATACAATATATATACATACATGTATATATATATGTGTGTGTATATGTGTATGTGTATATGTATATATGTATATATGTATATTTATTTCTTTGGAATGTCTATATATATATATATATATATATATATATATCTATGTATGTGTGTGTGTATATATATATATATGTATATATATATATACACACCACATATATATATATATATATATCTTTGGAATGGTACCACAATTTCATCAGATCCTACCTCATTACTGGTGCTAATCTCAACTCCGGCGAGGTAGGCTCCAACTAACCCAACAAAGTTCCAAAAACCAAAGAAGGAGAAGGAGAGAAATGGAAATAGAGGAGAAGAAGAATAAAGAAGAAGGTGAATACACCAAGGTATTTATAGATGTGGAGAAGAGGGTTTTACGGTTTGTTAACTAGTTAGAGTTTGTTAGAGGTTGTTAGAGAGTTTGTTAATTAGTTAGAGATAGATTCTAGAATTTAGTAGAATAGGAGAGAAAAGTTGGTGAAATTAAATTTGTATGGTGATGAAATCAAAACAATTTTTTCCTAGTCAAGTTTATTTGTTTTTTTTTTTTTTTTTTGGTACAGACGGGCGATCACACTATCCTTGTGTGAGTCAGCCCAGAATTATCAGAGTATAAATTTGCTTAAAAGCAGAAGGGCAAGGGTCGCCCTGATTCCAAGACCAAAATCCCACCTGAAAGGCCACAGCCGACGCAACCCAGTCTGCCGCTGAATTGGCTTCCCGGTAGATGTGCCTGATGTGGACTCTGTGAGTACCATGCAGCATCGCACAAATATCATTAAGGACAGGGTTGGTCGGGGTGTAGTCACAATCGTCCGACTGAAGCCACCGGATGACAGTCAGAGAATCCCCTTCAATGAAGAGGCTGTGAGCATGAAGTCTCCTAGCAGCATGGGATATGCCAGCCCAGACAGCAAGAAGCTCAGCCATAGGGACCGAAGAGTCTAAGGAAGCAAAACCGCCAGCCGACAGTAAAGCACCATCAGATCCTCGGATAACAAAAGCAGACCCCGCGAGTCTTCCCCGAACACTCCCGTCAAAGTTGATTTTCACAAACCCTGGAGGGGGGTTCCCAAGATATAAAAACCGTGTGACGGTTCGTTGTCAAAGCAGCAGGGGATCCCCAGAGGCCAGAGTCGCAAAAACCGATGCCTTTGAACAGAAGAGCACTTTCATCAATCATGGATCTGATCTTCCGCTCTAACCCAAACGGAGAGATAGTAGTATCAGCAAAGATAACCTGGTTCCGCGACAGCCAGATCTGATAGGCAGTGATAGACCAGAGAATGCTCCGCTGTCGAGAGGCTCTCCGGATATCAGCAAGGAAACGGGAGCACAGAGAACCAGAGCCATCAGCTCCACAAGTATATCCCATCCGCAACCACACCCGCCTCCATCTGTGGTACGATAAGATTGTGTGGTCAATAGTCTCCTCCTCCTCACCACACAGCGGACAGGTCACCTCAATAGGAATGCCCCGTCTAGAAAGCAAAGAGCAGCAGGGGAGGCAGTTCATCAAGATCTTCCATAAGAATAACTAGACCCTAGGGTGAATGGGGAGCTTCCAAATCCAAATAGCATCCCTCAAGACCAGAGGCTGGGATCTGTACTCCTCAATGAGATTAGAAGTGGGAGCCCTGGGAAGACAATATCTACACCATAATCTAGTATCTTGGGAAGGACCCGGGATAATAGGAATGGAGAGGATTCGCCGAGAGAGCTCCTCCCCAAATAATCTGCCAATAGCCTGAGAATCCCAAGAGGAAGAGTCCTGCGTGAACAGCTCCCGAACTCTCATGCCAAGCGGAACATCCGTGCTGAAGAAAGACGGCCACCGAAAGAGAGGAAGATCCGAAATCCAAATATCCTGAGCAACATCAACCGAGGCACCATCTCCAAGCATCCAGGAGACGTTGTTCAAGATAGTCGGGGCATGACGACACACCTCTCTCTAAAGGAAGGACTGCCCCCGAGTAGAATGGAAATCCGAAGGAGGAGGCCAGACACCATATCTCGCACGCATAATGGAGCTCCAGAAGCAGTGAGGATCAAGAATAAATCTCGAAGCATGCCTGGCCAACAGAGCCTCTCTCCTGGTAATCAAGGATTGGATACCAAGGCCGTCCTCCCTCAGAGGCATACAGATCGACTCCCATGCCTGAAGATGAATGCCATGGCCATCCTGCATAGAAGCCCACAGAAAGTCCCTGAAACAACGCTTCAGCCTTCGAAGACACGTAATAGAGACCACTGTATTCGATAGAAGATACATAGGGAGGGACGTAAGGACAGTGCGAATAAGGGTAATCCTCGCCATCATAGATAAGCCGGTCACCTGCCAACCATCCAACCGATCACGAATGCGTCGCTCAAGATAATTATAATCACTGATATGAGGATGCCTGCCCAAGAGAGGGATCCCCAGATAAGATAATGCATCTGTCCTATTCGAGATACCCAGAGCTAGATGAATGACTTTCCTGGTAGACGTGGGGGTCTTGGGGCTAAAGCAGATAGAAGAATTATCTAAGTTAACCCTCTGACCAGAGGCATCACAATAACTCTGAATAACAGAGGCATAACTGTCAGCATTTTGAATAGAGGCCTGACCCAACAAGATGCAGTCATCCGCAAAGAGAAGATGGGAAAGGGGGAGCCCCGAGGGAGCAGCCATAAAGGGAACGATGCGCCCGTCTGCTGAGCCTGGTGAAGAGCGCGAGATAGATCATCCGCAACCAGCACAAACAAAAACGGGGATAATGGACAACCCTGTCTTAGGCCCACCGAAGATTGGAAGAAAGAGGATTGATCACCATTGACAATAATAGAAAATGACGGCTTCTGGATGCAGGCCATAATCCAATCAATAAATAAGCCATGAAAACCAAATTCCAGCAGAGTTTGGTGCATAAATCTCCAACTCATCCTATCATAGGCATGCTCCATATCTAGCTTGATGGCCATAAGACACTGCCTAGCCGGAGCTCTCTGAAGATCGTACATAAACTCCTGAGCAATAAATACATTGTCGGTAATGCTCCGACCTTTGATGAAAGCCCCCCTGTTCAGAAGAGATGAGCTGAGGAATGACCACACGCAGACGGGAGACTAAAAGGCGAGCACAAACCTTATATAGGGTTGTGCAGAGACTGATCGGGCGAGTGCTGAGGAGAAGAGGCATCCGGACGCTTCGGCACAAGGGTAATGAGTGTCTGATTCCAATCTGAAGGGATAGATCTGGACTGGAAAGCACTGTGAACAGCCTGGGTGACCTCCCGGCCGACAATATCCCAATAATATCGGAAGAAGAAAGGCGGAAAGTCATCCGAGCCGAGCGCCTTATCGGGCCCAAGATCCCATAAGGCCAATCGAATCTCCTCATCAGTGATAGGCCTGATCAGAATGTTGTTCTGGGACTCTGAGACCTTCTTAGAAGAAGGAACCCTGACAACCGGCGCCCCCTCTCCAGTGGTCTCCGTCCATCTATATAGAAAGAACTGAAATAACTGATCCCTGATGATAACTGAATCCTCCTGGGGATTGCCCTCCAAATCAACAATCCGCCGAATCCTGTTAGTTGCCCGACGCTTCAGAGTGGCCTGATGGAAGAATCTAGTGTTGCGATCCCCCTCATGAAGCCACTGAACCCTAGATCGCTGCCTCCAATAGGACTCCTGCTAAAGGAGCAGGGAATGATGAAGAGCAAGCTTAGATCTGAGAGAAAAGAGATCAGTATAAGAGAGACAGCCATCCCGATCCTCCCTATCCTGCAAGGCGGCAATATCAGATTCCACCTGCTCAATGTTTCTCACAAGATTCCCAACTTCCAATCTGTTCCATCTCGACAGACAGCGTCGCAGCAGCTCTAAGCGCCTGGAGAGACGATAAGAAACATTACCTTTCATCGGTAAGTGCCAAACCTGCGCCACAATAGACCGAGCCGAGGGATAGGACGTCCAGAACTGCTCAAATCTGAATTGACGCCGCTGCACATGCTCAGTGACTGTGGAAATCAAGAGAGGACAATGATCAGAGGCGACGTGAGGTAAATGAGTGAGTGGCAGAGGGGAACATCTGAGTCCATTGGGCAGTGGCCAAGGCTCTGTCTAGCCTTTTCCAAACTCTGGCCGAACCCTGACGATTGTTACACCAGGTGAATTGGGGGCCTAAAAATCCCAAATCCAGAAGACCAGCTGTGGAGATAAAAGATCTGAACTCCATGATATCTAGAGTATCAGTGACCCGCCTATCGCCTCTCTTCTCATTAGCAGCAATAATGCAATTGAAGTCATCAGCCAGGATAGAAGGAAAACCCTAAGCAAGGAGAGAAAGACTCTCAGTCCAAAGAGCACGTCGTTCTCTGAAGTCAGTGCTGGCGTAAGCTCCCAACAGAAGCCAGGGATCAGAAGAGCCCTCCGAGACTAGAAGAGTGATCTGCTGATCACACTGATGAAAAGCATTGACCTTAATCAAAGAGTGGTGCCAGAATGCAACCATCCCACCCGATAGTCCAACAGACTCCACTGCATAAGAAGACCATGATCTGGCAGCCTGTCTCCGAAAGCGGACCAAGCTGTCACCCGATAACCGGGTTTCAAGAAGAATACAAATATCAAAATTATGGATCTGCACCAATCTAGCAAAGGTGGATCGAAAAGAAGGTTTTCGAGCCCCTCTGACATTCCATATAAGGACTTTCATTAGCAAATGGATGAGGGGTGGGACCCACCCTAATCTTCAACCATAGTCAAGTCATCATGGTGCCCTAAGATCAGAGCAGCACCCTCCATCATCTGAGAGTTACAATCCATCTGTATGTTATCAATTCCCTAGGAACCGACCTCAGCTGCGGATTCCAAAGAGCAGTGTTCAGCAGCGGGGATGCCAGAATCCATGGACTGATCTTGAGTAGCCACCTTACGGCAGGATAGCACCGGCTCTTTACATCTGATATCTCCCTTTGTTGATTGACCCAAGTGCATGTCACCTTCAGTAACCTGGTAACAAAAGGCCTTGTCAGGCTCATTGATCAAAGTGACAGGACCCTTGCAAGGGATCATAGGATCTGAATTTATAACATTCTTCTTGGGGTCTTTAGACTTGGAAGAAGATCCTTTTCCTTTTCGATTTCCACTGCTATAACTCAATCTCAGGGACAAGGATTCCTTGGGTCTGGCTCGCTTGGAGGGACCCAGGTTAGCATCCAGCCGGGACACCAGGCTGTGATCCCCATTACTCTCATTCAAAAGGGCAAATGGGTTCTTGAGGATCAGGCCCTGACTGTCTGAACTAGGAGCCTTCAGCCAGGACTCAGACATTGCATGGGGTATCAGACTGGCACGTCACCCTCCCACAGGCACACTGTTATTCTCAGTGGCACACTGAGACAATCCAGTTGACGGAAGGTCCTCAGTCACAGGATTGCTGACACTCCCCCTCCCAGCCACCAAAGGCGTTCGCCGTGACTGCTTCCCTGAAGAAGCTCTCCCGTTCACCGGAGTCCCCCGCCTAACCGCAGCCAACCGAGGAGGGTCCGAAGCACCAGAGGGGGACCCGGAAGAAGCCGATTGCACCCTCGCCTGAGCAGAGGACTTGCGTTGGCGAGTTACTGTCATCCAGGGACCAAACAACGGCCCCGGCGAGGCCGGCGCTGGCTCAGACGACTGAGCAGAAAGAGAACAAGGGCCCATGAGGTGGATCGAGCCACAATCTAAGCAGATTCCAGACAGTTGCTCAAATTGAAAGGATTGCCAGAAGGGGGTAGCCGATCCCTGGATTCTGACTCCCGGACGAAGGGGCCGCCGAAGATCAACTCGGATGCAAGCTCTGGCGAACGCTTCCCTTGACAAGGATCGAGTAGCAGAGTCGGCGGCGATGAACTTCCCCACCGGCGCCAAGATAGCTTCAAGCACCGAATCAACCCAATACTCCATGGGCAGGGCCGGCAGTCTCACCCAGAGAAGGGCCGAAGGCAGAGAGTCCATGGCCGGGACAAAGTCCGGACGCCAGCTCTCAGTAGCAACGGCTTGTCCATTGACAACCCACGGCCGGCCGTTCACAAGCTCCTGAACTCCGGAGTCCTCAAACCGGAACACATAGCAACGGTGAGCAAGGCATACCGTGTGGATGTCGCCGGAGATGCTTGCACGCCGGAATTCCCTGACGAATGCATCCGGAGGAACCCAACGATGGTAAGTCCGAGCCAAAACCCCTTCTCCTTCCCGTTTATTTGTTTGAAACAATAGTTTAATTGAGCTTAATCTTGTTGATTTAATTTTAAACTAATGAACATAAAATCAAATTAATCCGGTTCAATTAAACCGGATTAATTCTTTACAGTATGGCAGTAGTTAGGAGTGTTGGGCATTGCATAAGCAACAAAGTCTCCCCTAGTAGGAGGTTTTTGTAAGTCAAGAAAGAGTGTAGTTTATTTTTAACATGCAAGGTAGGAAAATATGTGTAAGGAGAATGATATATATATGTATGTATATATGTATATATATGTATATATATGTATATATGTTTATATATATGTATATATGTATATATGTATATATGTATATATATATGTATGTATATGTACATATGTATATATACATATGGATATGTATACATATATATATGTATATGTATATGTATGTATGTAGACATTCCAAAGAAATATTGAGAGTTGTTACTGAATATTAGAAATCTAGGATCATAACTGATCATGAATGTCTGCTTATTGAGGCTTAACATGTGCATTGCATGGTTCTAAATAATTTGGTAAAACATCTTGTGTTGGACAACTCTCTATACAATCTAAGGACACAAATTGCTCAAAAATCATGATTTATATACATCGAAATCACATGGGGTGTTGCACCTATGTCCAATGCTTGAGAAGCTCATTTCTAATAGCATTGTGGAAGTATTATATAGTATGGATTACCTTAATTTCTAATCTTTCATCTGACATAAAATAGCACATTTTAATTGTTACATTGTCCAATTTGTAGATCAAGCCTTTTAGACCTCCTAAAAAAGAAAGAAGCTTAAAAAATTCATGGAAGTCTTTCCATGTTATCTTGATCAAGGAACTATTGGAATCAATATTATCTTGAATAGAAACAGGAATAAGAGTATTCAGAATGAGTGGACACAGGTTTAGATTGGTATAGCACAGTGCAAACTTTTACTGCTCCGTACCGGTCTGCATCAATGCAATATGTCTGAAATACAAGTGCTGCTTGACGGTGTTGATAACTTGTTAGCATGCTTTGCAAGTGGACATGTTACAGCATGGAGAATACTCTGATCCTTGTAGGTACTAGGCATGGGCTTATTACATAAAAGCTAGTTGTAAACCTTTAGATGCATCTGCAGTCATCATTTCTTATGCTGACATTTTTCTTCATAAAGTTGACTACAATTTTAAACAGTAAAATAAGTAAATTGGTTTCTTAGATATTTTGCCTTGGTGTATTGTGGATCCATTTGGTTCACTATATTTGATTATTCAGGTGGCTTATCTTAAAGACGCAATAGCAAGAAAAGATGAGGAAGTTGAACAGTTGCAGCTGATCAAAGATCTTAGTACCCAGTCTAATGCAAATGGTGAGAGAGATGCTAATGACTTGCTATGCCACTCTTCTTCCACTCCTGGAATTCTGCCCTAGCTGGGATCAACCAACAGAGTCAGTGATTGTCAGGTACAAGATCGGTGAAAACTACTCTCAAAGCTGCTTCATATCCTGATTATTGCTTAGAATTCAGTGTGAAGCATCCTGATTTAAACGGAAGTGATGCTGGTGAGAGTCTTCTGCTGATGTTGATCTTTTGGTCTCTGGTGAGGCAGATTTAGAAGAAAGATCAAGTGACATATCCGATGGAGGTCTTTAAATGGGAACAAAACTGACTGTTCTATAAACTCTGCCATTGAGTCTTCTCTGCCTGAGGCAAGCAAACCAGCAGAGGTCAAAACAGAGAAGCCGCATGTACATTTTTTTAGGAGAATTGCAGGCATTTAGTAAATTATATGACTGGTTGAAGTAGTAGTTCAATGCCTCAGCTTTATAGTTAGAATCTCATGTCTCAACAAATTTTTAGGAGAATTTCTAGACATAAAAGAAAGGTGAAAATTGAAACATGTTTCAACTTTACTTCAACCATAAAGTGAATAAATGGAGAATAAAAAACGTCTACTTTTCACCATTTTAGGCCTATTTTTAATATTTTTAAACAAACAAATATTTTTAGTTGGTTATTCAAGATGCTTAGTTACTGTCCATCAATTTAATATTATTTTATGAAAAATATTTAGAATAAATAAGAATAAGACTTTAATATTGTGGACATAAAAATATAAAAAAAAACATTTCTTTTTTTTAATTCCATGAACTCCAATAGTAGAAGTGCAAATTTTACCATACATGATTTATTAGTCATAAGTAATTTAAGAACCATATAGTCAAAAAAATAAAATTATAGAAAATAAATATCCATATGATGTAATATGTAAATAGCATATCAAATTGAATCTCGTGATCCAAAGGATCATGTAGTAGTTAGTCTATTATATGGATCTGTTGTGGCTGATCCAACGGCGTTAGAATAAACAGTAACGATAGCTAACGGTGATCCTCTTGGCCTCGAAACCTTATCGCCCTCCGATATCAATGTCAGTTTCGTCAAGTGTCTATCTCAAGGACTCACTTTGCATCCCTAAAGTGTCACTTAACTCTTAGCTCTGCCGTACATCCGGTAAGACCCCGAGCATCTCACCCCCCGAGACCCCCTTCGGTCTCGGGGTGAGGGCACCGCATCCCAACCCCGAGACCCTCCTCTGGTTTCGGGGTACACCGGTAACATCTCACCCCCGAGACCCCCTCCGGTCTCGGGGTGAGGGCATCGCATTTCAACCCCAAGATCCCTCTCCGGTCTTGGGGTACACAAGTAACATCTCACCCCCGAGACCCCCTTCGGTCTCGGGGTGCACAAGTAACATCTCAACCCCGAGACCCCCTTCGGTCTCGGGGTGAGGGCACCACATTTTAACCTCGAGACCCCCCTCCGGTCTTGGGGTACACAACATCTCACCCTCGAGACCCCCTCCGGTCTCGGGGTGAGGGCATCGTATCTCAACCCCGAGACCTCCCCTCCGGTCTCGGGGTGCACAGGTAACATCTCACCCCCGAGACCCCCTCCGGTCTCGGGGTGAGGGCACCACATTTTAACCCCGAGACCCCCCTCCGGTCTCGGGGTGTACAAGTAACATCTCACCCCCGAGACCCCCCTCCGGTCTCGGGGTGAGGGCACCGCATCCCAACCCCGAGACCCTCCTCCGGTCTCGGGGTGCACAGGTAACATCTCACCCCCGAGACCCCCTCCGGTCTAGGGGTGAGGGCACCACATTTTAACTCCGAGACCCCTCTCCGGTCTCGGGGTGCACAAGTAACATCTCACCCCCGAGACCCCCTCCGGTCTCGGGGTGAGGGCACCACATTTTAACCCCGAGACCCCCCTCTGGTCTCGGGGTGCACAAGTAACATCTCACCCCCGAGACCCCTCCGGTCTCGGGGTGAGGGCATCACATTTCAACCCCGAGACCCCCCTCCGGTCTCGGGGTGCACAAGTAATATCTCACCCCCGAGACCCCCTTCGGTCTTGGGGTGCAAGAACGATGCTCAATATATGGACTGACCTTTGAACCAAACGACAACTTCGGGCCACCTGTAACACTCACGTGGTCTGCGGTACGCTCGTAGCTGCGAGTAGCCATGCCTCATAACGGCGTATGGCTCATTGCACATACTCAACTGTGCATGACCATGCCCCGTTACAGAGTACGATTGACCACCACTTGTAATTGTACGCAGTCACATCCTACGACGGCGCGCACCAAATGCAACCACAGCTACCGGACACCTGTGAAGCCGTACTGGCAAGTAACGTAGGACGCTTCCGACACCCACACGATGACAGTACGACCCGTCACTGTCGAACCTCACCTTTTTTGTTCGTTACCGGACGGGACACCTCAGAATCAGCGATCTTATGGGATGGAGGGCGGATCTTCGAGCAGTTATAAAAGGCCGCACTCTCACTGTAAGTAGGGATCCGAAAACTAAGGTTTCCTAGTCTTCTTCTTGCTAGCGAAACCCTAACTCTCTAGCTTCTTCGGCTAGTGAGTTCTCATCTGTTCCCAAGTGACTGACTTGAACGTCGGAGGGTCCCCATCGGGGCATCCAGTCTCTGGAGACTTTTCTTGTAGGAGCCCGTTGAGGAGAACGTTCGTCTCCCCGGCGCTTGAAGAAGGTGACTTGGCGTCAACAGATTGGCATGCCAGGTAGGGGGGAAGAGAAAAGCTTCGAACCAGTTGGTGACTTCTTCCTCCTAAAACTCTTAAACGATGGTGACAACTCGCGCACGAGAGGCCACCATCAGTCACGCTGGAGGCAGCATCAAGGGGCTGACCAGCCCACAGTTAGCCCCTCAGCTCCTCTAGCCAACGTTCCTGCATTAGCACCAGCACAGTAGCCTCAAGAAGATCGGTTTGCTGCTCTTGCCGCGCAAGTCCAATCCTTGGCCACAGTGGTCCAAGGCCTGCAGCGTCGAACGGTGATTGCACGACAACCAGAACCTCTCCCGTCGGTGCCAGGAGTCCCTCAGCCCAGCCTACACTCATTTCGGAGGAGGTCTCCTGCCCAGGAAGCCCGCCATCGCTGCGCTTCCTCTAAGCCTCGCCACCGCGAGGCCTCCAAGCGGCCCCGGTCGCCTTCTCGCCGCGTCAGCGCATCTCCCAAGCGGCGGCATGAGAGAGAGGCGGAGTGCCCCCGTAGGCCTCCCCGCCGCTCTTTCCCCTCAGACTCTTCGAGGGAAGGGTCCTTCGATGGCGGCATAGCCCGTCGAGCAGAGCGTCGGCTTGATGAGTATAACCAGCGGTTGGAAGAGCTCAGCCGCCGGATTACCAACCCTCTGGAGGCGGACTACGACAGCCGGCCACCGCTGTCTCGCCGCATCATGGAAGAGCCCATCTCCACCTAGTTCTGCCTTCCTCAACTGGACTCTTACGACGGGACCACGTACCCCCTAGACCACCTAGAAAGCTACAAGGTTCTCATGCAGGTCCAGGGGGCAACCGACTCACTCATGTGCATCGCCTTCCCAGCCACCTTGAAGAAAGCCGCCCGAGCCTGGTATTCTCGCCTGCCACCGTGGAGTATTGACTCCTTCCGCCAGCTAGAGAGGGCCTTTCTGGCCCATTTTGACGCCTGCAGGAAGATTCCAAGGGTAGCCGACAGCCTCTTCTCTGTCCAGCAGAAGAGCGGTGAGTCCCTGCGGGATTACGTCGCTCGGTTCAAGAAAGCTGCCCTGAAAGTTTACAATCTTGAGGACTCAGTGGCCACCTTGGCCTTGAAGCGAGGGCTTCGCCCGTCTCGCTTCACTTACTCCCTTGACAAGAAGCCTCCCGGCTCATACGTCGAGCTCTTGATCTGGGCCCAGAAGTACATATGAGCTAACGAGGCTGACTCCTCCTGGCGCAAAGCTAGCGGGAGCATCCCCAAGAAACCAGCCCGATCGGAACCTGCTGAAGCCCGTCCCAGAAGGCCTGAGCCTCCTCACCGACCAGATAACCGTCCCCGAGCCCCTGCACTGAGGGATGGGCCCTACACCCCTCTGCTCGCGCCGATATCGCACATCCTGCTCGAGATTGAAGGTGAGCCTTATCTTCAGAGCCCTCCTCCAATGAACCCGAAGATCCCCCACAACAAGAACCTCTACTGTCGCTACAACCGGGACCATGACCATGACACCGACGACTGTTGCCAGTTGAAGAAGGCGATAGAGGATCTTATCCAGCGTGGCCACCTAGGAAAATTCGTCCAGAGGAACAACCCGGGAGGCCCTGGCCCATCGGCACCCTCGCCACTGATGATCGACAATGCTCCCACCGAGAAGACGATGACGATGATTTCCTGGGGGGCAGGTGGACCGCTCAAAAGGCCGAGGGAGGAGGGAGAGTTACTCTGTAATCCCTTTTTTCAAAAGGGACTTAGAGGGGGTGGTTAATAAAAATGATGATAGCGTCGTCGTATCCATGACGATAGCAAAACATCCTGTAAAAAGAATTTTAGTTGATAGTGGGAGCTCGGTGGATGTTTTGAATTATGAGGCTTTTGTTCGTATGAACCTGTCACCTGACCTGCTCCGGCCTGTCATCACACCCCTGATGGGGTTCACTGGAGATTTCGTGAGGGTTGAGGGGGAGATCACTCTTCCAGTCATGGCGGGCACGGCCCCATGCCAGAGCATGGTTCTCATGAGCTTGCTGGTGGTCCGGGTGCCCCTCGCCTACAACGCAATCCTCGGAAGGCCCGGACTTAACCTCTTGGACGCCGTTATCTCCACTAAAAGGCTCCTCGTGAGGTTTCCCACCAGTGAGGGGGTCGGGGAGATGCGGGGGGGAGCAGAACCTGCCCCCACTTTGCTGCCGCATGGATCCAAGCCTGGAGGACATGGTGCCTGCACCCGTGCCAGAAGGGTTGGACCCTCGGGACCTAGAAAAAGGAGAGGAGAACCGGCTGAGCATCTACTGGCCTTCCCTCTTGGAGAGGACCCAGTGAGGATGATTCGCATCGGAGCTTCGCTCCCGGAGGAGGCTCATGGTCGGCTCATCGCTTTCCTGCGAGCCAATGCTGATATCTTTGCCTGGTCAGCATCGGACTTGCCGGGCATTCCGAAGGAAGTGATCACCCACCGACTCAACATCAAGCCGGAGTGCCGACCCATTCGACAGAAGAAGAGAAGCTTCGCCCCAGATAGACAAAAGGCTATGGATGAGGAGGTGCGAAAGCTCTTGGCGATCGGTCATATCCGTGAAGTGCACTACCTTGACTGGCTGGCAAAAGTCATGATGGTGCGTAAGGCCAGTGGAAGCTGGAGGATGTGCGTGGACTTCACCGACCTCAATAAGGCGTGCCCCAAAGATAGCTTCCCGTTGCCCCGGATTGATCAGCTAGTGGATGCTACGTCCGGGCGTGAAGCTCTTAGCTTCATGGACGCTTTCTCAGGGTATAACCAAATAAGGATGGATCCAGTTGATGAAGAGGCCACTTCCTTCGTCACTGAAAAAGGGATTTACTACTACAAAGTGATACCGTTTGGGCTGAAGAATGCCGGGGCTACTTATCAGAGGCTGATGAATAAGGTTTTTGAGGACCAGCTTAGGTGCAACATGGAGGTGTATGTGGATGATATGTTGACCAAGAGTGCCGACGTGGATGACCACGTCGCCGATCTTGTGGAAACCTTCAGCAACCTACGCCTGTACCGGATGAGGCTGAACCCCCACAAGTGTGTCTTCGGGGTTGCGACAGGAAAGTTCTTGGGCTTCATGGTAACCCAGCGGAGGATTGAAGCCAATCCCGATAAGATCCGGGCCATCCTGGATATGAGGCCTCCAGCTAATAAAAAGGAGGTGCAACGCCTAACCGAGAGGGTAGCGGCCCTGAGTTGCTTCATGTCAAGATCGGCGGAGAGGTGCCTGCCCTTCTTTAAGGCGCTGTGCAAGGTCGACAGCTTCGAGTGGACAAAGGAGTGTCAGGGTGCATTCGAGGAGTTGAAGCAATTTTTATCCACTCCACTGTTGCTGTCCAAGCCAAGGAGCGGGGAAGAGCTTTTTCTGTACCTTGCAGCCTCCCCCGAGGCCGTCAGCTCTGTGCTCGTGCATATGAATGCTGATGGATTGCAAAAGCCGGTCTATTACACAAGCAAGGTGCTTCATGATGCCGAGACCAGGTACACTAGGATTGAGAATATTATCTTTGCCTTGGTGGTCTCCGCACAACGCTTTCGACCCTACTTCCAAGCTCATCCCATAGTGGTGCTCACGGACCAGCCTCTTCGGACTATCCTATCCCGCCTTGACACCTCGGGTCGATTAGCTAAGTGGGCGGTTAAGCTGAGCGAGTTTGATTTATCAATCCGGCCAAGGTCCGCCATGAAGTCCCAAGTATTAGTTGACTTCTTGGTTGAGTGCACCTGGACCGAGGAGTGCCGCGAGGAGCCATGCCCGGAGATATGCATGGAGCCCCCCTCATCTGGGGGAGCGAAGGGAGAAGAGTGGATCCTGCACGTAGATGGGGCAGCAAATTCCCAGGGGAGCGGAGCCGGGCTCATCCTCGCGAGTCCCGATGGGGAGGTAGTGGAGTATGCCCTTCGGTTTCTGTTCCCGGCCACTAATAACTAGGCGGAGTATGAGGCCTTGTTGGCAGGGATGAGGCTGGCCGGGGAGCTTGGTGCGGAGCGTTTGAGAGCCCTCACAGACTCCCAGCTTGTCTCTGGGCAGATCGCTGGGGAGTACGAAGCTAGGGACCCAACCATGTCCCATTATTTGAGTAAGGTGCAGTCCCAAGCCTCACGGTTCTCTTATTTCCGTGTCAGCTACATTCCCCGAGCGGAGAATGCTAGGGCCGACACACTGTCCCGATTGGCCACCTCGGCCGACGGGACCCTGAGAAGAACGTATGTGGAGCACTTGCATACCCCAAGCATTGAAGCCACGGAAGAAGCATTGTCGGTTGAGCAAGGGCCCTCTTGGATGGATGCCTATCTATGATATTTGATAAACGACACCCTCCCCGAGGACCCCGTGGAGGCTAGACTACTCAAGCGCCGGGCCCCAAGGTTCCTGATAATGGAAGGGAGGCTTTATCGAAGGTCATTTTCATACCTGGTCATCAAGTGCGTAGGGCCAGCAGAGGCAGACTACATCTTGCGGGAAATCCATGAAGGCATCTGCGGGAGTCATCTGGGGGGCAGAGCCCTAGCTTACAAGGCCCTACGACAGGGATACTACTGGCTGACCATGAAGGAAGACGCGGCCGAGCTTGTTAAGAAGTGTGATAGCTGCCAATGCCACGCCAATATTCAGCGATAGCCGACGTCTCAGCTGACCCCCCTGGTGGCGCCTTGGCCTTTTGCCCAGTAGGGGATGGATATCTTGGGACCATTTCCTCCGGCCTCCGGACATCGCAAGTTCCTTCTGGTGGCCGTCGACCATTTCACTAAGTGGATTGAAGCCGAAGCCCTTGCTAAAATCACTGAAAGCAAGGTGAGATCCTTCTTTTGGAAGTCCATAATATGCCGGTTCGGGTTACCCCATACTCTGGTCACCGACAACGGCTGACAGTTTGATAACGCGCCCTTCCGGGAGTTCTGCACCGAACTTGGCATTCACCAGAGGTTCACTTCCATCGGACACCCCCAGACCAATGGAGCGGCCGAGGTGACCAATCTCATCATTCTCCAGGGACTGAGAACCCGAACCCGATTGGACGACTGCAAGGGGCGATGGGTGGAGGAGCTCCACAATGTGCTATGGGCCTACCATACAACACCACGAACCCCCACCGGAGAGACTCCGTTCAGTTTGGTCTTTGGGTCTGAAGCTGTCATCCCGGTAGAGATTGGCTCCCCGACTCCTTGGGTGGAGTCATACAATGAGGAGAGTAATTCAGACCAGCTGCGGGCCAACCTCGACCTAGTAGAGGAGGTACGAGATCGAGCGCGACTGCGGATGGCGGTCTACCGACAATGAGCTACCAGATACTACAACACCCATGTACGTCCCAAGACTTTCTTGCTAGGAGACTTGGTCCTTCGACGAGCTGAAGTCTCGAAGCAGACGGAAGGAGTGTTGGCCCAGATGACAGCCCAAGAGGGGGGGGGGGTGAATTGGGTTCTTTAAAAAATTTAACCTCTTAAATAATATTGTTTGCTTAAGATGAATGAAAGTAAATGCAATGCAAATATAAAGCACAATCAATGAGATAGAGATAGAGATAAAGATAGAGACAATAGAAGCACGACAAACACAAAGATTTTATAGTGGTTCGGTGTATCCAACACCTACGTCCACTCCCAAGATCCACTTGGGTCCACACTATAATCTCCTCGATTACAGCCGAGTTGTTTTACAAGTTCACAACCCAAACTTGTTGTTTTACCCGGATCACAACGAACCCAGCCGGTTTTTCGGGCTCACCAGCACACAACCCTAAACTCAAGCTATTCTAGCTTGACCCGAGGTATACAACCTCCACTAGTTCAATCCCTTTGATTGAACTAGGCACAAACAAAAAGAATATTGTTTTTCAAAGATACACAGCTCCTCAATGAGCAAATATTCAAGAATAAGTAAACAAGTTTAGAAAAGCCTGATTTGAAGTTGTTTGGCTTTGAGCTTTTCTTCTTTTCTTCTTTTTCTTCTTCTTCTTCTGGAATGATGAATCAAGCCTCAGCTTTAATCCTCACAGTCGTTGCAGTTGAGAAGATTGAAATGGAAGAAATGAAGCTTTTTCTTCAATTTGGAAAATCCACCGATTTTTGATTTGGAGCGCTTTGGATTCCTCTTTGAGCTTTTTGGAGTGGAAGGATTTGAGTTTGAAGGCTTTTCTCTTGAGATTCAGGCTCAGGCTTTCTCGGATTTTTGATTTGAAATATTTTTAATTTTTTCTCTCTCTTCTCTCTCTTTTTCAAACGTTGTTTTTCCCCCTTTTTATAGATTTTCTTCAATCCATTTTTGGGATGAAACTAGCCGTTGGAGTGTACCTGGAACAAAATATATCCGTTAGAAATTAGGTAAAATGGAAATATTACCGTTAGAGCTGATCTGGCATTTTAAATTTCCGTCCCAGTCAGGTTGGAGTCGGCTCCAACTTTTCAGGTGTCGGCTCCAGATCGTTTTACCAAAAATAGAAATTTCCGAGTTCGTTGAGGAGTCGGCTCCGAAAAAGTAAGTGTCGGCTCGCCATCGTCAGGTGTCGGCTCCCGAAAACTGTAGGTGTCGGCTCCAGGATGCTCAAAAATCAAGCGTTCTGTCCCCGCATCGGAGTCGGCTCCAGACACTGTAAGTGTCGACTCCGAAACTCTAGGTGTCGGCTCCGAAACTCTAGGTGTCGGCTCCGGATTGTATCAAAAATCAGATTAAAATTGAATTGGCCATGGGGTCGGCTCCAGACTTTCTAGGTGTCGACTCCAAGCTCTGAAACTTTGAAATCTCTGATTTGTATTTGATTCAAAATTCATTTCTTAATTCCTTTAAATTGATCAAATAAATTTAAGTCCTGAAACACTTATAAAATCCATTAGTAATCAAATAAATATACTCAATTCCTTTATTAATCATCAAAATCAATAAATGGATCAACAATCTCCCCTTTTTGATGATTATAAAAACATTGAGTATATGCATAGAATTCTTAAATTAAAAAATTATCAAGGAAGTGATCTTCACGAGTAAGCTCCCCCTGAATAAGGTAGCTCCCCCTATGAAGTTCAAATTATTCTTCCTCTTACTTTACATATTTGGTACTTAAGATTTCTTTATGCATAGTCAAATCAATTTGATTATTAATCCACATTAAATAACTCAATATCATATTAATCAATTGACTTCATTAATGTTTTCATATTAATCATTAAATAACTTGATTTTTCATATTAAACAATTAATGCAACATAACTTTCTCCCTTTAATGCAATTAACAATATAACTTTCTCCCTCTTAATGCATATACAACCATAATTCTCTCCCCCTTTTTTGTAATCAACAAAAAGGTAAAGAATATTTCACATGCATCAAAAGATAATTTTCATTGCATCAAAGGATAATTTTCATTGCATCAAAAGATAATTTCATTTCAACAAAAGTCAAGTATTACATCAAAATACTCATTCATTAAAATATCCTTCATTACATCAACTCATAAACTTCATTACATCAAAATGTAATCAAATTAAACATTCATTACATTTAAACATTCATTACATCAACATTAAGCATTCATTACATCAAAAGTTCTTCCTAACTATTCTTGTTAAATGATCTACAATATTTTTCATTCCATCACATTGAAGCTTAACATAGTCTTTAAGTCTCTCATCAACAAATGTGCAAGCTGTTGAGATTTTATCTTGAAGCTCGGCGTTGCACCTTGAATAAGTTTCACTATCTCCACAAATCTCTTTAAGTTCTTCAAAGATATTCTTCAAATCACCACTTAAAGATTCTGCAGAGGAGTTGAGAGTTGATTCAATCTTTGCAATCCGATCATCAAGTGAATAAAGTGATTCTTTTATATTCATGAATTGACTGTCAAACTCATCCTTCTGAGCAGCAAACAAACTTTTTAATTGCTCCATTTGAAGGTCTGAGAATCCAGCAGAAGAAGTGGATGGTTGATCATTAACATGTGCAGGTGCAGGAGCAGGAGCAGGAATGGGACTCCTAGGCTGTGGAGAAGGAACCCTAACTGATGGTCCAGCCTCGCAAGGCTCAGAAACTCTCGGCACAGGGGCTCTCTCACCAAGGTGTCCTTTCCTATCCCACTGTCCATTCACTTTAGCAAAACCCATCCGATGCAATGTTGCCAAACTATAGTAGTCGGTGTGCCTCAGGTTCTTAGATGGTTCATTCTCTTGAATTACAACCCCTTGGCTCCTAAAACCATAGTAAGTACCATGCCATACGGTAGGGATGATCTTCTCTTCCCTCCAGCTTCGCCATATAAAAAATCATCATAGCTGCCAGGTTGATTGGTGTCCAGTCAGAACACTATCCATAACACAATGTCTCGCTCCGAGACATACTCAAACCGACCGGTCTTCGGAAAAAAATTCTACTGCAAATGTTGTGTAATAATCTCAATTCTAAAGGTAATTGATTAGCTCTATCTCCTCAAACTCAGTCACTTCCCTTCCTAACATCTCGAAAGAGCCGCTGACCTATCACTGTGCATGTCAGCTGCTAAACCAGTAATTGGGATGCTAAGGAGGTTTCCAAGCTTTTGAAAGGTAGGTGAATCCTCTTATTTCTTACTGAGCTAACTAAACCGCCATCACCTCTAGCCAAATTAAAATAAAATTCTTTTACTAAGGCTGGATAAGTGGAACATCAAGAGAGCAAGCTTATCCCAGCCCATTTCCTTTAATTGCCTACCGATTGAGAAACCCTCGGATTCAAATAGGTCAAAATCAATCTTTCTCCCCATTGTGATAACCCTCCCGGCTAAGGTATCTACCTGAGTGGAAGAGGTGTTGGGGTTGTCTGAATCCGTGGACGAATCACTGCTTGGAGTCGGCTCACGAACGGGACGACGCGCGGACCGTTTTCCCGTGGTCACCGGCGCTCCAATCACTGATTCCCTCCTTTTGGGTGCCATTAGATCTTTGGAAGTTTCGATTTGGATGGAATTAGAGATGGGGAAGTTTTGGAAGAATTTTGGAAGAGTTTGGTTAGGATTTGAGAAGTTATGAAATGACGAGGTGTCGACTCTGCCCTAATAAATCAATTTTGGAATCCCAGGTGTCGACTCCCGCAAAGTCGGGTGTCGACTCCAAATCGCTAACACAGTCAGCGCTCGAACTGGAGTCGGCTCCACTATACGGGTGTCGGCTCCAAGGTCAGGGACCGAGAGCGACACAGTCAGAGGTGTCGACTCCTCATTCTGAGGTGTCGACTCCAAAGACAGTTTCAGAAAAAAATAATTGAGATTCAAATGACTGAAACTCGTCAAAAAGAGTTCAATAAAAATTTCAAAAAATCTTTGAATATCAAGGATCAAATAGCTCAAATGACTAGATAATTTGTCCTTAAAATTGTGAGAGGATTTTCAAGAAATTTATAGAAATCTAGATTCTCATTCCTTAGGGTTTCAAAATCACTCTAAAGGGTCACATATCCCTAATTCACCTCTAAGATAACAAAATCTCTCTTCACTCAAGGTTTTGTAAATATGTCAGCTAATTGTTCCTCTGTATTAACATATTCAAGACAGATTTCATTATTAGCTACATGTTCTCTTATGAAATGATATCTAATTTCAATGTGTTTTGTTCTTGAATGTTGAATTGGATTTTTAGTCAAATTTATTGCACTCGTGTTATCACATCTAATTGGTGTTTTATCAAGGGTTATGCCATAATCTTCAAGTTGCCTCTTAATCCAAAGGATTTGAGCACAGCAACTTCCAGCTGCAACATACTCTGCTTCAGCAGTAGATAATGCAACCGAATTTTGCTTTTTGCTAAACCAAGAGATTAAGTTACATCCTAAGAATTGACATGCACCACTTGTGCTTTTTCTATCTAATTTACATCCAGCATAGTCAGAATCAGAATATGCAATTAAATTTAAAGTTGAGTCTCTAGAGTACCATAAACCTACATTTTTAGTTCCACTTAAATATCTTAAAATTCTTTTTACAGCAATTAAGTGAGATTCTTTAGGTTCAGATTGAAATCTAGCACATAAACATACTGCAAACATAATATCTGGTCTACTAGCAGTTAAGTAAAGAAGAGATCCAATCATACCTCTATAATGTTTTTGATCTACTTTCTTACCATCTTCATCTTTGTCCAATTTGCACGAAGGACTCATAGGAGTTCCAAGTGGCTTGATTGACTCCATTCCAAACTTCTTGAGCAGTTCTTTTGTGTATTTGGCTTGATTGATGAAGATTCCTTCTTTGCTTTGTTTGATTTGAAGTCCTAGGAAGAAGTTGAGTTCTCCCATCATACTCATTTCAAACTCACCCTGCATCAACTTAGCAAATTCTTGACATAACAAATTGTTAGTAGCACCGAATACAATATCATCAACATATATTTGTACTACTAATAAATCTTTATCTTTTCTTTTCAAAAATAATGTTTTATCAACATTTCCTCTTACAAAATCATTTTCAATTAAAAATTTACTTAATCTTTCATACCAAGCTCTAGGTGCCTGTTTCAAACCATATAGTGCTTTGTGTAATTTAAAAACATGATTTGGAAATTCATGATCTTCAAAACCAGGTGGTTGTTCAACAAAACTTCCTTCATTTATAAATCCATTTAAAAATGCACTTTTAACATCCATTTGAAATAAATTGATATGCATATGACATGCAAATGCAAGTAATAATCTAATTGCTTCAAGTCTAGCTACAGGTGCAAAAGTTTCATCAAAATCAATTCCTTCTTCTTGATTATATCCTTTTGCAACTAATCTAGCTTTGTTTCTAATTACTATGCCATTTTCGTCTAATTTATTTCTAAATACCCATTTTGATCCTATAACAGAATGATCTTTAGGTCTATCTACAAGAGTCCAAACATTATTCCTAGTAAATTGATTTAATTCTTCTTGCATAGCTAACATCCAATTATTATCTTTTTCTGCTTCTTCAATAGTTTTGGTTCAATTTGAGATACAAATGCAAGATGATTATTGATGTTTCTCATTGATGATCTAGTTCTTACTCCTTGAGATGGATCACCTATAATTAATTCTCTTGGATGACCATAGGCATATCTCCAATCTCTAGGTAGATCTATATCATTATGATTTGCATCAACAACATCAACTAGGAGAATCATTATCTTTAGCTTCTTGTTCATGATCAAAGATACATCTATATTTAATTTTTCAATATCTCTTTCTAGAATGTTTGTATCTTCCTCATCATCAATCTTTTCAGAACTTGATGCTAAAGATTCATCAAAAATTACATGAATAGATTCTTCTACAATTAAGTTTCTCTTGTTAAATACTCTATAGCTTTACTAGATGTTGAATATCCTAAGAAAATGCCTTCATCAGATTTTGCATCAAATTTTCCTAGATTATCTTTGCCATTATTATGAATGAAACACTTACAACCAAATGCATGAAAATAACTTATGTTTGGTTTTCTATTATTCCATAGTTCATAAGGTGTTTTCTTAATGATTGGCCTAATTAGAGCTCTATTAAGAATGTAGCATGCCGTGTTTATAGCTTCTGCCCAAAAGTATTTTGGTAAGTTGCTTTCACATAGCATGGTACGGGCCATGTCTTCTAAGGTTCTATTTTTCTTTCAACTACTCCATTTTGTTGCGGTGTTCTAGGTGCAGAAAAATTATGATGAATGCCATTTTCTATGCAAAAGTTTTCAAATAAATGATTTTCAAATTCAGTGCCATGATCACTTCTTAGAGACACTATGGTGTTGTTTTTCTCATTTGTGACCTTCTTGAAGAATTTCAAAATAATGGAAAGGTCTCATCCTTATGAGCTAAAAATAATACCCAAGTGTATCTAGAATAATCATCTACAATCACAAGACCATATTTCTTTCCTCCTAGACTTGTGGTTCTAGTAGGTCCAAAAAGATCCATGTGAAGTAGTTCAAGAGGCCTAGAAGTGGAAACAATATTTTTAGTTTTGAAAGAATTTCTAGTTTGTTTTCCAAATTGACATGCATCACAAATTTATTTTCAAAATCTAATTGTGGAAGTCCTTTTACTAAATCCATTCTAATTAATTTTGAAATAAGGTGTGTGCTTGCATGACCTAATCTACGATGCCACAACCAACCAATCTCATTCATATTAGCATTATTAGCAACTAAGCAATGATTACTAGTAGACAAATTGTCTAAATCAATCAAGTATACATTGCCATTTCTATTTCCAATAAAAACAATGCTATTATCAATGGGATTAGAAACTGTGCATATAGAAGATTCAAATGATACTTTAAAACCTTTATCACATAATTGACTAATGCTAATTAAATTGTGTTTTAAACCATTAACATATAAGACATTTTCAATATATGTGGAGGGAGTTATTTGAATGTTACCAAACCCCAAGATTTGGCCTTTGCCATTATCACCAAATGTAACTACTCCTCCTCTTTTGCTTTCAAGGGTGATGAATTGATCCTTGTCACCCGTCATGTGCCTTGAGCAGCCGCTATCGAGATACCACTTTTGCTTTGATCTTTTGGCCGCAAGACACTCCTGCAAAAATAATTAAGTCTTATATTTAGGTACCCAAGCCTTCTTGGGTCCTTCATGGTTAGTAGCATAAAAGACTGTTCCTTTGGGAACCCATATCTTCTTTCCTTTATTATTTAACTTCTTGTCAATTTTCTTAAAATTGCATTCAAAAACTTTGTGTCCCTTCTTGTTACAGTAATGACATGTAACATTATCATTGTTTTGTTCCTTTCTAAAAAAGTTTTTGACAAATTTTTGCTTTAAGTTAGGTCTATAACCTAAACCAGCCTTATCATATATAGCTCTTTGATTACTTAACAATAAATTAAGTTTTTCAGAACTATAAGTGAATTTATCAACAATACTTTTATATTTATCAACTTCCTTCTTTAGTTTATCATTTTCATTGGAAATTGATTCTTTTTCTTTTAACATATTTTCATTTTCAGATTTCAGCACTTTAGTTTCATTATTAAGATTTTCTTTTTCTTTAATGAAAGTTAAATTTTTGTTTTTCAAAAACTTATATTTCTTTTTCAAAACTTTGAAATCACCAACAAGTTCATTAAAAGCATCAAACAATTCATCAAAAGCAAGTCATCACAAGGATTTTCGGAACTTACCTCATCGTCCTCGTTTGCCATAAAGCAAATGTTGCAACTTCCTTTTGATCTTCCTCTGAAGAAGATTCATCACTATCACTCCAGGTTGCAACATAGGCTTTCTTCTTCTTCTTAAAAGTCTTTTTCAGTTGAGGACAATCATATCTATAATGCCCCGGTTTCTTACATTCATAGCAAATCAAGGGCTCTTTCTCTTTGTCCTTGTCCTTATCTTTTTCTTTTTCTCCTTCCATCTTAGCTCCAAATTTCTTTTTGTGGAAGGGTTTCTTTCTCCTCATGAATCTTTTGAATTTTCTTGCTAAAAGAGCTGTATCATCATCATCATTTTCACTATAGCTCTCCTCACTTTCAGCAGCCTTAAGAGCTATGGTCTTTTTCTTTTTCACATCCTCTTCTATGTGCTGCTTCATGGTCAATTCATGGGTCATTAGGGATCCTAGAAGCTCCTCTAAGGGTAAGGTATTGAGGTCCTTTGCTTCTTGGATTGCTGTCACCTTCGCTTCCCATGTTCTTGGAAGTGACCTGAGAATTTTATGAACAAGTTCAGAGTTAGAATATGTTTTGCCTAAACTTTTCAAACCGTTTACAATATCAGTAAATCTAGTGTACATGCATGCAATAGTTTCAGTTTGTTCCATGCTAAATAATTCATATTTGTGCACTAGAATATTCATCTTAGATTCTTTAACTTGATTGGTACCCTCATGGGTAACCTCTAATCTATCCCAAATCTCCTTTGAGGAATTACATGTAGAGATTCTATTAAATTCATTAGCATCTAAGAGCAATACAAGACATTCATGGCCTTAGCATTGAGCTGTGCCATTTTCTTATCATTATCATTCCAATCCCTTTCGGGTTTAGGAACAATAGTGCCATCAACAATGTGTGTGGGTGTACTAGGTCCATTAGTTATAACACCCCACAATTCATAATCAGAAGCTTGAATGAATATCCTCATTCTTGCTTTCCAATATGAATAGTTGGAACCATTAAATAAAGGAGGTCTATTCGTAGAATGACCTTCGGCAAATGATCCAACATGAGCTGCCATTTGGATCTTTAGCTCTTGATCGTGTGATCAAAATCTAATGAGCACTTGCTCTGATACCAATTGTTGGCCCAGATGACAGCCCAAGAGGGGGGGGGGGGTGAATTGGGTTCTTTAAAAAATTTAACCTCTTAAAATTGTTTGCTTAAGATGAATGAAAGTAAATGCAATGCAAATATAAAGCACAATCAATGAGATAGAGATAGAGATAAAGATAGAGACAATAGAAGCACGGAAACACAAAGATTTTATAGTGGTTCGGTGTATCCAACACCTACGTCCACTCCCAAGATCCACTTGGGTCCACACTAATCTCCTCGATTACAGCCGAGTTGTTTTACAAGTTCACAACCCAAACTTGTTGTTTTACCCGGATCACAACGAACCCAGCTGGTTTTTCGGGCTCACCAGCACACAACCCTAAACTCAAGCTATTCTAGCTTGACCCGAGGTATACAACCTCCACTAGTTCAATCCCTTTGATTGAACTAGGCACAAACAAAAAGAATATTGTTTTTCAAAGATACACAGCTCCTCAATGAGCAAATATTCAAGAATAAGTAAACAAGTTTAGAAAAGCCTGATTTGAAGTTGTTTGGCTTTGAGCTTTTCTTCTTTTCTTCTTTTCTTCTTTTCTTCTTTTCCCTTTGGAATGATGAACCAAGCCTCAGCTCTAATTCCTCACGGTCGTTGCAGTTGGGAAGATTGGAAATGGAAGAAACAAGCTTTTTCTTCAATTTGGGAAATCCATCAATTTTTGATTTGGAGCGCTTTGGATTCCTCTTTGAGCTTTTTGGAGTGGAAGGATTTGAGTTTGAAGGCTTTTCTCTTGAGATTCAGGCTCAGGCTTTCTCAGATTTTTGATTTGAAATATTTTTAATTTTTCCGTCTCTCTCTTCTTGTCTCTTTTTCAAACGGTTATTTTTCCCCCTTTTTATAGATTTTCTTCAATCCATTTTTGGGATGAAACTAGCCGTTGGAGTGTACCTGTAGACAAAATATATTCGTTAGAAATTAGGTAAAATGGAAATATTACCGTTAGGGTTGATCTGGCATTTTAAATTTCCGTCCCAGTCAGGTTGGAGTCGGCTCCAACTTTTCAGGTGTCGGCTCCAGATCGTTTTACCAAAAATAGAAATTTCCGAGTTCGTTGAGGAGTCGGCTCCGAAAAAGTAAGTGTCTGCTCGCCATCGCCAGGTGTCGTCTCCCGAAAACTGTAAGTATCGGCTCCAGGATGCTCAAAAATCAAGCGTTCTATCCCTGCATCGGAGTCGGCTCCAGACACTGTAAGTGTCGACTCCGAAACTCTAGGTGTCGGCTCTGAAACTCTAGGTGTCGGCTTCGGATTGTATCAAAAATCAGATTAAAATTGAATTGGCCATGGGGTCGGCTCCAGACTTTCTAGGTGTCGACTCCAAGCTCTGAAACTTTGATTTCTCTGATTTGTATTTGATTCAAAATTTATTTCTTAATTCCTTTAAATTGATCAAATAAATTTAAGTCCTGAAACACTTATAAAATCCATTAGTAATCAAATAAATATACTCAATTCCTTTATTAATCATCAAAATCAATAAATGGATCAACAAGGAGACAAGCAAGCTCCTAATTGGGAGGGGCCCTACCGGATCACCGAGACACTCCATCACGGAGCGTACAAGATTGAAGGGTTGGACGGGAAGTTGCTACCTCGGACGTGGAATGCCGACAACCGTTGTCTGTATTATCAGTAGTGCATTTCTCTTCTCACATTAAATATGGTGCATGTACTCTTTTGGGCCTTCGCCCTTCATTTTATATTAACAAGTTTGAATTTCAGTACCCTAGTTTTCAACCAAAAGCCCTGGGCTAGCCAGGCATAAAGCCCGACTCCTGTTGGCACTTAAAGCCCTGGGCCAGCCAGGCACAAAGCCCGACCCCCGTCGGCACTTAAAACCCTGGGCCAGCCAGGCATAAAGCCCGACTCCCGTTGGCACTTAAAGCCCTGGGCCAGCCAGGCATAAAGCCCGACTCCCTTCGGCACTTAAAGCCCTGGGCCAGTCAGGCACAAAGTCCAACCCCCGTCGGCACTTAAAGCCCTGGGCCAGCCAGGCATAAAGCCCGACTCTCATCGGCACTTAAAGCCCTGGGCTAGGCAGGCACAAGGCCCGACTCCCGTCGGCACTTAAAGCCCTAGGCCAGCCAGGCATAAAACCCGACTCCCGTCGGCACTTAAAGCCCTAGGCCAGCCAGGCATAAAGCCCGACTCCCTTCGGCACTTAAAGCCATGGGCCAGCTAGTTATAAAGCCCGACTCCCGTCGACACTTAAAGCCCTGGGCTAGCCAGGCATAAAGCCCGACTCCTGTCGGCACTTAAAGCCCTGGGCCAGCCAGGCACAAAGCCCGACCCCCCTGGGCCAGCCAGGCATAAAGCCCGACTCTCGTCGGCACTTAAAGCCCTGGGCCAGCCAGGCATAAAGCCCGACTCCCATCGGCACTTAAAGCCCTGGGCCAGCCAGGCACAAAGTCTAACCCCCGTCGGCACTTAAAGCCCTGGGCCAGCCAGGCACAAAGCCCGAACCCCATCGGCACTTAAAGCCCTGGGCCAGCCAGGCATAAAGCCCGACCTCCGTCAGCAGTTAAAGCCCTGGGCCAACCAGGCATAAAGCCTGACTTCCTGGCCCCAAGGTTCGGTCCTATATGACTAACTCGATTCGCGAATGAATTGAGGATTACCCTCTCGGTGCTGATGAAGCCCTGAGAGGTCGCACGTTGTTGATCAATGAATTTAGGGTAGAGATCACAGATGGCCAGAATTCATCTTAGAGAAAAATGATATTTCATTAATTCAAAGTGATTACAAAATGCCGACCTAGTCGGGCTTGCAAAGATAAAATACAAGTTGGAGGTTCACGGGTCGGCCGGTGCGGGCTCATCGTCAGAAGGGGCCAACTCCGATGGGCGTTCGATATCGACCTCCAAGGCTTAGGGAAAGTTCAAGTCCCGGGCGACTTTTCCTTCCCATGCTGGAATCCTTGGAGAAATGCCCCTGCCGAAGCTTCCGCTAGCTCGTCTGCAAAGCGCTCGGACGCTTTGAATTCTTCTATGATCTCGACGGTCCTAGCCGTGATGGCTACTTCCACTTCGGCGGCTCGAACTCCCTCCGTTGCGGCAAGAGCTGCCGCTGCTGCCCTTTCGGCCTCCCGGGCGCGGCTCGCCTCCTCTTCAGCTTCATCGGCCCTCTCTTCCGCCGCCCTTGTTCTCTCCTCAACTGACCTCGCCCTCTCTTCGGCCGACCTTTCTCTCTCCTCAGCCTCGATCGCCCGACTCTCCATTTCCTGGATGACCAAGGTCAATTCGGAGATGTGCAAGTCCCTTGCTGCAATGGCATTCTAGGCATCTATCATCTGGCGGAGTGCCGCTCGCAGGCGGTTGGCCTCAGCCTCCGCTCGGCTCTCAGCAGCCCTTATCTTGTCGACCCGAGCGGTTCTGGCCGACTCCAGGGCCCCCTTGGCTACCTCCGCGCAATGACGAGCCTCCTCGGCCTCCTTCTAAGCCTCGCGCAGAAGGGTCTTCCCCCCGTGAATGACCTCCCTCACGGCCCTTAGGGAGTTCGCAAGCTGCATGCAAGCTCCGTGTAAGAGAAAAAAAGAGAGAAAGGGAAAAAGAGAAATACATAGGCAAAGGGTTGCGGGACCACTTACTCTGACGAGAGCCACGTAAGACTCCCGGAAGAATGTACCCGCCTTCAGGTGGCTGAGCTCTTCCATGACCTCGGGCATGAAGACCAGCGAAAGGACCCACTCTGCCCAGCGTCCATCGTTCAGAATGGACTCTTGGGGCAGCCCTGGTCTGGCCCCACTTCCTTCGGCCGCCTCGGCATGTTTCGGCTCGGTGCGCGGACTGCTTATCGGCGTCCGCTCGGGGGGCGGGCTCACTGCCCCTGACGGCCCCTCGCCCCAGCTCCTGCCCACCTCGGGGAGGGTCGGTCCACTGGGAGCAGAGAACTCTGTAGCCACGGACTCCTCTGCTGCCGCGGGCTCCTCTGCTGCCGCGGGCTCCGCGGCCGGCTCCTCCATAGGTGCCCTCTCGGTCACCGTCCTCTCCGGCGGAGTGTCGGCTGTGAGGTCTATCTCTGGAGCGACCGGAGGGTCTTGCGGTGCTGGAGGCTTGGACACCCGCACCGTCGGGCGTTTCGGAGCCGATGCCTACTGGCCTTCATTGGTCCCTCCCGGGCCCTTTTCTTGACGGCGGCCTTCAGGAGTCTCTGGGTTGAGACCTTCATGGCTACACAGTATCGGTCAAAGTCAGCAAAAAAAAAAAAAAATGAAAGCAAGCAAAATTTTGGCTAAGTATGAAGATGGCTTACCCCGGTGGAAGATAAGACCCGCCAAATGGAGGTTGTCTTCTGTCAGAAGCATGGTATACCGAGGGATCTCGGTAGCCAGCAACTACCCCAACGCTTCCCTGTCTCCAGGATGGACGGTGGAGTTGGCGTTACCTCGAAGGTTGGGGTTTCCCCACCGGGGCTTGACTTGGTCTAGACCGACGAAGAAAAATCAGGATTTCCATCCCTTAATAGAAGAAGGAAGGATAAGCTTGAGAACCCGGTTGGGTCGGGGCTGAAACAGCCACCAACCCTTCTGAGCTCGGAGGATGTAAAAGGATCGGAAAAGGGAGATTCGGGGGGTGATGCCAAGGCGATGACAGAGAATGACAAAGGCGCTAATGACCCGAAGGGAGTTCGGGACCAGCTGGGAAGGGGTCAGAGAATAGTATTCAAGGAGGTTAACGAAAAAGGGAGGGAAAGGTGGACGGAGGCCGGCCCTCAGGCAAATTTCGTAACTGGCCACTTGGCCAAGTCGGGAAGAAATGACTCTATTGTCGGGAGTCGGCAAGAAAAGCCCAACGTCCCAGGGAAATCTGGTAACAAGCCCGGATGTTAGCCAAATCCTGGCTAGTTACCGTAGAAGCGGTCCCCTCCGGGGACTCCGCCTCCACCCTTGAGGAGGTACCGGCCTCTGCCCGGCGCCTCCTTGATGGGGCCCTGCTGGCCGCCGCCGGATGCTCCCTTGCGGGAGCCCTACCGATGGCCTGCTGCTGGGCCAGAGGGGCGTGGTCCTCCGGATCAGAGGACCACTCAAGCGAGGGAGAAGGAGAAGGAGCAGAAGAGGCTCGGTGCCTCTCGGAGGGAAAACGATCCTCTGAATCGTCCTCCGAGGTTCGAGACGGGGAGCTCATGGTTAAAAGAAAGAATGGGAGAGTCTAGAAGAGACAAAAGCTAACCTGAAGGAGGAAAAAGCTAAGCGCAGGATCCCGGGTTGTTGAGGAAACCAGGATGCAGAGGCTCAGAGGAAGAAGACGATGATGGCAGGAGTGGTGTGGCCGGATTCACCCCCCTTCCGAGTTTTATTCGATTTCAAATCGTCCCGCCATGTCTTATCAGCCACGTGGATCCCTACTATAAGCTGGCTCGCCTCGGTGGTTGCCCAGCACGTGACACGATATGCCTCCGGCCAATGATAAGACTCTGCTGATGTCACCGCTATAAGGGATAATAATGGCGTAGTTTTCCTCACGGACTTCGAAGGGTTAATTTTGCCTCGAGGACGATCGTGGCAGGTTGAGTGGACGGAAGCGGCCGCCCTTCACATTCCCCATGCCGTCCGCATAGAGCCGTGGCAGTCACCAGTGATACGTATCCGGAGCTGACTCGCGAAGGACGGGGATCAGCCACGTGGAAAATAGCACCCTTTTCGCATTGCCAGTGTGGGCCCGCTTCATCTCAGGGGTGAGGGGGCACCTGTTGTGGCTGATCCAACATCGTTAGAATAAATAGTAACGACAGCTAACGTGGATCCTCTTGGCCTCGAAACCTCCTCGTCCTCCGATATCAATGTCAGTTTTGTCAAGTGTCTATCTCAAGGACTCACTTCGCATCCCCAAAGTGTCACTCAACTCTTAGCTCTGCCGAACATCCTGTAAGACCCCGAGCATCTCACCCCCGAGACCCCCTCCGGTCTCGGGGTGAGGGCACCGCATCCTAACCCCGAGACCCCCCTCCGGTCTTGGGGTACACTGGTAACATCTCACCCCCGAGACCCCCTCCGGTCTCGGGGTGAGGGCACCGCATCTTAACCCGAGACCCCCCTCCGGTCTCGGGGTACACTGGTAACATCTCACCCCCGAGACCCCCTCCGGTCTTGGGGTGAGGGCACTGCATCTCAACCCTGAGACCCCCCTCCGGTCTCGGGGTGCACAGGTAACATCTCACCCCCGAGACCCCCTCCGGTCTCGAGGTGAGGGCACCGCATCTCAACCACGAGACCCCCCTCCGGTCTCGGGGTGCACAGGTAACATCTCACCCCCGAGACCCCCTCCGGTCTCGGGGTGAGGGCACCACATCTCAACCCTGAGACCCCCCTCCGGTCTCGAGGTGCACAAGTAACATCTCAACCCTGAGACCCCCTTCGGTCTCGGGGTGAGGGCACCACATTTCAACCCCGAGACCCCCCTCCGGTCTCGGGGTACACAACATCTCACCCCCGAGACCCCCTCCGGTCTCAGGGTGAGGGTAACGCATCTCAACCCCGAGACCCCCCCTCCGGTCTCGGGGTGCACAGGTAACATCTCACCCCCGAGACCCCTCCGGTCTCGGGGTGAGGGCACCGCATCTCAACCCCAAGACCTCCCTCCGGTCTCGGGGTGCACAAGTAACATCTTACCCCCGAGACCCCCTCCGGTCTCGGGGTGAGGGCACCGCATCCCAACCCCGAGACCCCCCTCCGGTCTCGGGGTGCACAGGTAACATATCACCCCCGAGACCCCCTCCGGTCTCGGGGTGAGGGCACCACATTTCAACCCCGAGACCCCCCTCTGGTCTCGGGGTGCACAAGTAACATCTCACCCCCGAGACCCCCTCCGGTCTCGGGGTGAGGGCACCACATTTCAACCCCGAGACCCCCCCTCTGGTCTCGGGGTGCACAAGTAACATCTCACCCCCGAGACCCCCTCCGGTCTCGGGGTGAGGGCACCACATTTCAACCTCGAGACCCCCCTCCAGTCTCGGGGTGCACAAGTAATATCTCACCCCCGAGACCCCCTCCGGTCTCGGGGTGAGAGCACCGCATTCCAACCCCAAGGCCCCCCCTCCGGTCTCGGGGTGCAAGAATGATGCTCAATACATGGACTGGCCTTTGAACCAAATGACAACTTCGGGCCACCTGTAACACCCACGTGGTCCGCGGTACGCCCGTAGCTACGAGTGGCCATGCCTCATAACGGCGTATGGCTCATTGCACATACTCAACTGTGCATGACCATGCCCCGTTACAGAGTATGATTGACCACCACTTGTAACTGTGCGCGGTCACATCCTGCGATGGTGCGCACCAAATGCAACCACAGCTGCCGGACACCTGTGAAGCCGTACCGGCAAGTAACGTAGGACGCCTCCGACACCCACACAATGACAGTACGACCCGTCACTGTTGAACCTCACCTTTTTGTCCATTACCAGATGAGACACCTCAGAATCAGCGATCTTATGGGATGGATAGCGGATCTTCGAGCAGGTATAAAAGGCCGCACTCTCACTGTAAGTAGGGATTCGAAAACTAAGGTTTCCTAGTTTTCTTCTTGCTAGCGAAACCCTAACTCTCTAGCTTCTTCGGCTAGTGAGTTCTTATCTGTTCCCAAGTGACTGACTTGAGCGTCGGAGGGTCCCCACCGGGGCATCCGGTCTCTGGGGACTTTTCTTGCAGGAGCCCCTTGAGGAGGACGTCCGTCTCCCCGGCGCTTGAAGAAGGTGACTTGGCATCAACAGGATCTAAATCTTATGATCCTAAACTAAACCTGATATGAGGATAGAATTCGGGTAATTTAAGGCCATTTTGAACTGAGTCATAAGGTGAAGATCATGAATTGTAAGATTTTAATAATGGTATGCATTACCCCAAAAGTACTTACTTTCTTATTATAACTTTGCAAAAAGCATGAAACTTATATATTTGCTTCTTTAGAAATCTATAATTTGCAAATATTTAGTCGAAAAATTGAAAATTATGTATGTGCCTCTACATTTAGATGACATCCTTCAAATGAAGAGTAATGTTATTGTATTATTTATTTATTTTTCCTTTTGAGGACTTTGCATAGTGTTGCCCATATATAGCAACTCAAAAGGGGGAATGAATTGGGTTCTTTAAAAATTAATTAGTAAATATGTGTACTTTAAAATTTTTATAAATAAATTAATAACATGTAGTGAAGAGATGTGATTATATGCAAGAAACAAAGCAAAGAGATCAATCAAACACAAGATATTTATAATGGTTCAGCATCAAATCTAGCACCTATATCTATATCTATTCCCCAAGAATTTCTTAAGAATTTCACTAGTACTACTAGCCAACCTAGCTAGCAAACTTATTTACGGACATAAGCAAGCCTTATACGCTAGCCTTTCGGATTAGTCTTTTTGTTTACAAGTATAAGGGAACCTTTCACAACCCTAGCTTTCTTGGCTAGGGCTTGTTTCCGGGCACAAGCAAGCCTTACAAGATCATACACGGGTAGACCTCTATCCTTAGAAGTTTCACAACTGTGAAATACAATCTCAAAGCACAAGAATAGCAAGTTTATACAATAAGCTCTTAAAAATGAGCAGATATTCAAAAATATACTTTACAAATTTTTGAAGAACACTTCTCAAGATGGCTTCTTCCTTTGAGCACGCCGGAGCAATGAATGAAGCCTTTTGATGAAGCTTGAATGCTCTTTAAGAGTGATTGAAGCTTTTCACTCCACGCCAAAGATGGGAGAATGAATGCTCTTCAAGTGGCTTTTAGGATCTTCAATGTAGCTCTCCAACTATTTTTTTTCATAAATAAAAATCTTCCCAATGCATTTTTTTTTGCTCTTTTTCTCTCTATTTTTTTGCTTTTTTTTTTGTTTCTCTCATGCAAATCACTATGCATATGGGTCATTTATACACACAACAACAAAAAAAAATCTAGCTATTGCAGACCATTATGAGATGGAAAAATCGAAATAAGATTTCTTGAAATGTTAAAAAAACAGCTGTTAAAATTTTTTTTAAAGCCATTTGTCGACCAGTTGGTCATCCAAAAACAATTTGTTTGAGAAGGACAAAGCCAAGAGCACCAAGATGCATAGTTATCAGAATCGGACCAGACCGGCCGGTTGAACCGGGACCCGAAGGCCAAGCCGGTTCGATTCTATCATAAAACTGGATGTGTAAGATATCCAAAATAACCCGATTAACCTGTTCGGTTCACTTGTGAACCGGTCAACTCGGTCTGAACCGGATGGGTCACGGGCCATTTTAAATTCTTTTGCTTTTACTCATTTCAAGTTTCAACTTTTGACTTCCGAGTATCCAACTTCTGAGTTCCGTCTCCAAGTCATGACTTCTCAGTTCCTCTCCTTCGCCTTCTCAGTTCCTCTCCTTCGCCTTCTCTAGTTCTCTTATCTAGGCATTTGATTTTGGGGAAGAAGTTGTCTCTCATCATCTATTCTTTGCGATGTGATAAAGAGATGAAATTAAGGTAATATTCCTTACTGATTTCTGTTTTTTTTAAGTTTTTAGAGGAAAAAAATCTAGTAATGGAAAGAAAAGCAAAAAAATCTGAACCGAAAGCTCCCTACCCTGCTTTGCTGGTCGCGGATGATGGAGAGCCGAGAGCATGCACCGCGACCGAGGTCCATGGCCTCAGCACTTTTTGCTCTCCAACTCCATGGGTTCTTTCTTTGGAAACCCCACTTCTTTGGAAACATTACGCACGCGATGCAGGTTTGCTCTTTCGTTGCCGCTCCCAGCTCCCCACCTCCCCCATCTCCCTGCAGCTTTGCTTTCGGCGAGAGATCAAAGCAGAGGGTGGACCATGGAAGTGGAACGGAACTGGGTGAATGGCTTTGCCGTAGGATTAGTTTTCAGCACCAGTTTTTGGCTTTTTGTTTTGCCTTTCTGGACCAAATTTTCATTTCCGTCTAAAACTTTGTTCCAAATGACGTGAAGGGCTTTGATGGTGATGTGGCTAATAAAAGCCACGGGGGTAATCATGACAAAATTAGCTACGTGGCATAGATACATCAGGCTGGCCCCGGCATCTCCAACCGAGCCAAGGCAGCTCTGACTTCCTCAAGTCGGCCCCGTCGGCCCTGGCATCTCCAAGCGAGCCGAGGTGGCCCCGACTTCCTCAAGTCGGCCCTGCCGGCCGCGCCATCTCCAACCGAGCCGAGGCGGCCCCGACTTTCTCAAGTCGGCCCTGCTGGCCGCGCTATCTCCAAGCGAGCCGAGGCGGCCCCGACTTTCTCAAGTCGGCCCCATCGGCCCTGGCATCTCCAAGCCAAGCCAAGGCGGCCCCGACTTCCTCAAGTCGGCCCCACATCCGTCGAGACCGTCGGCTCTCTGACCCGCACGGACTGACACGGCCTGGTCCACCTACCGCCTGACCACGTCATTGATAGGACCAGGCCTACCTGCCCAGTGGTTCCACCGACCGATGGGACCTGGCTCGCTAACCGCCAGTCCCTCCCTCTCCGATGGGACAGGACCTGCCAATCAGTCTAAATTTACATAAATTCCACGTACCCCGTGAACATCTTTCCCTCGCGGAATTTTACATCTCTGATCTCCATGCAAGTTTCAACCAATAGCTCCTCCCTCTTCGATGGGACAAGACCTGCTAATCAGTCCAAATTTAAATAACTCCCACATCCTCCGCGGACACCTTTCCCATGTGGAACTTCACGTGGCTGATCTCCATGCACGTTTCGACTACCTATAAAAGGATAAGTCCATTGGAGACTTAGGTATGTGAACATAAGCACCCTCTTACTCTGTCATCCCAGAGAAACTCTATCTCTCAGAGCTTTCTTTGCCCTAAAGAGCTCTCTCGAGCTCTTCCTTAGTTGTGACCTCGGTTGCTGACTTGGGCGTCGGAGGGTCCACCGGAGCACCCTCCGGTCTTGGGACTTCTTGCAGGTTATCCAACTAGGCGAGGATCTCACCAGCAAGCAGATTATTCTTTTCCGCGCTCAAGACCGGCGATTGGGCGTCATTAGCTTGGCGCGCCAGGTAGGGGGAAGGGAAGAAGAAAGAGAGCGCGAACCCTACCATCCTCACTCGCAAGCTTTCCCTCCTTTTTCTTTATCGAACCATGGTGGTGACGCGAGCTCAAGACGCTTCCACCAGTTATCCTAGGGGGCACCCCCACCGGCTAAGCAGCAGGAAACTAACCTTCCTACTACTGATCCTCCCATCACCTACCCACCACCAGATGCAGTTGCCCCAGCTGATCAGCTGGCGGCCCTTACTCGACAAGTCCAAGCCCTCACCGCCATGGTCCACGGGCTCCAGGATCAATAGTCCGTGGACACCCAATACCAGATTACTCCCCCACCTGCTAGTCAGCAGTCTGTGAGAGGGGGTTCTCCCCAGCGAGCCCCACAAAAGGCTGCGATCCCCTGGTTGCGGCGTGAGCAAGCTTCCCCTAGAGCCACGGTGCCAGGAGGAGCCAAGGCGGAAGTCCCGCCTTCCACGCCCCTCACCATCTTCTTCTTCTTCTTCTTCATCCTCTGAGCCCTCCAGGAGGGCCCCGACAATCAGCCATCAGGCAGAGGAACGCCTGGATGAGTGCCACCGGCGGCTGGACGAGCTCACCAGGAAGATCAACAACCAACTGGAGGAAGAGTATGACACTCGTCCTCCCTACACCCGTCAGATATTGGAGGAGCCCGTACCCTTCAGATTCCGCTTTTCTCAGATAGATCTGTACGACGGAACAATGGACCCCCTTGACCACCTCGAGAGCTACAAAGCCATGATGTAGGTCCAGGGGGCTACGGATGCCCTTTTATGCAAAGCTTTTCCTGCCACCCTATGGAAAGTCGCTCGTGCCTGGCACGCGCGCCTGTCCCCTCACAGCATCGACTCCTTTTGAGAGCTAGAAATGACCTTTTTGGCGCATTTTGATGCATGCCGATGAATCCCAAGGGTGGCTGACAGCCTCTTCTTTGTACTCCAAAAGGAAGGGGAGTCACTCTAGGACTTCGTGGCCCGATTCAAGGCCACCGCCCTCGAGGTCTATCATCTGGACGATGCGGTGGCGACGCTGGCGCTGAAGCGGGGGCTCCTCCCGTCCCGTTTCACCTTCTCCTTAGACAAGAAGCCTCTCGGCTTCTACTCCGACCTTCTCCTCCGAGCCCAGAAGTATATTCGCGCGGATGAGGCCGACCTCACCCGCTGAGAGTCCACAAGCGGGTCTAGCCAAAAGACCACCCATCCCGAGCCAAGCAGATCTTCTCGCTCCCGGTGACCCGAGCTGCCCCGCCGACATGACGACAAGCGTCGGAACCTCGCTCATCTGGAGAGCGAGCTCATGCCTCTTCTTGCCCCTCGCTCTAATATCCTCATGAAAATCGAGGGTGAGCCTTACCTCCGGCAACCTCCTTCCACGAAGAAAGGCCTTCCCCGCTATAAAAGCCGGCATTGCCATTTCCACCGAGACTATGGCCACGACACTGATAGCTGCTACAGTCTGAAGTGCGCAATCGAGGAGCTTATTCAGTAGGGTTACCTCAAAAAATATATCCAGAAAGCGCCTCCACCGGTGCCGGCTCTCATGGGACCCCTGCCTGCTCAAGCTGCCATCGACAACACCCCTACGGAGCGAACAGTTGGAATGGTGTCTTGGGAGGCAACTTCCTCACCTAAGTGGCCAAGAGGGGAGGAGCCGCTAGAAAGCGTAGTTCCTGGGGTGGGGGGGGGGGGCAGTAGTTGTTGAGAATGTAAATAATGAAGGCATCGTCGTCTCCATGACGATTGCCAAACACCTTATAAAAAGGATATTAGTTGATAGTGGCAGCTTAGCTGACATCCTTACTTACGATGCATTTGTTAGGATGGGTCTGTATGTTGATTCTCTCCGGCACGTGGCGGCTCCCTTGGTTGGATTTACAGGAGATTTAGTAAGGGTCGAAGGAGAGATATCCTTGCCTATGATGGCTAGAACTCGGCCATGCCAAAGTACCATCATCTTAAAGTTCCTGATCGTGCGAGTCCCCCTGGCGTACAATGCCATTCTCGGGCGACCGAGTCTCAATCTATTGGATGCAGTCATCTCCACCTGGCATTTGCTCGTTCCATTCCCCACCAGCGGCGGGGTCGGTGAGATGCGAGGCGAGGTCAGCCCGGTCCTGTCTTGCTATCATGCGGTGTCAAGTCCTCAAGAGGCTGAGCCAGCCTCAGAAGCACCCAACCCCAGAGAGTCCAGCAAAGGAGGAGAGCCAGCCGAACGCCTCCTAACTTTTCCTCTAGGGGATGACCCGGTAAGGACTGTGCGCGTTGGCGGACTCCTCCCTTCGAAGGACCGCGACCGTCTCCTGACTTTCCTATGGGCCAACTCGGATATATTTGCTTGGTGAGCATCTGACATGCTCAGAAGTGATCACCCACAAGCTCAATATCGATCCGAAGCACTGCCCAGTCCATCAAAGGAAGAGAAGCTTCGCTTCCGAGTGGCAAAAGGCCATCGACGAGAAGGTCAACAAGTTGCTCGGCGCAGGTCATATCCGAGAAGCACAGTACCCCAGCTGGCTGGCTAATGTGGTCATGGTGTGAAAGGCAAA
Organism: Calamus simplicifolius; assembly: GCA_900491605.1. NCBI lineage: Eukaryota > Viridiplantae > Streptophyta > Magnoliopsida > Arecales > Arecaceae > Calamus > Calamus simplicifolius. The sequence continues at coordinate 1,453,487 of UESW01004001.1, forward strand.
TGAAAGCTAAAGGATCCGCATTGACTTCACCGACTTGAACAAGGCATGCCCAAAGGACAGTTTCCCTCTGCCCCGAATCGACCAGTTGGTGGACTCTACATCCGGCCATGAGCTCCTCAACTTCATGGACGCTTTCTCTGGATACAACCAAATAAAGATGGACCCAAGTGATGAAGAGCATACCTCCTTCATGACAGAGAAGGGCATTTATTGCTATAAAGTGATGCCCTTTGGCCTTAAGAATGCAAGGGAAACGTATCAAAGATTGATGAACAAAGTCTTCCAAGATTAGTTGGGTCAGAACATGGAGGTCTATGTGGATGACATGTTGACAAAAAGCATCCGCGCTTTCGACCACGTCTCCGACCTGCAGGAAACCTTCAACAACCTTCGCCGTTTTCAAGTCAAATTGAACCCTAAGAAGTGCGCCTTCGGTGTCACGGCGGACAAGTTCTTGGGCTTTATGGTGACCCAGAGAGGGATTGAAGCAAACCCGAAAAATATCAGTGCCATCCTCAACATAAGGTCACCGTCTAGCAAGAAAGAGGTGCAACGACTCACGGGAAGAGTGGCGGCTTTAAGCCATTTCCTTTCTAAGTCAGCCGAGAGATGTTTACCATTCTTTAAAGCCCTACGGAAGGTAAATAGCTTCGAATGGATGGACGACTGCCAAAAGGCCTTTGACGGGTTAAAGACGTTCCTGTCCTCCCCGCCGCTCCTGTCAAAGCTAAAGGACGAGGAGAATCTGTTTCTCTATCTCGCTGCCTCTCCGGAGGTTGTTAGTTCTGTTTTGGTGCATCTTGATGTCGATGGAACCCAGAGACCTGTCTACTATGTGAGTAAGGTGCTTCACGATGCAGAAGTTATATACTCTAGGATAGAAAAGATCATCTTTTCCCTGATCATTTCCGCTCGACGACTTCGCCCATACTTTCAAGCTCACCTTATCGTGGTTCTCACGGATCAGCCTCTTCAAGCCATACTGGCTCGCCCAGACACCTCAGGCCGACTGGCCAAATGGGCTATCAAATTGGGAGAGTTTGACCTCTCCTTCCAAGCTCGGCCAGCCCTGAAGTCCCAAGTCCTAGCCGATTTCTTGGTCGAGTGCACCTGGACAGAGGAGCCAGCCGAGGAGGTTCTCATGAAGCAGCCCAACACCGAGCCAGACGACAGCGAGGAGTCCTAGATCCTCCACGTGGATGGCGCTTCAAACTCCCAAGGAAGCGGCGCCGACCTCATCCTCGTAGGCCCGAGCGGAGAAAAGGTGGAGTGCGCCCTTCGTTTCTTATTCGAAGCCACTAATAATCATGCCGAGTACGAAGCCCTATTGGCGGGGTTAAGACTGGCCCATAAATTCGAAGTGAAGCGCCTCAGAGCTTTCACCGACTCGCAACTCATCTCTGGGCAGATCAACGAAGAGTACGAGGCGCGTGACTCCACCATGGCCCGGTACCTGGACAAGGTTCGGCTTTTGGTCTCTCCACTAACTTACTTCAGCATCAGCTACATCCCTCGGAGTGAGAATGCCAAAGCCGACACCCTTTCCCGCTTGGCCACCTCCGCCGATGGCTTCACAAGGAGCGCCTACATCGAGCACTTGGAAAGGCCCAGCATAGAAGATAAAGAAGAAGTTCTCCCACTGACCCAGGAGCCAACTTGGATGGATCCCTACATCCAGTACGTCATGGACGGTACTCTTCCTGACAATCATGATGAAGCTAGATTGCTTAAACGGAGAGCCTCCAAGTTTACCCTCCTAGACGGACGTCTGTACCGGAGATCGTTTTCCTACCCCCTGCTCAAGTGCGTAGGACCTGCTGACGCCGACTATATCCTTAGAGAAATTCATGAAGGCATTTGCGGGAACCACTTGGGGGGCAGATCCCTAACTCAAAAAGCCCTCCGTCAGGGATACTTTTGGTTCACCATGAGGGAGGACGCCGTCAAGTTGGTCCAGAAGTGTGATGGCTATCAGTGCCACACGCACATCCAGTGCCAGCTATATGTTCCTTCGAATCCGCTCTCGGCCTCGTGGCCTTTCGCCCAGTGGGGAATAGACATCCTTGGGCCATTCTCCCCAGCTTCTGGACAGCGGAGATTCTTGCTTATCGCCATCAATTATTTCACCAAATGGGTTGAGGTCGAGGCACTGGCTAAAGTCACCGAGAGCAAGGTTCAAGCCTTCTTCTAGAAGTCAATTATATGCCGCTTCGGCTTGCCTCACACTCTCGTCACCGACAATGGCCGACAGTTCAACAACGCCACATTTAAGACCTTCTGCGATGAACTAGGCATCCACCATCGATTCACCTCCATCGGCCATCCACAGACTAATGGGGAGGCCGAGGTCATGAACCGCACCATCCTTAGAGGACTCAAAACTCGACTGGATGGATCCAAGGGCCGATGGGCAGAAGAGCTTCCTAGCATGCTATGGGCCTACCACACGACCCCTAGCGCTCCGACAGGCGAAACTCCCTTCAGTCTAGCATTCGGGTCCGAGGTGGTCATTCCCGTCGAGATCGGACTGCCAAGTCCGCGCGTAGAATCCTACAACGAAGAAGACAACTCTGCCCAACTGAGAGCCAACCTCGACTTTATCGACGAGGTGCACGATCGGGCACGGCTACGCATGGCAACTTTCTGCCAGCGGGCGGCCAAGTACTACAATGCCCAAGTCTGCCCCAAAGTATTTTGCCTCGGGGATATGGTTCTGAGAAAGGCCGAGGTATCCAAGCTTACGGAGGGGGACAAACTGTCTGCCAATTGGGAAGGTCCTTACCAAGTTATCGAGGCGCTCCCCCGAGGGGCGTACCGAATCAAAGAGCTCAATGGCCGACCTATCCCATGTACCTAGAATGCTGACAACCTTCGCCGATATTATCAATGATGTATCTCCTTACATTATGAACAAATAAAAGGCATCCTTCAGCACCTCGGTCAACTCTCCCCTACACCCAAGAAACAAATCTTACAAAAAAGGAGCTTGCCAGCATTGCGGCTCACAAGACACCACTTGGCCCCAGCACAGCGGTGCTCCCGAGTGGTTCAAGACCCTAAGGGCTCCATACTCGATCGAGTCGCCCCTCGGGTGGTACACAAACCCCCGAGGCGGTTCAAAGGAGCTCGCCGGCATCGCAGCCCATGGGACACCACTTGGCCCTAGCACGATGGTGCCCCCGAGTGGTTCAAGACTCTAAAGGCTCCGTACCCGGTCGAGTCACCCCTCGGGCGGCATACAAACCCCAAGGTGGCTCAAAAGGAGCTTGCCGGTATTGCGGCCCATGGGACACCACTCGGCCTCGGCACGACGGTGCCCCCGAGTGGTTCAAGACCCTAAAGGCTCCATACCCGGTCGAGTCATCCTTCGGGCGGCACACAAACCTCCGAGGTAGTTCAAAAGGAGCTCGCCAGCATTGCGGCCCATGGAACACCACTCGGTCCCGGTACGACGGTGCCCCCGAGTGGTTCAAGACCCTAAAGGCTCCGTACCCATTCGAGTCATCCCTCGGGCGGCACACAAACCCCCGAGGTGGTTCAAAAGGAGCTCGCCGGCATCGCAACCCACGGAACACCACTTGGCCCCGGCACGGTGGTGCCCCTGAGTGGTTCAAGATCCTAAAGGCTCCGTACCCGGTCGAGTTGCCCCTCGGGCGGCACACAAACCCCCGAGGCAGTTCAAAAGGAGCTCGCCAGCATCACAGCCCATGGGACACCACTCGGCCCAGGCACGGCGGTGCCCCCGAGTGGTTCCAGGCCCTAAAGGCTCCATACCCGATCAAGTCATCCCTCGGGCGGCACACAAACCCCTGAGGCGGTTCAAGGTCAGGGCTCGACGGCACCGCGACTAATAAAGCATTGCCCGGATTTGCACCATCTCCAATGGTCCTAGTCTGCCAGAGTGGCCTTCGAAATCAACCTCCAAAGGCATCTCCTTGAGTTCGATAGCATGGCACCTGTTCGGGCCGAGTACATACCCAAATTCCCAGGACACTCTCAAAAGCTGCTCAAGTTTGCCCGGGTTCTCCCTCACGGCTAGCGATTAACTGACCTACTTAGCTGGTCAGGGACCTGATAGATTGAAGGCTTAGCTAGCGGCACGGGTCTTCGTAGACTTATTCAAATTGTTATCAAGTCTAGGTGCGTCCAGCCGCTGCAGAGATGGAAAACAAAGAAAAGTAATAAGGCGCGAAGGATAGTCTAAGGGAAAGATCTTTCCCACCGATAACTCTGAATAGGTTACTTCGGTGAGGATTCTCTAAGCTCATGGAAGAACTCTAAAGGTGTCTCTAAACGGCCATGGCCGGTGCCAAATTGCCCCAACGAACTATTGAACCTATCTGGTGGCGTGAATCTCTGCAAAACTATTTGATCACTATAAGGCCTAGGTCCAAGGATCCGCCCCGGTGCCTCCGACATACATAATATTTTACAAACAAAAGGGCAAAACATTTCTGGAAAAAAGCTCCTTTTCATTGATATCTTGTAACGATTACAAAGTCTGACCCGGAGTCAGTTACAAAAAGAAAAGGGAGATACAAAAATACAAAATATCCTAGGGCCCGCTCGGCCCCGGCTCCTCTCCGGCCTCTTCCTCCTCCGCCGGCTCCTCGCTGCCGAGATCCCCGGCCTGCATCTCTTCGAGATTGGAACTGTTAATGTTGAAGGCTACGGACACCTTCACCTTGCAAAGATCGAAGCCCCTCGTAAAGGCGTCGAGGCTGGCCTCAACGACTTTCTACTCAAACTCCGCGGAGGCCTTATAGCTGGCGACGACGGTCTCAGCTCGAGCCTCTGCCTCCCGGACTTTCACCTCAGCTTCCCCGGCTTTCGCCTTGACCTCCCTGACCTGCGCCTCGGCCTCCCAAGCCCTGGCTTCGGCCTCCTCAGCACGGGTGCTGGCTTCATGAGCATGGGCCACCGCCCCGGCCCGCTCGTGACCCGCATCAACCGCCGCTCTCTCTGCCGCGGCAGCCCTTTCCATTGCGACCCGGACCTCGTCCATGGCCGTATCGGCCCAACTCTCCGATTGATGGAGCTGGCGGGTCAGCTCCTCAATCCTTTTACCGGCCGCCTCCAGCCTGGTTGATATCAGCGCTAACTTAGCCTCGGCCGTGGAGGCTCGGTTGCTCTCAATGTCGGCCTGGCACTCCGCCTCTCTTATTCGGCCGCCAAGGTCCTCCTCCTGAGCCTTGGCCTCCTCCTGCTGCCGAGCAAGCTTCTCGGACAGTGCCTGACTCTGCTCTTTATACCTATCGATCCGCCCGAGGGTGCGCGAGAGCGCCTCCCCCGTGTGGGTCATCGCCACACGGAGGGCAAAGGAATTTGTTAGAAGTCATATGGAATTAATGTACCTCTTTGAATTAACTAGATGATGAAATTCCAAGTGTTAAAATTCACATCTCTTTGGTTTTCATCGAATGTGTTAGAATTAACAAAACGTTGGAATTCTAAGTGTTAGAATTCATAGGTTTTCACCAAACGTCGGAATTAACCAAACGTTGCGTCTCTTTGGTTTTCACCAAACGGCAGAATTCTAAGTGTTAGAATTCAATAGGCTAACGGCTAAATTGAGACTATAAATTAGAGGACATTCTTCACCAGATTAAAAAAACAACAACGATATGTTATGGATTGAAATTCTAAAGAGTTAGAACAGAAAATCCTGGTGTGATTCTGGTGTTAGCAAAAGTTTGATGGATCTTGGAAGAAGATTCGAGTGGAAAGATTCAAAATTAGTAAAGTTATTTTCCGCGAGATCGCACTCCCGGGAATCCAATTATTCGGGGACTTCACGTGGATGATACTAGAGGCCGGACGATTGAACGGTTGCAGAGCACAAATGGATTTACCAATTGCCCTTAAGGTAAGTGATATGATCCATAGATCTTAAGGAATGCTTCAAGACAAGAAGTATGACTTTTTATCTTGAAGATTAAGATATGATCTTGATGATTTTATTTATATGCATAATTTAGATCAAACGATCCTATAGTATAAGGAAAAGATATGATCTTGATGTATGTTACATAGATTAATATTTAATCTTTAAGATTCCGCATTGATAATTATTATCAAATTATTAAAATATGCAAGCCTCGGAGGTTGTTTCTCCCTACACATATTACTAGTGAAGTATGCCTAAACTGAACCATTTTGCTCATTGCAATAAAACTTAACTCTTTGATTAAAAATATTTTTTATTGAATAATAATCTTTCTTGAGTTGTGGATGAAAGGCAAGTCTTGCCCAATCTTTGACCTACGGGTCCCATTCTCCGTACCTTCGCCCGGCCGAGCAACTTTCTCCGAACCTTGGCAGGGCCAAGTAAAATTTTCTCTGAACTTCGGTAGGGCCGAGCAACTTTCTTTGTACCTTGGAAGGGCCAAGTAAAACTGTCTACGTAGCTCGGCACGGCCGAGCAACTTTCTTTGAACCTTGGCTGGGCCAAGTAAAATTTTCTTCATACCTCAGCATGGCCGAGCAACTTTCTATGTACATCGACACGGCCGAACAACTTTCTCTGAACCTTGGCTAAGCCAAGTAAAATTTTCTTCATACCTCGGTATGGCCGAGCAACTTTCTCGAACCTTGGCTGGGCCAAGTAAAATTTTTTTCGTACCTTGGCATGGCCAAGCAACTTTCTCCGAACCTTGGCTAGGCCAAGTAAAATTTCTTTCGTATCTCAGCACGGCCGAGCAAACTTTCTCTGTACCTCATGGCCGAGCGACTTTCTCCGAACATTGGCTGGGCCAAGTAAAATTATTTTCGTACCTTGGCATGGCCGAGCAACTTTCTTCAAACCTTGGTTGGGCCAAGAAAAATTTTTTCCATACCTCGTCATGATCGAGCAACTTTCTTCGAACCTTGGCTGGGTCAAGTAAAATTTTCTCCGCACCTCGGTACGGTTGAGCAACTTTCTTTGAATCTTGGCTCAACCAAGTAAAATTTTCTTCGTACCTTGGTATGGCCGAGCAACTTTCTTCGAACCTTGGCTGGGCTAAGTAAAATTTCTCCGTACCTCGACACAACCGAGTAACTTTCTATGTACCTCGGCATAGCTAAGCAACTTTCTCCGAACTTTGGCTAGGCCAAGTAAAATTGTCTCCGTACCTCAGCACGACTGAGCAACTTTCTCCGAACCTTAGCTGGACCAAGTAAAATTTTCTTCGTACCTCGGCACAACCGAGCAACTTTCTACATACCTCAGCATGGCCGAGCAACTTTCTCCGAACCTTGGCTAAGCCAGGTAAAATTTTCTCCATACCTCGGCATGGCTGAGCAACTTTCTTCGAACCTTGGCTAGGCCAAGTAAAATTTTTTCCATACCTCGGCATGAATGAGCAACTTTCTACGTACCTCGGCATGACCGAGCAACTTTCTCCAAACCTTGTCTGGGCCAAATAAAATTTTCTTCGTACCTCAGCATGGTCGAGCAACTTTCTTCGAACCTTGGCTGGGCCAAGTAAAATTTTCTCCGTATCTCAGCATGGCCGAGCAACTTTCTCTGTACCTTGGCGTGGTCGAGCGACTTTCTTCGAACCTTGGTTGGGTCAAGTAAAATTTTCTTTGTATCTTGGCATGGCAAAGCAACTTTCTTCGAACCTTGGCTGGGCCAAAAAAAATTTTCTTCATACCTCGGCATGGCCGAACAACTTTTTTCGAACCTTGGCTAGGCCAAGTAAAATTTTCTTCACACCTCGACATGGCTGAACAACTTTCTATGTACCTTGACATGGCTGGGCAACTTTTTCTGAACCTTGACTGGGCCAAGTAAAATTTTCTCCGTACCTTAGCATGGCCAAGCAACTTTTTACGTACCTCGGCACGGTGAAGCAACTTTCTCCGAATCTTGACTGGACCAAGTAAAATTTTCTCCATACCTTGACACGGCCAAGCAACTTTCTTCAAACCTTGGCTGGGCCAAGTAAATTTTTTTTCGTAACCTCGGCACAGCTGATCAACTTTCTATGTACCTCAACACGGACGAGCAACTTTCTTAGAACCTTGGATGGGCCAAGTAAAATTTTTTCCATACCTCGGCACGGCCGAGCAACTTTTTATGTACCTCGGCATAGCCGAGTACTTTCTCCAAACTTTGGCTGGGCCAAGTAAAATTTTCTTCGTACATTGGCACGGTTGAGCAACTTTCTCCGAACCTTGGCTGGACCAAGTAAAATTTTCTTCGTACCTTAGCATGGCTGAGCAACTTTCTACATACCTCGGCACGGCCAAGCAACTACCTCCGATCCTTGGCTAGGCCAAGTAAAATTTTCTCCATATCTCGACATGGTAGAGCAACTTTCTATGTACCTCGGTACGACCGAGCAACTTTCTCCGAACCTTGGCTGAGCCAAGTAAAATTTTCTTCGTACCTTGGCACAGTCGAGCAACTTTCTACGTACCTCGGTATGATCGAGAAACTTTCTCCGAACCTTAGTTGAGCCAAGTAAAATTTTCTCCCTACCTTGGCACGGCCGAGTAACTTTCTATGTACCTCGGCATGGCCGAGTAACTTTCTCCAAACTTTGGCTGGACCAAGTAAAATTTTCTCCGTATCTCGGCACGGCTGAGCAACTTTCTCCGAACCTTGGCTAGACCAAGTAAAATTTTCTCCGTATCTCAACACGGTCGAGCAACTTTCTTTGAACCTTGGCTGGGCTAAGTAAATTTTTTTCATATCTCAGCACGGCCGAGCAACTTTCTACATACCTCGGCATGAATGAGCAACTTTTTTAGAACCTTAACTAGGCCAAGTAAAATTTTCTACATACCTCGGCATGGCCAAGCAACTTTCTTCGAACCTTAGCTGGGCCAAGTAAAATTTTATCCATACCTCGGTACGGCTAAGCAACTTTCTACGTACCTCGGCATAGCCAAGCAACTTTCTTAGAACCTTGGTTAGGCTAAGTAAAATTTTCTTCGTACCTCGACATGGTCGAACAACTTTCTTCGAACCTTAGCTGGGCCAAGTAAAATTATTTTCATACCTTAGCACGGCCTAGCAACTTTCTACGTTCCTCGGCACGGCCGAGTAACTTTCTTCAAATTTTGGCTGGGCTAAGTAAAATTTTCTCTACACCTTGGTACGGCCAAACAACTTTCTTCGAACCTTGGCTGGGCCAACTAAAATTTTTGCTGTACCTCGGCATGGCAGAGCAACTTTATACGTACCTTGGCACGTCTTAGTAACTTTCTCCGAACCTTGGCTAGGTCAAGTAAAATTTTCTCCATACCTCGGCATGGCCGAGCAACTTTCTCCAAACCTTGGCTGGGTCAAGTAAAATTTTCTTCGTACCTTAGAACGACCGAGCAACTTTCTACGTACCTCGGCACGACCAAGCAACTTTCTTAGAACCTTGGCTAGGCTAAGTAAAATTTTCTCCGTACCTCGGCACGGTCGAGCAACTTTCTTCAAACCTTGGCTGGGCCAAATAAAATTTTTTTTGTACCTTGGCACAGCCGAGCAACTTTCTACGTAGCTCGGCATGACTAAGCAACTTTCTACGTACCTCGGTTGGGCCAAGTAAAATTATCTCTGTACCTCGGCATGGCCAAACAACTTTCTCTGAACCTTGGTTTGGCCAAGTAAATTTTTTTTTGTACCTCGGCATGATCAAGCAACTTTCTATGTACCTCGGCAAGGCCGAGCAACTTTCTTCGAACCTTGGCTGGGCTAAGTAAAATTTTCTCCGTACCTCGGCATGGCCGAGCAACTTTATATGTACCTTGGCATGGCCGAACAACTTTCTTCAAACCTTGGCTGAGCTAAGTAAAATCTTCTCCATACATCAGAACGACCGAGCAACTTTCTATATACCTCGGCACGACTAAGCAACTTTCTCCAAAGCCATTGGAAGCAAATCGATATAATTGGATGGCAAACCCACATTGAGAGTAGAGCTTATTGATTGATTAGCCGAAGCCATATGAAGACTCTACTCTTTATGCCCAAATCTACGCTTCGGACTAGGGAATGGGAACATGTGATACGGAGGAAAATTGTTACCTCATTAATAATCATGCCCAACAACAAAGGTCGAGTTGACAAAGGTTGAGTTTTTTTTGATTTGGCTGATCAAGCCACGTTTGAACTGACTGACTGGACTACGGTACAACAGACAACCAGAGTCGGTCTTAGTGTCGACGCCAGAGTCAGTCTCGGCACTGACTCCAGAGTTAGTACTGACATCATCGTCGGTCTCAATGCTGATACCACAGTCGGTCTTCGAACCTCGATAGGGTCGAGCTGTCTTCGAACCTCAGCAGGGCTAAGCTATCTCCGAACCTCGACAGGATCGATCCTCATCCTTTCGACGTAAGCACCATTATTGCTTCAAACCATGCTGAATATCTCGAAGGATGAACCAACCTAATTGCAAAGATTGCGGAGTGAGACTCCCTAAACAAAAATGGGAGCTAAATACAACACTTCGTCCATGATCAACGAGATTTCAAATTCCTGATAAAGCATCTGTTGGCTTCATCAATTGCCGATCCCCGTAACTAATGGGATTCTAGCCTTATCGGATGCCAGCTCCCTAAAAAGCATAAAAAAAAATCAGGTAACAGCTCACCTTCTTGGTAGCGTACAAATACCAAGTCCTAAGACCCTTCAGGTACGCTCTCAAAGGCAATCTAAGCCCAAAAAAGCTCTAACAAAGGTCATTGCTCCTAAAAAATTATCTCAAGGAGGGAGATCCTTCTGCTGGAGCCTTCTTCTCTCATCTGATTGCTGGAGATTTTCACTGACTTGGATGTCGAAGAGTCTTTCGCAGGGACCACCCCCGATGCTTTCTGCGAAAACATTGCCTTGTAGGTCCATCCGAATGGGAGAGCACTACTCGGATCCCGATGTGCACCGCCCCCAATCCGAAAAATGGATTTCAACCGCATCAATTTTGTTGCATTAAGCCATTAAGTGTACATAACAAAGTTCTTTTTGTTATTGTTTTTTTTTTTTGATACAGACGGGCGATCACACTAGTCTAGTATGGGTCAGCCCAGATACATCAGAATGCAAAATTTGTAACAACACAGGGAGACATGGATCACCCATCGTCCATATCCTATAACCTACATGTTGAGCCACGGCCGTCGCTGCCCAGTCAGCTGCCGTGTTGGCTTCACGGAATACATGACGAATCTGGGCAGTATCTACCTCCTGAAGCATGGTCCAAATATCTCTAAGAATCGGATTGGTGGATACATCAGGAGCACTCTCTTTCCGCATCCACTGTATGACAATCATAGAGTCTCCCTCAATTACAAGCCTCTGAGCTCGAAGAGTATGAAAAGCATAAGAAATACCAGCCCATGCAGCGTAAAGCTCGGACATGGGGACAGAAGAGTCCAGGGAACCAAATCCGCCAGCCACCAGCATATCGCCCTGTGGACCACGAATGATGAAGGCTGAACCAGCTAGTCTGCCGCGAACACTCCCATCAAAGTTGATTTTGACAAACCCTGGAGGGGGGGCTCCCAGGAAATGAATACCGTACGACGGTTCGCTGCCGAAGCAGCAGGGGAACCCCAGAGGCCAGAGGTGTCATAACTAACAGAATGAAGAGCATGGGCACAATCCGCGGACAAAGATCTAATTTTCCTCATAAGATGATAAGAAGAAATACAGTCCTCCGAGAAAATAATCTGATTCCTTGATAGCCAAATCTGGTAAGCCGTGACCGCCCAGAGACCACGTATATGCTGAGGAGCCATCCGGAGATCCTGGAGAAAGATAGGACGAGGAGAACCGTAGACATCCACTCTATACTCATAGCCCATCAAATGCCAAATCCATCTAGCTCTAGGGCATTTGAATATAGCATGATCTATAGTCTCATCCTCCATACCACACAAGGGACAGGTCGGCTGGATAGACAGGCCCCTACGGGAGAGCAGAGCACTCGTCGGTAGGAAGTCCCAAAGAAGCTTCCAGATAAAAACCTGAACCTTAGGAAGAGTAGGAAGCATCCATATCCACGCAGCATCCTTCATTTCTTGAGACTGAGGCCTAAAGATCTTCACAAGATCCCTGAGAGGGGCCCTAGAGAGGGAGGATCTCTGCCATAGCCTCACATCAGCGGAGGGACAAGAGATAAGAGGAATCGATAGAATCCACTGAGAGAGTTCCTCACCAAATAAACTAGTCACCATGGGGGCATTCCAGGAGGGGGGGTCTAATGAGATCAAATCCTTAACCCTCGTATCAGTGAGAATATCAGTGCTAATAAATGAGGGCCATCGAGATAGAGAAAGCTCAGAAATCCACGAATCCTGAATGACATCAATAGAGTGACCATCACCAACCATCCAAGAGATATTCTTCCTAATAGAGTCGCCAACCTGGCACACCTCCTTCCAAAAGAAGGAACTTCCCCTGGGCGGTGAAATGAACTCTCCTGGCTTCCAATCACCGTATCTTGCACGCATGACCGAGCTCCAGAGACAGTGCGGCTCCAGAAGGAAGCGAGAAGCATGTCTGGCCAATAAAGCTTGACGCCTAACCAACAAGGATTGGATCCCAAGACCCCCTTCATGAATAGGCATACAGATCATGTCCCAAGATAGAAGATGAATACCCTGCCCGTCTTGCATAGAAGCCCATAAAAAATCTCTAAACCATCTCTCAATCCTCCTCAAGAAAGTAGTCGGGATGGCCGTATTCGACAACATATAGAGCGGAAGGAAAGAAAGAACCGACCGAATAATGGTGATCTGAGCCATCATAAATAGATCAGTGACATGCCAATCCTCGATATGCTGACGGACCCGCCTCTCTAGGTCCATAAAATCGGAGTAGCAAGGACGTCTTCCAGTCATGGGGATCCCCAGATACATAAATCGGTCAGTCTGAGTAGTGATACCCAACCGATTAATGATAGCTTCACTGGTGGGTCTGGGAGTCTTCGGGCTAAAGCAGATAGAAGACTTCTGAAGGTTGACCTTCTGACCCGAAGCCTGACAATAGCGCTGAATAATGGAATCAAAGGAAGCCGCATTTTCAATAGAGGCCTGATCCAGAAGGATACAATCATCAGCAAATAAAAGATGAGAGATTGAAAGACCCGCATCCCCCACGATAAAAGGGACAATCCTCTGATTGTACTGAGCCTGATGGAGAGCTCGAGAGAGATCATCCGCAGCCAAGATGAACAGAAGGGGAGATAAAGGGCATCCCTGACGTAATCCAACCGAAGAATGAAAAAACTCAGTCGGGCTCCCATTGATGATCAAGGAAAAGAAAGGCCTCTGGATGCAGGCCATAACCCATTCAGTAAAGCTCTCATCAAAACCAAACTCCTGAAGAGAACGATACAAGAAGTTCCAGCTCAGTCTATCATAAGCTCTCTCCATATCAAGCTTAATGGCCATAAGATACCGTCTCGCAGGGGCTCTATGTAGATCATGCATAAACTCCTGAGTGATGAGGACATTATCCGAGATAGACTGCCCTCTGATAAACGCCCCTTGTTGCTTAGAAATAATACGGGGGATCACAGCACAGAGGTGAGAAGCTAGGAGACGGGCACAAACCTTGTACATAGTATTACATAGGCTAATCAGTCTAAAGTGCTGTGGTAGAGAAGCATCCGAGCGTTTAGGCACAAGAGTAATAAGTGTCCGATTCCAACCCTCAGGAATATGCTTAGATTGGAAAACATTTTGGATAGCCTGAACCATTTCCTGCCCAATGATATCCCAATAATGACGGAAAAAGAAGGGCGGGAACCCGTCCAACCCAAGAGCCTTATCCGGACCAAGCTCCCAAATTAAGAGCCTGACGAACCTCCTCCGCACAAATAGGCCTGACAAGCAAGGCGTTATCCAAAGAGGATACCTTCCTGGTATCAGAAACCTGAGTAACCGGAACCCCATCACCAAAAGCTTCAGACCATCTGGATTGGAAGAAATGAAGAAGCTGAGAACGAATATGATGAATATCCTCCTGATAATTCCCCTCAGCATCCAATAACCATCGGATTCTGTTGGCTGCCCGCCGCTTCAGTGTAGCCTGGTGGAAGAATCTGGTATTACGATCCCCTTCACGGATCCACTGAACCCTGGATCTCTGCCTCCAATATAACTCTTGTTGTCGAAGAAGGGAGTGATGACGAGCAAGATTCTCTCGCAACAAGGAGAGATCAGAGTCCAATATAAAACCGTCCTGGTCCTCCTTCGACTGAATGGCACAAATAATAGTTTTAGCCTTCTCCACTTGTCTAACCAGATCCCTAACCTCCAGTCTATTCCATCTGGAAAGTCTGCGACTGGCCAACATAAGACGGCGGGAAATCCGATAGGCTGCATTACCCCTGATAGGAAGGTGCCAGATCTGAGAAATGATAGCCTGAGCAATAGAGTGGACCGTCCAGAACCATTCAAATCTAAACTGTTTCCTCAGATGAAGATCAGCCTCCAAAGAAATCAGAATAGGACAGTGATCCGAGGCAATCTTAGGAAGGTGAGTAACAGTGACAGCAGGATATTTTTGGAGCCACTGAGCTGTAGCCAAAGCTCTATCAATTCTCTCCCAGACACGAGCTGTCCCCTGCCGGTTATTGCACCAAGTAAATTGGGGCCCCGAATACCCCAAATCCATCAGCCCAGTAGATCCAATGAATGATCTAAATTCAATAATATCAGCAGAGTTGGTGATTGGCCTACCCCCTCTCTTCTCACTGGCATCAGTAATGCAGTTGAAATCACCAGCAATAATGGAAGGAATCCCCTGAGCTAGGAGGGAAGTCAAATCGGACCAAAGAGCCCGTCGCTCACGGTAGTCCGTACTGGCGTAGACTGTCGATATGATCCAGGGGTCAGAAGTCCCTTCAGAGACAACAAGACCTATCTGCTGATTACTTTGATGGAAAGCATCAATCGTGACGGCAGAGTCACGCCAAATAGCCAAAATACCTCCAGACTGCCCCATAGCCTCCACCGCATATGAAGACCAGGACCAGACAATCTGCCTCTGAAACCGCACCAAACTATCTCCTGACAGCCTGGTTTCTAAAAGGACACATATATCAAAATTATGTATCTGAATCAATCTACCAAAGGAGGAACGAAAGAGGGCTTATTTGCGCCTCTAACATTCCAAATTAAGATCTTCATAGATTAACTGGAAATAGCTAGGACCACCTCCTGGTCCTCTACCATCACACTATCAGCAGTCTGAAGAGAGCAGTCCTGCAGGACATCTGAATCTGCATCAATGGGACATGAACCCAGGCCCATAAGATCTATAGTAGTACCCTGACCCTCCTAGTCTGCAGGCCTATCAGGGTTAATCCGCTGCACCTCCTGATTCGATTCCAAGCAGCAAAGAGACTGGGGCAAGTTTTGTAGGCAAGGAATGATATTCACTCTGCATTTGGCCATATTACCCTTGCCTTTCCCTTTTCTCTTATCCGTTTTAGAGATAGATCTGGGGGGCATACACTCAACAGGTCGCGCCCGCTTGAGAGGCCCCGAACCCATTACCCTATTTTCCACCTGGCCATCAACAGAAGGAGCCAAAGCCAAGGATGCAAAAGGGTTAGCTGAGACTAGGGATTGGGCAGAAACAGATTCAGAGAATCCACTGTGATCCACCTTAAACTTTCCCTTAACTGAATCTTTAGAAACGGCACGCTGCTGGAAAACCGGCACGGCCACCAGTGACTGTGAATCCTTCTTCCCTCCCTTAGCTAGCATATGCTTCCTATTAACTATGACATTTGAAACATCAGCCACCAGGGGAATCGGCACTGCCTCAGAGGCTGAAACAGGGCTTACCTTCTTCCCTCCCGGCTCACAGCTTACTGAAGCAAAGTTCACTGACCCAGGCGGCCGTCTTCGTCCCACCTTCGACGGGATCTTCCAGCCATCCTTCAGATTCGACTCCGATGAACCAGGCAAAGGAGCAGAGCTGGGACCAGAGGCAGTCGGCTTTGTCTGAAGCAGGGGATCCTCTACACGCCTCCGTTGATGGACCGCAGCCAACCACGGCCCGAAGACGAAGCTGCTATCAGAGACCTCCGATTCAACCATGGCCTCAGGCACACATGGACCCTCCAAATGCAAAGACCCACATATCGGGCAGAAGCCTTCCAAGGATTCGTAGACGAATGGTTGCCAGAAAGGTCCACGCAGCCCCTGAACCCTAGTCCCAGGACGGAGGGGGCGGCACAGGTTAACACGGACCGCCACCCTAGCATACCCTCCCCTGGTCCTTGATGCCGTCGCAGCATCCGCACAGCAAAAGGACCCTGCTTGCTCCGAGATAGCCCTAAGGATTTCCTCCTTCCAGAACTCCATTGGGAGGCTAGGCATCCTCATCCAGACCAGCGCAGAGGAGATGGACTGCTCGGCCGGAAAGAATTCCTGACGCCAGGCTTCAGTTCCGATAATCTGACCATTGATCACCCACGGCCGATTGAGGACCAAATCAACTGCCTTCGGATCTTCAAAACGAAATAAGTGGCAGCGGAATGCCAGGGAAACTGGGACGATGACTCCAGTGATCCCGGCTCGTCTGAACTTCCGGATGTAGGCTTCAGCCGGTACCCATTTAGAGAAAGAACGGGCCATAACAGCAAACTGCTGCCACCCCGCCGCCTCCTCTTCCAGCAGAGGAACCGAGACCTGAACAACGTCCGGGAAAATGGATTCCAGTATCACCACTTTCGACGGAGAGGGAGACGAAGACACCCATTTGAAACCAGAATCCTAAGCATTTCTCCGGTGAATCCGAACCTCCTCAGCCGAATCGGGAGCCATGGGGAGATGGAGGAAGGCAGGACGACAGCCGGAGGAAAGTCGCGCACCCAGACGATGAAGATCGCCGGAGATCAAGAAGGAAGATAGCCGGAGCACAAATCTTAAAGCAAAGAAAAGAGGACGAGCCAGGGAACCTCGCGCATGATTCTCAAAGCAAAGCAAAGAGGACCAATAGGTAGTATTGTTTAGATTGCACTAGTATACAGGTATAACAAAGCTAAGACATCTTTGTATTATTAGTGCTGTTTGTAGAGAGCTATGTTGACTTTGATGTGTGAAGAAACTCTTCATCGGTTGGGTTGTGAATTTTGTTTGAATCATTTTCATTCCAACGTAGGGTCATTTTTATTTCTGCCATTTCTCTCCAGATTTCTTTTCCAGTTTTCCCAAAGTCATTTTCGTCTCTCCCCGCAAAGGTGCGGGCCCCTTTTTACACGAAGGCCGGGGGTGTGGACTGGCGCGTGAGATGAAAATGAGCTATCTTGTAATAAAAATCTAATCTTGTACGATAATTTTTGAATGTCAAAAAATTACTATACAAATATAAATAATTTATTTTTTATTATTTAAAATTTTTATTTGATTTAAAAATATGATATTTCATCTTATTTTAATGTAATTAATGTAGTATTATTTTAAATAGTAAATAAAAATAGGATTATTTCATGAGAAAACATGAAAACGTTTGGTTGAAATATTAATTTTCTTTGAGGGTTCATCATTTTTTTTATCAATTTAAAGAATAACATTGAATAAAGTCTTATTCGAATCGAAAATAACGTTACCGTATCAAAGGTTCATCACCTTTTTTTTTTTTTTTTTGAAATAACACTGAATAAGACCCTATTTGAATCGAATAATAACGTTCCCGTAGAAATATTGGAATCCAATAATAACGTTCCCGTAGAAAAAACTAAAAAGAGACAACTGATGAAGAGTTTCATGGCACGCACACTTTCACACCCCTACGGATCCTCGCAAGGTTGACTGACTGCCGTGTGATGAGTCTTTTTCGTAATTTCATCTCTCAACGTTTTTGTTTTTTGTTTTTATTTTTTTTACAGAAAAGAGGAAGGAGGGCTAAGCCGACCCTCGTCTTATGTGCTCTTATAGTGTTTGTTTATGATTTACTGTGTCTCGTTTTAGTAAATAAACGGGCGCATGGAATTACGTCGTCTTATGTGTGCTTATGGTGTTTGTTTGTAATTTGTCGTGTTCCGTTTTAGTAAATAAGAGGTCATATCGTCTTATGTGCTCTTGTGGTGTTTTTGCTCTTGATTGTATGTTGCAGCAGCTTGCGCCTATTATGTTGCAATCATTAAGTTTGTTAACAAATGTCAGTCTATGTATCAATTTTATTATGATGTTTTCAGCTTGATATTACAATAATAATCGACGTTAGATTTGGATGACACCAGCGAGCAGTCAAAATTGTCTCTCTTTATTCCTTCTTTGGAGGATACTTTTTTTTCTTATTTGGATGACACCAGCGACGTTAGATTTGGATGACACCAGCGACGTTAGTAAGAGACGCGGGTTGGTCGTTGCTCCCTCCCGACCACTACGAGCGCAAATCCGTCAAAATTGTCTCTCCTTATTCCATCTTTGGAGGAGGATTTTTTTATTATTATTATTTGGATGACACCAGCGACGTTAGATTTGGATGACACCAGCGACGTTAGATTTGGATGACACCAGCCACGTTAGAAAGAGACGCGGGTTGGTCGTTGTTCCCTCTCGCAAATTCGTTAAAATTATCTCTCCTTATTCCTTCTTTGGAGGAGGATACCTTTTTTCTTATTTGGATGACACCAGCGACGTTAGATTTGGATGACGCCAGCGACGTTAGAAAGAGACGCGGGTTGGTCGTTGTTCCCTCCCGACGATCGCAAATCCGTCAAAATTAGATCTCCTTATTCCTTCTTTGGTGAAAGAAATTTTTTTTTTTTTCTTATTTGAATGACACCAGCGACGTTAGATTTGGATGACACCAGCGACGTTAGAAAGAGACGCGGGTTGGGCGTTGTTCCCTCCCGACGATCGCAAATCCGTCAGAATTATCTCTCCTTATTCCTTCTTTGGTGAAGGATATTTTTTTTTTCTTATTTGAATGATACCAGCGACGACAGAAAGAAATAATTTTTTGTGAGCAATATTGCTCGTATCAACGGTAAATATTATTTGACCAAAAATAATATTATTATATTTATAATATATTACAGTACTAATTATTATAATATTTTTATAAATTATAATATTTAATATTTAATATAATATTCAATAATACTAATATTATGCATTAGTTGTAATAAATTATATATTGAATATCATATTAAATAATATTAATAATATTATATTATAATATATTGTATTGCAATATCCAATATTATAATGCATTATAATATATTATTATAATATTAAATAGGTAATATATTATTAATAAATAATCTAAAAATTATATTATTATTGCTATATAATTAACTATAATCATAATTATTTTAACTATGTACTAATTAATATTTTATAAAGTATCATCACTAATTATAATTTAATATAATTATATTAAATTATGAATAGATATAATTATAATTAATATAATTAAATGTGATTTGAGAATGTAATTAATATAATGATTATCAATCAACATTTTCTAATTAATTATTAAATATAAATAATTTAGAAAAATAAAATAAAATATTATTTTTTATTTGTTCCAAATACTCAATTGGTTTTATTTTTATATTTTTTATATAGTGTGCCAAATATGAAACTTTATTAACAAATGAATTTCAACATTAAATGAATTTCATGATGGCTTGTGTTCCAAATGGGTCTTAGCTCAATTTGATAATGAACCAAGCCTACGATGACTCGGGAGTTTTGCTTATAAATGAGTCGAATATAAATAATATAACTTAGCTCAACAGGAGTTCCAGCCATGCTCGCTTAGATTCCCTGTAAATTGGGTCGAGAACCAAGCAGTCTATTGCCCTAGACTCGCCTCAGCTCATTGTATCCTAATTCCAAAGGAGATATCAACGCCGTGTTTTTTTATAATCACTATTTGTGCAATAAAAAAAATTATCAGCTATTATAACTGAGTAACAATGAGAGAACTGTTACTATTTGTCTTATTATTATGCACATGCAATGAGTATTATAATGATTATAATGGTTGATGATGAGCATATGGTTTTGTTTTGATGCATGACATGTAGGCCATGAAGAGAATCCGTTTCTCTTATGAAATGGCATTAACAGAGCATCAAGCAGAGGCATTTGCGTTAATTAAGTCAATGACATATAATAGTTCGGATGGAAATCTAGACAGTCAAAATAAAAGGCTAGGAATAATAGGATTAACTGGCATTTGGTTCATGATTTAAAAAACTTCATCCTGTTGTCTCATCATTAATCATGTCATTTCTAAATTTTAATTATTCATACACATAGGATGCACATGTTGATTTATAAGAATCTAATGGCATAAATTATAAAAGATTATGTTAAAATTTTAGAAATATTTTTATGTTTTTCAATCCGTTTTTGGAGTTCAAGTATACCTATGATAAATAGTGAATTAAATAAATATATTTGTTTAATTCACCAATCAGTCAAGCATCATAACTCATACTTAAATCAAAATATGCTACTGTTGTTAAAATTATAAAGCCTCAAAAACCAATTTAATGAGATGACATATTTGTGACATGCAGATAAATGGTTTGCTTCTCCAAGTAATGTTAACAGATGCAATATTGGAAACAAAACAGATAACATTTGACATAATGCATGCTCCTTGTTCATTAGGCAGGTAGGATAATCAAAGACAGAAACAGACTTGAGATGGAAAGTAAGAAGGAAAACAAGAACAAGGGCCTCATGTGTGCTATTATCTTGCTTGCAAATTGTCACGCCTTGAACGCCATCATCAGGGGTTGGCCCAGTGAAGTATGCAAAGCCTTTAATTCTAAATTGTAAAATAGCAAAACACTAGTGGTTCCATAATTGAAAAATAACTCTGTAAGAAATCTCTATCCATGGACACCAGCATGAATAATAATATGTAAGCAATAATATAATCAAAATAAAATATTATAGCACCGATATTAACTATTTTATATGCCAGCATTATGATGTTCAAATTTAAATATGCAAATCCAATTAAAATAGCATGGTGTTCACAGTCATAACTCATAATATAGATCATGATAGTATAATCAAGATAATGACATGTATGCAAATTTCATAATTCAAATAATACCATGATTCCATAATAATTCCAGGATTCATAATTTCAACTCTCTATACAATCTAAGGACACGAATTGCTCAAAAATCATGATTTATGGACATCGAAATCTCATGGGGGTGTTGCACCTATGTCTAGTGCTTGAGAAGCTCATTTCTAATAGTATTGTGGAAGTATTATAGTATGGATTACCTTAATTTCTGATCTTTCATCTGACATAAAACAACACATTTTAATTGTTACATCATCCAATTTGTAGATCAAGCCTTTTAGACCCCTAAAGAAGAAAGAAGCTTAAAAAATTCATGGGAGTCTTTCTTTGTTATCTTGATCAAGGAACTATTGGAATCAATGTTATCTTGAATAGAAACAAGAATAAGAGTATTCAGAATGAGTGGACACAGGTTTAGGTTGGTATAGCACAGTACAAGCTTTTACTGCTTCCTATCGGTCTGCACTAGTGCATATCTCTCCAAAATACAGGTGCTACTTGACCGTGCTGGTAACTTGCTAGCATGCTTTGCATGTGGACACGTTACAGCATGGATGAATACGTTGATCCTTGTGGGTATGGGCTTATTGCATTAAAGCTAGTTGTAAACCCTTAGATGCATCTGCAGTCACCCCTTCTCATGCCGACATTTTCTTCATAAAGTTGACTACAATTTAAAACAGTAAAAATGAGTAAATTGGTTTCTTAAATATTTTATCTATGTGCAAGTGGATTCATTTGGTTCCTTAAATTTGATCATTCAGGTGGCTTATCTTAAAGATACGATAGCAAAAACATATGAGGAAATTGAACAGTTGCAGCTACTCAAAGATCTTAGTACCCAGTCTAATGCAAATGGTGAGAGAGATGGTAATGACTTGCTATGTCACTCTTGTTCTGCTCCCGGAATTCTGCCCCGAGCTGGAATCAAGCAACAGAGTCAGCAATTATCAGGTACAAGGCCAGTGAAAACTACTCTCAAAGCTGCTTCATGTCCTGATCATTGCTTTAGAATTCAGTGTGAAGCATTCTGATTTGAATGGAAGTGATGCAGGTGAGAATCTTCTGCTGATGCTGATGTTTTGGGCTCTGGTGAGGCAGATTCAGAAGAAAGATCAATTGACATATCCGATGATGGTTTTTAATGGGAACAAAAACTGACTGTTCTATAAACTCTGCCATCGAGTCTACTCTGCTTAAGCCAGGTAGACCAGCAGAGGTCCAAACAGAGAAGACGTATGTTCATTTTTTGGGAGAATTGCAGGCATCTAGTAAATTATATGACTAGTTGAAGTAATAGTTCGATGCCTCAGCTTTATAGTTATAATCTCATGTCTTAACAAATTTTTAGGAGAATTCCTAGACATAAAAAGAAATGTGACAATTGAAACATGTCTCAACTATAAAGTGGATAAATGGAGAATAAAAGGCACATGTACGGTCTAGTTTTCACCAATTTATGCCCATTTATAGTATTTTTAATGGAACAAATATTTGTTGGTTACTATTATCAATTTAATTATCATTTTATGAAAAATGATTTAGAGTAAATGAGGATAAACTTTAATATTGTGGACGTAAAAATATAAAAAAAAATTTCTTATTTTTAATTCCATGAACTCCAATAGCAGATTTGCAAAGTTTACCATACAAGATTTATTAGTCATAAATAATTTAAGAACCATTCATGGTAAGGATAGAGATAGAAGTAGATCTAAACTAACATGGACAGAAATAATTGAAAAAGATATAACTATTTATAATTTCAATGTCGACTTAATCCTGAATAGAGCAGAGTGGAGGAAGCAAATTTATATAACTGACACCATGTAGTTGGGAAAAGGCTTAGATGAGTTGAGTAGAAGTAATTTAAGAACCATATAGTCAAAAAAAATTATAGAAAATGGCTATACATATGATTTAATATGTAAATTGTTAGGAATAAATTTTTAATTCTAACATAAATAGCATATCAAATTGAATCTCGTGATCAAGTATTGTGTAGTCTATTATATGGATCTAAATCTTGTGATCCTAAACTGAACCTGATATGAGGATAGGATCCTAATAATTTAAGGCCATTTTGATCTGAGTCATAAGGCCAAGATCATGGATTGTAAGATTTTTATAACGGTGTGTATAACTCCAAAAGTACTTGCTTATTACAACTATGCAAAAAGTTTGAAACCTATATATCTGCTTCTTTGGAAATCTATAATTTACGAATATTCAGTTAAAAAACTGAAACTTGTGTATATGCCCCTACATTTAGATGACATCTTTCAAATAAAGAGTAGTAATGTTACTGTATTATTTTTCTTGACCACTTTTTCGTTCTGAATCTTGCACCATACTCATATTTATAATAGGCGAACATTTCTTGTGAAGTTATGGTCTTTTCCGATGGTCCTTAATTTGTAGGTCCTCGATTAAGGGCCGGTTGTGGCAAAGTGCGCATCTTGTTGTCTGGGTTGGGTATGCGACTGAGGGGAGAGGAATGCGGGCATATCAGGCATTCAAATATTAGAGAAACTTCTCATAGCAAGTGATTATGGGAAATGATTGATTGTGGGTAAAGTTGTTTGTCTTCAAACTACGGTGGTAGCTTGTACATGATCGAATAGATCTGTCAGAATAAAGCAAGACGATGGTGCACTTTCTAATGTTTGATGGGTGATTGAAGCAACTAGGAATGCTTTGATGTTGTGCTTGACTATTGCATTTTATTGAACTTAACGTTAAGAGAAGTCTAGAATGTGTGATTGGATTTCGTAGAGCTAATGTGCGATGCCATATTTGTGACATGCAGATAAATGGTTTGCTTCTCCAAGTAATGTTAACAGATGCAATATTGGAAACAAAACAGATAACATTTGACATAATGCATGCTCCTTGTTCATTAGGCATGTAGGATAATCAAAGACAGAAACAGACTTGAGATGGAAAGTAAGAAGGAAAACAAGAACAAGGGCCTCATGTGTGCTATTATCTTGCTTGCAAATTGTCACGCCTTGAACCCCATCATCAGGGGTTGGCCCAGTGAAGTATGCAAAGCCTTTAATTCTAAATTGTAAAATAGCAAAACACTAGTGGTTCCATAATTGAAAAATAACTCTGTAAGAAATCTCTATCCATGGACACCAGCATGAATAATAATATGTAAGCAATAATATAATCAAAATAAAATATTATAGCACCGATATTAACTATTTTATATGCCAGCATTATGATGTTCAAATTTAAATATGCAAATCCAATTAAAATAGCATGGTGTTCACAGTCATAACTCATAATATAGATCATGATAGTATAATCAAGATAATGACATGTATGCAAATTTCATAATTCAAATAATACCATGATTCCATAATAATTCCAGGATTCATAATTTCAACTCTCTATACAATCTAAGGACACAAATTGCTCAAAAATCATGATTTATGGACATCGAAATCTCATGGGGGTGTTGCACCTATGTCCAGTGCTTGAGAAGCTCATTTCTAATAGTATTGTGGAAGTATTATATAGTATGGATTACCTTAATTTCTGATCTTTCATCTGACATAAAACAACACATTTTAATTGTTACATCATCCAATTTGTAGATCAAGCCTTTTAGACCCCCTAAAGAAGAAAGAAGCTTAAAAAATTCATGGGAGTCTTTCTTTGTTATCTTGATCAAGGAACTATTGGAATCAATGTTATCTCGAATAGAAACAAGAATAAGAGTATTCAGAATGAGTGGACATGTTTTTACTGCTCCGTACCGGTCTGCAACAGTGCATATCTCTCTGAAATACAAGTGCTTCTTGACTGTGCTGATAACTTGCTAGCATGCTTTGCAAGTGGATATGTTACAGCATGGATGAATACTTTGATCCTTGTAGGCATGGGCTTATTGCATAAAAGCTAATTGTAAACTCTTAGATGCATCTGCAGTCATCCTTTGTCATGCTGACATTTTTCTTCATAAAGTTGACTACAATTTAAAACAGTAAAAAATGACTAAATTGGTTTCTTAGATATTTTGCCGTTGTGCATTGTGGATCCATTTGGTTCATTATATTTGATTATTCAGGTGGCTTAACTTAAAGACACAATAGCAAGAAAAGATGAGGAAATTGAACAGTTTCAGCTGCTCAAAGATCTTAGTACCTAATCTAATGCTGATGGTGAGAGAGTTGCTAATGACTTGCTGTGTCACTCTTCTTCCACTCCTGGAATTCTGCCCCTAGCTGGGATCAACCAACAGAGTTAGCGATTGCCACGTACAAGGCCGGTGAAAACTACTCTCAAAGCTGCTTCATATTCTGCTGATTGCTTAGAATTCAGTGTGAAGCATTCTGATTTGAATGGAACTGATGCAGGTGAGAGTCTTCTGCTGATGCTGATCTTTTGGCTGTGGTGATGCAGATTCAGAAGAAAGATCAAGTGACATATCCGATGGTGGTCTTGTAATGGGAACAAAAACTGACTGTTCTATAAACTGTGCCATTGAGTCTACTCTGCTTGAGGCAAGCAAACCAGCAGAGGTCAAAACAGAGAAGATATATGTTCATTTTGTTAGGAGAATTTGTAGGCATCTAGTAAATTATATGACTGGTTGAAGTAATAGTTCAATGCCTCAGCTTTATAGTTAGAATCTCATGTCTTAACAAATTTTTAGGAGAATTCCTAGACATAAAAGAAATGTGACAATTGAAACATGTGTCAACTATAAAGTGGAAAATGGAGAATAAAAAGCACGCTTACAGTCTATTTTTTGCCAATTTAGGCTCATTTATAGTTTTTTTAATGGAACAAATATTTGCTTGGTTATTCAAGATGTTGAGGTACTGTTTATCAATTTAATTATCATTTTATGAAAAATGATTTAGAATAAATGAGAATAAGACCTTATTATTGTGGATGTAAAAATATAAAAAAAGTTGTATCTTATTTTTAATTCCATGAACTCCAATAGCAGACTTGCAAAGTTTACCATACAAGCTAGATTTATTAGTCATAAGTAATTTAAGAACCATATAATCCAAAAAATTATAGAAAATGGCTATACATACGATTTAATATATGAATAGCATATCAAATTGAATCTTGTGATCCAAAGAATTGTGTGGTCTATTATATGGATCTAAATCTTGTGATCCTAAACTGAACTCGATACGAAGATAGGATCTGGATAATTTAAGAACATTTTGAACTGAGCCATAAGGTCAAGATCATGAATTGTATGATTTTAATAACAACGTGTATTACTCCAAAAGTGCTTACTTGCTTATTATAACTATGCAAAAATTTTGAAACCTATATATTTGCTTCTTTGGAAATCTATAATTTGCAAATATTTAGTTGAAAAACTGAAACTTGTGTATATGCCCCTACATTTAGATGACATCCTTCAAATGAAGAGTAATATTACTATATTATTTATTCTTTTTTCCTTTGAGGACTTTGCATGGGTACTCTTCAAACATGCCTAATTACTTAGTT
This sequence comes from Calamus simplicifolius, assembly GCA_900491605.1. Classification (NCBI taxonomy): domain Eukaryota; kingdom Viridiplantae; phylum Streptophyta; class Magnoliopsida; order Arecales; family Arecaceae; genus Calamus; species Calamus simplicifolius. Next base: position 1,479,984 of record UESW01004001.1, read on the forward strand.
GTTAAAAGAGTACATGCATAGGTAAACCATTTTAAATACAACCTTCAAAATAATCAAAATTGCATATACTAAAGGACAAAATAGCCCATAAAGAAGTCAAATTACCTTTTAACCCAACGAAACTAAAGTTAGAATGGCAAAAATGGACTCAACATGACAAAAAGAATATATATGCAATTTTTAGACCTTTGGAAGGGCACATGTGGGCCTTCAGCTTTTTGAAGGTTAAAATAAGGGAATTTTGAGGATGGAATTTATGCAAAAATTCTCTTTTTAATTTTTTGTAAAGCTATTTAATTTTTTCTAATTTCAAGACCAAATTTAATATAAATAGATTATGGTTACAATAACCTTTCCTAATAAAGTTTTCAGATTTGATCATGACAACTTTATCAAACTCAAATGATACTTTCATACCATTTTATAGGACAGAGCTTAATGTTCATTGATAAGTCAAAAATGGATAAATGACTAGTTGATTGTTGATCAGCACAAATCACTTCTGTCTTATTTGGCTTGCCCCGTAAGAATCTATTGACATATTTTGTTTGCTTGCAACATGTTGTGAAATGAGACATTTTTGCACATAATAATTTTTACTTATGCCCCAGGCGCAAAGAAAACCACAACCAGCCGGCAACAGCATTATTGGCCAAGCTTCCAAAACGTTTGCATTAGAGCAAGTTCTTTTGCTAGAACTGGCTTTTGTCATGCTGCAGTTTCCTAAAAGATTCCATGCTGTGTAGCTAAGAACACTTCACCAATGACCCTCATGTTTTACTTAGCTCACAAATTTCCTGCACGATTGGGACCTGTATTGATGGAAACTTGTAATATATGTAATCCATCAAATATCAATTAATTAGTTATAATCTCTTGTTGTTTTGTGTTCCTGGAAAATAGGATGCTGGCATGTTGCAGACTTGAGCTGCAAACCCATGCGAAGCAATTTTGCCAATTCAAGACCATCACCAATTAATCTTTTGAAAAAGGTTTGTATTTCCCAGATAAAGAAAGGGAAGGGGGAAGCGAAATAGAAAAGAAGGCAAGTGATTCTTTGGCAATTGCATCTGCGACCATGCTTTTTGATGTGGCTAATGTAGCCCCAAGGGTAATTTCGACAGAATCAAAGTATGGCTGCGCCCCGGCGTCTCTAGGTCCGCCGAGTCGGCCCCGACCTTTCCTAGTCGGCCCTTCTCGGCCCCGGCATCTCCAAGTCCACCGAGTCAGCCCCGACCTTTCCTGGTCGGCCCTTCTCGGCCCCGACGTCTCCAGGTCCGCCGAGTCAGCCCCGACCTTTCCTGGCTAGCCCTTCGTAGCCCCGGCGTCTCAAGGTCCACCGAGTCGGCCCCAACCTTTCCTGGCCGACCCTTCTCGGCCCCGGCGTCTCCAGGTCCGCCGAGTTGGCCCCGACCTTTCCTGGTCGGCCTTTCTCGGCCCCGGCATCTCCAGGTCCGCCGAGTCGGCCCCGACCTTTCCTGGTCGGCCCTTCTTGGCCCCGGCATCTCCAAGTCCGTCGAGTCAGCCCCGACCTTTCCTGGCCGGCCCTTCTCGGCCCCGGCATGTCCAAGTCCGCCGAGTCGGCCCCGACCTTTCCTGGCTGGCCCTTCTCGGCCCCAGCATCTCCAGGTCCGCCGAGTTGGTCCCGACCTTTCCTGGCCGGCCCTTCTCGGCCCCGGCGTCTCCAAGTCCACCGAGTCAGTCCCGACCTTTCCTGGTCGACCCTTCTCGGTCTCGGCATCTCCAGGTCCGCCGAGTCAGCCCCGACCTTTCCTGGCCAGCCCTTCTTGGCCCCGATGTCTCCAGGTCTACCGAGTCGGCCCCGACCTTTCATGGTCGGCCCTTCTCGGCCCCGGCGTCTCTAGGTCCGCCGAGTCAGCCCTGACCTTTCCTGGTCGGCCCCGGCATCTCCAGGTCCGTCGAGTCGGCCCCAACCTTTCCTGGTCGGCCCGTCTTGGCCCCGTCATCTCCAGGTCCATCGAGTCGGCCCCGACCCGGCACATTCTGGTCGGCAAGGTCGGCCCCGGCCACCCTTGGCTGACCTAGATAAGCTCCGGCTCCCCCGAGAGAGTCGAGACTTCCCGGTTTTCTCCAAACCTACCCCAACACGGCCCTGGTAGCTCGGGACGCTACCTCTCTGATCCGCACCGCCTAACAACGCCAGATCCAACTACTCGCTGGCCACATTGCTGATGGGACCGGACCCAACTACCCAACAGCCCCACTGGCTGATGGGACGTAGCCCACCAACCGTCACTTTCTCCCTTTCCGATGAGACAAGACCCACCAACCAGCGCAAATTTATGCAACTCCTAAGAACTCCATGAACATTCCCTCCTCACGGAATCCCACGTGATCGTGCCAGGGTCAACCCCTATAAAAAGGTACATCCACTCAGTAAATAGGTATGCACGATAATCCTTGGAAAATCGCTATCTTGAAACCCAGAAAGAACTCTCTTCTCCTTTGGAGCACCCTTTCATCTAAAAAGAGCTTATTCGAGCTTCTCTTCAGCTGTGATCTTAATTGCTAACTTGGGCATCGGAGGGTCCCACCAGAGAATCCTCTTCGGTCCTGGGACTTCTTTGCAGGTAACCTAGTGAAGAGGAGCCTGAAGAATCCATCCGTTCCCGACGTGCAGGATCAGTGATTGGGCGTCATCAGATTGGCATGCCAGGTAGGGGGTGCGTGGGTGTAAAACGCAGCAAGTATCCTAGGGCTTCCCTGTGCTACATCTGGCCAAACCTTACCCCCCCTCTCTTGTCTCTTTGGAATCATGGTGGTGACACGAGCTCAGGACGCTTCCATCAGCTGTCCAGCGGGGCTTCCCCTGCCAGTTAGGCAACAAGAGGCCAACCCCCTGTTGCCGATCCTCCAGTCACCTGCCCTCCACCAAACGCAGCCGCCCAAACGGCGGAGCAGTTGGCAACCCTCTCTCAACAAGTCCAAACGCTCACTGCTATGGTCCACGGGCTCCAACAGCAGCAGTCCGTGGCCACCAAGTACCAAATAGCTCCCCCCGCCAGTCAGCAGTCGGCGAGGGGAGGTTCTCCAAGGCGAGATGCTGGTCGGCGGAAGGCCAGCCGGCGGGAAGCTGGTCGGCGGGAGGCCGGTCATCGCCCAGCTTCCCTGAGGAAATTCCACCGCGAGCCCTCCAAGCGGCTGCGGTCTCCTGATTATGGTCCCAGCAAAATCCCTTCGGGGCCGCATCATCAAGAGGAGCCAAGGCAGAAGACCCGACTTCCGTCTCCCTCTCTGTCTTCTTCATCTTCTTCTTCCTCCTCCGAGCCATCTCGAAGGGCCCCAACAATCAACCGATAGGTGGAGGAACGCCTGGATGAGTACAACCGGTGGCTGGACGAGCTTGCCAAAAAAATCAACCATCAGCCGGAGGAGGAGTTTGACACCCGTCCTCCTTACACCCACCGGATATTAGAGGAGCCTGTCCCCTCCAGGTTTCGGTTCCCCCAGGTGGACCCGTATGATGGTACAACAGATCCTCTCGACCATCTCGAGAGTTATAAAGCAATGATGCAGGTTCAAGGCGCTTCAGGCGCCCTTCTCTGCAAGGCCTTTCCCGCTACTCTGCGGAAGGCTGCTCGTGCGTGGCACTCGTGGTTGCCCTCTCACAGCGTCGACTCCTTCCGAGAACTGGAGAAGGCCTTTCTGGCACATTTCGATGCCTACCGACAAATTCCAAGGGTAGCGGACAGCCTCTTTTCTGTACGTCAGAAGGAGGGAGAGTCGCTGCAGGACTTCGTGTCTCGGTTCAAAGCCGCCGCCCTCGAGGTCTACCATCTCGACGATGCGGTAGCGACGCTGATGCTGAAGCGAGGGCTCCTCCCGTCTCGCTTCACCTTTTCTTTGGATAAGAAGCCCCCGAGCTCTTATTTCGATCTCCTCCTCTAGGCTCAAAAGTATATCCGTGCGGATGAAGCCGACTTCACCTGTCGAGAATCCTCAAGGAGCTCCGGCCACAAGCTTGCTCGCCCTGAACCAAGCGGACCTCCCCGACACCGGCGAGCTGACCCACCTCGCCGACCCGACAACAGGCGTAGAAGCCCTGTCCCCGATGAGAGCAAGCTCACACCTCTCCTTGCCCCTTGATCTCACATTCTGATGGAGATCGAAGGCGAGCCTTACCTCCAGCGCCCTCCTCCCATAAAGAAAGGTCCTCCCCGTGATAAAAGCCGCTACTGCCGATTCCACCGGGACTATGGCCATGACACTGACTATTGCTACAGCTTGAAGCAGGCCATCGAGGAGCTCATTCAGCGGGGTTACCTCGGCAAATATGTGCAGAAGGCACAGCAGCCGCTGCCAACCCTTATGGGGCCTCCGTCTGTTCAGGCCCCGATTGACAATGCCCCCATGGAGCGGACGGTCGGAATGGTGTCCTGGGGATCAACCTCTGCATCTAAGCGGCCGAGGGGAGAGGAGACACTGGGCAATGTAATTCCTGGAGGGGATCTGCTGTCATAGATAATGTAAACAATGAAGGCATCGTCGTCTCTATGACGATCTCCAAGCACCCTGTAAAGAGGATATTAGTTGATAGTACCAGCTCAGCTGACATCCTTACCTACGACGCCTTTGTTCGGATGGGATTATCTTTGGACTCCCTTTAGCCTGTGGCGACCCCTTTGGTCGGTTTTACTGGAGACTCCGTGAGGGTTGAAGGCGAAATACCTTTGCCTGTGACAGCCGGAACGCCGCCATATCAAAGCACAGTGATTATGAAATTCTTGGTTGTGAGGGTTCCCTTGGCGTATAACGCCATTCTGGGGCATCCAGGTTTGAACCTTTTGGACGCAGTTATTTTCACCCGGCGTCTGTTAGTGCAATTCCTCATAGGCGGAGGAGTCGGGGAGATGCACGGTGAGGTTAGCCCAGTCCTGCCCTATTATCACGCGGCATCAAGTCCTTTGGAAGCTGAACCAACCTTTGAAGCATCCGACCCCAGAGACTCTAACAACGGAGGAGAGTCAGCTGAACATCTTTTGACCTTCCCTCTTGGAGATGACCCAACAAGAACTGTCCGTGTTGGCAGACTCCTTCCTCCAGAGAACCGGGAGCATCTCCTAGCCTTTTTGTGGGCTAATTCTGATGTATTTGCCTGGTCAGTGTCTGATATGCCCGGCATCCCTTCGAAAGTGATCACCCACAAGCTCAACATTGACCCACGACACCATCCAATTCGCCAGAAGAAGAGAAGCTTTGCTCCTGATCAACAAAAAGCTATTGACGAGGAAGTCAACAAGCTACTTAGTGCTGGCCACATCCGGGAGGCACACTACCCCAGTTGGTTGGCCAATGTGGTCATGATGTGTAAGGCAAATGGGAGCTGGAGGATTTGCATAGATTTCACCGACCTCAACAAGGCGTGTCCAAAAGATAGCTTTCCCCTGCCAAGGATTGATCAGCTAGTAGATTCCACCTCTGGGCATGAACTCCTTAGCTTTATGGATGCCTTCTCGGGATACAATCAGATAAGGATGGACCTCAGCGATGAAGAGCACACCTCCTTCGTGATGGAAAAGGGCATTTATTGCTACAAAGTGATGCCTTTTGGCCTCAAAAATGCGGAGGCGACTTACCAAAGGTTGATGAACAGAGTGTTCTAGGACTAGCTAGGCCGAAACATGGAAGTCTACGTAGATGACATGCTGACGAAGAGCACTCACGCCTCTGATCACGTCTCCGACTTAGAGGAGACCTTCAACAACCTCCGTCGCTTCCAAGTTAAGCTGAACCCCAAGAAATGTGCTTTTGGGGTCACGGTAGGCAAGTTCCTAGGCTTCATGGTGACCCAGTGGGGGATCGAGGCAAACCCAAAGAAGATTAGCACCATACTTGACATGAGGCCACCGTCCAGCAAGAAGGAGGTGCAGCGATTAACTGGGAGGATAGCGGCTCTAAGTCGTTTCCTCTCCAAATCGGCCGAGAGATGCTTTCCCTTCTTCAAAGCCTTACGGAAGATGAATAGCTTCGAGTGGACTGATGACTACCAGAGGGCCTTCGATGGGTTGAAGGCATTTCTGTCCTCTCCTCCGCTCCTATCCAAGCCAAGAGACGGAGAAAGTCTTTTTCTCTACTTATCTGCTTCTTCGGAAGCCGTTAGTTCAGTTTTGGTGCATCTCGACACTGATGGAACCCAAAGGCCTGTCTACTATGTGAGTAAGGTCCTCCATGACGCAGAAGTCAGGTACTCCAAAGCGGAAAAGGTCATCCTCGCCCTGATAGTCTCCGCTCGACGTCTCCGCCCATATTTTTAAGCCCATCCTATTGTGGTGCTCACGGATCAACCCCTGTGAGCCATCCTGGCTCGTCCGAATACCTCAGGATGACTCGCCAAGTGGGCCATCAAGTTGGGAGAATTCGACCTCTCTTTCTAGGCTCGATCGGCTCTGAAGTCTCAAGTTCTGGCCGACTTCTTAGTTGAATGCACCTGGGCAGAGGAGATGGCTAAAGAGGTTGCCAAGGAGCAGTGCGAGTCAGAGCCAGGCGAAGATGGGGAAACTTGGATCCTTCATGTGGATGGCGCATCGAACTCTCAAGGAAGTGGCGCCGGCCTCATTCTTGCCGGACCAGGAAGAGAGAGAACAGAATGTGCCCTGTGGTTTCTATTCGAAGCCACCAACAATCAAGCTAAGTACGAGGCCCTGCTGGCCGGGTTAAGGCTAGTCTAAGAGTTCGGAATAAAGCGCCTCAGAGCTTTCACGGACTCACAACTCGTCTCTAGACAAATCAATGGGGAATACGAGATGCGTGACCCTGCTATGACTCAGTACTTGGGCAAGGTTCGGCTCCTGACCTCCTTGCTAGCTTACTTCAATATCAGTTACATTCCATGAAGTGAAAATGCCAAGGCCGACATCCTCTCTCGTCTGGCCACCTCTGCCGGCGGTATGGCAAGGAATGCTTACATTGAATATTTGGAAAGACCCAGTATAGAGGGTAGCGAGAAAATCCTTTCGTTCACCCAAGAGCCCACATGGATGGACGTCTACGTTCGTTATCTCACTGACGGCACACTCCCTGATGACCGCAACGAAGCCAGGTTGCTCAAATGGAAAGCCTCCAAATTCATCCTTCTCGATGGGCATCTATACATAAGGTCATTCTCCTATCCCCTGCTAAAGTGCATGGGACCCACCGATACCGACTACATCCTCAGAGAAATCCACGAGGGCATCTGTGGAAACCATCTGGAGGGCAGATACTTAGCCCAAAAAGCCCACCGTCAGGGATATTTTTGGCTTACTATGAGGGAGGATGCGGCTAAATTAGTTCAGAAATGCGACGGTTGCCAGCGCCATGCACACATCCAGCATCAACCATCTACCCCGATGAACCCGCTCTCGGCATCGTGGCCCTTCGCTCGGTGGGGAATGGACATTCTTGGGCCATTCCCCCCAGCTTCTGGGCAACGAAAGTTCTTGCTAGTCGCCATTGATTACTTCACCAAATGGGTCAAGGTCGAAGCGTTAGCCAAGATCACTGAAGGCAAAGTCAAAACTTTCTTTTGGAAGTCAATCATATGCCGCTTTGGCCTACCTCACACACTTGTCACGGACAACGGCCGCCAATTCAACAACGAAGCATTCAAAGCCTTCTGTGATGAGCTTGGCATTCATCACCGATTCACTTCCGTTGGCCACCCCCAAACCAACGGGGAGGCGGAGGTTATGAACCACACCATCCTTAGAGGACTCAGAACCAGGTTGGACGGGTCCAAAGGTCGTTGGGTGGAGGGGCTCCCCAGCGTGATATGGGCCTATCACACGACCCCTAGAGCCTCGACGGGTGAGACTCCTTTCAGTCTCGCCTTTGGATCGAGGCCATCATTCCTGTCGAGATTGGACTACCCAGTCCACGCGTGGAGTCCTTCAGTGAAGAAAACAACTCCGCCCTGATTTGGGCTAATTTGGACTTCATCGACGAGGCGCATGATCGGGCAAGATTACGCATGGTGACTTTCTGTCAGCGAGAAGCCAGGTACTACAACGCTCGAGTTCGCCCTAAGGTTTTCCGCCGTGGAGATTTGGTTCTGAGAAAAGTTGAGGTTTCGAAGCCTACTGAGGGGGGCAAGCTATCCCCCAACTGGGAGGGCCCCTATCGCATCATCGAGGCACTCCACCGGGGGGCGTACAAATTAGAGAAGCTTGATGGACAACCCGTTCCACGCACCTGGAATGCGGATAACCTTCGTCAATATTATCAATAATGTATTCCCCTTGGGCGTGAGCAATAAAGGGAGGTCCCTTCTGACGTTACGGACTACTCTTCAAGGATCAAATCTCTCAAAAGGAGCTCGCTGGCATCGCGGCTAATGGGACACCACTCGGCCCCGGCACGGCGGTGCCCCTGAGTCGGTTAAGACCCTAGCAGCTCCATACCCGATCGAGTTGCCCTTCAGGCGGCACACAAACCCCTGAAACGGTTCAAAAGGAGCTCGCCGGCATCGCGGCTAACGGGACACCACTCGGCCTCGGCATGGCGGTGCCCCCGAGTCAGTTAAGACCCTAGCAGCTCCATACCCGGTCGAGTCGCCCTTCAGGCGGCACACAAACCCCTAAAGTGGTTCAAAAGGAGCTCGCCGACATCGCGGCTAACGGGACACCACTCGGCCCTGGCACGACGGTGCCCCCGAGTCGGTTAAGACCCTAGCAGCTTCGTACCCGGTTGAGTTGCCCTTCAGGCGGCATACAAACCCCTGAAGTGGTTCAAAAGGAGCTCGCCGGCATCGCGCCTAACGGGACACCACTTGGCCCCGGCACGGCGGTGCCTCCGAGTCGGTTAAGACCCTAGCAGCTCCATACCCGGTCGAGTCACCCTTCAGGTGGCATACAAACCCCTGAAGTGGTTCAAAAGGAGCTTGCCAGCATTGCGGCTAACGGGACACCACTCGGCCCTGGCACGGCGGTGCCCCCAAGTTGGTTAAGACCCTAGCAGCTCTGTACCCGGTCGAGTCGCCCTTCAGACGGCACACAAACCCCTGAAGCGGTTCAAAAGGAGCTCGCCGACATCACGGCTAACGGGACACCACTCGGCCCCAGCACGGTAGTGCCCTCGAGTCGGTTAAGACCCTAGCAGCTCCATACCCGATCGAGTCACCCTTCAGGAGGCACACAAACCCCTAAAGCGGTTCAAAAGGAGCTCATCGGCATCGCGGCTAATGAGACACTACTCAGCCCCGGCACGGCGATGCCCCCGAGTCGGTTAAGACCCTAGCAGCTCCATACCCGGTCGAGTCACCCTTCAGGTGGCACACAAACCCCTGAAGAGGTTCAAAAGAAGCTCGCCGGCATTGCGGCTAACGAGACAACACTCGGCCCCGGCACGGTGGTGCCCCCTAGTCGGTTAAGACCCTAGCAGCTCCGTACCCGGTTGAGTCGCCCTTCAGGTGGCACACAAACCCCTGAAGTGGTTCAAAAGGAGCTCACCGGCATCATGGCTAACGGGACACCACTCGGCCCCGGCACGGCGGTGCCCCTGAGTCGATTAAGACCCTAGCAGCTCCATACCCAGTCGAGTCGCCCTTCAGGCAGCACACAAACCCCTGAAACGGTCCAAAAGGAGCTCACCGGCATCGCGGCTAATGAGACACCACTCGGCCCTGGCACGGCAGTGCCCCCGAGTTGGTTAAGACCCTAGCAGCTTCGTACCCTATCGAGCTACTCCTCAAGCAGGACGCAAACCACTCACGATGGCAGAATCAACCTCAACCGTCTCTGGTCAATCCAGACACCTCCAAAGTTAGGCTTGGCATCAAGCCGCCCAAAAATCTTTCCATGCCTTCGGGGATTCATGCGTAAGCAAGCCTTCTTGCGAACAACACGAAATAACTTAAGTGACTGTTCATATGGCTGGCCTACATCCTAGAGACGCATTCGAATATTGGCTAAGTTTGGAGTCGTGGTGCATCTTAAAAGAAGAAGGAAGACGAGATGGATCGAAACACAAAGAAGTTTGGGGAAAAAGTCTTTTTTCATTGACTATTGAAGAAGGATACAAAATTGGTCCTAAGGCCGATTACATACAATAAAGTAAAGGAAAAAATAGCCTAAGGCTCGCCGGGGCCGGGCTTCCCTTCGTCCTTTCTCTCCGCAGGCTCCTCATCAGAATCCCTAGACCGGATATCTTCGAGTTCAGCAATGTCGATATTAAGGGCCGTAGATACTCTGACTTTGCACATTTCGAAGCCCTGAACATAGGCATCGAGGCTAGCCTCGATGGCTTCTTGCTTGAACTCCGGCGAGGCCTTGTAGTTGGGGACGGCCTGCCCCGCCTCGGCTTCGGCCCGCTGCGCCCTGGCCTCAGCCTCCCAGTCCTTGCTCTCAGCCTCTGCGGCACGGGCGCTGGCCTCGTCAGCACAGCCCACCGCCCCGGCCTTCTCCAAGCCCGCCTCCATCGCCGCCTTCTCCGCGGCGGCCGCTCTCTCCACCGCGATCCGAGTTTCCTCCTCAGCGCGTTGGAGCCGCTGAGTCAACTCTTCATTCTGCGCCACAGCGGCCCTCGATCTCTCTGAGGCCAGCTCCATCTTGGCCTCGGCCGCGGAGGCCCAACCGCTTTCGACTTCGACCCGGCTCTCCATCTCCCTCATGCGACTGGCCCAATTCTCCTCGCGGGCCGAGGTTTCCTGGTGCAGGCGAGCAAGGTTTTCAGCCTGCGCCATGCTCTCCTTCTTATACTTGTCGGCCCGTGCCAGAGCCTTGGAGATTGTGGTAGAAGAGTGGGCCAGCGCCTCGCGAAGGCCCAACGCTCCAGTGACCAACTGTAGCAGAGGAAACATGTCAGCTATGAGAAGAAGAAGAAATATGGGAAAATTACAAGTGCTCAAAATTTACCTAGACAACAGAAACTATTACCATGTCCAGGAGCGCGGAGTGACTCATCCCCCACGTCTCCTCTTCGAGCTCGGTGGTCCGGACCCCTGATAGGAGGCAGAAGGCCTGTGCGCCATCCACCATTGAACTGATCGGGGGAACCAGCCTCGTCTGCCCCACCTGTGGGCCTTCGGCTTGGGGACGGGCCGGGCATCTGGGCGGTTGGCAGGATGAGCTCCCCAACTCCCCCCTTTGCTCTTCGGTCGCCTCCGCCCCATTCCGGGCCTCCCTGGCAACCCACTCCCCCTCACTGGTGGTTGGGGGAGCACTTTCTCTCTCCGGCTTGACAGCGGCTGGAGGGCCAACAGCAACAGTGACCCGCCCCACCTCAGGCACATCGGCGGCGGCGGGAGCTTCCTCCTCTCCATCCAAAACCACCACCATTGCCTCGGTGGTGGCCGAGATCTCCCCTTCTTCGATCTCGGCCCTCGCAGACTTCCGGGCCGCCCTTACAACCGGCTTCTTCTTGGCCGGCTCCCCCGCGGGTGTCAAGGCTATGGGGGCTGCGGCCGGCCTCGCCGGCTCCCTTCCTCGGGGTTTCTTCGCTAGCCTAGATGACTCTCCAGTCGTCTGCCTCTTCTGCCTCAAAACGGCCTCAAAGTTGCTGGCAGAAACCCTTATTGCTGTACAAAAGAGTAACGAGCATCAGTAGCGGCATGCAATAAATCGAAGGATGGACAGAAAGATTCAGGCGCCAAGCTCACCGATCGACGGGGCTAACTCGGCTTCTACCAGGTTCTCCTCAGACAGGAGTTCCTTGTAATTGGGAATTTGACAATTGGATAGTAGGGTGAATAACTCCCTATCCCTATCCCCTATGGTGGAATCTTCGTTGGAGCTGGTATCGGGCTCCCTCCAAGTGGCCCTAACCCCCTCGACATGGGCAAAGAGAAATCTAGGTTTTCACCCCCTAATTTTGGATGGGAGACCAAGTGGAAAGGCTCTACCCGGCCTGGCGGTAAATGCCCACTAGGCACCCTCACTTTGGCGGCGGAGCTTATAGAAAGCTCAGAACAGGGACAGCCCTGGGCGGGCCCCCTCGAAGTGGTAGAGGATTACAAAGGCGCAAATGATCCGAATCGAGTTCGGAGTCAACTGCGCCGGCACTAACCTATATCTATCTAAAAGATTAAGGAAAAAAGGATGGAAAGAAGGCGCAGCCCACACCGGAAGAACTCCTCGTACAGAGTGACCTGGCCCGGATGGTCGAAGGTGACCCTGTCCTCGGGCCTCGGCGCGGACAGGTCAATAAAGTCAGGGACATAGTATTTAGCTCTAAGGGCCTCTATATCCTTAGAGGTCATGGTGGAAGCCACCCCAGCTGGCCCCGCTGGATCGGAAGTCACCGTCGAAGGAAGCGCCGGACGACGAGAGGACAGGGGAACTGCCCTAATAGGAGGACCGGAGGTGATCGGGGGTCCTGCTGCCCCCGATTCACCACGGATGACTACACCGCCCACCGACAGAGGCATTCGACTTCTAGCTAAAGGGGCCTAGTCCTCACTGCTAGACTGGGAAGACTCTTCTACGGGTCTCTTGCCCTCCCTAATGGCACGGCGGTCCATAGGCAAAAAAGGGGGATGAAACTAACATGGGAGTTGGAAAGACTCAGGTTGCAGGAGAACTCAAAGAAGAAGAAAGTAGAAGAAGAAAGTAGAAGAAGAAAGCAATGACAGCGTAAAAGTTTCTACAGGCCCTTGGGGGATTTTTATAGCCCCCCGTCTCCAGCTAACGCCGCCCCAGATCCAGCCATCTGGCACGCGCCCATTGCGTTGCAGGCTGCCAGCCGAAAGTCACGCCGGCGCCCGAGGCGTGCCGCCTCGATCCACTCCAGAAGATGTGATCCCCGGCCAATCGCGAGCCATAGAAAACAGAGCGGTAATGATGCCTTCACCTTTATTCCCATCACCCAATGGGCTCCTTCTTCGGAGCGTCCAGCGCCAACGTCATCGCCACCTAACGCATGATTACGGAAGATCTTCGAAGCGACCCTGCCTCGGAACAAAGCTCCAACACATCAGCCCATTTAAAGCGCACTAAAGGAGGCAATCATTCCTTTTGAATTTTTGCGCCTCTTTCGCCCAAAGGATTGCAGACACGTGGCCCTTAGCGCTTAGGGGCGGGGGGGCATCTGATGTGGCTAATGTAGCCCCAAGGGTAATTTCGGTAGAATCAAAGCATGGGTGCGCCCCGACATCTCTAGGTCTGCCGAGTCGGCCCTGACCTTTCCTGGTCGGCCCTTCTCGGCCCTGGCATCTCCAAGTCTGCCGAGTCGGTCCTGACCTTTCCTGGTCGGCCCTTCTTGGCCCCAACGTCTCCAGGTCCGCCGAGTCGGCCCCGACCTTTCCTGACCAGTCCTTCTCGGCCCCGGCATCTTCAGGTCCGCCGAGTCAGCCCCGACCTTTCCTAGCCGGCCCTTCTCGGCCCCGACATCTCCAGGTCCACCGAGTTAGCCCTGACCTTTCCTGGTCGGCCCTTCATGGCCTCGACATCTCTAAGTCCGCCGAGTCGGCACCGACCTTTCCTGGTCGGCCCTTCTCGGCCTCGGCATCTCCAGGTCCACCGAGTTGGCCCCGACGTTTCCTGGCCGGCCCTTCTCGGCCCCGGCATCTTCAGGTCCACCAAGTCAGCCCCGACCTTTCCTGGTCGGCCCTTCTCGGCCCCGGCGTCTCCAGGTCCGCTGAGTCGGCCCCGACCTTTCTTGGTCGGCCCTTCTTGGCCCCGGCATCTCCAGGTCCGCCGAGTTGGCCCCGACCTTTCCTGGCCGGCCCTTCTCAGCCCTGGCATCTTTAGGTTCACCGAGTCGGCCCCGACCTTTCCTGGTCGGCCCTTCTCGGCCCCGACGTCTCCAGGTCCGCCGAGTTGGCCCTGACCTTTCTTGGTCGGCCCTTCTTGGCCCCGGCATCTCCAGGTCCGCCGAGTCGGCCCCGACCTTTCCTGGTCAGCCCGTCTTGGCCCCATCGTCTCCAGGTCCGCCGAGTCGGCCCCGACCCGGCACGTCCTGATCGGCAAGGTCGGCCCCAGCCACCCTTGGCCGACCCAGATAAGCTCCGGCTCCCTCGAGAGAGTTGAGACTTCCCGGTTTTCTCCAAACCTGCCCCAACACGGCCCTGGTAGTTCGGGACGCTACCTTTTTGACCCGCGCCGCCTGACAACGCCAGATCCAACTACCCGCTGGCCACGTTGCTGATGGGACCGGACCCAACTACCTAACAGTCCCGCTGGCTGATGGGACGTAGCCCACCAACCGCCACTTTCTTCCTTTCCGATGAGACAGGACCCACAAACCAGCGCAAATTCATGCAACTCCCAAGAACTCCGCGGACATTCCCTCCTCATGGAATCCCACGTGATCGTGCCAGGGTCAACCCCTATAAAAAGGTGAATCCACTTAGTAAACAGGTATGCGCGATAATCCCTGAAAAATCGCTATCTTGAAACCCAGAAAGAACTCTCTTCTCCTCTGGAGCACCCTTTCATCTAAAAAGAGCTCATTCGAGCTCCTCTTCAGCTGTGACCTCAATTGCTAACTTGGGCATCGGAGGGTCCCACCGGAGAATCCTCTCCAATCCTGGGACTTCTTTGCAGGTAACCTGGTGAAGAGGAGCCTGGAGAATCCATCCGTTCCCGACGTGCAGGATCAGTGATTGGATGTCATCACTTTTTATCCATAATCTTTGACCATCGTCTGCTTACACGAACATCCAGACATAACAACGTTTATAGCTGGCTCCATACCGTCACTTGATGAATGCTTTCTTGGTCTTAACATTTGAAAGAGAGGCATTTTCCATGCATGGCTCTAAGCAGTGCAGGAGCAGAAGCTGCATCATTTCGGTATTAATAATAAGTATTATATATCTTAAATTCTGCTGAGCAAGCCGGATGGTAAATTGTTCTCGTAGTGGAATTTAGAAACTTGAAATTAAATCTACATGCTCTCTTAATGGAATCTAGTTGGACTCTCCCTCTTAAAAATTCTGCATATTATTTTAGTGTTGTCTTCCACCATTATGCTTTTTCTTTTATGGTTTTTTTTTTTAAAAAAAATCAGTGCCCCGAGCCCTCTAAACCCATCACGTAACATTCCAAGGCCTTTTTGCCCGTGTGCAGGCCTTTCAAGTTTAGCTTTTTTAAGGTGGTGGTGATGGACTTTTTTAAAAACTTATATTATCTGCCCATAAAAAGGCGGGGTAGTTAGCCCCAGTTTATAAACAAGTCATTCGAAGAAGCAAGAATTTTATAGTCATTGCCTGAGGTGGACGTGATTAGCATTGTTGAAATTGTGCACTAAGATGATATTATTCTTCATGCAACCACGCCTTATGTTTGTTCTGGATAGAAGTAGAGGTGTAAATCGGATACCATTCGCGGCACCAAATCAATGTTTTATCTTCTAATCGTATGCTGATTGGGATAGGCTATTTTTTTAGGTCTATTAGACCATACAGTCTGTTACTTCCCTAGAAACTCTATTCGCTAGGGCAAATTTCTTCTAGACTTCTAGTGCACTCTGCTTAACAAATACTGCGTAAAAGTCAAGCCACTAATGCAACTTCCAGTTCATATGGTTGATTTTTTTTTAAAAAAAAGGCAGCAAGAATGAATATTTTATTTTGAAGAAAACACTCTGATGCATGGTCTGTAGAACAGGGAATGAATAAAGGAGGCCAGTAAAGGAAGAAAAGCACGATTATTTTTCTTTTCTTCGAAAGAGTAAAAACGTTGGCGCCTTTGAGTAAAATTTTCTAGTAGTTATATATTAGATTTTTTAATTTTCTCTTCTCATCGTCCCTTAATAACTAAAATCTGTCCACTTTTCAATTATCCAATTAACTATCCTTAAAATTAGTCCCTTGGCATATAAAACTCATTCTTCTTATATTTTTCCTACTTCGGTTAAAGAGGTTCCATACTATGTTGGCTTTTTTATTTTTCAGAGAAAATTCCTGCTACCATATCCTCTAGTGGAAGACTCAAAAACTACTAAAAGAAATTCTAATATTTTGAAGTCCAGGAGGCAAGGTAGTCTAAAATAAAGCCGAAATCAAAAGAGCTCTCTAGAATCCAGTGCAGGTTTGGCATGCTCAATATTGTCGTTAGTAGCTGATATTGTTGTAGTTAAACTGAGAAACTTAGCTATGCCAGGAGTTGAGGATGGCATCACAGTCCATCAAAATTGAAGTCGTAATTTTTCAAAAGAGATGGTGGAAAGAAACATCTAACATTGGTAAGCATTTCCAGATTTTTTTTCCACTTAAAAAAGAAAAAGATTGTGCAGATTTTAGACATTTTTTTGCCATTTGATCTTTTGGTAACTCCTTGGATATATTGGTCCTTGTGTTATGCAGCGCTAAAGCTGAAGGTGTTAGTATATTGCGCTGAACATTATCATACAATTCTTGCAGAAAATCAGAGGCTGTAAAATGAGGTTCAGGAATTGAAAGGTATCTATTTAGTATAGCAATCAGCCTATGGTGTAGCATAGTTTTTTTATTGCTATCTTTATATTTTCTTACTTGATTTTGTTTGACAATCTTTGCTAGGAAACATCAGAGTCTATTGTCACATTAGGTCATTCCTTCCTGGTCAAGTTAAAAGGTTACCAACCATAGATTTCATTGGTGAGATTAAGGGTGAACATCGTATTGCAAATCCCTCCAAACAAGGAAAAGATGGGCATCTGATGTTCAAGTTTAACAGGGTTATGGTCTAGCAGCTACTCAAGGTTTAAATTTTGTGGCTGTCCTTTTTTATGCTATGTGCTGATATTTTTGCCAAAGTTGCTCCTGTTGTTTTATTAGTTTTACGTATGAGAAATGAATTTTGTAGTTACTGAGATAAAATAGTAGTTCATAAGTAGATTTTATTTGTGGCATAATTTCTCAACATATTTGCACAATCGATGTGCAATTGATGAAAAACTTCCCCATTATCTTTTTTTTGGTAGAGACATTATGTGATAAGATTTCACATGTCTTAATGTTGTGATACTTGTTGCCAGTGGGGTAACTGTCATGTTAGCCTGCACCTGGAAACATGGCATTTTATTTGTGACAAAGTCTTCTCTTTAATTTGCGCACACTTTGGATCTGAAGTACTTTCTGTTGCTGCTGAAATCTGTCCTCCAACTTGAGCGCGATCGGACTTCAGGATGGGCTCCCTCCGGGGTGGACCTACAAAATAGTCCTCACGCGAGAGGCATTGGGGGTGGCCATCCACGGAAGACCCTCTGACGCTCAAGTCAACGGGGATCGGCAATCAACAAATGTAAGGAGAAGGCTCTCGCTGAAGAGTCTCTCCAGAGGTGGCCTTTCGAGAGCTCTGAGCAGAGCGTTAATGGCGGAAAGGGGTGAGCAAGAGGTAGATGGATAGTGGGCCAGTAAGCAAGTGCGCATACCTGAGAAGTCGGAAGACGGTTCTATTTATAGAGGATCATTTGATTCCTTAGGGGTGTCGTGGGTCCAAAAGCCGTTAGGATTCGAATCCAGTTTGTTATAAGATCAGTAAGATTCGTATCTTGTTAGTTAGAAGATCGACGGCTAGGAGAGCTGGTCAATGTCTTGGGATTCGGAGATGGTGTAGGCTCCAGGGCTCTAGGCCACTCTTGGGTATGATTTTTGTTTGAACTCTCCCGCGCCGGATTCCACAGAGGTGCTTGAGTGCCCGGGTCTGGCCGGGGCACGGTGAATAGGAATAGCTCAGCGGAGGCCGAGAGACATGGATAGCTCGGCTGAGGCCGAGAGATAGGAATAGCTCGGCTGAGGCCGAGAGATGTCAATAGCTTGGCTGAGGCCGAGAGATGTTGTAGCTCGGTTGAGGAAGACAGACTGGGATAGCTCGGCTGAGGCCAAGAGATAGGAATAGCTCGGCTGAGGCCGAGAGATGTTACAGCTCGGCTGAGACCGAAAGACAGGGATAGCTCGGCTGAGACCGAAAGATGTGATCCGCGCCTTGGGAATCCTTGGCTCGCCGAGGGGCTAAAGCACCTAGATCCACTGAGGCCGATTCATCTCTAACGGGTATTGCACAGCGAGTGAGAGTCAGGGCTGATCCTAACCCCTTGCACGATTATTAATGCAACAGTGATTTTACCCTTCAACACTTCCCAACCAAATGGACTTGTGGTCCCAGAAACAAGTATGCTCTCTGTAAAATCAACCACAGATGTCTTGGAGTTGATGCAAATTGGACAAGCAAACAGGGCTGTGGGTTCAATTGTTCTCAATGAAAGAAGTAGCTGGTCTCATAGGTCATTCTTTTTGAGTCATGCCTATGCCTAATATGCGATTTCCAAAAGTTTTTTCGTGCTTCTTTTAGACATAATTTGTGCTGCGGTGTTCTGACAATTCATGTTCGGGGTGTCGAATTGAAGACTGGGTCCACCTTGTGGGGTTGTCTTCATTTGATAATCTTGCTGGAAGTGAGAGAATAGAGGAGCGCTTTGAAGCAACTGGAGACAGGCTCAAGGAAGCAATGCATATTAATCAATCTCTGTTTGCACTAGGAGATGTCATATTTGCTTTGGCTTAGAAAAGTGCTCATGTTCCATATAGAAAAGCAAACTAACGCAAGTTCTTCAAAGTTCGCTGGGTATCAGCAGTTTTGTTTGTTTCAATGATGGTTTATGTTGGGGGATAAAATCGTCAGGCGTCATTAATCGTGCACGCGGCTAAGGTCAGCCCTGGCTCCCATTCGATTGAGCGACGCCCGCCGAGGGTAGGTCGGTAAATTGAGATGCTCCAGCCCCTCACTGAACCAGGGGACCTCGAGGTGCCGACCTATCCCGTCTCTCGGCCCCGGCCGAGCTATCGGTCTTCATCTGTCGGCTCCTCTCGCCGACCTATCCCGTCTTTCGGCCCCAGCCGAGCTATCGGTCATCATCTGTCAGCTCCTCTCACCGACCTATCCCATCTCTCGGCCCCAGCCGAGCTATCGGTCCTCGTATGTCGGCTCCTCTCGCCGACCTATCTCGTCCCTCGGCCCCAGCCGAGCTATCGATCTACGTCTGTCGGCTCCTCTCGCTGACCTATCCCGTCTCTCGGCCCCAGCCGAGCTATCGACCTTCATCTGTCGGTTCTTCTAACCGACCTATCTCCCTCCTTGGCCCTGATTGCCAGGCTGCCTTTTTAGCTCATCTCAGCCCGAGCGACACTACCCCCTCTGCAGAATTCGATGCGGAAAAGCCCACACTTCCGAGATCCTAAGCAGAAATCATATCAGAAAATGGCCTAAGGGAGCCTAACACTTTGGGACCTGCGCCCCCGTCAGATCCCTAGGCAGCAACAAGCTCTCCCAGCCATCGATCCACTAACTAACCGGATACGGATCCTACCAGACTCGTAACAAACTGGATTCGAATCCCAATGGCCTTCGGGCCCACGATGCTCCTCCCTAACGATCAGGTGATCCTCTATAAATACTGCAGTTCTAGACCCTCTAAGGTAAGCGCGCATTCTCGGACGCTATCCCCCTTCTTTTCCCTCTGCACACTTGCTCACTCTACAGCTCTTAGCCCCCTTTATTCCGCCATTGTTGCTCTGCCCAGAGCTCTCTGGAGGAACTCTCCGGCGAGAGCCTTCTCTTCTCATCTTGTTGCTCGTCGGTCCCTTACTGACTTGAGCGTCGGAGGGTCTTCCGCGGAGGGCCACCCCCAGCGCCTTCCGCGTGTAGGCTTCCTTGCAGGTTCGTCCAGGAGGAAGCTCGATCAGGAGATCGGACGTGCTCGAGTCGGAGAGCGGATTCCGGCGACAACAGATTGGCGCTAGAGGAAGGGCCCTCAAGTCCCTAAAAACTTGTAACCCAGGAGACAAGATTCTTGGTCTGTGAGAGAAATCCTCTCATGGCCAATCGGAAGAAGGCAGTGTCCGATGTCCGAGATCAGGCCGCTTCTCAAAGGCCTGATCCAGTGAACAATGTAGCGCCTCCACCACTGCCTGTTGAAACCCCTTCGCCATCGGCGGCCCCGGTGTCCCAGGACCAGTTCGCTCTATTGGTCCAGCAGGTGTAGGCCCTGGCCACCCTAATCCAGGGGTGCCCAGAGGTCCCCCGTCCGGCCACCTCCATCCCTCGCTCCCCTAAGGAGGAAGCGGCCCCCATCCATCCGGCAATCTCTTCTTCCGGTCCGCACAGAGTCGCGAACCCTCCTTGCCATCCCAAGGAAGCCGAAGCGGCTCCCCAGCAAGCCCGCGGCAGAAACTTTCCCGGGCCTCGGTGAGCTCGATCCCTCTCTCCGGTATATTCTTGCGATGACTCCACTTCATCTCAGTGTCCTCCTCGCCCCGCCCCCTCTGCTTTCCTCGACAAAGAGATCCGCCGACAGCTCTGGGAGATGCGACAAGAGCTGGATGCCACAAGGCAAGCCCAGCCACCCCAGCCTAAGGCGGAGCTGGGTGTCCCCTTCTCTAAGGGGATCATGGAGGAAGTTATTCCCTCCCATGTGAAGCTACCCGCCATCGAGCCCTATCATGGCTCCTCTGATCCGGACGACCATCTCAGTAGCTTCAGATCGATAATGATGTTCCATGGAGAATCGGACGTGGTTCTCTACCGCGCTTTCCCTTCTACCCTTCGAGGATCTGCCCGGACTTGGTTCAACACTTTAAAACCGAGGTCCGTCGATTCTTTCAATGAACTGAGCCATCTTTTCATTAGCCAGTTTGTCAGTAGCCACCGCCTACGACGGAGGTCCGACTCCCTCTCTAAGGTTAAGCAGAAAGAGGGGGAGTCCTTAAGAAGTTATCTTGGCCATTTTAATAAGGTCATGCTGGAGGTGGATCACCTCAATCATGAAGTGGCTGTCCGCCTTAGCCGGAGGAGTTTCGAAGGAGAGTGATTTTTACCTAGCAATGGAGGTCAACTACCCCTCGACCCTCTCTGACATGACGGCCCTAGCCGACAAATATGCCAGGGTTGAGGAGTCTCGGAGAGCCGCCCGAGCTGTGCCAGCAAGGAAGAAAGAACCCGGGTGCCCCGACGGGCACCGACCTACCCGCCGACCAAGTCCACCCCGACGCCAGAGAGTCCCGCGGCCGCCACCAAGGGACAATTCCCGAAGCCCACCCCGAGGGTTCCGTCGCTTCACTCCACTCACTGCCTCGAGAGCAGAGATTCTCATGGAGATCAAGCGCCAGCTCCCCCGACCTCCCCCTCTCCGAGGAAACTTGGCCCGAAGAGACCCCATTAAATACTGCCGCTATCACCGCGACCACGGTCACGACACGGAGGAGTGATGGCAGCTCAAAAATGAGATCGAAAGACTCATTCAGCGGGGCAGGCTAGATCGCTTCAGAGGAGCTCCCGAACCAAGGAAAGGGGGCGATCGCCGACCCGAGCCCCAGCAACAACCTCTCCCTCCTCCTAATCTGCCAGTTGCTGGTCACATTAATGTCATCGAGGCGGTCCATGATTCTATAGGTGGGGAGGATGAAGAAGAAGGCCCAGCGGCAAAGAAAGCACGGCCTGACGAACTTTCCTTTTCTGATGATGACTTCCAGGGAATACAGTTCCCACATGATGATGCTTTGGTTGTATCTCTGAATCTGAACAATTACGATGTAAACCGAATTTTGGTTGATAGTGGAAGTTCTGTTAACATTTTGTACCTCGATGTGTTCATAAAAATGAAGCTCCTCGTAGAGAACCTCCGAGCCGTGGATTCCACCCTCGTGGGGTTCACAGGCGATGTAATTGTCCCACAAGGAATCATCACCCTGGCGGTTCGGGCGGGGACCTGGCCCGATGTTCGTACGGACTTCCTGGTGACCAAGCTTTGGTCACCCTACAATGCAATATTCGGGAGACCAGGCTTGGTGTCCCTCAAAGCCATCGTCTCCATCCCGCACCTGTCCATGAAGTTTCCCACTGAGCGAGGAGTCGGTGTTGTCCAAGGGAGCCAAACCATAGCTCGGCAGTGCTATGTCGCCAGCCTTCAGTCCAAAATGCCCGAGGTCGATGGGCTAGACGCTCAAAAGGACTTCGCCGAGCAAAGAGGAGAGCCGGCCGAAGAACTGGAAGAAGTTTTGCTGGATGAAGCTCGGTCTGACCGAACGATAAGAGTTGGATCGTTGTTGAAGGAAGAAGTTCGGCTACAGTTGATCAATTTCCTCCGGAGGAACGCCGACGCCTTTTCCTGGTCAGCCTCGGATATGCCCGGGATCAGTCCGGACATCCTTGTCCACTGCCTTAACGTGGATGAGATGTTCCGACCTATCAAGCAGAAGAAAAGAAGCTTCGCTCCCGACCAACAGAGAGCAATTAAAGAAAAGGTCGACAAACTCATCAAGGTGGACTTCATTCGGGAGGTAAACTACCCAAGCTGGTTATCCAATGTCATTATGGTGAAAAAATCAAACGGCAAGTGGCAGATTTGTATCGACTTCACCGACCTAAACAAAGCCTGCCCGAAGGACAGTTTCCCTCTCCCTCGAATCGACCAGCTCGTAGATGCTACCTCTGGCCACCAGATGCTATCATTCATGGACGCTTATTCAGGCTACAACCAGATCAGGATGGCCCCCGAAGATGAGAAAAAAATGGCCTTCATAACTGACCAAGGTACTTACTGTTACCGAGTTATGCCCTTCGGTCTCAAGAATGCAGGCGCCACATATCAGAGGCTGGTCAACAAAATTTTCAAGGAGCAGATAGGCAGGAACATGGAGGTCTACGTTGACAATATGCTGGTTAAAAGCAAGAAGGTTTCCCAGCACATTGAAGACCTCTTAGAGAGCTTCGCGATGCTCCGAAGGTACCAAATGAAGCTCAATCCATCCAAATGTGCCTTCGGCGTCACCTTAGGGAAATTTCTGGGCTTTATGGTCTCTCAACGAGGTATTGAAGCCAACCCGCAGAAGATTCAAGCCCTTCAACAAATGGCGCCGCCCTCGTCCATCAAGGAGGTTCAACGCCTGACGGGTAGGATTGCGGCCCTCAACCGCTTCATAGCTCGGTCGGCCGAAAGGGGCCTCCCCTTCTTCAAAGCACTCCAGTTTGCTAAGAACTTCCAATGGACCCCCGAGTGCCAGAAGTCTTTCGAAGACCTCAAAAGGTATCTCGGCTCACCGCCTCTCCTCAGCAGCCCCAATCTAGGGAAATGCTGTATCTGTACCTGGCGGTTTCTGAAGGCGCGGTTAGCTCGGTCCTGACAAGAGAGGAGAGTAAGACCCAGAGGCCGATCTACTATGTTAGTAAACTGCTCCAAGATGCTGAAACAAGATACACCCGAGTCAAAAACTGGTGCTGGCCCTAATAACGTCGGTTCGGAGATTGCGGCCGTATTTCAGGCGCATTTCGTGACAATCCTCACCGACCAGCCCATTAAGGCAGTGGTCCATCGTCCCGAGACATCAGGAAGGATGGCCAAATGGGCTGTCGAGCTAAGCGAGCATGACATCCAATATCGGCCTTGCCCGGCCATCAAAGCGGAGGTCCTAGCCAACTTCCTTCTCGAATGCACCATTCCGGAAGACGGCTCCGCTCTGGATTCCTCGGGGCATCCAAAACCAAGCACCCGGTGGCTGCTCCATGTCGATGGATCTTCAAACTCTGGTAGCTCCAGGGCAGGTCTGGTTCTAACCAGCCCCGAAGGAGCGACTTTCGAATACGGCATTAGATTCTCCTTCTCAGCTTCCAACAACGAGGCCGAGTACGAAGCTCTACTCGCCGGGCTCAGGATCGCCCGCGACCTGAAGGTGGAAAGGCTAACCGCCTTCACTGACTCTCAGCTGATTGCCGGACATGTGCAGGGAGAGTTCGAGGCCCGGGAGCCAAACATGATCCGATATCTCCAAGAGGTGCGGAACTTACTCTCTCACTTTTCTGAATTTGAGGTTGTCCGAATCCCTAGAGCCGAAAATGCTCGTGCCGACCTTTTATCTCGGCTGGCAACTGTGGAAATGATGGATGCCGAACATAAATTCCATTTGGAGACCATGGAGAAGCCCAGCATCGTCGATGTCGATCGGGTAATGCAAATTGAGGCTGAGCCATCCTGGTTCGACCCGATCTAAAAATATCTCAAAGAAAGATTGCTCCCAGCCGATCGAAAGGAGGCCAGAAAGCTGAAGTTGCAAGCCACCAGCTATGTACTGATTGATGACCAGCTCTACAAGCGATCTTTCTCCGCACCACTGCTCAGATGCCTTCGCCCGTCTGAGGCCGACTATGCCCTCCGGGAGGTGCACGAAGGAATTTACGGAAGTCATTTGGGGAGCCGGTCCCTATGCCACAAGGTGCTGCGCCAAGGGTACTACTGGCCGACCATGCAAAAGGATGCCGATGATCTCATCCGAACCTGTGACCCCTGCCAGAAGCACTCCAATATTCAGAGGCTCCCCTCCAGTAGTCTGGTTCCCATTTCCTCTGCTTGGCCCTTTGCTAAGTGAGGGATGGATATTCTCAGCCCCTTTCCCCTTGCTATGGGACAGCGGAAATTTTTATTCATCGCAATCGATTACTTCACCAAGTGGGTCGAGGCCAAGGTAGTGGCTCAAATAACCGAAGCTCGAGCGAGAGACTTCGTGTGGAGGTCCATCATCTGTCGCTTCGGCCTCCTGCATACCATTATCACTGACAATGGCAAGCAGTTCGATAATGCGAAGTTCAGGGAGTTCTGCGAAGAGCTTGGCATCACTCATCGCTTAACCTCGGTGGGGCACCCGCAGGCCAATGGGGCAGCCGAGGTAACTAACCGAACTCTGCTCCAAGGAATCAAAGCTCGGCTCTCCAGAGCTCGTGGTAGATGGGTAGATGAATTGCACCATGTTTTGTGGGCCTACCGCACCACCCCGAGAGTGCCCACAGGTGAGACCCCCTTTCGGATGGCTTTCGGCACAGAAGCCGTTATCCCAGTGGAGATAGGACTCCCCTCCTTGCGGGTGGAGAGTTACTCGAAGGAGGCCAGCAACGAGCAGCTCCGCACCAACCTCGACTTAGTGGAAGAAATCAGAGAGAAGGCCTAGATCAGGATTGCCGCCTATCAGCAAAGGGTGTCCCGCTACCACGCCTCCAGAGTCAAAGGAAAATCCTTCTCTCTCGGTGACCTCGTCCTTCGAAAAGCATTTGTCTCCAAACCGCTAGAGCAAGGGAAGCTATCACCAAACTGGGAAGGCCCATACCAAGTAGCGGAAGTCATCGGACCTGGCACCTACAAACTCCAGGATCTGGACGGCAAGTCTGTCCCCCGGACGTGGAACTCAGACAACCTCCGCATATACTATCAGTAAGGTATGCCCCTTTAACCTGCCCCATTCAGAACTTTGGTGTTTTATTTCTTTATCTGCAACACGATCAACCCTTTTGAAAGGTCATGATAAGAAATAGAAACATCCGACCCATTCTCGGCAACAACCGATCTACCTGGGTCAGAACCCCGTATGTCTACTGGGCCGAGCTAAAAATCGAAATGGCATGTTCTGGTCGACCTAAAATGTTTTCAAAGCTTAGCTCGAATTCGGGCAGCTCACAAGCCCCGGCCAACCTAAGTATTCTCCTAAACCGATGTTCGAATTCGGGCCGCTCACAAGCCCCGGCCGACCTAAGTATTCTCCTAAACCGACGTTCAGATTCGGGCCGCTCACAAGCCCCGGCCGACCTAAAATGTTTTCAAAGCTTAGCTCGGATTCGGGCAGCTCACAAGCCCCAGCCGACCTAAGTATTCTCCTAAACTGATGTTCGGATTCGGGCCGCTCATAAGCCCCAGCCGACCTAAAACGTTTTTGAAGCTTAGCTCGGATTTGGGCCGCTCACAAGCCTCGGCCGACCTAAGTATTCTCTTAAACCGACGTTCGAATTTGGGCCGCTCACAAGCCCCGGCCGACCTAAAATGTTTTTAAAGCTTAGCTCGAATTCAAGCCGCTCACAAGCCCCGGCCGACCTAAGTATTCTCCTAAACCGACGTTCGGATTCGGGCCGCTCACAAGCCCCGGCCGACCTAAAATGTTTTCAAAGCTTAGCTCGGATTCGGGCAGCTCACAAGCCCCGGCCGACCTAAGTATTCTCCTAAACCGATGTTCGGATTCGGGCCGCTCACAAGCCCTGGCCGACCTAAAACGTTTTTGAAGCTTAGCTCGGATTCGGGCTGCTCACAAGCCCCGGCCGACCTAAGTATTCTCCTAAACCGATGTTCGAATTTGGGCCGCTCACAAGCCTCGGCCAACCTAAAATGTTTTTAAAGCTTAGCTCGGATTCGAGCAACTCACAAGCCCCAGCCGACCTAAGTATTCTCCTAAACCGATGTTCGGATTCGGGCCGCTCACAAGCCCCGGCCGACCTAAGTATTCTTCTAAACTACGTTCGGATTCAGGTGGCTCGCATGCCCTAATTAAACCTGGCTGTGGTCTCCTAAGACTTAGCTCGAACTTGAGCGGCTGATAAATCCCAACCAACGTTTGCAAATGCTGTGGAAGCAATAGAAGGCACAGTATGCCAAATCCTTGTATTCATTGATTGAAAAGAGAGGAAAAACAACAACAACATAAGAAAGGAGAAGAAGCAAAAAGAGCTAAGGCTCGCTGTCTTCTCCGGGAGCCGACAGGTCCTCCAAGCGCTGAGACAGCTCGGCGACTTGTCGGTGGAGAGACGCTGTCTCCCCCCGTTGCCGGTCTACCACCCAGCGAAGGGCCGTGACCTCCCTCATGGAGACAGCGACGTACCCTTCGACAACCCTCTCGAGCCGCTCATGGCTCATGAAAGCTGATGCCAAGGCCTGGGCGTCAATCGTGATAGTAGGGCGATCCCCCTCCGGACACATCGAACCATTGATCATCACGCTTAATTTGTTAGGTGGTTGCTCTCCTCTCTCCTCCTCGAGAAGCCATGTTGAAAGATGTTCTAAGATAGAACCGAAAGGATGGCAAGCACCAGCACCCCGCTCACCCATATTTAAACTCTTCAGGCGAGTGTCTCAGTCGGACGGACTATAAATGCTGACCCATGAAAATCCACCGCGTGTCGCCGCTTTAACCGGCGCCTACAGAATCCGAAGGGCCATGCCCCATCCCGAGCAGTATTGATAAATGTCAATAGACTGTTCGAAAACCCCCCCTCCTTCCCTAAAGATGGGGTACTTTCCTATCTACCGGCCCCTTTGCAATAAATGCCCTCGACATTTCCCCAGGCTCTTTTAAATTAGCCGCCTTTTTGAAAAATGTGAAGAAGAAAGGGCGTCAACAACTGACAGTAACTCGTTCCCTCGGGAGTGGTCATATCATAAATGGAGGGTGTGACCGTGCACCGCCCGTTCTGCCTTGGCGCTCCCCACCGAACCTGGCAGGAACCTGGCATCATGACTCGTGGTGACGACTAAGTCAACCCTCCAAGCTCTAAACCTCCGAACCTTGGCAGGGCCAAGCAACCGTTCTCCAAACCTCGGCGAGGCCGAGTCACAAATATCCGAACTACGATAAGATCGAATCATGAATCTCTGAGCTTCGGTCAGAGTTAAGGAACATATTTTACCACCAAACAGTCTCTAAGCCTCCGACTAGATCCGAGCAACTTACAAGCCCCGACTAGTTCGGATGACATGAGATCCTCGTCTAAAAACGATCGAGATGTCCTTATGCCCCATGGCCAACAACAACAACCTGGTACAAAAGAGACAGACATTGAGAAATAGAACAAAACTCTCTTTATTTCATTGCCATCGATACCGATTACAACTGCCTGAGAGGCATTACAAGAGCATTGAAATGCATAAAATAAAGACGAGTACAAGGCTCGGGCAACTTCTCCAAGGCAGATCTGGACGACCGTAAAGCTCCGGCGTTCGGACCGATAAATCAGACAAACCACGAAATGGTCAGCTCGCCTGGACAGTTGATGAAGCTGACCCTCCACGGTCCCCCTCGAACGAACCAAGAGGTCCAAAAGGAGGCATGGCCCATGGATGCTGATTCTGAGGACCCGGACAAACTAGCCAGCTCCCATAGGGCGGGATGCTGGATCGTAGGCCGCCGCCTGACCAAGAAGCTCGGGGACCATCAGACCCCCGTTGCTCCCATATTTTCCTCCCCGTGGCAAGGATTCCCCTCAGAGAAGGGATGAGAATCCGGACCAACGGAGGAGGGAGGCTCCGTGCATGCTACGGGGGTGTCGATACACTTCCTACCTTGCGCCCCCCTGTAGTGAACCACAAAGGACACACGGGAAGCGCATATGTGCGCTCTCCGTGTGATCTCTGCGGCCCTTCTGTGCGCTCTCCATATGATCTCCGGGGCTCATCCCCTAAGGGCGAGCCACACTCCAACGGCTCCTTCATCGCCCTAGCTATCCGGAGGAGAAAGACTTATGAAAGGAGAGCTCGATCCTCCCACTCGAAACACCAGAGATATGGGCATTGTGGAAACTCCAATAGGGAAGGGAACATAGAGGATGGCCTAACATGGCCCATCTCCCCCCTTTTTATAGGCAGAAATGAACCGGGAGCAGCTATCAAAGCCGGAAGCCCCGAGATTCAAAACACCTAACCCACGCCTCCATGTGGCCTCCCAGGATGAAAGCAGCGCCCCATTGCGCACCGAGCCCGTCGCCTGAACCATGACGCACGCAAAGATTTCCTTCGATCCCGAATCATGGTTGTTAAACACAAAGAATCACCCACTGATCTTACGGGAACTGACAGATCCAAGTGATTGTCCTACGAAAGCGACATCCTCCAATGGTGAACGGGTGCGTGCACCGTACGCCAAAACGACCTGCGTGAAAAAGACCAACGCCATAAAAGCCTTCTGGAAAGCGCCAAAACGGCTTTTTGCTCCCCACAGAGCCATATTATCAACTCTGGCAAAATAAAAATTGATTTGCCTATGGAACAGCAAGGCACTGGCAGGGTAGCGAAAAGCACGAAAACCGACTGCTCGTCGATTACCCCCCAAGGGAGTTAATCGCTTGAAGGGCTCGAACAGCGAAGGTGAACATCTCAAAAACAAAATTGAACGTGAGGGCTATGCAAACTACTCTATCATTCACCAAAAAAGGGGAACGACAAAAAGAAACAAAAAATACATCAGCCCTCACAGGGGCTTATCGTTTTCTTCAGGAACTGCCAACCGTTCTCCCTGATCCGCCGTAAGGCTACTCACCTGCTATTGGAGAGACGCCACACCTCTCTAGGCGATCATTAGTCGCACGAAGATGCATAATCTCCCTAGTCGAAGCGATCACGTATTGTTCGGTCGCCTCTTGGAGTCGTTGCCGACTCGCAAACAAGGAGGCCAGGACCTCCCCATCGATGATAGTCTGAGTACGGCTCCTACGAGCCCCCCAGTGAGTATTGGCATCGTCGGCTGGTGCTCCGGCTGACCCTCCGCCATCCTTGGAAGCAATTCTGTTGGCACAAGCCTGTATCAAGCTAGCAAGGGTCGTCGAATGAAATAGATGATGATAATCGGACCCCCATCGGTATTTAAACCGCTCCAAGCAAGAAATCTACCTGCTCCAGCCATCGGCCCCCGAGCCACCGACACAAAATCCCGCCCATGCATCGCCACTTTAGTAACCACTCTCATCACTCGGTCCTACCTCATCCGTCGGCCCTAGCCGACCTATTTCATCCGTCAGCCCTAGCCGACCTATTTTACCCATCGGCCCTAGCCGACCTATTTTGTCCGTCGGCCCTAGCCGACCTACTTCATCCGTCGGCCCTAGCCGACCTACTTCATTCGTCGGCCTAAGCCGACCTGCCTCATTTCTCAAGCTTTAGTCAATCTATTGCATCGCTCAGCCTGAACCGAGCTAGATCGTCTCTCGGTTCATCCGCCAAGGCTATCGCCCCGCCTTGGCCCCAACCAATGCGTTCCTTCGACCCTGAGATAAAAATGACCAAACGGTGCCAACAAGACAAGAGTCGCTTGCGATTGAAGCGAAATTTGAAACAAAGGACCGCCCAAGAAAGGCATTCAAGTGGAAGCAGAAAGTTCGTTCATTAAAGAACTTCAGACAGAATTATAACTTGGGAGGCAAAACATGGAAGTAACTTTCAAGAGTCGGGAGCTGTATCAGTTCCAGAAAAACCCTCAATTGCGCCCACAGAAGCACGACTTGATTCGCCCTTCTCGAATGTCTTCGCCTCCTTGGTGACGGTCTGCGAATGTCCTCCAGAAGCTGCGACCTCGCTGGGACCCGGGGTGGTACTAAGATCGGTGTCCGAAGCAACGATGTACTCATCCTCTTCTTCACCCCCGGAGTCACTGACATCAAGAGCTCCAGCATCCAAGAAAGAGAGATCCCATTTTGGATGCTCGTTGGATATCTTGTTTCTGCATTCCTCCACTCCGAGTTGGAAGACATCAGAACAAATTACGTCCTGTTCACCCTTGAGCATGGCGAGTCGCATCTCAACCTCGGCCATTTGGCTCCGCGATAGGGCAACCTGCCCCTCAGTTTCCACAACCTGAGCCCGCAGAAGAACAATTTGCTCCTTGGACTCGCCGGCTCACGCCTCGAGTTCCAAACTTCTATCTCGGCTAGATGCCAGCTCACCTTGCAAAGCCCGATTGTCTAGCTCCAATTTTGCCATCTGCGAAGCCAAAGTCAGTCGGCGCCGCAAGGAACCAACAAAGGGAACTAAAAAGAGGGAATAGAATTGTACCTCCTCCTTTTGCCAGGCCAACCTTTTGGTCAGCTCCTCGACCTCACCCCTGGCCTTTGCTTTGTCAGCTCTGACCAGCTCGACCCTTTCTTGGAGAGCGTTAATCCTTGACTGATTATTCTCGACCTCTCCCCGGGCTTGGGATAGCTCGTCACTCAGCCGGGCTATCATCCCCTCATGCCATTTAGCGTTGACTTTCAAATCGGCGACATCGCGATCGCACCGCTGCAGCTTCTCCTGTACTTCGTCGAGCATTCTGGCCAGGCGGTTTCTCTCGTCGGCGGACTCCTTCCCCAGCCAGCCCAGACTCTCGTTATGTTCTTTCTTCATCGCCACCACTTCCTCAGAATGCTTGGACCTAACACGAGCCAACTCCAAGCACGCGTCGTCGCTCTTCGCCAGGAGCCCCTGCAACTCCTCCACTTTAAGCTTTTGCTTAGACGTTTCGGCTAGAGCGGCCTGATACGACGCCCTCATCCCCACCAAGCTTTCGTTGCTAGAGGCCAAGAGTTCCTCGAACCTCTCGGATGCCTCCGCTCGCGATCGGAGTTCGGCGCTGGCTCTCCTGGCCTGGACGCCGGCCCCCGTTGCCAAATTCAAATGCCAGCACATCGCCCGAGAAAGCAAAACACTCTACAGGATAAAGAATGAGTAAGAACCTGCAATCAAGTCAGCCGAAAAGCATCCGCTACCCAGGAGTGGTGACTCACCCGAGAGGCGTAGGCCCGCGTCATCTTCATGAGGGTCGGATTGTCAATGTCAGGAAGAAGATGGATGCTTTCGGCCACACCCTGCTGTCCGAATGCGGCATCAACCAACTCCAAGTCCGCAAACTTGTCCGCCAAGGGATCCACACCCGGGTATAGGGCCGACCTCATCAAAGCGGAGAATGCCTCCCTCAACGTCCATGTTCGAGCTGCTGGGCTGGCCGTCCCCACCCGAGTAGTCAACCCGGGCGACCTCCGACTGGGAAGCCTTCAACCTCCCAGCCTCCTCTATCAGAATTCTGGCCTGGGCTTCCTCAGACAATTCGGCCAACCCGAGCGCCAGCCTTCCCAACACCCTTTTGGAAGGAGTATCCATCGCGGGACTCTCGTCTCGCTGCGCCCCCTCTCCCGATCCATCTCCTTCGGTCACAGTCACCTGCATCTCCTCTGCAGGCTCTGCCGAAACCTCTATCCGACCCTCTTCTTGAACCGCTGCGGACGACCTATTGTCGCCATCCTCGGACTCTCTCGCAAGAGGCCCCACAACAGGGAGCTCGCCCCGAACCTCACCTACTGCGGCCGCTCCCTCTTGCTCTCCTACCGAGGTCGGGAGTGAACCCGCGGTCGGGGAGAGCCCCCCAAAAATGACTTCCGCCGAGTCCGATGTCGGCTCATCTTTCAAAGGGGATGCAGCTAAATGAGTCAATGGAATCTCGTCCGAGCTATCTGATAGCTCCACAACAGGGGGACAAGGAATCTCAACTGTCCTCCTCAAATCCTCCCTCGCTTCCGACGCTCCCGCCGTGATCACTCCGGCATCCGGCGAGCACATTCCAGAAGTATGAGCCCTCTTCTCGGGCCTACTTCTCTCCGCGCCACTGCTCTCCCCTGGGTGCTTGCCCCTCTTCTTCTTGACAAGGCCTGACAACGCAGACCTCTTGGGTGCGAGAGCGAAGGGTATGCAGTTAAACCCAAACACATCCGCCTGGATAAAAAAATAGTAGAAAAGAGAAAAGGGGGACCTACCGTGTGGGTCCAGAGGGCTAAGCCCGGTGGCGAAAAGAGCACCCTCCGATAACAAATCGTTGGCCGAGAACACCTGGCCATTGCGAAGAACATCCAAATCTTTCTCCTCCCGCTCGGACAAAACCGGATGCGTTTTCGCATCCCGAACGAAATTTCCCCATCTCCGAGGAAAGTCGGAACCAATGTTCCCTTCAGCGATGATGAATCAACTCTTCCATCCCTTTATGAAGGACGACTTATCCGTGATTGTTTTGAAGGACCTCCGGGGTCTGATGTAAGGCCACTCTGATTTTCTTCCAGGTATCAGATGATAGCAAGCGTGGAAAAGAGGGAGAGTGGCGATAACCTGAATCTAATGACACATTGAAATAAATCTGATAATACTCCGCCAGCTATTGGGGGCTACCATCGCCGGACAGATGTTGTAATGTCTCATGATCTCCTTCACCAAGGGATGAAGAGGAAACCGAAGGTCTGCTTTCAAACTGTCCTCGTAAACGAAGACTCCATGCTCCAGATCCTGCGAGACCCTGTGCTCGGGTCCCGGCAATCGCAGAACGATGTCTGGGGGTATACCATACCTCTGGCGAATCTTCCCCACATCCTCAGCGACGATCTTCGAAGCTACGTCGTCGGGGCTCATCATCCTCCTAATCAGAAAGAGCACAAGGCAAAACGGCAAATGGGGCGAAGGACGAAACTCTCTAGGAAACAGAATGAGAGGATATTGCGAACAGATGCAGCGCTACTCTCGCTTTGCTTCCCCCCAAAGGAAGCCATCTTAAGAAGATGAGGCGTTTCGCCCGAGGCGTCCGGAACCTCCTCGATAAATGCCGCGTGAATAGAGATTTGCTACATGGCATTTCCCCAACCATCGCCCCTGGAGGAGCCTTACCCACGAAGGCATGATGACCGCGCTGCATTAATTAGGGCATCATTGTGCGGGCTGTCTAATCTGGATCATCCCATCCAAAGCGTGCCACCTGGACTTATACTCCCTATGCCCGAACCTACGCTTCGAACTAGGGAGTGAAGGGCATGTGTTGCAGGGTAAAATCGTCATGCGTCATTAATCATGCATGCGGCTAATGTCAGCCCTGGCTCCTGTTCGATTGAGCGATGCCCGCCGAGGGTAGGTCGGTGAATTGAGATGCTCCAGCCCCTCACTGAACCAGGGGACCTCGAGGTGCCGACCTATCCCGTCTCTCGGCCCCGGCCGAGCTATCGGTCTTCATTTGTCGGCTCCTCTCACCGACCTATCCCGTCTCTCGGCCCCATCCGAGCTATCGGTCTTCATCTGTCGGCTCCTCTCGCCGACCTATCCCATCTCTCGGCCCCGACCGAGCTATCGGTCTTCATCTGTCGGCTCCTCTCGCCGACCTATCTCGTCCCTCGACCCCAGCCGAGCTATCGGTCTACGTCTGTCGGCTCCTCTCGCCGACCTATCCCGTCTCTCGGCTCCAGCCAAGCTATCGACCTTCGTCTGTCGGTTCTTCTAACCGACCTATCTCCCTCCTTAGTCCTGATTGCCAGGCTGTCTTTTTAGCTCATCTCAGCCCGAGCGACACTACCCCCTCCACAGAATTCGATGCAGGAAATCCCACACTTTCGAGATCCTAAGCGGAAATCATATCAGAAAGTGGCCTAAGGAAGCCTAACACTTTGGGACCTGCGCCCCCGTCAGATCCCTAGGCAGCAACAAGCTCTCCCAGCCGTCGATCCACTAACTAACTGGATACGGATCCTACCAGACTCGTAACAAACTGGATTCGAATCCCAACGGCCTTCGGGCCCACGACGCTCCTCCCTAACAATCAGGTGATCCTCTATAAATACTGTAGTTCCAGACCCCCTGAGGTAAGCGTGCATTCTCGGACGCTATCCCCCTTCTTTTCCCTCTGCACACTTGCTCACTCTACAGCTCTTAGCCCCCTTTATTCTGCCATTATTGCTCTGCCCAGAGCTCTCTGGAGGAACTCTCCGGCGAGAGCCTTCTCCTCTCATCTTGTTGCCTGTCGGTCCCTTACTGACTTGAGTGTCGGAGGGTCTTCCGCGGAGGGCCACCCCCAGCGCCTTCCGCGTGTAGGCTTCCTTACAGGTCTGCCCAGGAGGGAGCTCGATCAGGAGACCGGATGCGCCCGAGTCGGAGAGCGGATTCCGGCGACAACAGTTTATAAGCAATTTTGGAATTTTTGAGAGAGCAGAAAGGGATATTTCAATTTTGGACCCAACTCATAGCTCCTTGCTTTCTTCTTAGACCACCGATCCATTTCCTTTGCCATCTCTACCTTCCTATGGAATTAGTAAGGTTCAATTATACTTTCTGCTTTCACTGAAACATTGTTGAACAATACAAAGGGTAGCTAATAATGGAATTCAGCTCATGCGTCCGTTTGTTTTTTTTTGTTTTTTTTCCCCTAGCTTTTTAAATTCATTTAGTTACTTTTTACAAAATTAGCAAGTCTTTTTTACAAATTAACTTCCGGTACAGTGAAAATAATTGTACGTTTTGGTAGCTTCTTTGCTTTCTTAATGATAACTTTGTTCTCAATTATTTTTTTGGGTGGCTATTAGGCCCTGAAAAAGAAACAAAGTTTGTCGTATTGCTTTATGTTTGCTCTATCAATCTTATCTATGGCTTATTTTTGGATTCTCATTGCTGAAGTTGCTTTCTCATTCTTATATATGGCTTATTTTTCTACTAGTTTGCATAGATAAAGCAACGTCTTAGAGCTGTGGTAGAGTATCTGTTGGCTGATTCTGCCTGGTAAAGATCTTTATGAGCTGCTTACCTAGCAGGAAAATAAAAAATCTTTATGAGCTTGGCATGAGAGTTCGTTTTGTGGATCAGGCTTGCTTTGCCTCTAAAGAGAATGAAATCACGTTGGTCAGGTCGTAGCGTTGCTAAATAGCGATGCTAACATTTTGCGTTGCTATCTAGCGATGCTAACCTTTTGCGTTGCTATTTAGCGACGCTTTTATGATAACTTATGCTCTAGCGACTGAATTTTTAGCAACGACGTATTTTTGTCGCAATTGCGTCACTAAATCTATGTAGCGATGCAATTTCTTGTTTAGCGATACTATTTTGGCATCGCTTCTTTTTTTTTTTTGTAGTGAAAAGCTATTTAATTCTTTCTGATTTTGAGGCCAAATTGTTATATTTACCCTTTTGTCCTATAACGGTTCTTTCATTATGTTTCTTTTCCTCTTATTGTCTCTTCTCCCACTTGGTACTGCTTTCTTTTTTTTCAATAAATGTTATGATTTCATGCATAATGATAATATGTTACCTAGCATATAAAGATTTTAAGCTCATCTTTGCAAACCTCCCTTTTTTTGGGTAAAATATATTGTAGTCTTTTAATGATAAATATAAAAAAATGCATTTGTCTGAAGATGAGAAGGCTTGTTTAGATTGAGCATTGTTGAGGGATAAAATCACCGTTGCATTAATAATCGTGCAAGGGGTTATGATTAGCCCTGACTCTCACTCGCTGTGCAATACCCGTTAGAGATGAATCGGCCTCAGTGGATCTAGGCGCTTTAGCCCCTCGGCGAGCCAAGGATTTCAAAGGCGCAGATCACATCTTTCGGTCTCAGCCGAGCTATCCCTGTCTCTCGGTCTCAGCCGAGTTGTAACATCTCTCGGCCTTAGCTGAGTTATTCCTATCTCTCGGCCTCAGCCGAGCTACAACATCTCTCGGCCTCAGCCAAGCTATTGACATCTCTCGGCCTCAGCCGAGCTATTCCTATCTCTCGGCCTCAGCCGAGCTATTCCTGTCTCTCGGCCTCCGTCGACCTATTCCTATTCACCGTGCCCCGGCCAGACCCGGGCACTCAAGCACCTCTACGGAATCCGGCGCGGGAGAGTTCAAACAAAAATCATACCCAAGAGTGGCCTAGAGCCCTAGAGCCTACACCGTCTCCGAATCCCAAGACATCGACCAGCTCTCCCAGCCGTCGATCATCTAACTAACAAGATACGAATCTTACTGACCTTATAACAAACTGGATTCGAATCCTAACGGCTTTCGGACCCACGAAGCCCCCAAGGAATCGGGTGATCCTCTATAAATAGAACCATCTTTTGACTTCTCAGGTATGCGCACTTGCTTACTGGCCCACTCTCCATCTACCTCTTGCTCACCCCTTTCCGCCATTAATGCTCTGCTTAGAGCTCTTGAAAGGCCACCCCTGGAGAGACTCTTCAGCGAGAGCCTTCTTCTCACATTTATTGATTGTCGATCCTCGTTGACTTGAGCGTCAGAGGGTCTTCCGTGGAGGGCCACCCCCAATGCCTCTCGCGTGAGGACTATTTTGCAGGTCCGCCCAGGAGGAAGCCCATCCTGAAGCCCGATCGCGCCCGAGTTGGAGGATAGATTTCAGCAGCAACAAATTGGCGCTAGAGGAAGGGCCCTCAAGTCCCATAAACTTGTGATCTAGGAGATAAGGCTCTCGATCTTGAAGAGAACCTCTCCCATGGCCAATCGAAGAAAGGCTACTTCTGAAGCTCGGGACCAGGTCGCCTCCCAAAGACCTGATCCGGTGAACAGTATAGCACCTCCGCCGCTGCCAGTTGAGACTCTATCGCCACCGATGGCCCCAGTGACCCAGGACCAGTTTGCCTTGCTAGTCCAGCAGGTCCAAGCTCTGGCTCATCTAATCCAGGGGCACTTTGAAGCCCCCCATCCAGCTGCACCTACTCCGCACCTTCCTGAGGAGAACGCGGCCCTCGTTCATCCAGCGGTCTCTTCTTCCGGCCTGCATGGGGTTGTAGATCCCCCTCGTCGCCCTAAGGAAGCTGAGCCAGCCTCCCAAGGGGTCTACGGCAAGGATCTTCTCCGATCTCGACGGGCCCGATCCCTTTCTCCGATGTTCTCTCGTCACGACTCGACACCGTCTTATTTCTCTCCTCGCCCAGCTCCTCATGTTGTGCTTAAGGAGATCTGTTGACAACTCCAGGAGATGCGTCAGGAGTTGAATGCCACCAAGCAGGCCCATCCGCTTCAGCATAAGGCGGAGCAGGGCATTCCCTTCTCCAAGGAGATCATAGAGGAAGTGATTCCCTACCACGTCAAGCTGCCCGCCATCGAGCCTTACCATGGATCCTTCGATCCCGATGACCACCTCAACAGCTTCCGATCGATCATGATGTTCCACGGAGCATCAGATGCGATCCTATGCCGTGTCTTCCCTTCCACCCTCAGGGGGTCCACTCGAACCTGGTTCAATGCCTTAAAACCAGGTTCTGTTGGTTCATTTGACGAGCTAAGCCGCCTCTTCATCAGCCAGTTCGTTAGTAGCTGTCGCCACCGGCGGAGATCTGACTCCCTCTCTGAGGTTAAGCAAAGAGAGGGGAGTCCTTAAAGAAATATCTCGGCCGTTTCAATACGGCCATGCTGGAAGTGGACCACCTTAATCATGAGGTGGCCATGTCCACCCTAGCAGGCGGAGTGTTAAAGGAGAGTGACTTTTACTTGGCGTTGGAGGTCAGCTACCCTCCAAGCTTCTCCGATATGATGGCTTTGGCGGATAAGTATGCCAGAGTCGAGGAATCGCGGAGGGCTGCCCGCACCAAGCTGACAAGGAAGAAGGAGTCCAAGGGCTCAGACAAGCACCGATCCGCCCGCCAGCAGAGCCCACCTTATCGCCAAAGGGTTCCTCCACCGCCGCCGAGGAATCGCACCCGGAGCCTGCCTAGGAGGTTCAACCGGTTCACCCCGCTCACTGCCCCAAGGGAGGAGATCCTCATGGAGATAGAGTGTCAGCTCCCTCGACCACCTCCTCTCTGAGGTAATGCGGCCCGGAGAGACCCCGCCAAATATTGCCGCTACCACTGGGACCATGGCCACGACACTGAGGAGTGCTGGCAGTTGAAGAACGAAATCGAGAGGCTCATCCAGCAGGGTAGGATGGACCAATTCAGGAGAGCACCCGAGCCAAGGAATGGGGGTGACCGCCAGCCTGAACCCCAGCGGCCTCCTCCTCCGAATCCTCCGGTTGCCGGCCACATCAATGTGATCGAGGCAGTTAGTAGTCCATCGAGCTGGCAGGATGATGAAGAAGGTTCAGCGCCAAAGAGAGCACGGACTAATGAGCTCTCCTTCTCCGACAGCAACCTCCAAAAGATACAGTTCACGTATGACGATGCATTGGTTGTATCCCGCAATCTGAACAATTATGATGTAGACCGAATCCTTATTAATAGTGGAAGCTCTGTCAATGTTTTGTATCTCGATGTGTTTGTGAAGATGAAATTGCTCATGGAGAATCTCCGAGCCGTGGACTCCACTCTATTGAGGTTCACCGGCGATGTTATTACCCCAGAGGGGGTCGTGACCTTGACGGTCCGCACGGGAACTTGGCCCTGCGTTGCCACTATTCACACAGATTTTTTGGTGACCAAGCTTTGGTCGCCCTACAATGCAATCTTTGGGAGACCCGGCCTGATGTTCCTTAGAGTCGTTGTCTCTATCCCGCGTCTAGCAATGAAGTTCCCTACAGGATAGGGAGTGGGAGTGGTTCGAGGAAACCAAGCTGTAGTTTGGTAGTGCTTCGTTATCGGCCTTCAGTCCAAACTGCCCGAGGTTGATGAGCTGGACGCTCGGGAGGATTTTGCCGAGCAACGAGGAGAATTGGCCAAAGAGTTGGAGGAGGTACCGTTGAATGAAGCTCGGCCCGACCAAACCATAAAGATTGGGTCGCTACTGAAAGGGAAACCCCGACTGGAGCTGATTGACTTTCTCTGAAGGAATGCTGATGTCTTCGCCTGGTCCACTTCTGATATGCCTGGAATCAGCCCAGACATTCTCGTCCATCGTCTTAACGTGGACGAGATATCCCGGCCCGTGAAGCAGAAGAAAAGGAGCTTCCCCCCTGAGCGACAGAAGGCAATCGAGGAAGAAGTTGACAAGCTCATCAAGGCAAATTTCATTCGGAAGGTAAATTATCCCAACTGGCTGTCAAATATTGTCATGGTGAAGAAGTCGAACAGTAAATGGTGGATCTGCATCGACTTCACCGACCTCAATAAAGCATGCCTGAAGGATAGTTTCCCTCTTCCTTGGATTGACCAGCTTGTAGACGCCACTTCCAGTCATCAAATGCTGACCTTCATGGATGCATATTCGGGCTACAACCAAATCCGAATGGCGCCCAAGGATGAAGAAAAGACCACCTTCATAACCAACCGAGGTACTTATTGTTACAGTGTCATGCCTTTTGGTCTAAAAAATGCAGGTGCTACTTACCAAAGGCTGATTAACAAGGTCTTCAAGGAGCAAATCGGCCGAAACATGAAGGTATATGTTGACGACATGCTGGTCAAAAGCAAAGAAGCATCCCAGCATATTGAGGATCTTTCTGAGAGCTTCGCGATGCTCCAAAAATATCGGATGAAGCTCAACCTAACTAAGTGCGCCTTCGGTGTCAACTTTGGCAAGTTCCTAGGCTTCATGGTTTCTCAGTGGGGCATTAAAGCCAATCCGCAGAAGATTCAAGCCCTTCGGCAAATGGCACCCCCAGCATCCGTCAAAGAGGTCTAGAGCCCGACTGGAGGGATCGCGGCCCTCAACCACTTCGTGGCTCGGTCGGCCGAGAGATGCCATCCTTTCTTTAAAGCTCTCTGATTTGCCAAGAATTTCCAATGGTTTCCCGAGTGTCAGAAATCGTTCGAGGACCTCAAGAGATATATCGGCTCTCCACCCCTCCTCATCAGTCCGAATCCGGGAGATATGTTATTTCTGTACTTGGTAGTTTCAGAAGGCGTGGTTGGCTTAGTGTTGGTCAGAGAAGAGAATAAGACCCAAAATCCGATCTATTATGTTAGCAAACTGCTCCGAGATGCCGAGACAAAATACACCCGGGTCGAGAAGTTGGTGTTTGCCCTGATAACGTCAGTTCAAAGGTTGCGACCGTATTTCCAGGCACATTTTGTGACGGTCCTTACCAACCAACCCATCAAGGCTGTGGTCCATCGTTCGAAGACATCAGGGAGAATGGCTAAGTGGGCCGTCGAGTTAAGTGAGAATGACATCCAATACCAACCTCGCCTGATCATCAAAGCACAGGTTCTAGCTGATTTCCTCCTCGAATGTACCATCCCAGAGGATGGCTCCACTTCGGACTCTTTTGAGCATCTGAGATCAGACGCCCTGTGGCTGCTCCATGTGGACGGAGCGTCTAATGCCAATGGCTCTGGTGCTAGCTTAATCCTCACCAGCCTAGAGGGGGTGACCTTCGAGTATGGTGTTTGCTTCTCCTTCCTAGCCTCCAACGATGAAGCCGAATATGAAGCTCTGCTCGCTGGACTCCGAATCGCCTATGACCTTAAAGTGAGAAAGCTGAATACCTTTATCAACTCTCAATTGGTAGTCGGTCACGTGTGGGGCGAATTCGAGGCCCGAGGGCCGAACATGATTCGGTATCTTCAATAGGTGCAGGACTTACTTTTCCACTTCTCTGAATTTGAAGTCATTCAGATCCCAAGATCTGAGAATGCACGCGCCGATCTATTATCCTGACTAGCAACTACGGAATCGATGGATTCCGAGCGAAAGTTTCCCCTGGAGATTCTTGAAAAGCCCAGCATCGTGGAGGCGGATCGAGTGATGCAGGTCAAGGCCGAACCATCCTGGTTCGACCCCATATTGAAGTATCTTAAAGAAGGGTCGCTCCCAGCCGACCAAAAGGAAGCAAGGAAGCCAAAATTACAAGCCACCCACTATGTGTTGATCGATGACTAGCTGTATAAGCGATCCTTCTCCATGCCGCTACTTAAGTTCCTTCGCCCATCTAAAGCTGATTATGCTCTCTGGGAGGTACATGAAGGAATTTGAGGCAACCATCTGGGGAGCCGATCCTTATGCCACAAGGTGCTGCGCCAGGGGTATTATTGGCCCATCATGCAAAAAGATGCTAACGATCTCGTCCGAGCTTGTGACCCATGTTAGATACATTCCAACATCCAGAGGCTCCCCTCTGCCAGTTTGGTGCCTATTTTCTCTGCTTGGCCCTTTGCTAAGTGGGGGACGGATATCCTTGGCCCTTTTCCCCTCGCCATAGGGCAGAGAAAGTTCTTGTTTGTCGCCATCGACTAGTTCACCAAGTGAGTGGAGGCCAAGGCAATTGCCAAGATAACCGAAGCTCGGGCTAGGGACTTCGTATGGAGATCTATTATTTGTCGCTTTGGTCTCCCGCATACTATTATCACCGATAATGGCAAGCAGTTCAACAATCCAAAGTTTCGATGTTTCTACGAGGAGCATAGAATCTGCCATCACCTTACGTCGGTAGGGCATCCGCAAGTCAACGGAGAAGCCGAAGTAACTAACTGGACCCTGCTTCAAGGGATCAAGGCTCGGCTTGCCAGAGCCCAAGGCAGATGGGCGGACGAGCTTCACCACGTCCTATGGGCCTACCGCATCACCCAGAGAATCCCCACTGGCGAGACCCCATTCCGGATGGCCTTTAGCACAGAAGCCATCATCCCCGTGGAGATAGGACTTCCTTCTCCGCGAGTGGAGAGCTACTCGGAGGAGGCTAACGATGAGCAGCTCCGCACCAATCTCGACCTAGTGGAAGAAATCAGAGAGAAAGCTCGGATCAGGGTTGCTGCATACCAGCAAAGAGTGGCTCGCTATTACGCCTCCAGAGTCAAAGGAAAATCCTTCTCATCCGGCAATCTCGTCCTCCAGAAAGCATCTGTCCCCAAACCACTAGAACAAGGAAAGCTGTCTCCGAATTGGGAAGGCCCCTATCAAGTGGCGGAAGTCATCGGACCTGGCACCTACAAGCTCCAGAATCTGAGTGAAAAATCTATTCCCCGGACGTGGAATTCGACAATCTCTGTATATACCACCAGTAGGGTACGCTTTCTATAGACTCGCCCTATTTACAGCATTAGCATCCTATCTCTATTATTCATGGCTCGATCGCTGTAATCATTTTTTTCGAAAAGTCACAATGAAAAATGGATGTTACTTACCCATTCTCGGCATGACCGAGCTATCTCCTTGAGCAGCAATATCTCTGCACCATGGCTGGGCCGAGTCCTATTTGACAAAGACTCGGTATGGTCAAGCACCCCAGTATGGCTGGGAGCCAAGTGATCTCAAAAACTTTGACCGGATTCGGGCAGCTTACAAGCCCCGGCCGGACCAGAGAATGAAGAAAACTTCGGCCAGATTCGAGCAACTTACAAGCCCCAACCGGACCAAAGAACGAAGAAAACTTCACCCAGATTCGGGCAGCTTACAAACCCCGGCCGAACCAAATAGCGAAGAAAACTTCATCCGGATTCGGGCAGCTTATAAGCCCCAGCCAGACCAAATGGTGAAGAAACTTCGTTCGGATTTGGGTAGCTTACAAGCCCCGGCTGGACTGAAGAGTGAAGAAAACTTCGGCCAGATTTGGGCAGTTTACAAGCCCCGGTTAGACCGAAGAGCAAAGAAAACTTTGACCGAATTCAGGCAGCTTACAAGGCTCGGCCGGTGCCAAAGAATAAAAGCCTCGGCCAAAGCCGAAGTGCATTTCCATTTCTTATTAAAAGCCTCGGCCAAAGTCGAAGTGCGTCGCTAATTAAAAGCCTCGACCAAAGCCGAAGTGCGTCACTTATTAAAAATTTTGGCCAAGACCGAGTGAAAAGAACAAATGTTTCGAAGATAATAGCAAACACAAAAGTTGCGAAAATAATCTTTTTCATTCATCACAAAAAGAGCAAAAAAGAAAGAAAAAGATACATGAGCCCTCACTAGGCTTATCATCTTCTCCGGGAGCTGCCGAGCCCTCCCCACGCTGAGCTGACTCGGCGATTTGTCGTCGAAGAGATGCTACTTCCCCTCCAGCCAATGGTTACCATAATGTGGCTCCCCTGGGACCCCCCACAGCCATTAGCGCCGTTGCTTGGCACCTCAGTTGATCGCTCCTCACCTCCAGAAGCCATCTTAGAACCCAAAAATTCTTGGAAGATCAGCTGAAAAGATGACTAACAGAGGCATCCTCCTCATCTGTATTTAAACCGTTCCTGGTAAATATTTCGATTGTTCGAGCCATTAATTTCAGCCCGTGGAAACTCGCCATGCGTCACCACCTCAGTGGGCGCTCGCGGGAAATGAAGATTTTTGCCCCTCGTCGAAGAGGATCATTTATAACATTGAGGCGCTCAATAAGCTCCCTTTTTGGGACTAGACTCCCTTCGATCTGCCGGACCCTTTCGAAGTAAATGATCTCAAAATTCTGCCAGACCCCCCCTTTTATTAAATATCCTCGAAAGTCTGCCAGACTCCCTCGAATTGGGTATCCTCGAAAAAATGCAGAGAAGAGGAAAAAGTGCATCAGTGACCAACACTGGAGCAACATGGCTCGCCCTCTCCAAGAGTGACCGATTTACAGGC
Organism: Calamus simplicifolius; assembly: GCA_900491605.1. Lineage (NCBI taxonomy): Eukaryota > Viridiplantae > Streptophyta > Magnoliopsida > Arecales > Arecaceae > Calamus > Calamus simplicifolius. Next base: position 1,523,593 of record UESW01004001.1, read on the forward strand.
TTCGGGCGTGATGCAGGGCGATATTCAAAACGCCTGCAACTCAAGAATGATCTAATCTGCGAGAAAAGAATTCGTCCAGGTTTGGTTCGAATCTTGACAAGAAAAGGGGAAAATTTCAAATTTTGATCACTCTCAATCCGAAATTTAAAGGAAGAGCAATTGAATTTTCAATTCAATTGTTTTGAATCAGAAAGAAAACATTCATCTTTATTCAAGAGGAAAAAAAAGGAAATCTAAAACAATGTCTTTCTTCTCTGCCTCTGACGGCCGCCCAAAACCAACTTAAATAAGAGAGAAAACCCTAACATCATAAGTTCAAAAAAATTACAACTTTGCCATTAAAAACGAAAACAGACCCAAAACTCCTATCAGACGAGCCCGGATGGCCAAAATCCACAGCAGCTCATTGCCAACGACAATGACTTTGAATCAGCAGTCCGTTTCCATATGACCAGCCAAGTTTGGGCCCAGTCCGACACATAAAATTTCAAGCCCGTTTGTTCTGCAACCTCTTGGACCTTCGTAGATTATCTGGTGTGGTCTTCCCTGACGTGGCCTGCTGACTCTGGGTTGCTGGTACAGGAACATTCAAGGACTGGTTCGACTGACCCGAACTCTGGTCTGAACTGATGTCCTCATCACTCTCCCCTTCCTCTGAAAAGCTTGACCTCAAGCTCGAATTCTCTCCTGCATAAGGGGTCAGATGCCGAATGTTGAACACATCCGAAATGAAGACATCATCTGGTAACTCAACCCGATAGGCATTGTCACCAAATTTCTCCAATACCTGGCATGGACCTATCTTCTTCGGCTTGAGCTTCGTGAAAGCTCCCTGTGGATACCGCTCCCTCGGTAAGTAAACCCATACCAAATCGCCCACTTCAAAGGACTGTTGCCGACGCTGCTGATCAGCTTTCGCCTTGTATTTGGCGTAAGTCTGCTCCAATTTGGCTCTAACAGTCGCATGTATCTCCTGCAAGTCAGACACTCTATCTTCAACCTTCTGACTCATCTTCTCTGGCGACTCAACTAGCAGAACATCCAAAGGACCTCTTGGCAAGAACCCAAACAGTATCTGAAACGGAGCAAACCCTGTAGAACGGTTCACTGAAGAGTTGAACTCAAACTCAATCTTCGGCAAACACAAATCCCAGCTCCTGAATTCATGCACATTTGCCCGCAACAGATTACCCAAGCTACGATTGACAACTTCAGTCTGTCCATCCGTCTGAGGATGATAAGGACTGCTGAATTTCAACTTTGTGCCCAACTTCTTCCATAGCTCTCGCCAGAAGTGTCCCATAAACTTGCTGTCCCTGTCTGACACTATGGATGCCGGTATACCAAAATGTCGAACCACTGAAGCAAAATATAAGTCAGCAACCTTTGACGCATCAAAAGTGGTTTTGCATGGCAAGAAACACGCCACCTTACTGAACCGATCCACAATCACCATAATCGAATCCAGTCCCCTTGCTGTCCGTGGCAATCCTACAACAAAGTCCATAGAAACATCTCGCCATGGTGCCTCTGGGATAGGTAAAGGCGTGTACATACCTTGGTTCGTGTCTGTCCCCTTCGACTCTTGACACAACCTGCACCTCTTCACAAAAGCCTTGACATCTCGGTCAAGACCAGGCCAATAAAACCGCTGCCGAATCAACCAGGCTGTTTTATCCCTTCCGAAGTGACCCTGGTTATGCAGTTCCTGGATGATCAACACACGAAGAGACGTATCCGGAACACATAAGCAGTTACCTCGAAACAAATATCCATCATGGAGAACGAAATCAGTTCGCTCCCCCGCCTCAATTTTGGCCAAAATCTCCTTGAAGTGCTCATCCACACGAATGTCCTCCCTTACACTCTCAAAGCCGAGAGTGTACACATGCATAGCGCCAATCAACAAGCTCCGCCTACTCAAAGCATCAGCCACTCTATTCAACGTACCAGACTTGTGCTTGATGCTGAAAGTGTATTCCTGCAAGGCACTCACCCACTTCGCATGCCTTGAACTCAGTTTATGCTGATCCTGTAAGAACTTCAGCGCCTGATGGTCTGAATACAGTACAAACTCCCGCTGAATCAAGTAGTGGCGCCAATGCTGCAAGGATCTCACAATGGCGTACAATTCCAGATCATAAACCGAATAAGCCAGTTTAGCTCCTCCCAGCTTCTCACTGAAGTATGCGACTGGTCTTCCTTCCTGGTTAAGCATTGCCCCAATTCCAATCTTCGAAGCATCACAATCCACCTCAAAAACTCTATCAAAATCAGGAAGACCCAATAAAGGAGCTTCGGTCAATCTTACTTTCAGCCCATCAAATGCCTCCTGTGCGGCATCATTCCACCCGAATCTGGCTCCCTTCAACAATTCCGTTAAAGGTGCAGCCAGCTCACTGTACCCCTTGATAAACCTGCGATAAAACCCTGCAAGACCCAAAAAGGATCTCAATTCTGTCAAGGTTGATGGTACTGGCCATTCCACAATTGCATGCACCTTATTCCTATCTCGGAGAATCCCCTCTCCAGTCACAACGTACCCCAGAAAAATCAGTCTCCCAACCATCCAAATGCACTTCTCTGGGTTAGCAACTAACTGGTTCTCACGTAACACTGACAAAACCTGTGCCACATGGCCCACATGCTCTTCGGCTGTCCTGCTGTATATCAAAATATCATCAAAGTAGACAACCACAAATGAGCTAAGAAATGGACGTAAAACCTGGTTCATTACGCGCATGAACGTGCTCGGCGCGTTGGACAACCCGAATGGCATTACCAACTATTCATACAGCCCTTCCTTAGTCTTGAAGGCTGTCTTCCATTCGTCTCCAGGCTTCATCCTTATCTGATGGTACCCACTCTTCAAATCAATCTTCGTGAAGACCTTAGCACCACTCAACTGATCAAGCATGTCGTCCAACCTCGGTATCGGGAACCTGTACTTCACAGTAATTTTGTTAACCACGCGGCTGTCGACACACATGCGCCACGTACCATCCTTCTTCGGTACCAAAAGGGCTGGCACCGCGCACGGGCTAATGCTCTCCCGTACGAACCCCTTGTCCAAAAGTTCTTGGACCTGCCTCCTCAATTCCTCATGCTGCTGCGGTGTCATCCGATAATGAGCCTTATTCGGCAACACTGAGCCCGGAATAAGGTCAATGTCGTGCTGAATATCTCGGAGAGGTGGTAATCCGGCCGATAGCTCCTTTGATATAACATCTCGGAATTCCTCCAAGATAGACACCAACTCCTCAGGAATCATATGTGGCCTTTGCTCCTCTTCCACGCCGAAGTCTCCTGACTTGCTCACCAACGCAAAACAAACATCCTCTCCATCCAAACTCGCATCGAATTCTATGCTTGGTAAACAAATTACTGTATTCTGTCCACTCACTTCCTGAAGCGGCTTCAAAATAACTTTCCTCCCATCTGGACGTAGCATATAACTGTGGGTGTACCCATTGTATACTGCCCTGTTATCAAACTGCCACGGATGCCCCAGTATGATGTGAGTAGCATCCATTGGAACAACATCCGCTCAATAGTTGTCTCGAAATGAGGACCAAAACACAGTGACAACTTACACCTTCGGCTGACCTGAATGTCTGCATTTCGGTTGACCCAACCGAGCTTATATGGATGTGGGTGAGGGTCTGTCTGCAACCCCAGCTTCTTCACAGCCCTCTTCTATCACATTCTCCCAACTGCCGGAGTCTATGATAACACGACATGTTTTGCCAGCCACAAAACATTTCGTTGTGAAGATGTCGTGCCGACGCCAATCCTCATCTGATATCGGCGCCAGACACATTCTTCGTATCAACAAGCTCTCCCCTTGAATATGGTCCGGATCAATAACACACAGCTCATCATTAAATTCCTCATCCTCAGGGAACTCTCCTCCATTTTGTCCTCCATATAATCCTCCATATACAACTGAGCTCGCGCCTTGGAGCATTCATTGGCATAGTGCCCCAAATTCTGACACCGATGGCACCGAATGTTAGCCCTGTTGCTGCCCATTCTCGCCTGAGAACCTGAGGTTCCACTCGACCCTGTTGGTCTTGGAGGTACTGATGCCTGCGGCCTCGCTACTGGAGGCATAAATTTGCCCCCTGAATTCTGCCCTGAACTCTGGCCCGTAGTAAAACCCCCTCTGCTCTGAAACCCCCTGTTTCTCATCAAGCTCTTTTCCACTGCCTGAGCCCTCATATGCGCATCTCCTACGCTATCAATTCGATGCACAGCCAGTGCATCTTGGATTGGCAGCCGCAAGCCATGAAGATACATGGCTATCAATCTCGGTTCAGCCTCAATCAACCGATTTCGTGCAACCAATCGATAAAATTCAGTTGTGTACTCCTCGATGCTCCGACTACCCTGCGTCAAACCATGCAACTTCGAATACAAAATCTGCTCATAGTTCGGAGGCAAAAACTCCCTGTTCATCTCCTGCTTTAGCGCTGCCCATGACGCTAATGGAGGTCTCCCATCCATATATCTACGATAGTGCTGCGCATGCCACCAAGCAGCAGCCCTATCTCTGAATCGAATTGTGACAAGCGGTACCTGCTTGTCTAAGGGCACCTCCTTCAGACGAAAAACATCATCGACCTGAAGGGTCCAATCTACATACTCGTCTGGGTTAATTCCTCCTTTAAACTCTGGAATTTTGACCCTGAAGCCTGCTTCCCACCGATTCTGATTCTCGAAATAGGGAGGTTGATCGACATACCTTGGAAGTCCAACATCAGGCCTCTGTTGCCCTCTTCGAATTGGTGGTGCCTCCAGATTTTCGAAACCCCTCTCCCTACCTTCATCAATTTCATCACGCTCCTCCACGCGAAGGGGTTGGGCACAATTCTGCACCTCCAGCCGCGCCATCATCGCCTGCATGGTTTGCATCATCTGTTGCATCACCTGGTGCTGGTCTCGCATGGCGTCTTGCATAGCATCTCTCACGGCGTCTCTCAGGGATTGATCATTGTTCTTCTGCTCCATTGGATCAAATTTCGGTTAGGGTTGATATTTGGGTTTGGAAGGAATGGATCAAGATGGTAATGGAAGGAATGGATCAAGGCGGTAATGGAAGGAATGGATCAAGGCTCTGATACCAAGTTGATGCAGGGCGATATTCAAAACTCCTGCAACTCAAGAACGATCTAATCTGCGAGAAAAGAATTCGTCCAGGTTTGGTTCGAATCTTGACAAGAAAAGGGGAAAATTTCAAATTTTGATCACTCTCAATCCGAAATTTAAAGGAAGAGCAATTGAATTTTCAATTCAATTGTTTTGAATCAGAAAGAAAACATTCATCTTTATTCAAGAGGAAAAAAAAGGAAATCTAAAACAATGTCTTTCTTCTCTGCCTCTGACGGCCGCCCAAAACCAACTTAAATAAGAGAGAAAACCCTAACATCATAAGTTCAGAAAAATTACAACTATGCCATTAAAAACGAAAACAGACCCAAAACTCCTATCAGACGAGCCCGGATGGCCAAAATCCACAGCAGCTCATTGCCAACGACAATGACTTTGAATCAGCAGTCCGTTTCCATGTGACCAGCCAAGTTTGGGCCCAGTCCGACACATAAAATTTCAAGCCCGTTTGTTCTGCAACCTCTTGGACCTTCGTAGATTATCTGGTGTGGTCTTCCCTGACGTGGCCTGTTGACTCTGGGTTGCTGGTACAGGAACATTCAAGGACTGGTTCGACTGACCCGAACTCTGGTCTGAACTGATGTCCTCATCAGGGCGCCCCCTCCATCGCTCAGGTAGCCCCCATCCTCTTTGGCCATCCGCGCCTGAATCCATAGTTGCAGTAAGGACCAAGTAAACCATCAAAAATCCTTGGCAACATCGAGCGATCTCCGTACCTTGGCAAGGCCAAGTAAAACACCGAGCGATCTCCGTACCTTGGCAGGGCCAAGTAAAACACCGAGCGATCTCTGTACCTTGGCAGGGCCAAGTAAAACAATCGAGCGATATTCTAAAACCTCGGCAACAACTGAGTGATATTTTGAAGCCTCGGCAACAACCGAGTGATATTTCGAAGCCTCGGCTACAACCGAGTGATTATCCAAAACCTCAGCCAAGTCAAATGGCGTATTCTTAAAATGTTATCTAAAGCTCCGGTCTATACGAGTAATCTCTCAAACTCTCTAGCGCAACTAAGACGTCCTATAATACTTCGGCAAAAGTAAGCAACCTCCTTCTACTCAACCGTAAAGACATACGAGCTGTCTCTTGCCAAAGAAATACCTGCTTCGTTCTACAAACGGGATCATGCTTACCGCATAAGTCCCCAGGACCGCCCAGGTCTACCTTTGACCCAAACAGGGATAAACGCTTTCCTCCACTGAGGATCGAACATTGGTCTTAGCAAAAACAAGGTAGCATATGATACAAAAAGCATGATATGGGAGTAGTAACTCTCAAACACAATCACATCGAAAAAGAAGTAGGTGCTAAAAGAAGAAAAAATAAAACTTTCTTTATTTCTTCATCAATGAAAAGAGTTACAACCTCCTAAGAGGTGTTACAAGTGCATCATGGCACAGGAAATAAAAACAAGTAAATAGCTCGGTCGGACTGCTTCAATCAGCTTTGGTTAATAATGATGTTTCTGCATCTGACCCAAGTAGTCAGACAATCCAGTCAGCTCGCCCTGAACCACTGGTTAGGGCCAAGCCGGCCTCCTACGGGTCCTCCGGATGAACCAAGAGATCCAAGAATAGAAAGAAGACCTGTGGACGCCGATGCTGGGGAAGCATTCCTCGGGTGGAATGCTGGGCTGCTGGACGCTGCCCGATTGTGAAAGATAGGGGACCAGCAGGCCCACACTGCTCTCAACTCCCTCTTCACAGGCAAAAGATCCCTCAGCCGGACAAGCTAAGGGACCCAGCCCGAGGGAGAAGGAAAAGTTCATCCTTACCATGGGGATATGCATACTTTGCATTTCTGATGGTCCCCATGGCAAGTGGCAAAGGACACACAGGGAGCGCATACATGCGCTCCCCATATGGTCTCTGCGGACCTCCCGTGCGCTTGCCATATGATCTCCGAAACTCCTCTCTTGAGGACGGACTGCTCTTCAGCGGCTCCTTCATCACCCCAGCTATCCGAGGGAAGTCGACTTGCAAAAGGAGAACTCAGTCTCTCCACTCTCAACCTCAGATACACAGACATCATGAGAACTTCCATAGGAGAACAAAGTCTCGGAAGATAGCCTAACACAGCCCGTTCCCTCCAATTGATAGGCAGATAAGCCCCCAAAATTTGAAACAGCATACCCCATTGCCACGTGGAAGGGCAGAAGAAAAGAATTATTTTCCGGAGTGCGCCAAACACGTTTCCCAAGCCATGACGAAAGGCAAGGGATCTCCCCCTGATATCGAATCAAAAACTTAAATGCATGAGATCAGCTGCAGATCATTGGGATACGGGCAGGCCTGGGAAATCCCCTCTGAAAATGATGCCATCCAATGGCGATCGATTGCTTGTCACGTACACTAAAAAGACCTGCGTTGGAAAAGGCCAACGGAGTAAATGCCCCTGACATGGGCGAAATACTCTCCAACAAAGCCACTTCGTATACCTCGGCTAAAAACATACCCATTTCTCCACTTCGGGCAAGCCGAACTATCTAACCTCGGCTCTAACCAGGATACCCCTGCGATTCTCGACCATTTCCAATCAAGCTATCCAATACTTCGGCGGGGAAAATTCCCTTACCCGCTCCGAGCGGGACTGAACTATGTTCCTCGGCAGCACCGGACTATTTTATGCTTCGGCCGAGCATGCCCATTCTTTACTTCAGACAAACCAGGTAATCCTTATATCTTGGCCTCGATCGAGACGTTTATTCAAGACCGAGCCTAACTAACCTAAGAGCGCGAACGAGTTATAATTTGTTCGTAGTCGGAAGAAAACTTGAGATAAAAGATCAGCCATGAAGACAAACAAATAGAGGTGAAAAACTCGTTCATCAAAAATTTCAGTCATGCCACAAGTCCGAAAAGCAAAAATACACAAGCGACCCTCAAGGATCAGGGGCTGGATCAGTCCCAGCAGTATCCTCAGCAACATTCGAGGAGGCTTGGCTCGTTTCGCCCACTTCAAAAGTCGTCTTTCCTTCAGCGGCAAGCTTGGAGTATCCTTCGGGAGCCGCGGCATCGCTAGAGCCCAAAATTGCATCAAGATCGACGTCTGAGATATTTTCATACTCGACTTCTTCAGCCCCCGGGGTATAGGCCTCAAAAGGTTCAACATCCAAAAAGGAGAGGTCCCATTTCGGATACTCCCGAGATATTCTGGTTCGGACCTCCTCCACGCCAAGCTGAAAAGCCTCGGCACAAGTCGCATCTTGTTCGCCCCAAAGTATGGCGAGATGCCTTTCGGCCTCGACAACTTGGCTCCGGAGTGAGGTGATTTGCTCCTCGGTCTTGGCGACCCGCCCTTCGAGCTCTGAGCTCCTCTGTCGACTCGACGATAGTTCTCCTTGCAGGGTCTCTAATTGGCTTCGGCCCTCTAATTTTGCCTTCTCCATATGCAAACACAAGGTTAGCCGATGCAGCAGTGAGCCGATGGGACGATTAAAAATACGATATCGTACCTCCTTCTCCTGCCGAGCTAATCTCCTGGTTAATTCCTCGACCTCGCCGAAGGCCCTCAGCTTGTCGGCTTCAACCAGCTTGATCCTGTCCTTGAGGTCGTTGATCTTCGACTGCCTGCTGTTAGCTAGCTTCTTCCCTGGACTGGGAGAGCTTGTTGTCAAGCTAGGTCATTTTCTCTTGATGCCATTTGATCTCGTCATCCCTGGCAACAATGCAATGATTTAGCTGCCAGACCTTCTCCTCTGACTCGCCAAGCATTATGTTCAGGCGATTCTTTTCCTCGGCAGCTTCTCTCCTCAGCCTGTCTCGACTTTCGTCAAATTGCTTCTTAGCAATTTCCATTTCTTCAGCATGTCTGGATGTGACCTATGATAACTCCGAGCATACTTCGTTGTACCTCGCCCAAAGCCCACGTAGTTCCTTAACTTCAAGCCATAACCTGGATACGTCATCGAGGGCGGCCTGATGCAATCCCCTCGCCCTTGCCAAGTTCTTGTTGACAATGTTCAGAACTTGCTCAAATTTATCAGACGCCTCTGCTTGAAATCGGAGCTCAGTACTAACTCTCTTGGCCTGGACGCTGGCCCCTGTCGCTAGGCTCAAACGCCAGCACAGTGCCCTAGTGATCAGAGCACTCTGCAAAACAAAACCCAAATAAGAAAGCACGATCAAGGTAATCAAAAAGCACCCACTACTCTGGAATAGCAACTCACCCGGGAGGTGTAAGACCTAGCTAGCTCCATGAGGGTAGAATTGTTGATTTCAGGGAGAAGATGAACATCCTTCGCCACGTTCTACTGACCGAATGCGGCATCGATAAGGTCCAAGTCTGCAAACTCGTTCATCGAGGGACCCGCGCTCGGATACAATGCCGACCTCATCAGAGCAGAGAATGCCTCCTCGATAGCCGAGTCCAAACTACCAGGCTGCCCATCTGAGGGATCAGTCCGGGCAATCTCAGACCGAGAAGCCTTCAATCTTCTGGCCTCCTTTAGCAAAAGTCTGGCCTGCGATTCCTCGGGTATCTCGGCCAGCCCAAGCATCAATGTTCCCGTAGCTTCAGTGGGAGAAGTTTCGGCTGGAAGGTTATCATCCTATTCTCTTTCTTCACCCAAAGGTCCTTCTTCAATCATCGGCACCTGCTCCTCTCCCGCGGGCTCCACCGAAGCCTCAACCTGTTCACCAACTCCTCTAACCTCCTTAGGAGGAAGCTCTCCAGCAGGAAACTCCTCCCGAGCCTCCATTACCGTTGGCCCAACGTCACCACCCTTTAATCCCTCCGAGGGAGGCCCTTCAATGGTAGGCTCACCCTGAACTTCCGACGGAGCCTCATCCGGGCTGTCCACTATCTCCACCACCAAAGGACAAGGGATCCCGGTAACCCTCTCTGAGTCGCCCTCCGCTCTCTGCTCCTCCGTCATGACTGTTGCTTCTTCCCCAATTGAGAGAACCCCTCTCTCGTCGCCGGTGCTCCCACATCCTCTTTTCTGTCCACTATCTCCGGCGAGCGCTCTTCAAAAAGACGAACCCTCTTTTCAGGCTTGCGTCTTTCCCCTCTACTGGCCTCTCTCGGGCGCTTGCCCAACTCCTTCTTTATGCGGCCCTCCAGTGCAGATCTCTTGGCTGCAAGTGCAGTAGGCGAACAATCAGACCGAGATATACTCGTTCGAATGAAATCAATGGAAGGGAGAAAGAAAAAGACTTGCCTTGTACGTCGACAGGCTAAGCCTGGCAGCAAAAAGAGCCTCCTTCGATAGTAAGACATTAGCCGAGAATACCCAACCGTCAAGAAGGACCCCTAAGTCCTTCTCCTGTTCAGATAAGGCTGGATGCGCTTTCATATCCCTAACAGGGTTTCCCCATCCCTGCGGGAAGCCGGAACCGATGTTCCTTTCGGCAATAAAGAATCGAACCTTCCATTCCTTTATGGACGATGGTTTATCCATGATCGTCCTGAATGACCTCCGAGGTCCGATATAGGACCACTCCGAGCTCCTTCTGGACATCAGATGGTAACAAACATGAAATAGGGACAGAGTTGCTGTTACCTGAACCCGGTTACACATCGAGATAAACCCGATGATACTCCGCCAGCTGTTAGGAGCTACTATTATCGGGCAGATGTTATAAAACCTCAAAATCTCTTTCGCTAAGGGATGAAGGGGAAACTGGAGGCCTGCCTTCAGTCTATCTTCGTAAAGAAAGATCCCGCCCTCTAGCTCTTGCGAGACCCTATGCTTAGGCTCCGGCAGCCACAAAATGACATCCGAGGGAATGCCATATTTCTGGCGTATTCTCTCCAAATCCTCAGCAACAATCTCTGAAACCATGTCGCTAGGCTTCACCATGCTGTTGGTTGAAAGAAACGCCAAGCGAGGTTACAAAGGAAATAGGGGAACAATATTATTCTCCAAGAAGAAACAAAAGAGCGCTGTGAACCGAAATGGCGCTGTTATGACTTTGTTTCTCCCCAAAGGTAATCACCTCAAAGAGAAGATAAGGCATTTTAATCGAGGCACCCGGAACTGCCATCGCAGGCGCCGTGAAAATCAAAATTTGATACGTGGCGTTTCCCCAACCTTTGCCCCTAAGAAATGACATATTCATCCTGTAAGGCATGGCGGCCATGCAGCATTAATTAGGGCATCATTACGCAGGCTGTCAAATCTAGACCCCTCCATTCAGATCGTGCCACCTGGAGTTATACTCTCTACGCTCGAACCTACGCTTCGAACTAAGGAGTGGGGGGCATGTGTTGAGGTGTAAAATCGCTGTTGCATTAATAATCGTGCAAGGGGTTAGGATCAGCCCTAAATCCCACTCGCTGTGCAATACCCATTAGAGATGAATCGGCCTCAGTGGATCTAGGCGCTTTAGCCCCTCGGCGAGCCAAGGATTTCCAAGGCACAAATCACATCTTTTGGTCTCAGCCGAGCTATCCATGTCTCTCGGTCTTAGCCGAGCTGTAACATCTCTCGGCCTCAACCGAGCTATTGATATCTCTCAGCCTTAGTCGAGCTATTCCTATCTCTCGGTCTCAGCCGAGCTATTGACATCTCTTGGCCTCAGCCGAGCTATTGCTATCTCTCGGCCTCAGCCGAGCTATTGACATCTCTCGGCCTCAGCCGAGCTATTTCTATCTCTCGGCCTCACCCGAGCTATCCCAGTCTGTCTTCCTCAGCCGAGCTACAACATCTCTCGGCCTCAGCCAAGCTATTGACATCTCTCGGCCTCAACCGAGTTATTCCTATCTGTCGGCCTCAGCCAAGCTATCCCTGTTTGTCGGCCTCAGCCGAGCTATTCCTATCTCTCGGCCTCAGCCGAGCTATCCCTGTCTCTCGGCCTCCGCCGAGCTATTCCTATTCACCGTGCCCCGGCCAGACCCGGGCACTCAAGCACCTCTGCGGAATCCGGCGCGGGAGAGTTCAAACAAAAATCATACCCAAGGGTGGCCTAGAGCCCTGGAGCCTACACCATCTCCAAATCCCAAGATATCGACCAGCTCTCCCAGCTGTCGATCCTCTAACTAACAAGATACGAATCTTACTGACCTTATAACAAACTAGATTCGAATCCTAACGGCTTTCGGACCCACGATGCCCCCAAGGAATCGGGTGATCCTCTATAAATAGAACCGTCTTCCGACTTCTTAGGTATATGCACTTGCTTACTGGCCCACTCTCCATCTACCTCTTGCTCACCCCTTTCCACCATTAACGCTCTGCTTAGAGCTCTCGAAAGGCCACCCCTGGAGAGACTCTTCAGCGAGAGCCTTCTCCTCACATTTGTTGATTGCCAATCCCCGCTGACTTGAGCATCGGAGGGTCTTCCGCGGAGGGCCACCCCCAACGCCTCTCGTGTGAGGACTATTTTGCAGGTCCGCCCAAGAGGGAGCCCATCCTGAAGCTCGATCGCGTCTGAATCGGAGGACAGATTTCAGCAGCAACAAGCATATAAAAGTTTCTTTCTGGTTCCTTTATGTACAATAGATACTGCTATTGTTTTAGGTTCTGCCTAGTTTCTTGTTGTACCAACTTGGATTGCCCTGTTTAATTAGGTTTGACAACAAGTTTTTCTCTATCACACTATCGTGGGAATACCATATGTACCGACAGTGAACCTTGATGTGAACTATGATCAAAACGTTCTACTGAAACAATTGCTTACAGCAGAGTTGGCTACACTTTTTTTTTCTAGTTTTTAGTTGCATTTGTCACTATACAATTTGTTATTTTATAAATTATTCTTAGTAAATGCAGTTTTAAGCCCGATCAAGAATACCGAGTTCACTTCCGGTGAAGACTGGACAAGCAACAATTTGGCCCAATCAAAATTGAAGGATCCTTCAAAGTCTTCAACAAGTATGTATTTTCATCTCTAGGAGATCTTTATTGTGCAACATGAAATTTTTCTTGGGTTGGAAACTAAAATATTGTGCGCAGAAGGAATATATTCTTTAATCTTAACTAGTGAGCATGTACAGCTAAAACTATATAACAGCCAATGTTTATCCTGAACGATTATCCATTTGGTACAGTTAAATCTCTGAAATTGAGTTGGAACCTGGTCTTCTTTTATGCCTGATCCTCTTGAATTAAGATAGCAGCAATCCTACAACTATGAATCGTTCCAACATGTGATTAATACACTAATTTAAACACTTGCTAGAGATTTGAAGAGCAGTGGAATTTTTTCGCTAAAAAATATTCTAAACTTTCATCCTTGATTGACGCCAACTTGATTGGATAAAGCGCGTTTCTTCAACCCCTTGGTCCCCGCTTCAAACCACGGCTGCCGCACCTTTTTCAATATCATGCGACGCCGGTAGAACACACGAAGCCCCCAGCCGTCCCCATTGTGCCCCCATGTGAGCTCACGGGACGAGCGGTTTTTTAAAAATAATAATAATTTTTTTTATTCAAAGCCTAAAAATTAAGGCGAGATTCAAACTTAATAAAAATTTTTATAAACTAACCCAATAAAATTAAAATAATCTTTAAGCCTATGTACATTCATAACTTGATTTAAACTTAATCCTTGGACCTATATCCAGTCTAATATAAGTTAGTCCAATCTTAACTTTGATAAGATCACATCTGAACTCAACATCTATAACTTGTCATGCAAAGGAATTGATTTACCTTTTATATGAAGAAAAGTTATAAAACAATAAACTGTTCAACGATAACTCAAAAATGGATAAATGACTGGTTAATGGTTGATCAACACAAATCACGTTTGTTTCATTTGGCTTGTCCCATAGGAATCTATTGGCATATTTTGTTTCCTTGCATCATCTTGTGAAATGGCACATTTTTGGCACATAATAATTTTTACTTATGCCCCAAGTACAAAGAAAACCACAACCAGCTAGGCAACAGCATCATTGGCCAAGCTGCCAAAGCGTTTGCAATAGAGCAAATTCTTTTTCTAGAATTGGTTGTTGTAATACTGCAATTTCTTAGAAGATTCCATGCTGTATAGCTAAGCACATTTCACTAGCGACCCTTATGTTTTAGTTGGCTCACAAATTTCCTGTACGACTACGACCTGCAGCGACCCTTATGTTTTAGTTGGCTCACAAATTTCCTGTACGACTAGGACCTGCATTGGTGGAAGCTTGTAATATCTGTAATTCATCAAATATTAATTAATCACTTATAATCAATGGGCTTCTCTTTGTGCTCTGTCTTCCCACAAAATAGGATGCTGGCATGTTGCAGACTTGAGCTGCAAACCCACACGAAGCAGTTTTGTCAATTAAAGACCATTAATCTTGTCAAAAAGTTCGTATTTCCTAGGTAACATTGTTGAAAATTTTAGTATATTTTAATATCCAAAAATTTTCTTCAAATGCTTTTTCTTCTTTTCATGAAGCCACTTTTTAGTCGAAAAATCAACCAATCTTACTCTTATATATATATATATGTTTCTCTCTTCCTTGGTTGAATGGTTATGAGAAAGCTCACACACGTGCGAGCAAGGCCAAGCCTAATGCAAATCGATGAAGTCGAATACAGAAACTTGTTAATCGAGCGCGCAAGGGTGCAAATTCTTAATACGTCCGGTGTTTAACTCATTCATTCAAATTGAATATACTCTTAAGAACAGTATCATAATTTCATCTCAAGTATGAATAACAATCAATGTAGGCAAAAGGGCCTATTAAACGAAAAAAAGGGGGAAAGGATCAGAGAAAAGAAGGCAAGTGATTCTTTGCATTGTATCTGCGTCCATGTTTTTTATCCATAATCTTTGACCATCGTCTGCTTGCACGAACATCCAGACATAATAACAAGAAAGTGCACCATGTTTTTATCTGGCTGCAGAGTGTCATTCGATGAATGCTCCAGTGGCCTTAAAATTTGAAAGAGAGAGAATTTTCATGTATCTCAGTAAACAGCACGGGAAGAGCAGCAGCATTATTATCTCGGTATTAATAATAACTATTTTATGTCTTAAATTCTGCTGAGCGAGCCAGGTGGGGTAAGTTGTGCTTGTAGCGGATTTTACAAACTTGAAATACGTTCTTTCTTAACAGAGTCCATTTGGATGCTCCTCTCAAAAATTCTATATATTATTTGTTTGTTTGTTTACAAGGTATGGTCTTTTAAATATGGTGGCGGTGGCCCCTTTTTTTTTCTTAAAAAAAATTATATGTATATAATAAATAAGCTTAGGGGTATAATCGAGTTGAGTCGAGTTGAGTCAATACAGTATCATGCAAGCTCGAGCTCGACTTGACTTTAAAATTTTAAGCTCGAAGCTTGACTCGAGCTCGATCGAGTTTCTTATTTAGAGTTCGAACTCGAGTTCGATAAAATACTCGATATACTCGAGCTTCACTAGACTCGATTCGAATTTCTATATAAAAATTTTAAAATTAAAATAAAATATTTTTAACTAAAAATTCAAAGAAGTTTAAGATTTATAAATACAATGATAGTATAGGTTCAAAATGAAATAATACATCAACTAAATTAAAGATACACGTTTTAAATTAACAATAAAAATATATAAACAAACATTCTTTAGTTTTATATAGTTAGGATAATATTGTAAATGTATAATTATAAGGGTAAAATAGTAAAATTACATAAGCTTAATTAAGCTTGCAAACTTTTCAAGCCGAATATTTTAATACTCAAACTCGACTTGATAATATACTCGAGTAGCTCGAGCTCGAGCTCGATTCGATAAGCAACGAACCGATTTCAAGTATTTTTTGAGTCGATTTTGAGTTACTCGCGAGTTGTCTCGATTCAGTTACATCACTAAATAAGCCATATGAAGAAGCAAGAATAATAAAGAAGACATGTTTGATGTGGTTGTATGCTATAATGAAACTGTAGGTTTACATAGAATTGATAAAAGATATGTATAATAGAGTAATAACTATTGTTAAAATAACAATAGAAAAACTAGTGAGTTTTCAATTACTGTAAGTTTACATCAAGGATCTGCTTTAAGTTCGTATCTTTTTGTATTATTTATGGATGAATTAACCAAACATATTCAAGATAATATCACATGGTGTATGTTATTTACAGACAATATAATGTTGATTGATGAAACTAAATATGAAGTAAATGCTAAGCTAGAGATTTGGAGAGAGGCTTTAGAATCTAAAGGTTTTAAAATTAGTGGAACTAAAACTGAATATATGAAATGTAATTTTAGTCGAAGTAGAAATACAAATGAAGAAGCAGTGAAAATTGTAAGCCAAGAGATACAAAGGAGTAAAAATTTAAAAATTTGGGATCAATTATCCAACAAGAAGGTAAAATA
Organism: Calamus simplicifolius; assembly: GCA_900491605.1. Lineage (NCBI taxonomy): Eukaryota > Viridiplantae > Streptophyta > Magnoliopsida > Arecales > Arecaceae > Calamus > Calamus simplicifolius. The sequence goes on from UESW01004001.1 coordinate 1,540,005, forward strand.
GGTGGAGATGTGAATCATAAAGTTAAAGCAGGATAGGTTAAGTGGAGGAGTGCTTCGGAAGTATTATATGATCGATACATCCCATTAAAATTTAAAAAAATTCTATAAAATCACTATTAGGCCAAATATACTATATGGAATAGAGTGTTGGGCAATACTGAAATAATATATTAATAAATTAAGTATAGTATAAATGCATATGTTAAGATGGATATATGGTAAAACTTTAAAAGATAGAATTAGAAATAAATATATATAAAAAATAATAGGAGTAGCCTTAATTGAAGATAAATGAGAGAAAATCGATTACGGTGGTTTGAACATATACAACGAAGATCTTTAGATGCTCTAGTTAGAAAGAGTGATCTTTTAACAATCCATGGTAAGGATAGAGATAGAGGTAGACCTAAACTAACATAGACAGAAATAATTAAAATATATAAACTATTTATAATTTGAATATCGACTTAGTCCTGAATAGAGTAGAGTAGAGAAAGCAGATTCATGTAGCTGACCTTATATAGTTTGAAAAAGGCTTAGATGAGTTGAGTTGAGTTGAGCTATGCAAAAATAACTCTATAACAATAGGTATTAAAACATTAATAGCATATAAAAGAATAAAATAGTAATATTTCACTAATAATTTATAAATTTTTGAATAGATATTTATAATTAAATAATTTACACAAATCTTTTAATTTATAATAAGCCTACTTAGTTGATCTAGACTTATAATAAATATGCTATGCAGAATTTAAACTTTTAATAATATTTTAAAAATAATTACAAAATCTTATTATTTCAAATTAATCAATTATATAATATTTTAAGCAATTATTTCAATTTAAATATCTTTTAACAATCATGAACAATGCATAATGTATTTTAACTTATGATTAGATTACTTACCCCTTTTAATCATGAACAATGCATAATATACTCTAATTTATGATTAAATTATTTATCTCTCTAAATAAAATTACTAAAAACAAATCCTTGATTTTTTATGTTCAAAGACTCCATTAACTTTCTTGATTTTCTTGATCCCTCAACCTTCACTTTCTTCATCTTTATAAAATATTAATTTATTATCAAAAAACTTTAATTAAGCCTTATTTATAGAGAAATTTTCTAGGTTTCCGCTCTTGATTCTAACATCTTAAAATCAATAAACTTCTCAATTTTTATAAAACATTGATTTATTTAAGAAAACAAAAGAGATAAATTTCTATTAAATATTTAAAAATAAATTTTTAATTCAAAAGTAACTTCTAAGTCATCTAATATAATTTTAAAATATAAAAATTTAAATAAAAATATTTAAAATCATCCTTATTTAAATTAATAATATTTTTAATATATTTAAAATTTAGATAAAAATGTTTATCAGAAAATTATCAATAATGATATATATTTATAAAATTACATTTAACTTCCTTATTAATTTCTAATTTAAATGATTCAAGATGTGCTAAAAGCTAACCAATATTGAACACCATATTTAATATAGGTTCAATCAAAAATTTTAATTATATTATTTTTATATTTTTTATACAAAGGGATCCAGCTGGGGGGAGCCACCATTGTAGACTCAAAAAGATCTCCGTTGATGGTGGACTGGGTTGAAAACGCATGGGCCGGTGAGAATTGTGGCTCTTGGTGTCGACTAGGTAAAGTTTTTTCTACGAGAAAGCCAGGTGCAAGAGTATCGTAACGCAACCTTTAAAGGCGTCGTTGGTCGGATACTAAATCAAGTCCCAGCTAGTATATGGTCTAAGATAATGTTTCAATGGAAAAGCAAGGTTAAATGACTTTTAATTAAACTTTGTTCAAACTGAACTAGTGTATGTGAAGAATGGTATTAATGAACATATAGTCAAAACATATGCATGAACCTAAAGCATTGATGGCATAGAAATTTTTTTTATTATCTGATAACAATAGAAGCATAAAACATACAAAAGCCAAACATCATAATTTTTCTTTAAAGAAAAAGGCTGAGGATTTTATCTTAAAATTATTAAAATTTTAAAACTTTTTTTTACTGCTGAAGATAGTTGAGAGGGATCCAAAATTAAATAAAATTGTTATTATGTTCCCGTTATTAATTGAATAGTCAATAGAGGCTAAAGATTTAACTTGGTCCACGTTTGGACATTAATTAAGCCAAATAAATATCAAGATGATGGTTATGATATTTATTTTGTTGCATTAGGTCATTAAGTGTGCATAACAAAGTTTATTTTGTTATTTTTAGATCGCACTTGTATACGGATAGGTATAACAAAGCTAAGACATCTTTTGTATTTAATGCTCTTATTATTAGTTGGTGTCATTTTTTTTTGTTTTTTTAAAAAGAAAGACTGTGCCATTCTCTAATCCTATTTAAATCTAGTAATAATATGATCGTAAAATTCTTTGATTTAATTTAAAAAATTATGCTAGGTATAAGTATTAGTTGGGAAATGAGTTTAGTTGAATATGCCAGGCGTAAGTATACAAATAATTTAGAATAATAATTTTATTTAAGATTAAAATAGATGCTCTTTCCGATTTGTGAATAGGAATGGCAACGGTACGGGGATGAATCCGAGCAGTCTATATCGGTACCCGTCCCTGTTAAGAAAAACATCTCATTCCCCACCCCGTTAAGCCGTTATAGTTAACGGGGCGGGAATGGGGATATCCGATCGGGCAAACTGGTACCCGTTTGCCAGTTTACATAAAAAATAAAATTATTTTATTAAATTTATAATTTATTAAAAATTAAAAAAAATTAACTAGGATAAGATAGAATAAACACAACAATCAATTGTTGATATTGATACATCTAACACGTTAGCTTTAACATCGTAACAAACCAGATAGGAAATGATCTATCAAATTCTAATTACATTTCAAGAAGAGCAAGAGACGATGGAGTAGTTCAGACTTCAGAATTTCAGATCGACTGCGTGAAAGAGGAAGAGCAAGAGAGGGTGCGCAAGAGTCGTTGAGTTATTATATAAAGCTAACGGGTACGAAAATGGATAAATGGGGATAGGACGAAGAATACCATCCCGTGCCGTTTATCCGTTTAGTCATTAATGAAAATTTTTCGTTACATGTTAAGCAATTTTAAATGAAAAAATTTTGACCTATTAAAAATGATACCAGATAAATAGGAAACGAAAAAATTGCCATCACTATTTGTGAATAGAATATGCCCCTTTCCCTTGCTATGCAAAAGTCTTTGATAGCAGTCGAGGCTTGCGCCATTAGGGACTTCAAAACGATGTCGACGAATCGGTGGCCACAAATGGTGCCATAAAACGACGAACGAAAAAGCCCCATTTCCATCCGCCTTCTTTGCCTCCAAGCGGGGTCCCCACCCCGCCGCCCTCTTTGTAGAAAAAAAAGGGGGTTCACTCTCCAAAACCATCTACAAAAGGGGCCCGTGCCTCCTCCTTCTCCCAGCACTGAAAACTACCCGTCCCCTTTCCCTCGAAATGATAGGGAATACAACAAATATTCCTCTAATAAGATCGCTATTAGTACGGCCAAGCACGCAGTTGCGATATAATCAACAAAAAACACACAGAATAATAATAGGAACCAAAATCAAAGAAAACAATGAGAGAGGAGGATTTTACGTGGTTCACCCAAACTGGGCTACGTTCACGGCGGCACAGGATCTGCAAGGCTTTACTAAGAGTTGAATCAGGTACAAGCCCTCAAAAACACACTCTCTCAGAAACTCTTATGATCTCACTAAAAGATTACAGAACCCCTTTTTTTCTCTCTCTGTAGCACTCAGAGGTCTTCACCGAGCCTCCAATTTATTTTACATGTTCATAACTCCCACACGAGATTTTTGTGGCAGGCGGTTGTAGCTGAGATGACGCCTTAAATCCTCCTCCAAAAGCTCCCTTTCGTGACTTTAGATAATGGCCAAAACATCCTCAACTAACTTCCCAAAATCTATCCAATCTCATGTTTGTTACTTTTGGATAATGACCAAACATTCTCAACTAACTCTCCAAAATCTATTCAAATATCATATTTGTTACTTTTGGATAATGACTGATTTGCCAACTCTTTTGTGAACTCCGATTTGGGGCTTCCTCTTGATGAAATTAATCTCCATCCATAACAATCTTTCACTTGGAGATTAATGACATCATCTTAGATCTACCTTCTTTCTCTATGTCATGCTCTCCTGATCTATCTTTTGGAAAGCTTCACCAAGTTGCAACAGAGACTTAACTTATCTCTGCTCATAACCTTGGTGAACATATCTGCAGGGTTTTTAGCTCCATCAATTTTCTTCAGCTTCAACTGCTCCTCATCCAATGCACTGTGTATGAAATGATACCTAAGCTGAATGTGCTTGGTTCTTGCATAAAATGCTGAATTCCTTGCCAAGTGAACTGCGCTCTCGCTGTCGCTCCATAATGTATTATACTCATGCTCCTTGTCAAGCTCCTCCATCAACCTCTGTAACCAGATCATCTCTTTACTAGCTTCAGTGATCGCCATATACTCAGCTTCTGTAGTTGACATTGCCACTATCTTCTGTAACTGAGCTCACTGCTATATCATCGACAGTGAAAACATAACCAGTGGTGCTCCTCCCACTGTCTCTGTCACTAGAGTGATCGGCATCTACAAATCCCTGTACTTGAAGACTATCACCTCCATAGCACAAACTATAAGTTGATGTACCCCTGAGATATCTCAAGATCCACTTCACTGCATTCCAGTGCTTCTTGCCTGGATTTTGCATGTACCTGCTGACTGCTCCCACTGCTTGTGCGATATCTGGTCTTGTGCAAACCATTGCTGCATTGCATACATTAGACTTCTCACGGCTGAGGCATATGAAACTCTAATCATCTCATCCCTTGCCTTCTGAGTTGTTGGACACAACTGCTTACTGAGCTTGAAGTGTGCTGCCAAAGGTGTTGACACTGCCTTTACATTCTCCATATGGAACCTCTTAAGTACCTTCTCTACATAGTCCTCCTGAGCTAGCCATAGCTTCCGTTGCTTCCTATCTCTGTTGATCCTCATGCCAAGAATCTGCTTCGCCTCTCCCAAATCCTTCATTGAGAACTTCTTTGCCATCAGTTTCTTGAGCACTTCTATCTTCCTCATACTGGAACCTGCTACAAGCATATCGTCCACATAAGGATAAAATAATAAACTCATTTGTAATGTACCTCTAAAAGTACACATAATGATTTGACTGGCATCTGGTGAAGCCTTTCTCTAGCATGAAACTGTCAAACTTGAGGTACCATTGCCGCGGAGCCTGCTTCAGACCATACAAACTTTTCTTCAATCTGCAGACCATGTCATCCTTTCTCCTGACCTGGAAACCTTATGGCTGGTGCATGTACAGCTCCTCCTCTAAATCTCCATGAAGAAATGCTGTCTTCACATCTAACTGCTTTAGATGAAGATCCTCCACTGCTACCATGCTCAGAATCACCCTGATGGATGTCGTCTTGACTACTGGGAAAAAGATCTCCTGAAAGTCAATTCCCTCTTTCTGTGCATAACCCTTGACAACTAACCTTGCCTTGTATCTCTTGGTACCATCGACCTCATTCTTCATCTTGTACACCCATTTGTTGAGCAGAGCTTTCTTGCCAGCGGGTAACTTCACAAGATCCCAAGTCTTGTTTTGCTTTAAAGAGTCCATCTCCTCTTTCATAGCCAACTCCCACTTGACCTTAGCTTCATCCTGCATGGCTTCAACAAAACATTCTGGCTCTCCAGAATCTGTGTACAAAACATAATCATTAGCAGAATACCTCTGTGATGGCCTGATAACCCTCGTGGTCTTCTCAACTGTGGGGACACCGGCTGAGGTACCGATGTATGCATGTGGTTGTCTGTTCCAACCACATCTTCCTCCTCCACATCCTCGGAGTTTCCATCTTCAGTTTGCACTCGGGAATTTCTCCATCTCTGACAGGATCGAATTTTATAAACTCCTGTTTCTTTTTTTCCACTACATCCTTCCTGTCTTTGTAAGTATGCTCTTCATCATAATACCACATTCCTGCTCCGAATGATCTTTTTGTTCTGAAAATCCCAGAGCTTGTAGCCATACTCATCGCCACATATCCAATGAAAACACACTTTGTAGACTTGGCGTCTAACTTACTCCTCTTCTCTTTCTCAATCAGAGAATAAGCAATGCAGCCAAATACTTTAAGAAAAGAAAGTTTTACCTATTTTCCTATCCAAACCTCCTCTGGAATCCCACCATCCAATGCACTGGATGGACTCCTATTGATCAAATACACTGTGATGTCCAGTGCTGTCGCCCAAAAATATGTAGGTAGACCTGAGTCAAACCTCATACTCCTCTCTCTCAAGAATGGTCCTGTTCATTCTTTCTGCCACACCATTCTGCTCTGGTGTCCCTGGGACGGTCTTGATCCTTCTGATTCCACACTCTGCATAGTAGACATCAAACTCTCTGCTGCAGTATTTACCACCGTTATCTGTCTTGAGACACTTGAGACTTGCTCCAGTCTGGCTTTCACACATAACTCTCCATCTCTTGAAGATGCCAAAGACCTCAGACTTTTTTTTCATAGCAAACACCCAGACTTTCCTGTTGAAATCATCTATAAACGTGACAAAGTACTTATTGCCCGCATATGATGCCACTGGTGCTGGACCCCAGACATCTGAATGAACCAACTCCAGCCTTTCAGTCTTCTTCTGAGTTCTTGCTAACTGAAAACTCACTGCTTTCTGCTTACCATAGATACACTCTTCACAAAACTCTAGATTCACCTTCTTTAGCCTAGGTAGAAGCTCTCTCCTGTGTAGAATATTCAATTTCTTCTCATTAAGATGACCGAGCCTCCTATGCCATAATGTAGTCACTGTACCCGTGTCTCCTACTGCCACTGAAACTGAACTCTCACTGTCTGCCAAGAAGTAGAGAGTGCCTGTCCGCTTCCCTTTGACAACAACCATAGACCTTTTAGTAATTTTCCACTGAGAATTTCCAAAAATGGATACATAACCCTCAACATCAAGCTGACTGATAGAAATTAGGTTTTTCTTTAACTCTGGGATATATCTGACTTGTGCAAGTCTCAATTCTCCGCCTGTCACTGGCTTCAGTACAATTGTTCCTCTACCAATAATTCTGCACTGTTGTCCATTGCCAACTGTGACATGACCAAAATCTCCTTGGACAAAATCCAAAAATAGATGTCTCTTTGAGCTGCAATGGTAAGAAGCCCCTGAGTCTACAAACCACATATCTGAGTTTGCCCCATCGCCGGCTGACAGGCACACATCCTCAAAATTTCGCTCAATAGTATTCACAACATTTGTTTCCTGACCTTCTATCTTGCTCTCTGCACCTTTTTCCTTCTTCTTACCCCAACAATCCTTGCTCATGTGACCTTTCTTCTCGCAGTTCCAACACTTCATGGGAAATCTCCCTTTGGACTTTCCTCTGCTCTTGGACTGGCCTTTCTCTGACTTCTTCCTCTCCTGTGATCTTCCTCTGGTATCCACTATGAGTGCAGTACTTGTAGAAGTCCCACCCACAGCCTTTCTTCTTATCTCATCATTCAATATATAACTAACTGCATCATTGAATGTAAGGATACCTGATACCGAGTTGCTGATTGTCATCACAAAATTATCCCAACTCTCTGGCAAGGAACATAAGAAAAGAAGCGCCCTGAATGAATCATCAAAAGCAACAAAGACTGACTCCAATTGATTAATCATCGAGTTGAACTCGTTCAGATGCTCCGTCACTGAACTATTCTCAGCCATATTCAAATTGAAGAGCTTTTTCATGAGAAATATCTTGTTTGAGGTGGAAGGTTTTTTATACAGCTTTGTTAAAGCGATCATCTTATCCACGGTGGTCTTTTCCTTTGCAATATTATACGCCACTTGAGGTGTCAACGACAATCTGATCGTGGCCAGGGCTTTCCTATCTAGAATTATCCAATCTAAGTCGCTCATTGAATCCGGCTTCTTTCCCTCTAATAGAAAGTAAAGATCCTTCTGATATAGGTAGTCCTCAATTTGCATCCTCCACCATCCAAAATTGTGATCATTGAATTTTTCGATTTTGATCTTGTCTTCTACCATCACTATATTGATTTGTCCGACTGTAATAATATGAAGAAAACCAAGCTCTAATACCAATTTGATAGTGAATAAACAAATATTCCTCTAATAAGATCGCTATTAGTACGACCAAGCATGCAGTTTTGATATAATCAACAAAAAATATATATAGAATAATAATAGGAACCAAAATCAAAGAAAACAGCGAGAGACAAGGATTTTACGTGATTCACCCAATCTGGGCTAAGTCCACGGCGGCACAGGATCTGCAAGGCTTCACTAAGAGTTGAATCAGATACAAGCCTTCGAAAACACTCTCTCAGAAACTCTTATGATCTCACTAAAAGATTATAGAACCCCTTTTTTTTCTCTCTCTGCAACACTCAGAGGTCCTCACCGAGCCTCTAATTTATTTCACACGTTCGTAACTCCCACACGAGATTTTTGTAGCAGGCAGTTGCAGCTGAGATGACGCCTCAAATCCTCCTCCAAAAGCTCCCTTCGGTGACTTTGGATAATGGCCAAAACATCCTCAACTAACTCCCCAAATCTATCTAAATCTTATGTTTGTTATTTTGGATAATGACCAAAACATCCTCAACTAACTCCCCAAAATATATCCAAATCTCATGTTTGTTACATTTGGATAATGACTGATTTGCCAACTCTTTCGTGAATTCTGATTTGGGGCTTCCTCCTGATGAATTAATCTCCATCCAAAACAAGAAAATCCACAAGCCTCTTCTAAACAGATTACAGCCCTCTCAGGGCCGAAATGGCCGAAATGCCTACAACTTCTGGACGTTTTAACGGCGATCTCCCTAATCAAACTGAAGTCCTCCGAACCGCCATGCCATTTATAATGTAGCTGGCTTCTCCGCAGCTGCGTTGGTACACTTCCGTATGCGGATCCCATAAGGCATTCTTCAAGTTATATGCTCTCGCTAAATTCATCCATCTCATCCTTGCTCTTCCGATTATGGCCTATCTCATGGCACTCTTGACCGGTATCCTGAGCCCCCCAACCTCAAACACGATGAAGCGTCTCATTGGGGCTACACTGGCCTAGTCGTTCGCCTTCAGCCTTGCGACTGGTCTCTGCTTGGCGGCCTGATCCCCAATATCTATCATCTTATCTATGTGGTTCGCTGCGTCCGATTTCGCTAAATAAGAGGGAGTGCATGGAGTCATATATGGGTGTCTTCATGGGTATCTTCCTGCTTGCATCTATTATGTTGTAATCTAAACTATCGCCATATATATTATGGTGATATTTATAATAATCACAATGAATCATATGCTTCATCGTTCGTTAGCGAATGCTAGTTTATGTACTATTGCACAAATTTTATTATGACATTTTCTGCTTAACATTATAATAGTCATAGGCATTAGACTTGGATGGAATTAGCCCATGCAAACGGTCAAAATTGGATTAAATTTTTTATATTTGATAAAATTACTTTTTTATCAATATAATTTAAATATGATTTTTTCTTTTTAAGTTTTTTTAAACTTTATATTTAAATTGTTTCTCTCTAATTTTTCTCTCTCTTTCTTTGGCCTGTTATTTAGTCTAATTTTTTTTTCTCTAATTTTTTTGGTTCTTCTTTCAACCAGTCACTCTAGGATAAATTTTTCTCTTCTTTTTTGACCCATTATTTTAGTATAATTTTTTTCTCTTTCTAAATTTTTTCTCTTTTTTTGTCGGTCACTCTCGTCTAAATTTTTCTCTTTCTTTAGTCCGTTACTTTAGTTTAAATTTTTCTCTCTTTCTTTGATCGGCCACTCTAGTATACATTTGTTTAGCCGGGTCTCTCGTCTATCCTTGATCCCTTCTTCCCAACACGATAACAACTTTGATTTTCTTTTCTTCTTTTCCCTTTTTCTTTTCATTTTTTTATTCTTCACTTTCTTCTAAAGCTCCAAACAGGTCCTCATTGTAACTGTGAATTAGGTTTTTCATTTTACTTTAGCCTTTCCTTTCCCCTTCCCTTATTGCACAAATTTTATTATAATATTTTTATATTATATAAAATTATTTTTATCAATATAATTTAAATATTATTTTTAGAAGTTTTTTAAACTTAATAATTAAATTATTTTTCTTTAATTTTTTCTCTTTCTTTGGCCCATTATTTAATCTAATTGTTTTCTCTATTTTTTATCTTTTTCTTTAATCCGTCACTCTAATGTAAATTTTTCTCTCTTTTCTAAATTTTTCTCTTTCTAATTTTTTTTTTTTTCTTTTTTTTACAAAAAAGGAAGAAGGGATTGCTTTAGGGTAGCACCTTTCCGAAGGCTTCATCCTCGTTAGAAAATATTTCATATAAGGTGCTTAAATTTTTTGCAATCTTTTTTCATCCAAAATGAATAGATTAATTTGGTTCCAACCCAAATGCCAAATAATCAAACGAGAAAATAATAAAAAAAAAAACCCTAGCTCCTTACCCACCCCGAATGACGCGTGCCCTAAGGAAAAATTCTAGGCCCCAGCCACCCGGGTGGTAATTTTTTTTCTTTCTTTGACCTGCCGTTCTCGTTTAACTTTTCCTCTTTCTTTGAAGTTTGACTCGTGACCTTTTCTTTCCCCTTCCACACCCCACCCCCCGGGCTTCTTTTTCCCCAAAGCCCTATTTCTCTATTTTACCCGGCCCTCTTGCCCTGTCCTCCGGTACCGATGTTTCTCGCCTGCCCACCGCTATGGCACCGTCTGTCGTTCACTCGTGCCACATCCAGCATGATCTACTCTGAGGTCCCTACTCTTCTCTCTCCGCTTTGGCGCCGACCGTCCTCTTCCGCTCATCGCTGCTGTGCCTTCTCGTCTACCTCGTACCTTCCAAATTCACCAAGGTGATGATAAAAAATACTTACTTTTCTTTTTGTCGTTAGTATTGAATCCTATTTTAGCTATCGTTTTTGTTCTTTTTTTTCAAAATTTTCTTCTTCGGACACAGATTTTGGGAGGAGAAGTGGACTGGTTATCTCCGGATCGGCTTTTAAGTTTAGGAAAGATATTAATCAGGGCATGAAAACCCTAATTTTAGTGACTCTCTATTATTTCAGTTCATATATAAGCTGAAAATTTTCAATTTGTCGGGGAACACTAAATTCAAAGTCTCCTCCGTCTTTTGTTTTTCTACTGCGGCAGCAGTGGAGGTTCATAGCTTGCTGTCATAATAAGACGTGAAACTGTTATCAACTGGAACGCTTATTATCAATCAAGACGTGTCATCAGATGCTTGGATTTTTGACTGTTATGAATCCGTGATGTCTGATGTCTTTGATTGATTTTTCTTGACCACTTTTTCGTTCTGAATCTTGCACCATACTCATATTTATAATAGGCGAACATTTCTTGTGAAGTTATGGTCTTTTCCGATGGTCCTTAATTTGTAGGTCCTGGATTAAGGGCCGGTTGTGGCAAAGTGCGCATCTTGTTGTCTGGGTTGGGTCTGCGACTGAGGGGAGAGGAATGCGGGCATATCAGGCATTCAAATATTAGAGAAACTTCTCATAGCAAGTGATTATGGGAAATGATTGATTGTGGGTAAAGTTGTTTGTCTTCAAACTACGGTGGTAGCTTGTACATGATCTAATAGATCTGTCAGAATAAAGCAAGACGATGGTGCACTTTCTAATGTTTGATAGGTGATTGAAGCAACTAGGAATGCTTTGATGTTGTGCTTGACTATTGCATTTTATTGAACTTAAACGTTAAGAGAAGTCTAGAATGTGTGATTAGATTTCGTAGAGCTAATGTGCGATGCCATATTTGTGACATGCAGATAAATGGTTTGCTTCTCCAAGTAATGTTAACAGATGCAATATTGGAAACAAAACAGATAACATTTGACATAATGCATGCTCCTTGTTCATTAGGCAGGTAGGATAATTAAAGACAGAAACAGACTTGAGATGGAAAGTAAGAAGGAAAACAAGAACAAGGGCCTCATGTGTGCTATTATCTTGCTTGCAAATTGTCACGCCTTGAACCCCATCATCAGGAGTTGGCCCAGTGAAGTATGCAAAGCCTTTAATTCTAAATTGTAAAATAGCAAAACGTACACTAGTGGTTCCATAATTGAAAAATAACTCTGTAAGAAATCTCTATCCATGGACACTAGCATGAATAATAATATGTAAGCAATAATATAATCAAAATAAAATATTATAGCACTGATATTAACTATTTTATATGCCAGCATTATGATGTTCAAATTTAAATATGCAAATCCAATTAAAATAGCATGGTGTTCACATTCATAACTCATAATATAGATCATGATAGTATAATCAAGATAATGACATGTATGCAAATTTCATAATTCAAATAATACCATGATTCCATAATAATTCCAGGATTCATAATTTCAACTCTCTATACAATCTAAGGACACAAATTGCTCAAAAATCATGATTTATGGACATCGAAATCTCATGGGGGTGTTGCACCTATGTCCAGTGCTTGAGAAGCTCATTTCTAATAGTATTGTGGAAGTATTATATAGTATGGATTACCTTAATTTCTGATATTTCATCTGACATAAAACAACACATTTTAATTGTTACATCATCCAATTTGTAGATCAAGCCTTTTAGACCCCCTAAAGAAGAAAGAAGCTTAAAAAAATTCATGGGAGTCTTTCTTTGTTATCTTGATCAAGGAACTATTGGAATCAATGTTATCTCGAATAGAAACAAGAATAAGAGTATTCAGAATGAGTGGACACAGGTTTAGGTTGGTATAGCACAGTACAAGCTTTTACTGCTCCCTATCGGTCTGCACTAGTGCATATCTCTCCAAAATACAGGTGCTACTTGACGTGCTGGTAACTTGCTAGCATGCTTTGCATGTGGACATGTTACAGCATGGATGAATACGTTGATCCTTGTGGGTATGGGCTTATTGCATTAAAGCTAGTTGTAAACCCTTAGATGCATCTGCAGTCACCCTTTCTCATGCCAACATTTTTCTTCATAAAGTTGACTACAATTTAAAACAGTAAAAATGAGTAAATTGGTTTCTTAAATATTTGTCTATGTGCAAGTGGATTCATTTGGTTCATTAAATTTAATCATTCAGGTGGCTTATCTTAAAGACACGATAGCAAGAACATATGAGGAAATTGAATAGTTGCAGCTGCTCAAAGATCTTAGTACCCAGTTATAATGCAAATGGTGAGAGAGATGGTAATGACTTGCTATGTCACTCTTGTTCTGCTCCCGGAATTCTGCCCCTAGCTGGAATCAACCAACAGAGTCAGCAATTGTCAGGTACAAGGCCAGTGAAAACTACTCTCAAAGCTGCTTCATGTTCTGATCATTGCTTTAGAATTCAGTGTGAAGCATTCTGATTTGAATGGAAGTGATGCAGGTGAGAATCTTCTGCTGATGCTGATCTTTTGGGCTCTGGTGAGGCAGATTCAGAAGAAAGATCAATTGACATATCTGATGATGGTTTTTAATGGGAACAAAAACTGATTGTTCTATAAACTCTGCCATCGAGTCTACTCTGCTTAAGCCAGGCAGACCAGCATAGGTCCAAACAGAGAAGAGGTATGTTCATTTTTTTGGGAGAATTGCGGGCATTTAGTAAATTATGACTGGTTGAAGTAATAGTTCGATGCCTCAGCTTTATAGTTATAATCTCATGTCTCAATAAATTTTTAGGAGAATTCCTAGACATAAAAAGAAATGTGACAATTGAAACATGTCTCAACTATAAAGTGGATAAATGGAGAATAAAAGGCACATGTACGGTTAGTTTTCACCAATTTATGCCCATTTATAGTATTTTTAATGGAACAAATATTTGTTGGTTACTATTTATCAATTTAATTATTATTTTATGAAAAATGATTTAGAATAAATGAGGATAAACTTTAATATTGTGGACGTAAAAATATAAAAAAAGTTCTCTTATTTTTAATTCCATGAACTCCAATAGCAGACTTGCAAAGTTTACCATACAAGATTTATTAGTCATAAATAATTTAAGAACCATTCATGGTAAGGATAGAGATAAAAGTAGATCTAAACTAACATGGACAGAAATAATTAAAAAAGATATAACTATTTATAATTTCAATGTCGATTTAATCCTGAATAGAGCAGAGTGGAGGAAGCAGATTTATATAACTAACACCATGTAGTTGGGAAAAGGCTTAGATGAGTTGAGTAGAAGTAATTTAAGAACCATATAGTCAAAAAAAAATTATAGAAAATGGCTATACATATGATTTAATATGTAAATTGTTAGGAATAAATTTTTAATTCCAACATAAATAGCATATCAAATTGAATCTCATGATCAAGTATTGTGTAGTCTATTATATGGATCTAAATCTTGTGATCCTAAACTGAACCTGATATGAAGATAGGATCCTGATAATTTAAGGCCATTTGATCTGAGTTATAAGGCCAAGATCATGGATTGTAAGATTTTCATAACGGTGTGTATAACTCCAAAAGTACTTGCTTATTATAACTATGCAAGAAGTTTGAAACCTATATATCTGCTTCTTTGAAAATCTATAATTTGCGAATATTCAGTTAAAAAACTGAAACTTGTGTATATGCCCCTATATTTAGATGACATCTTTCAAATGAAGAGTAGTAATGTTACTGTATTATTTATTATTTTTTCCTTTTGAGGACTTTGCATGGGTACGCTTCAAACATGCCTAATTACTTATTTAGTTGTTATACATTTATGTTGTTGGTAAACCATTTTAAATACGACCTTCAAAATAATCAAAATTGCACACTTAAGGACCAAATAGCCCATAAAGAAGTTAAATTGCCTTTTAAACCAACGAAACTAAAATTAGAACGCAAAAACGGATTCAACATGACAAAAAGAATATATGTGCAAATTTTGGACATTTGGAAGGGCACATGTGCGCATTCAGCTTTTTGAAGGTTAAAATAAGGAAATTTTGATGATGGAATTTATGCAAAAATCCTATTTTTAATTTTTTAAAGCTATTTAATTCTTTTTAATTTCAAGACCAAATTTGTGATATTTTCCCTTTTTTCCTTCTATAATCATTCTTTTGTATGTTTGTCTTCCTTCAATTGTCTCTTCTACCACTTGTTACTGACTGCCTTCTTTTTTTCTATAAATGTTATGACTTCATGCATAATGATAATATGTTACCTAGCATAAAAAGATTTTAAGCTCATCATGACAAACCTCCCTTTTTTGTGTAAAATATTTTGTAGCCTTTTATAATAAATAAAAAAAATTGCATTTGTCTAAAAATGAGAAGTCTTGTTTTGATTGAGCATATATTAAGTTTCCTTCTGATTCCTTTTATGTACAATAGATACTACCATCAATGAAGTCTTGAACTAAGGTTTTTTTACATGAACCTGTAGTGATGATATCATTCCAGTATTAAGATTGGGTACACTTCAGGGATTGTACCAGCCTCTACTGAGTAGACTTGATAGGTTCGGCTTGGTTAGTTGTTGTTCTGACTTAAATTGCCCTGTTTCAAGCGATGGGATAGTTAGGTTTGAGAAAAAGGGTTTCTCAACCATGCATTGATACAAGGGCTGTATTACACTATATTGGGCATGTTTAAAGAATTTGTTTCTTTGATCGTCACTAAAACCTCGCATTTATTGACATAAAGCTGATAATTTGAATTCCGAAAATAAAACATAAGGATTTATTGCAAGAAATATTTAGATAATTTAATATTTGTTCTTTTCGCATGTATTCTTGGTGATCGCTTGAGCTAACTATAACGCTGCTTTGTCATTACATCCGTTCTTGAAATTGGGCAATAAAAACTAAAAAAATTGACTTTAGTTTCAAGAAACATCATTTCCTTAACGTGTCAAAAATTTCAAATATTTGCTCTCTTTTTTTTTTTTCAAGAATACAACAGCTCAAAATACTTGCTCTTTCTTTTTCACCCACGGAACGATACATCAGTTTCCAAAGAATAAAAGCAAAGTTCCAGTGATGATCAAAGAAACAAAACCAAAAAAGATTGCCCAATTGAAACATACAAAAAGAAAAAAAAGGATGATAGAATCCGGCATAGCTGAGAAAAGAAAACCAAGTAGAGATGAAAAAAAAACTCACAAGGGCTTAAGGAGAGTTGGGGTACTTAGGGAGGAGACCGACGGCAAGCTTGCGCGTGGTCTTGAACTGTCGAGAGTCGATGGCATCCCATATCGGTCGGACCTGCCGCTTCGGGATCCCTCCGGCAAGCCCAAACTTGGATGCCATCGGCGCCGGACAGAGGCTTTGCCGCTAAGGTTTTCGATGAAGGGGGAAAAAGGAGAGGAAAAAAAAAGCTAGGGTTTATCGTCTCGCTCCTCATCATGGCCTCCAACAAGCATGGCGATTGGAAGAATGATTACTATGAGGAATACAGGTAAGGGACCAGATTTGGTAAATTTTTTGTCCTTATTTTTTGATTTCTATTGCTATGAGGATTACCTTATTTATACGGCCTCGCTTCCAAACCTTGGATTCCCCTTAATATTTATACGGTCGAGGCATCGCAGGCGGATGTTTTTCTTCAACCTCGCTCTAATCTCCATCTTGGTCTGTTTTTCTCCTTCGATTCCCCCCATGGCAGCGGCAGCGTGCTCCCTCGGTGCCAGGAGACAGATTCTGAAGCGCTCCTCTCGGCGGGCCCTTGGAACGCTTTACAACCGGCCCGCATTGTTCAACCTCCTCTCTCTCATATCCGTCTCCGTCTGTTTTTCTCCTTCGATTCCTCCCATGGCAGCGGCAGCATACGAGGACAGTACCGGAAGACACTTTCCGAAGTGCTCCCTCGGTGCTAAGAGACATATTCGAAGCGCTCCTCCCGGTGGGCGCGCATGGCAGCGGCAGCGTATGAGGGCGGTGCCAGAAAACACTTTCCGAAGCGCTCCCTCGGTGTCATGGGACATATTTCGAAGCGCTCCTCCCGACGGGCGCGCATGGCAGCGGCAGCGTACGAGGGCGGTGCCGGAAGACACTTTTCAAAGCGCTCCCTTGGTGCTAGGAGATAGATTTCGAAGCGCACCTCTCGGTGGGTGCGCATGGCAGCGGCAGCGTATGAGGACGATGCCGGGAGAAACTTTCCGAAGCGCTCCCTCAGTGCCAGGAGACAAATTTCGAAGCGCTTCTCTCGGCGGGCGCGCATGGCAGCGGCAGCGTACGAGGGCGGTGCCGGGAGACACTTTCCAAAGCACTCCCTCGGTGCTAGGAGACAGATTTCGAAGCGCTCCCTCGATGCCAGGAGACAGATTTTGAAGCGCTCCTTCCGGCAGGCCCCTGGAATGTCTTACGACCGGCCCCCAAATGCAGCTCCTGGCCTCCTCTGGGACTGCCACCTGGCTCCGGTGAAGAAAGGGGTGTTCAAACTTGTCGATCCTAGTTTTGGTTCTAGTTTTCTATTTTTTGCTGATGCTGATTCTTCTTTCAATCCGGGCAGCAACTCTTCTCTTCCATCCATAAATACTAATACGTTGGATTTTAGTTCTGTACCATCCACTTTTGGTTCTGTTGCACCTTCGTCATCCATAGGAATTTCATTTGGATTGTCTGTCCCCTCTTCGGATAGTTTACCTTTTAGATTTGACATATCATCTGGGCCTGCATTCTTATTCACTTTAGCTAAAACTGCTGCCGAAAATGATCCAATGAATGTAGATTATAGCAGCATGATGGATATTGACACTGTAGATTATAGCATCGGATCATTTTCGGCAGCAGTTTTAGCTGAAGTGAATGATAATGCAGGCCCAGATGATGTGTTAAATCTAAAGGGTAAACTATCTGAAGAGGGGATAGACAATCCAAATAAAATTCTATAGATGACGAAGGTGCAACAGAACCAAAAGTGGATGGTACAGAACTAGAATCCAACGTATTAGTATTTATGGATGGAAGAGAAGAGTTTCTGCCCGGATTGAAAGAAGAATCAGCATCAGCAAAAAATAGAAAACTGGAATCAGAACTAGGATCGACAAGTTTGGACATCCCTTTCTTCACCGGAGCTAGGTGGCAGCCCCAGAGGAGGCCACGAGCCGGCACTGAGGGAGCGCTTCGGAGAGTGTCTTCCGGCATCGCCCTCGTACGCTGCCGCCGCCATGCACGCCCGCTGGAAGGAGCGCTTCAAAATCTGTCTCCTAGCACCGAGGGAGCATTTCGGAAAGTGTCCCGGCACCGCCATCGTAAGCTGCCGCAGCCATGCGCGCCCGCCGGAAGGAGCGCTTCGAAATCTGTCTTCCGGCACCACCCTCGTATGCTGCCGCTGCCATGCGCGCCCATCGTGAGGAGCGCTTTGAAATCTGTCTCCTAGCACCGAGGGAGCGCTTCGGAAAGTATCTTCCGGCACCGCCCTCGTACGCTATCGCTGCAATGCACGCCCGCCAGGAGGAACGCTTCGAAATCTATCTCTTGGCACCGAGGGAGCGCTTCGGAAAGTGTCTATCAGTACCGTCCTCGTACGCTACCGTTGCCATGGAAGGAATCGAAAGAGAAAAACAGACGGAGGCAGAGATAAGAGAGAGGAGGTTAAACAATGCGGGCCGGTCGTATAGCGTTCTAGGGGCCCACCGGGCGGAGCGCTTTAGAATATGTCTTCTAGCACCGAGAGAGCACGCTGCCGCTGCCATGGGAGGAATCAAAGGAGAAAAACAAACCGAGACGGAGATTAGAGCGAGGTTGAAGAAAAACATCTGCTTGCGACGCCTCTCGACCGTATAAATATTAAGTGGAATCCAAGGTTTGGAAGCGAGGCCGTATAAATAAGGTAATCCTCATAGCGATAGAAATCAAAAAATAAGGACAAAAAATTTACCAAATCTAGTCCCTTACCTGAATTCCTCATAGCGATCGTTCTTCCAATCGTCGTGCTTGTTGGAGGCCATGACGAGGAGCGAGACGATAAACCCTTGCTTTTTTTTTTTCCCTCTCCAACGAAAACCTTAGCGGCAGAGCCTTAGCCCAGCGCCGATGGCGTCCAAGCATGGCGATTGGAAGAACGATCGCTATGAGGAATACAGGTAAGGGACCATATTTGGTAAATTTTTTGTCCTTATTTTTTGATTTCTATCGCTATGAGGATTACCTTATTTATACGGCCTCGCTTCCAAACCCTGGATTCCCGTTAATATTTATACGGTTGAGGCATCGCAGGCAGATGTTTTTCTTCAACCTCGCTCTAATCTCCGTCTCGATCTATTTTTCTCCTTCGATTCCTCCCATGGCAGCGGCAACGTGTTCTCTCGGTGCCAGGAGACAGATTCTGAAGCGCTCCTCCCGACGGACCCTTGGAACGCCTTACAACTGGCCCGCATTGTTCAACTTCCTCCTCTCTCTCATCTCCGTCTCGGTCTATTGTTCTCCTTCGATTCCTCCCATGGCAGCGGCAGCGTACGAGGACGGTACCGGAAGACACTTTCTGAAGTGCTCCCTCGGTGCCAAGAGACATATTCGAGGCGCTCCTCCCGATGGGCGCGCATGGCAGTGGAAGCGTACGAGGGAGGTGCCGGAAGATACTTTCCGAAGCGCTCCCTCGGTGCCACAAGATAGATTTCGAAGTGCTCGTCCCGACGGGCGCGCATGGCAGCGGCAACGTACGAGGGCGATGCCGGAAGACACTTTTCGAAGTGCTCCCTTGGTGCTAGGAGATAGATTTCGAAGCGCACCTCCCGGCGGGCGCGCATGGCAGCGGCAGCGTACGAGGGCGGTGCCAAGAGACACTTTCTGAAGCGCTCCCTCGGTGCTAGGAGACAGATTTTGAAGTGCTCCCTCGATGCGATTTCGAGGCGCTCCTCCCAGCAGGCCCCTGGAACGCCTTACGATCGGCCCCCAAATGCGGCTCCTGGCCTCCTTTGGGACTGCCACCTGGCTCCGGTGAAGAAAGGGGTGTCCAAACTTGTCGATCCTAGTTTTGGTTCTAGTTTTCTATTTTTTGCTAATGCTGATTCTTCTTTCAATCCGGGCAACAACTCTTCTCTTCCATCCATAAATACTAATACGTTGGATTCTAATTCTGTACCATCCACTTTTGATTCTGTTGCACCTTTATCATCCATATGAATTTCATTTGGATTGTCTGTCCCCTCTTCGGATAGTTTACCTTTTAAATTTGACATATCATCTGGGCCTGCATTCTCACTTCAGCTAAAATTGCTGCCGAAAATAATCCGATGAATATAGATTATACCAGCATGATGAATATTGACACTGTAGATTATAGTATTGGATCATTTTCGGCAACAGTTTTAGCTGAAGTGAATGATAATGCAGGTCCAGATGATGTGTTAAATCTAAAAGGTAAACTATGTGAAGAGGGGACAGACAATCCAAATAAAATTCCTATGGATGACGAAGGTGCAACAGAACCTAAAGTGGATGGTACAGAACTAGAATCCAACGTATTAGTATTTATGGATGGAAGAGAAGAGTTGCTGCCCGGATTGAAAAAAGAGTCAGCATCAGGAAAAAATAGAAAACTAGAACCAGAACTAGGATCGACAAGTTTGGACACCCCTTTCTTCACCGGAGGCAGGTGGCAGCCCTAGAGGAGGCCACGAGCCGCATTTGAGGGCTGGTTGTAAGGCGTTCCAAGGGCCCGCCGGGAGGAGCGCTTTGAAATCTGTCTCATGACATCGAGGGAGCGCTTCGAAATATGTCTCCTCGCACCGAGGGAGCACTTCGGAAAGTCTTCCGGCATCGCCCTGGTATGCTACCGCTGCCATGCGCGCCCGCCGGAAGGAGCTCTTCGAAATCTGTCTTCCGGCACCGCCCTCGTATGCTGCCACTACCATGCGCGCCCGTCGGGAGGAGTGCTTTGAAATCTGTCTCCTGGTACCGAGGGAGCGCTTCGGAAAGTATCTTCCGGCACCGCCCACGTACGCTATCACTGCCATGCACGCCCGCTGGGAGGAGCGCTTCGAAATCTGTCTCATGGCACCGAGGGAGCGCTTCGGAAAGTGTCTATCGGTAATGTCCTCGTACGCTGCCGCTGCCATGGAAGGAATCGAAGGAGAAAAATATACGGAGACAGAGACGAGAGAGAGGAGGTTGAATAATGCGGGCCGGTCGTATGGCGTTCTAGTGGCCCGCTGGGAGGAGCGCTTCAGAATCTGTCTTCTAGCACCGAGAGAGCACGTTGCCGCTGCCATGGGAGGAATCGAAGGAGAAAAACAAACCGAGACGGAGATTAGAGCGAGGTTGAAAAAAAACATCCGCCTGCGACGCCTCTCGACCGTATAAATATTACGGGGAATCCAGGGTTTGGAAGCGAGGCCGTATAAATAAGGTAATCCTCATAGCGATAGAAATCAAAAAATAAGGACAAAAAATTTACCAAATCTGGTCCCTTACTTGTATTCCTTATAGCGATTGTTCTTCCAATCGCCGTGCTTGTTGGAGGCCATGACGAGGAGCGAGACGATAAACCCTAGCTTTTTTTTTTTCCTCTCCAACGAAAACCTTAGCGGCAGAGCCTTAGCCCGGCGTCGATGGCATCCAAGCATGGCGATTGGAAGAACGATCGCTATGAGGAATACAAGTAACGGACCAGATTTGATAATTTTTTGTCATTATTTTTTGATTTCGATCGCTACGAGGATTACCTTATTTATATGGTCTCGCTTCCAAACCCTGGATTCCCCTTAATATTTATACGATCGAGGCATCGCAGGCGGATGTTTTTTTCAACCTCGCTCTAATCTCCGTCTCGATCTATTTTTCTCCTTCGATTCCTCCCATGGCAGCGGCAACGTGCTCCCTCGGTGCCAGGAGACAGATTCTGAAGCGCTCCTCCCGACGGACCCTTGGAACGCCTTACAACTGGCCCGCATTGTTCAACCTCCTCCTCTCTCTCATCTCCGTCTCCATCTGTTTTTCTCCTTCGATTCCTCCCATGGTAGCGGCAGCGTACGAGGACGGTACCGGAAGACACTTTCCGAAGTGCTCCCTCGGTGCTAAGAGACATATTCGAAGCGCTCCTCCCGGTGGGCGCGCATGGCAGTGGCAGCATACGAGGGCGGTGCCGGAAAACACTTTTCGAAGCACTCCCTCAGTGCCATGAGACATATTTCGAAGCGCTCCTCCCGACGGGCGCACATGGCAGCGGCAGCGTACGAGGGCGGTCCCGGAAGACACTTTTCGAAGCGCTCCCTTGGTGCCAGGAGATAGATTTCGAAGCGCACCTCCCAGCGGGCGCGCATGGCAGCGGCAGCGTACGAGGGCGGTGCCGAGAGACTTTCTGAATCGCTCCCTCGGTGCTAGGAAACAGATTTTGAAGCGCTCCCTCGATGCCAGGAGACATATTTCGAAGCGCTCCTTCCAACAGGCCCCTGGTACGCCTTACGATCGGCCCCAAATGCGGCTCTTGGCCTCCTCTAGGACTGCCACCTGGCTCCGGTGAAGAAAGGGGTGTCCAAACTTGTTGATCCTAGTTTTGGTTCTAGTTTTCTATTTTTGCCGATGCTGATTCTTCGTTAATTCCGGGCAGCAATTCTTCTCTTCCATCCATAAATACTAATATGTTGGATTCTAATTCTGTACCATCCACTTTTGATTCTGTTGCACCTTCATCGTCCATAGGAATTTCATTTGGATTGTCTGTCCCCTCTTCGGATAGTTTACCTTTTAGATTTGACATATCATCTGGGCCTGCATTCTCATTCACTCCAGCTAAAATTGCTATCGAAAATGATCCGATGAATATAGATTATAGCAGCATGATGGATATTGACACTGTAGATTATAGCATTGGATCATTTTCGGCAGCAGTTTTAGCTGAAGTGAATGATAATGCAGGCCCAGATGATGTGTTAAATCTAAAAGGTAAACTATCCTAAAAGGGGACAGATAATCCAAATAAAATTCCTATGGATGATGAAGGTGCAACAGAACCAAAGTGGATGGTACAGAACTAGAATCTAACGTATTAGTTTTTATGGATGGAAGAGAAGAGTTGCTGCCCGAATTGAAAGAAGAATCAGCATCAGCAAAAAATAGAAAACTAGAACCAGAACTAGGATCGACAAGTTTGGACACCCCTTTCTTCACCGGAGCCAGGTGGCAGCCCCAGAGGAGGGCACGAGCCGCATTTGGGGGCTGGTCGTAAGGCGTTCCGGGGGCTCGCCGGGAGGAGCGCTTCGAAATCTATCTCTTGGCATCGAGGGAGCGCTTCGAAATCTGTCTCCTAGCACCGAGGGAGCACTTCGGAAAGTGTCTTTCGGCACCGCCCTCGTACGCTGCCGCCGTCATACGCGCCCGTCGGGGGGAGCGCTTCGAAATCTGCCTCCTAGCACTGAGGGAGCACTTCGGAAAGTCTCCCGGCACTGCCCTCGTACGCTGCTGCAGCCATGCGCGCCCGCCGGGAGGAGCGCTTCGAAATATGTCTTCTGGCATCGCCCTCGTATGCTGTCGCTGCCATACGCGTCCGTCGGGAGGAGCGCTTCGAAATCTGTCTCCTGGCACCGAGGGAGCGCTTTGGAAAGTGTCTTTCGGCACCGCCCTCGTACGCTATTGCTGCAATGCGCGCCCGCCGGGAGGAACGCTTCGAAATCTGTCTCCTGGCACCGAGGGAGCGCTTCGGAAAGTGTCTATCGGTACCGTCCTCGTACGCTGCCGCTGCCATGGAAGGATCGAAGGAGAAAAATAGACGGAGACAGAGATGAGAGAGAGGAGGAGGTTGAACAATGCGGGCCGGTCGTATGGCGTTCTAGGGGCCCGCCGGAGGAGCGCTTCAGAATGTCTTCTAGCACCGAGAGAGCAGGCTGCCGCTGTCATGGGAGGAATCGAAGGAGAAAAACAAACCGAGACGGAGATTAGAGCGAGGTTGAAGAAAAACATCCGCCTGCGATGCCACTTGATCATATAAATATTAAGGGAAATCTAGGTTTGGAAGCGAGGCCGTATAAATAAGGTAATCCTCATAGCGATAGAAATCAAAAAATAAGGACAAAATTTACCAAATTTGGTCCCTTACCTGTAATCCTCATAGCGATCGTTCTTCCAATCGCGTCTCGCTAAACCCTAGCTTTTTTTTTCCCTCTCCAACGAAAACCTTAGCGGCAAAGCCTTAACCCGGCGCCGATGGCATCTAAGCATGGCTATTGGAAGAACAATCGCTATGAGAAATACAGGTAAGGGACCATATTTGGTAAATTTTTTGTCCTTATTTTTGATTTCTATCGCTATGAGGATTACCTTATTTATACGGCATCGCTTCTAAACCCTGGATTCCCCTTAATATTTATACGGTCGAGGCATCGCAGGCGGATGTTTTTCTTCAACTTCGCTCTAATCTCCGTCTCGATCTGTTTTTCTCCTTCGATTCCTCCCATGGCAGTGGCAACGTGCTCCCTCGGTGCAAGGAGAGAGATTCTGAAGTGCTCCTCCCGACGGACCCTTGGAACGCCTTACAACTGGCCCGCATTGTTCAACCTCCTCTATCTCATCTTCGTCTCCATCTGTTTTTCTCCTTCGATTCCTACCATGGTAGCGGCAGCGTACGAGGACGGTACCGGAAGACACTACGAAGTGCTCCCTCGGTGCTAAGAGACATATTCGAAGCGCTCCTCCTGGTGGGCGCGCATGGCAGTGGCAACGTACGAGGGCGGTGCCGGAAGACACTTTTCGAAGCGCTCTCTCAGTGCCATGAGATAGATTTCGAAGCGCACCTCCCGGCGGTCGCGCATGGCAGCGGTAGCGTACGAGGGCGGTGTCGAGAGACACTTTCTGAAGCGCTCCCTCGGTGCTAGGAGACAGATTTCGAAGCGCTCCCTCGATGCCAGGAGACAGATTTCGAAGCACTCCTCCCAGCAGACCCCTGGAACGCCTTACGATCGGCCCCCAAATGCGGCTCCTGGCCTCCTCTGGGACTGCCACCTGGCTCCGGTGAAGAAAGGGGTGCCCAAACTTGTCGATCCTAGTTTTGGTTCTAGTTTTCTATTTTTTGCTAATGCTGATTCTTCTTTCAATCCGGGCAGCAACTCTTCTCTTCCATCCATAAATACTAATACGTTGGATTCTAATTCTGTACCATCCACTTTTGATTCTGTTGCACCTTTATCATCCATATGAATTTCATTTGGATTGTCTGTCCCCTCTTTGGATATTTTACCTTTTAGATTTGACATATCATCTGGGCCTGCATTCTCATTCACTTCAGCTAAAATTGCTGCCGAAAATGATCCGATGAATGTAGATTATAGCAGCATGATGGATATTGACACTGTAGATTATAGCATCGGATCATTTTCGGCAGCAGTTTTAGCTGAAGTGAATGATAATGCAGGCCCAGATGATATGTTAAATTTAAAAGGTAAACTATCCGAAGAGGGGACAAACAATCCAAATAAAATTTCTATGGATGACGAAGGTGCAACAGAACCAAAAGTGGATGGTACAGAACTAGAATCCAACGTATTAATATTTATGGATGGAAGAGAAGAGTTGCTGCCCGGATTGAGAGAAGAATCAGCATCAGTAAAAAATAGAAAACTAGAACTAGAACTGGGATTGACAAGTTTGGACACCCCTTTCTTCACCGGAGCCAGGTGGCAGCCCCAGAGGAGGCCATGAGCCGCATTTGGGGGCTGGTCGTAAGGCGTTCCAGGGGCCCGCCGGGAGGAGCGCTTCGAAATCTGTCTTCTGGCATCGAGGGAGCGCTTCGAAATCTGTCTCCTGGCACCGAGGGAGCACTTCGGAAAGTGTCTTCCGGCATCGCCCTCGTACGCTGCCGCCGTCATGCGCGTCCGCCGGGAGGAGCGCTTCGAAATCTGTCTCCTAGCACCGATGGAGCACTTCGGAAAGTCTCCCGGCACCGCCCTCGTATGCTGCCATGCGCGCCCGTCGGGAGGAGCGCTTCAAAATCTACCTCCTGGCACCGAGGGAGCGCTTCAAAATCTGCCTCCTGGCACCGAGGGAGCGCTTCGGAAAGTATCTTCCGGCACCGCCCTCGTACACTATCGCTGCCGTGCCCATCGGGAGGAGCGCTTCGAAATCTGTCTCCTGGCATCGAGGGAGCGCTTCGGAAAGTGTCTATAGGTACTGTCCTCGTACGCTGCCGCTGCCATGGAAGGAATCGAAGGAGAAAAACAGATGGAGACAGATGAGAGAGAGGAGGTTGAACAATGCGGGCCGGTCGTATGGCGTTCTAGGGGCCCACCGGGAGGAGTGCTTCAGAATCTGTCTTCTAGCACCGAGAGAGCACGCTGCCGCTGCCATGGGAGGAATCGAAGGAGAAAAACAAACTGAGATGGAGAATAGAGCGAGGTTGAAGAAAAACATCCGCCTACGATGCCTCTCGACCGTATAAATATTAAGGGGAATCCAGGGCTTGGAAGCGAGGCCGTATAAATAAGGAAATCCTCATAGCGATAGAAATCAAAAAATAAGGACAAAAAATTTACCAAATCTGGTCCCTTACCTGTATTTCTCATTGCGATTGTTCTTCCAATCGCCGTGCTTGTTGGAGGCCATGACGAGGAGCGAGACGATAAACCCTAGCTTTTTTTTCTCTCCAACGAAAATCTTAGCGGCAGAGCCTTAGCCCGGCGCCGATGGCGTCCAAGCATGGCGATTGGAAGAACGATCGCTATGAGGAATACAGGTAAGGGACCGGATTTGGTAAAGTTTTTGTCCTTATTTTTTGATTTCTATCGCTATGAGGATTACCTTATTTATACGGCCTCGCTTTCAAACCCTGGATTCCCCTTAATATTTATACGGTTGAGTAATCGTAGGCAGATGTTTTTCTTCAACCTCGCTCTAATCTCCGTCTCGATCTATTTCTCCTTCGATTCCTCCCATGGCAGCGGCAACGTGCTCCCTCGGTGCCAGGAGACAGATTCTGAAGCGCTCCTCCCGGCGGGCCCCTGGAACTCCTTACAACTGGCCCGCAATGTTCAACCTCCTCTCTCTCATCTCCGTCTCCGTCTGTTTTTCTCCTTTGATTCCTCCCATGGCAGCGGCAGCGTACGAGGACGGTACCGGAAGATACTTTCTGAAGTGCTCCCTTGATGCCAAGAGACAGATTCGAAGCGCTCCTCCCGGTGGGCGCGCATGACAGCGGCAGCATACGAGGGCGGTGCCAGAAAATACTTTCCGAATCGCTCCCTCGGTGCCATGAGACAGATTTCGAAGCGCTGCTCCCGACGGACGCGCATGGCAGCGGCAGCGTACGAGGGCGGTGCCAGAAAATACTTTCCGAAGCGCTCCCTTGGTGCCATGAGACAGATTTCGAAGCGCTCCTCCCGACGGGCGCGCATGGCAGCGGCAGCGTACGAGGGCAGTTCCGAAAGACACTTTCCGAAGCGCTCCCTTGGTGCCAGGAGAGATTTCGAAGCGCACCTCCCAGCGGGCGCGCATGGCAGCGACAGTGTACGATGGCGGTGCCGAGAGACACTTTCTGAAGCGCTCCCTCGGTGCTAGGAGACAGATTTCGAAGCGCTTCCTCGATGCCAGGAGATAGATTTCGAAGCGCTTCCTCGATGCCAGGAGATAGATTTCGAAGCGCTCCTCCCAGCAGGCCCCTGGAACGCCTTACGATTGGCCCCCAAATGCGGCTCCTGGCCTCCTCTGGGACTGCCACCTGGCTCCGGTAAAGAAAGGGGTGTCAAAACTTGTCGATCCTAGTTTTGGTTCTAGTTTTCTATTTTTTGCCAATGCTGATTCTTCTTTCAATCCGGGCAGCAATCCTTCTCTTCCATCCATAAATACTAATACGTTGGATTCTAATTCTGTACCATCCACTTTTGATTCTGTTGCACTTTCATTATCCATAGGAATTTTATTTGGATTGTCTGTCCCCTCTTCGGATAGTTTACCTTTTAGATTTGACATATCATCTAGGTCTGCATTCTCATTCACTTCAGCTAAAATTGCTGCCGAAAATGATCCGATGAATGTAGATTATAGCAGCATGATGGATATTGCCAAGACTGGACAAGCAACAATGGCTCAATCTTCACGTATGTATTTTCATCTCTAGGAGATCTTTCTTGTGCAACATGATATTTTTTCTTGGGTTGGAAACTAAAATATTGTGTGCAGGAGGAATATATTTTTTAATCTTAACTGGTGAAAATGTACAGCTAAAACTATATAACAGCCAATGTTTATCCTGAACGATTATCCATTTGGTACAGTTAAATCTCTGAAATTGAGTTGGAACCTGGTCTTCTTTTTTATGCCTGATCCTCTTGAATTAAGATAGCCTCAGCAAATCCTACAACTATGAATCGTTCCAACATGTGATTAATACACTAATTTAAACACTTCTGCTATTGAGGTTTGAACAGCAGTGGAATTTTTTCTAAACTTTCATCCTTGATTGCCGCCAACTTGATTGGATAAAGCGCGTTTCTTTAACCCTTTGGTCCCCGCTTCAAACTTGATTGGAATTTCCTTTTTCAGTATTTATTTCCTTGCCGGAACGCCCCACGTCCACACGAAGCCCGTCGTTCCTGGGTCCACGCGACGCCGCTGGTGCCCAGACCATCATGCGACGCCGGTAGAACACACGAAGCCCCCCGACCGTCCCCATTGCCCCCTGTTCGGTTCACACGAAGTCCTTGTGAGCTCACGGGACGAGCGGTCTGAGACGAGGAGAAAATTGAGGGATGAGAGAAATTTTTTTTTGAACATATATATATATATATATTTTCATTCATCTAAAACCTAAAATTTAGGGCTTGATTCAAACTTATTAAAAAGTTTTATAAATTAACCCAATAAAATTAAAATAATCTTCAAGCCCATGTACATTCATGACTTATTTAATCTTAACTCTTCACGTACATCTATAAGTTAGTCTAATCTGAACCTTGATAGCACCATATGAGGCTCAACATCTATAACTTCTTATGCAAAAGAGTCGATTTACCTTTTACATAAAGAAAAGTTATAAAATAATAAACTGTTCATCGATAACTCAAAAATGGATAAATGACTGGTTGATGATGGTTGATCAGCACAAATCACTTTTGTTTTATTTGGCTTGTCCCAGAGGAATGAATCTATTGGCATATTTTGTTTCCTTGCATCATCTTGTGAAATGGCACATTTTTGGTGCATAATAATTTTTACTTATGCCCCAGCTACAAAGAAAACCGCAACCAGCCAGGCAACAGTATCATTGGCCAAGTTGCCAAAGCGTTTGCAGTAGAGCAAATTCTTTTTGGTTTTTGTAGTACTGCAGTTTCCTAGAAGATTCCATGCTGTATAGCCAAGCACATTTCACTAGCGACCCTTATTCACAAATTTCGTGTACGACTAGGACCTGCATTGGTGGAAGTTTGTAATATCTGTAATTCATCAAATATTAATTAATCACTTATAATCAATGGGCTTTTCTTTGTGCTCTGTCTTCCCGAAAATAGGATGCTGGCATGTTGCAGACTTGAACTGTGAACCCACACGAAACAGTTTTGTCAATTAAAGATCATCACCAATTAATTTTGTCAAAAAGTTTGTATTTTCCGGATAACATTGTAGGCAAAAGGGGGCTATTAAACGAAAAAAAATAGAGGGGAAAGGGTAAGAGAAAAGAAGGCAAGTGATTCTTTGCATTGTATCTGCGTCCATGTTTTTATCCATAATCTTTACCATCGTCTGCTTGCATGAACATCCAGACATAAGAACAAGAAAGTGCACCATGTTTTTATCTGGCTGCAGAGCGTCATTCAATGCGTCATTCAATGGCATCATTCGATGAACGCTCTAGTGGCCTTAAATTTGAAAGAGGTAAAATTTTCTTGCATCGCTGTAAATAGCGCGGGAAGAGCAGCATTATTATCTTAGTATTAATAATAACTATTTTATGTCTTAAATTCTACTGAGCGAGCCAGGTGGGGTAAGTTGTGCTTGTAGCGGATTTTACAAACTTGAAATACGTTCTCTCTTAACAGTTGGACGCTCCTCTCAAAAATTTTGTATATTATTTGTTTGTTTGTTTCCAAGGGATGGTCTTTTAATGGGGTGGCGGTGGCCCCTTTTTTTTTTTCTTAACAAAAAAATTATCTGTATATAATAAATAAGCTTAGGGGTATAATCGAGCCGAGTCGAGTCAATACAGTGTCATGCAAGCTCGAGCTCGACTTGACTTTAAAATTTTAAACTCGAAACTTGACTCGAGCTCGATCGAGTTTCTTATTTAGAGTTCGAATTCAAGTTCGATGAAATACTCGATATACTCGAGCTTCATTGGACTCGATTCGAATTTCTATATAAAAATTTTAAAATTAATTTTAAAATTAAAATAAAATATTTTTTTAACTAAAAATTCAAAGAAGTTTAAGATTTACAAATACAATGATAGTAGGTTCAAAATGAAATAATGCATCAACTAAATTAAAGATACACGTTTTAAATTAACAATAAAAATATATAAACAAACATTCTTTAGTTTTATATAGTTAGGATAATATTGTAAATATGTATAATTATAAGGGTAAAATAGTAAAATTATATAAGCTTAATTAAGCTTGCGAACTTTTCAAGATGAGTATTTTAATACTCAAACTCGACTTGATAATATACTCGAGTAGCTCGAGTTCGATTCGATAAGCAACGAGTCGATTTCAAGTATTTTTGAGTCGATTTTGAGTTACTCGCGAGTTGTCTCGACTCAGTTACATCACTAAATAAGCCATATGAAGAAGCAAGAATTATAAAGAAGACATGTTTGATGTGGTTGCACGCTATGATGAAACTGTAGGTTTACATAAAATTGATAAAAGATATGTATAATAGAGCAAACCTACATCAAGGATATGCTTTAAGTTCGTATCTTTTTGTATTATTTATGGATGAATTAACCAAACATGTTCAAGATAATATCACATGGTGTATATTATTTGCTTAATTAATGAAACTAAATTTGGAGTAAATGCTAAGCTAGAGATTTGGAGAGAGGCTTTAGAATCTAAAGGTTTTAAAATTAGTAGAACTAAAACTGAATATATGAAATGTAATTTTAGTCGAAGAAGAAATACAAATGAAGAAGAGTGAAGATTGTAAGCCAAAAGATACAAAGGAGTAAAAAATTTAAAAATTTGGGATCAATTATCAAATAAGAAGGTAAAATAGGTGAAGATGTGAATCATAAAGTTAAAGCAGGATAGGTTAAGTGGATGAGTACTTCGGAAGTATTATATGATTGATACATCCCATTAAAATTTAAAAAATTATATAAAATCACTATTAGGCCAAGTATGCTATATGGAATAGAGTGTTGGGCAATACTGAAACAACATGTTAATAGATTAAGTGTAATAGAAATGCATATGTTAATATGGATATACGATACTACTTTAAAAGATAGAATTATAAATAAATATATAAAAAAATGATAGGAGTAGCCTCAATTAAAGATAAAATGAGAGAAAATCGATTGCGGTGGTTTGAACATATACAACGAAGATCTTTAGATGCTTTAGTCAGAAAGAGTGATCTTTTAACAATCCACGGTAAGGATAAAGATAGAGGTAGACCTAAACTAATATGGATAAAAATAATTAAAAAATATATCACTATTTATAATTTGAATGTCAACTTAGTCCTGAATAGAGTAGAATAGAGAAAGTAGATTCATGTAGCTGACCTCATGTAGTTGGAAAAAGGCTTAGATGAGTTGAGTTGCGCTATGCAAAAATAACTATATAACAATAGGTATTAAAACATTAATAGCATATAAAAGAAAATAGTAATATTTCACTAATAATTTATAAATTTTGAATAGATATTTATAATTAAATAATTTACACAAATCTTTTAATTTATAATAAGCCTACTTAGTTGATCTAGACTTATAATAAATATGCTATGCAAAATTTAAACTTTTAATAATATTTTAAAAATAATTATATAATCTTATTATTTCAAATTAATCAATTATATAAAATTTTAAGCAATTATTTCAATTCAAATAATCATTCATCAATTATAAAATAAATTTTTGGCAATGTTGCAATATTATAAAAATTTCAATCTATGGACAAGTTACTTATCAAAGTTTAAAATCCTTTTAGTAATTATAAATAATTTATAAAATACTTTAAATTATGGTTAGATTACATACATAAGTTTGAAATTCCTTTTAACAAACATGAATAATTTATAAAATATTATATCTTATGATTAAATTACTTACCAAGGTTTAAATATCTTTTAACAATCATGAACAATGCATAATGTATTTTAACTGATGATTAGATTACTTTCCCCTTTTAACAATCATGAACAATGCATATATACTCTAATTTATGATTAAATTATTTATCTCTCTAAATAAAATTACTAAAAACAAATCCTCGATTTTTTATGTTCAAAGTCTCCATTAAGTTTCTTGATTTTCTTGGTCCCTCAACCTTCACTTTCTTCATCTTTATGAAATATTAATTTATTATCAAAAAACTTTAATTAAGCCTTATTTATAGAGAAATTTTCTAGGTTTCCGCTCTTTTAAAGGATTCTAACATCTTAAAATCAATAAACTTCTCAATTTTTATAAAACATTGATTTTTTTAAGAAAACAAAAGAGATAAATATCTATTAAATATTTAAAAATAAATTCTTAATTCAAAAGTAACTTCTAAGTCATCTAATATAATTTTAAAATATAAAAATTTAGAAAAAATATTTAAAATCATCCTTATTTCAATTAATATTATTTTTCTAATATATTTAAAATTTAGATAAAAATATTTATTAGAAAATTATCAATAATGATATATATTTATAAAATTACATTTAACTTCCTCATTAATTTCTAATTTAAATGGTTCAAGATGTACTGAAAAGCTAACCAATATTGAACACCATAAATATAGGTTCAATCAAAAATTTTAATTATATTATTTTATATTTTTTATACAAAGGAATCCAGGGTGAGCCACCATGATAGACTCAAAAAGATCTCTGTTGACGGTGGACTGGGTTGAAAACGCGTGGCCCAGTGAGATTGAATTGTAACTCTTGGTGTCGACTAGGTAAGGTTTTTTCTATGGAGAAAGCTAGGTGCAAGACCATGGCAACACAACGTTTGAATGCGTCGTTCGTCGGATACTAAATCAAGTCTCGGCTAGTATATGGTCTAAGATAATATTTCAATGGAAAAGTAAGGTTAAATGACTTTTAATTAAACTTTGTTCAAACTGAACTAGCGCATGTGAAGAATTGTATTAATGAACATATAGTCAAAACATATGCATGAACCTAAAGCATTGATAGCATAGAAAATTTCTTTTTTATTATCGGATAACAATAGTGTTGGGTAATGGGCCAAAATATGCCTAAATACCCTAATGGGCCTTGAAAGCCCATCATCGTCCTTTAGTGTGTGAATGAGAAATTACGGAGACATTTAGTCCCATATCAGAAAGAACAAGAAAGGAAGGTTCACTTATATGGAAACCACTTCCTTGAAGCTTAAGTTCCTTAGGCTCACCATAAGTGGAGAGCCTCGCGCATATGCGAAGGGCGCTTTGTAGGCGCACTTTGCACTTCGCACGTGCGCATCATCGCAATGAGCTTGAGGGGCTTTAAATTTTTTCTAGATCATGATGATCCGACGGTGGAGACTGATCGGATCGGATCAAGATAAGGGGCTGAGTTCAATTGATCGTTGATCGATCGGATGAAGGGTCGAAGTGTCGAGATGTGGTGATCAAATCATGATCGTGATCGCGATCCAACGGTTGACACCTGTTGATTGACCAGTCAATAGGACCGTCGGTTGACTAGTCAATAGGACGGTTGGTGATAAGGCATCCATCTGATCGTCGGTTGGTGATAAGGCACTCATTCAATTATCGGTTAGAGATAAGTCAACGGTATGATCATGAAAAGGCATATCAAAGACATGCAACCGCCTATCTGATAACGTGATCATCAGATCACGATGATAAAAAGGTTATCAAGATAAGGATAGGCTTATCTGATCGGCTGATCTTCAGATCACAGCCATGAAAAGGCTTATCTGATCGCCTGATCTGAAGATCACAATGTCTAAAGGGCATATCAAGGGTGATAAGCCCTTAACCCTCACATCCTTTAATTTTAGAATTTAAATTAAATTAAATTCGTAGGGTTGCTTCCAAAGGGTACCTAAAACCTATAAATAGGACCCTAGACCTAAGCATTTCATTCATCCCAAGCCATTCCGAATTGAGTTCAATCTGAATCAATTCTAGTCTTCTCCGCTCTTAGGCATTTGCATACTTTCCTAAGGGTAGTATAGCAATAGTGCATTGAAAATAGAGTAGCATTCTTGGTTCGATATTTTTGGTGAATTATAGTGCTGCTTTCATCAAAAGGAGACTATTGTATCCTGGGAGACAATCGTCATACTGACCGTAAGCACCATTGTGTGACAAAATTATCTTAAGGACATAGAGTGAAACTCTAGCCTCAGTCTGATTCATTAGGTAGCCACCATCTGCTAACATACACCCACCAATAATCTTAAGACAATTTTTCGTGCTACCGAAGTGCTGCTACAGATGGCTACTATGATGACATCAGTTCAAGCCAAGAGACCGAAGAAATTCTCTGGCATGGACTTCAAGAGGTGGCAACAGAAGATGCTATTCTACCTCACAACTCTGAACCTGATCAGAGTGTTGAATGAAGATCCACCGGTCTTGAAGGAAGGGGAGATCGACAAGCAAGTCATTGCTGCGGTGAGGCATGGAAGCACTCAAACTTTCTTTACAAGAACTATATCCTGAATGGTCTGGACAATACACTGTACAATGTGTACAATAGTATTGCTACTGCCAAGGAGTTATGGGCATCCCTGGACAAAAAGTACAAGACAGAGGATGCTGGACACAAGAAGTTTGTGGTTGGAAGGTTCCTAGACTACAAAATGGTCGACCACAAAACTGTTATGGAGCAAGTCCAAGAGCTCCAGATCATCCTGCATAAGATACATGCAGAGAGAATGTCTCTCAGTGAGTCATTCCAGGTAGCTGCTATCATAGAGAAGCTACCACCACTATGGAAGGACTTCAAAAACTACCTGAAGCATAAGCGGAAAGAGATGGGACTTGAAGACCTAATTGTCTGCCTAAGGATCGAGGAGGACAATAAGAGCCAAGATAAGAAGACA
This sequence comes from Calamus simplicifolius, assembly GCA_900491605.1. Classification (NCBI taxonomy): domain Eukaryota; kingdom Viridiplantae; phylum Streptophyta; class Magnoliopsida; order Arecales; family Arecaceae; genus Calamus; species Calamus simplicifolius. The sequence goes on from UESW01004001.1 coordinate 1,575,212, forward strand.
GGAGAACAACCTGCTGAGCCAAAGGCCAACCTCATAGAAGGAAGAAAGAAACGCAAGTTTCCAGGCGAAGGCTTTAAACAGAAGAAGGGCAATCCTAAGAAATATAAATTCAACGGAAAGTGCTTTGTTTGTGAAAAGCAAGGACACAAATCCAAGGACTGCCGTTTCAAGGATTAAGAAAGGAAAGAGGTCAACATTACTGAAATCCTATCCAAAGAGGTATCCGAGATGATGTTGTTAGCTGTTGTATTTGAAGCAAACATGGTTGACAAAGCAAATGAATGGTACATCGACACTGGAGCTACCAGACATGTCTGCTCTGATAAGAGTATGTTCTCATCATATACTCCTATCAATGGTAAAAATTTGGTCATGGGTAACTCCGCTACATCCAAGATAGAAGGACTTGGCCGCATCGTTATGAAGATGACATCTAGCAAGGAGCTTCTACTGAATGATGTGCTACATGTCCCTGACATCCGAAAGAATCTTATATCATGCTCCTTCCTAAGCAAACATGGCTTTAGGATGGTCTTTGAGTCTGATAAATTTGTACTCACTAAGGGGGGGATATTTATTGGTAGGGGTTACTTGAATAATGGATTATTCAAGGTAAAGTAATGACTGTACACAGAAACCTTGAAATAAATAAAGCTTTTTCTTCTGCTTATATAGTTGACTCTTCTTGTCTATGGCATGATAGATTAGGACATGTGAATTTTAATTCATTATGAAAATTAATGAAATTAGAATTATTACCTAATCATGAAATCGATCTACATTACAAGTGTGAAGTGTGTGTTGAAGCTAAGTTAGCAAAAACATCATTTCCATCAGTTGAAAGAAAGACTAAACCTCTTGACTTAATTCACAGTGATCTATGTGACTTAAAGTCAGTTCAAACTAGAGGAGGTAAAAAGTATTTTATAACATTTATTGATGATTCAACTAGATACTGCTATGTGTATCTACTAAAGTCTAAGGATGAGGCCTTAGAAATGTTTAAATGTTATAAGAATGAAGTTGAAAATTAACTTGGGAAAAAGATTAAGGCCATAAGGAGTGATAGAGGTGGTAAATACGATGCACTTTTGACGAATTCTATCAAGAGCATGACATTATTCATCAAACTACTGCTCCTTATTCTTCCCAATCTAATGGAATTGCGGAACGTAAAAACCCTACATTAAAAGAAATGATGAATGCTATGTTAATAAATTCTGGTACACCACAGAATTTATGGGGAGAAGCAATTCTCTCAGCAAATCATATTCTTAATAAGATACCTTTTAAGAAGAAGGAAATCACTCCATATGAGTTATGGAAAGGAAAGAACCTTCTTACAATTACTTAAGAGTGTGGGGGTGTCTAGCTAAAGTAGCTATTCCGGATCCCAAAAGGTCAAAATATGACCTAAAACTGTTGATTGTATATTTATTGGTTATACACATAATAGTAGTGCCTATTGCTTTCTTGTGTATAAATCAGATATAACTGATATATAGAAAAAATACAATCATGGAATCAAGGAATGCAACATTCTTTGAAGATATATTTCCAAGTAAAAGGAAATTAGAAATAAGTTCAAATAAAAAAACTTATGATGATAATACTGCTAGTAGTAGTCATCAGGAAGAATATCATGAAGATGAACCCAGACGCAGTAAGAGACCAAGAGTTGCAAAGTCTTTTGATCCTGATTATGTAACTTGTATGTTACAAGATGAACCTCAGACATTCAAAGAGGCAATGTCTAATCCAGAAGCATCCTTTTGGAAAGAAGCTGTCAATAATAAAATGGAGTCCTTCATGCATAATCATACCTGGGAGTTGGTTGACTTACCATCTGGTATGAAACCTTTAGGGTGCAAGTGGATCTTTAAGAAAAAGCTAAAGGCTGATGGATCAATTGACAAGTATAAAGCTAGATTAGTGGCTAAGGGCTTCAAACAAAAAGAAGGTATAGACTTCTTTGATACCTATTACCAGTAAGTAGAATAACATCTATAAGAATGTTAATCACTTTTGCAGCCATTAACAATCTTGAAATTCATCAAATGAATGTTAAAACTACTTTTCTGAATGGTGAATTAGATGAAGAAATATACATGGAACAACCTGAGGGATTTATTGTTCCAGGACAAGAAAAGAAGGTGTGTAGACTTGTTAAATCCTTATATGGATTAAAGCAAGCACCTAAGCAATGGTATATAAATTTTGATAATGTCATGTTATCAAATGGATTCAAAATAAATGAATGTGACAAATGTATATATGCCAAATTCCTGTCTGAAGGGTATGTGATAATCTGCTTATATGTAGATGACCTGTTAATCATTGATAGTAATACAGAAATGATTAAACAGACAAAGAAAATGTTAATCAAATATTTGATATGAAAAATATAGTGTTGCAGATGTTATATTAGGGATTCGAATCACTAGAACATCTGAAGAAATAATATTATCTCAATATCATTATATTGAGAAAATATTAAATAAGTATAAAAAGTTTGATACTAGCCCGGTGAAAACACCTGTAGATGTTAATCTACATTTGGCTAAGTATACTGGAGAACCCATATCTCAATTGGAATACTCACATATAACTGGCAGTTTAATGTATATTATGAATTGCACTTGTCCTGACATAGCATATGCTGTCAATAAGTTGAGTAGATTTACAAGTAATCGAGGTCCAAATCATTGGACAGCTTTAATAAGGGTATTAAGATATCTGCGATATACCCTAAGTTATGGATTACATTATTCAAGATATCCAACTGTACTAGAAGGATACAGTGAAGCAAATTGGATATCTAACACAGACGATATAAAATCCACAAGTGGATATATTCACCTTAGGAGGAGGTGCTGTGTCATGAAATCTTCTAAGCAAACATGTATAGCTCGATCCACTATGGAATCTGAGTTTATTGCCTTAAAAAGGCAGCTGAAGAAGCAGAATGGCTTCGAAACCTTTTAGAAGATATTCCATATTGGTCAAAGCCTGTGTCTGCAATATGCATACATTGTGATAGTCAATCGGCAATTTGCAGAGCACATTAATGTATAATGGTAAGTCTAGACATATATGTCGCAGACATAATACCATTAAGCAGTTACTTGAAATTGGTGTAATTTTATTGACTATGTTCAGTCAAAGAAAAACCTAGCGGATCCATTAACAAAGGGGTTACCAAGAGATCAAGTAAACTGTTTATCGAGGGGAATGGGTTTAAAACCTATAACTGAAAAATCTTCATAGTGGATACCCAACCTAGCTGACTGGATATCCCAATATCTAGGTTCAAAAGGAACAACTAAATTATGAACAAACTCGATAGCACTAAGGATGTACAATCCTACTCATACCTATGATAATTGGTGCTACCTGCTAAAGGTATTAGGATAAGCATTGCTTTTAATGATTCTTATGACATGAACATTCATGTGGGGTATAGCAGGATACTCTTAATAAAAATCACCTATGTGAGTGTGAACTGAGCCAATTCTATGAGAATTTTAAGGTTTAATTCTCTGAAGCACTCATGAGACCAGGAGTTGTTCGGGGCCAAAATGAACACAACCATGAGAACCAAAAGAATGCTCGGAAAGAAGTTGCGTGATTGTTATTGTCTTATTTTATACAAAACGCTGAAAGGTTCAAGACATCATGTTCACCTTTTAGCAAGTAAACTCGATAATAACTCACTAAGGAAGGTTCAAAGACACAAGCTACCTATCCCGATACAACTTCATCCCATTATACTCTCTTTAGTATGTCTGCATATTCATTTACATTAAAATCCTTTTATGTGGGGGTTTGCCTTTGCTGATCTTTGATGATTATTGATCTAAGTTCAATTTTCATTCATGTGGGGGATTGTTGGGTAATGGGCCAAAATACGCCTAAATACCCTAATGGGCCTTGAAAGCCCATCACCGCCCTTTAGTGTGTGAATGAGAAATTGCGGGGACATTTAGTCCCATATCGGAAAGAACAAGAAAGGAAGGTTCACTTATATAGAAACCACTTCCTTGAAGCTTAAGTTCCTTAGGCTCACCATAAGTGGAGAGCTTGAGGGTAATGCGTAGCATCACCCTCGTGCACATGCACGCGCATGTGCGAAGGACGCAATGGGTGCTTTGTAGGCGCACTTTGCACTTTGCACTTCGCACATGAGCATCATCGCGACGAGCTTGAGTGGCTTTAAATTTTTTCTAGATCATGATGATCCGACGATGGAGACTGATCGGATCAAGATAAGGGGCTGAGATCAATTGATTATTGATCGATCGGATGAAGGGTCGAGATATGGTGATCAAATCATGATCGCAATCGTGATCCAATGATTGACATCCGTCGGTTGACCAGTCAACAGGACCATCGGTTGACCAGTCAACAGGATGGTTGGTGATAAGGCATCCATCCGATCGTCGGTTGGAGATAAAGCACCCGTTCGATCGTCGGTTAGAGATAAGTCAATGGTCCGATCATGAAAAGGCATATCAAAGACATGCAACCGCCTATCTGATAACGTGATCATCAGATCAGGATGATGAAAAGGCTTATCAGGATAAGGATAGGCTTATCTGATCGGCTGATCTTCAGAACACAGCCATGAAAAGGCTTATCCGATCGCCTGTTCTGAAGATCACAATGTCTAAAGGGCATATCAAGGGTGATAAGCCCTTAACCCTCACATCCTTTGATTTTAGAAATTAAATTAAATTAAATTCGTAGGGTTGCTTCCAAAGGGTACCTAAAACCTATAAATAGGACCCTAGACCTAAGCATTTCATTCATCCCAAGCCATTCCGAATTGAGTTCAATCTGAATCAATTCTAGTCTTCTCCTATCTTAGGCATTTGCATACTTTCCTAAGGGTAGTATAGCAATAGTGCATTGAAAAGAGAGTAACATTCTTGGTTCGATATTTTTGGTGAATTGTAGTGCTGCTTTCATCAAAAGGAGACTGTTGTATCCTGGGAGACAATCATCATACTGACCGTAAGCACCATTGCGGAACGAAATTGTCTTAAGGATATAGAGTGAAACTCTAGCCTCAGTCTGATTCATTAGGTAGCCACCATCTGCTAACATACACCCACCAACAAATAGAAGCATAAAATATACAAAAGCCAAACATCATAATTTTTCTTTAAAGAAAAAGGCTTAGGATTTTATCTTAAAATTATTAAAATTTTAAAACTTTTTTTTACTACTGAGATAGTTGAGATGGATCCAAAATTAAATAAAATTGTCATTATGTTCCTGTTATTATTTGAATGGTCAATAGAGGCTAAAGATTTAACTTGGTCCACGTTTGGACATTAATTAAGCCAAATAAATATCAAGATGATGGTTATGATATTTATTTTGTTGCATTAGGTCATTAAGTATGCATAACAAAGTTTATTTTGTTATTTTGTTAGATCGCACTTGTATACAGGTAGGTATAACAAAGCTATGACATCTTTTGTATTTAATGCTCTTATTATTAGTTAGTGTCATTTTTTTTTGTTTTTTAAAAAGAAAGACCGGGCCATACTCTAATCCTTATTTAGATCTAGTAATAATATGACCGTAAAATTCTTTGATTTAATTTAAAAAATTATGCTAGGTATGAGTATTAGTTGGGAAATGAGTTTAGTTGAATATGTTAGGCGTAAGTAAACTAAGTATACAAATAATTTAGAATAATAATTTATTTAAGATTAAAATAGATGTTTTTTTTTATTTGTGAGTAGGGATGGCAACGGTTCAAGGATGGACTGGACTATTCCTGTTAAAAAAAACATCCCGTTCCCCATCCCGTTAAGCCGTTATAGTTCACGGGACAGGAACGGAAATACCCATTCGTTTACATAAAAAATAAAATTATTTTATTAAATTTATAATTTATTAAAAATTTAAAAAATAAAATTAATTAGGATAAGATAGAATAAACGCAAACAATCAATTGTTGATATTGATACATCTTAACACGTTAGCTTTAACATCGTAACAAACCAGATAAGAAATGATCTGTCAAATTATAATTACATTTTAAGAAGAGCAAGAGATAATAGAGTAGTTCAGACTTCAGAATTTCAGATCGACTGCGTGAAAGAGGAAGAGAGCAAGAGAGGGTGCGCAAGAGTCGTTGAGTTATTATATAAAGCTAACGGGTACGAGAATAGATAAATGGGGATGGGACGAAGAATACCATCCCAGACCGTTTATCCATTTAGTCGTTAATGAAAATTTTTGTTACATGTTAATCTATTTTAAACGAAATTTTTTTGACCTATTAAAAATAATACCAGATAAATAGGGAACGAAAAAATTGCCATCCCTATTTGTGAACAGAATATGCCCCTTCCCCTCGCTATGCAAAAGTCTTTGATAGCAGTCGAGGCTTGCGCCATTAGGGACTTCAAAACGATGTCGACTAATCGGTGGCCACAAAATGATGCCATAAAACGACGAACGGAAAACCCCATTTCCATCCGCCTTCTCTGCCTCCCAGCGGAGTCCCTACCCCGCCCTCTTTGTAGAACAAAAAAAGAGGGGTTCACTCTCCAAAACCATCTACAAAAGGGGCCTGCGCCTCCCTCTTCTCCCAGCACTGAAAACAGCCTCTGCCCTTTCCCTCGAAAATCCACAAGCCCTCTCCTAAACAGATTACAAACCTCTCATGGCCGAAATGGCTGAAACGCCTACAACTTCTGGATGTTTTAACGGTGATCTCCCTGACCAAACCGAAGTCCTCTGAACCGCCATGCCATTTATAATGCAGCTGGGCTTCTCTGCAGCTACGGATGCGGATCCCATAAGGCGTTCTTCAAGTTATATGCTCTCGCTAAATTCATCCATCTAATCCTTGCTCTTCTGATTGTGGCCTATCTCATGGCACTCTTGACCAGTATCTTGAGCCCCCCAACCTCAAACACGACGAAGCGTCTCATTGGGGCTACACTGGCCTGGTCGTTCGCCTTCAGCCTCGCGACCGGTCTCTATGTGGTTCGCTGCGTTCGGTTTCACTAAATAAGAGGGAGTGCATGGAGCCGTATTGTCTTGTATGCTCTTATAGGCATCTTCATGGGTATCTTCCGGCTTGCATCTATTATGTTGTAATCTAAACTATTGGGCCATATATATTATGGTGATATTTATAATAATCATCAATGAATCCTATGCTTCATTGTTTGTTAGCGAATGCCAGTTTTTGTACTATTGCACAAATTTTATTATGACATTTTCTGCTTAACATTATAATAGTCATAGGCATTAGACTTAGATGAAATTAGCCCGTGCAAACAATCAAAATTGGATTAATTTTTTTATATTTGATAAAATTACTTTTTTATCAATATAATTTAAATATATTTTTTTCTTTTTAGTTTTTTTTAAACTTTATATTTAAATTGTTTCTCTCTAATTTTTTTCTCTCTTTCTTTGGCCCGTTATTCTAGTCTAATTTATTTTTTCTCTAATTTTTTTGGTTCTTCTTTCAACCAGTCACTCTAGTATAAATTTTTTCTTCTTTTTTTACCCATTATTTTAGTATATATTTTTTTCTCTTCTAAATTTTTTTTTCTCTTTTTTGTCTGTCACTCTCGTCTAAATTTTTCTCTTTCTTTAGTCCGTTACTTTAGTTTAAAATTTTCTCTCTTCCTTTGATCGGCCACTCTAGTCTACATTTGTTTAGCCAGGTCTCTCGTCTCTCCTTGATCCCTTCTTCCCAACACGATAACAACTTTGATTTGCTTTTCTTCTCTTCCATTTTTCTTTTCATTTTTTTATTCTTCACTTTCTTCTAAAGCTCAAAACAGGTCCTCACTGTAACTGTGAATTAGGTTTTTCATTTTACTTTAGCCCTTTCCTTTCCCTTTCCCCTATTGCACAAATTTTATTATGATATTTTTATATTATATAAATTATTTTTTATTAATATAATTTAAATATAATTTTTTAAAAGTTTTTTAAACTTTATAATTAAATTATTTTCTTTAATTTTTTCTCTTTCTTTGGCCCATTATTTTAATCTAATTTTTTTCTCTATTTTTTTCAATTTTTTTTATTCGTCACTCTAATGTAAAATTTTCTCTTCTTTTCCGATCTTAATCTTTTTAATTTCTTTTTTACAAAAAAGAAAAGAAAAGATTACTCCAGAATAGCACCTTTTCGAAGGCTCCCTTCTTGCCAGAAAATATTTCATATAATATGCTTAAATTTTTTGCAGCTTTTTTTTCATCCGAGAATGAGTAGGTTAAAAAAACCCTAACTCCTTACCACACCCAATGACGCATGCCCTAAGAAAAATTCTAGGCCCTAGCCATCCGGATGGTAATTTTTTTTCTTTCTTTGACCTGTCGTTCTCGTTTAACTTTTTCTCTTTCTGTGAAGTTTGACCCGTGACCTTTTCTTTCCCCTTCCACACCCCACCCCCCGGGCTTCTTTTTCCCCAAAGCCCTATTTCTCTATTTTACCCGGCTCTCTTTCCCTGTCCTCCGGTACCGATGTTTCTCGGCTGCCCACCGCTATGGCACCGTCTGTCGTTCACTCGAGCCACATCCAGCATGATCTACTCTGAGGTCCCTACTCTTCTCTCTCCGCTTTGGCGCCGACCGTCCTCTTCCGCTCATCGCTGCCGTGCCTTCTCGTCTACCTCGTACCTTCCAAATTCACCAAGGTGATGATAAAAATACTTACTTTTCTTTTTGTCGTTAGTATTGAATCCTATTTTAGCTCTCGTTTTTGTTCTTTTTCTCAAAATTTTCTTCTTCGGACGCAAAGGTTTTGGGAGGAGAAGTGGACTGGTTGATCTCCAGATCGGCTTTTAATTTTAAGAAAGATCTTAATTAGGGTATGGAAACCCTAATTTTGGTGACTCTGTATTGTTTCAGTTCATATATAAGCTGAAAAATTTCAGTTTGTCGGGGAACACTAAATTCAAAGTCTCCTCCGTCTTTTGTTTTTCTACTGCGGCAGCAGTGGAGGTTCATAGCTTGCTGTCATAATAAAGTTGTTGGCTTTGTTCTCCGAATGGATGTGAAACTGTTATCAACTGGAACGCTTATTATCAATTAAGACGTGTCATCAGATGCTTGGATTTTTGACTATTATGAATCCATGATGTCTGATGTCTTTGATTGATTTTTCTTGACCACTTTTTCGTTCTGAATCTTGCACCATACTCATATTTATAATAGGCGAACATTTCTTGTGAAGTTATGGTCTTTTCCGATGGTCCTTAATTTGTAGGTCCTGGATTAAGGGCCGGTTGTGGCAAAGTGCGCATCTTGTTGTCTGGGTTGGGTATGCGAGAGAGGGGAGAGGAATGCGGGCATATCAGGCATTCAAATATTAGAGAAACTTCTCCTAGCAAGTGATTATGGGAAATGATTGATTGTGGGTAAAGTTGTTTGTCTTCAAACTACGGTGGTAGCTTGTACATGATCTAATAGATCTGTCAGAATAAAGGAAGACGATGGTGCACTTTCTAATGTTTGATAGGTGATTGAAGCAACTAGCAATGCTTTGATGTTGTGCTTGGCTATTGCATTTTATTGAACTTAACGTTAAGAGAAGTCTAGAACGTGTGATTGGATTTCGTAGAGCTAATGTGCGATGCCATATTTGTGACATGCAGATAAATGGTCTGCTTCTCCAAGTAATGTTAACAGATGCAATATTGGAAATAAAACAGATAACATTTGACATAATGCATGCTCCTTGTTCATTAGGCAGGTAGGATAATCAAAGACAGAAACAGACTTGAGATGGAAAGTAAGAAGGAAAACAAGAACAAGGGCCTCATGTGTGCTATTATCTTGCTTGCAAATTGTCACGCCTTGAACCCCATCATCAGGGGTTGGCCCAGTGAAGTATGCAAAGCCTTTAATTCTAAATTGTAAAATAGCAAAACACCAGTGGTTCCATAATTGAAAAATAACTCTGTAAGAAATCTCTATCCATGGACACCAGCATGAATAATAATATGTAAGCAATAATATAATCAAAATAAAATATTATAGCACCAATATTAACTATTTTATATGCTAGCATTATGATGTTCAAATTTAAATATGCAAATCCAATTAAAATAGCATGGTGTTCACAGTCATAACTCATAATATAGATCATGGTTTGAGAAAAAGGGTTTCTCAACCATGCATTGATACAAGGGCTGTATTACACTATATTGGGCATGTTTAAAGAATTTGTTTCTTTGATCGTACCGGACCCTCGCATTTATTGACATAAAGCTAGTAATGTGAATTCCGGAAATAAAACACAAGGATTTATTGCAAGAAATATTTAGATAATTTAATATTTATTCTTTTCCCATGTATTCTTGGTGATCGCTTGAGCTAACTATAACGCTGCTTTGTCATTACATCCGTTCTTGAAATTGGGCAATAAAAACTAAAAAATTTGACTTTAGTTTCAAGAAACATCATTTCCTTAATGTGTCAAAAATTTTAAATATTTGCTCTTTTTTTTTTCAAGAATACAATAGCTCAAAATACTTGCTCTTTCTTTTTCACCCACAGAACGATACATCAGTTTCTAAAGAATAAAAGTAAAGTTTCAGTGACGATCAAAGAAACAAAACCAAGAAATACTGCCTAATTGGAACATACAAAAAGAAAAAAAATGGACGATGGAATCCGGCATAGCTGAGAAAAGAAAACCAAGTAGAGATGGAAAAAAACTCACAAGGGCATAAGGAGAGTTGGGGTACTTGGAGAGGAGACCGACGGCAAGCCTGCGCGCGGTCTCGAACTGCCGGGAGTCGATGGCATCCCATATCGGCTGGACCTGCCGCTTCGGGATCCCTTCGGCAAGCCCAAACTTGGACGCCATCAGCGCCGTGCTGAGGCTCTACCACTAAGGTTTTCGCTGAAGGGGAAAAAGGAGAGGAAAAAAAAGCTAGGGTTTATCGTATCGCTCCTCGTCATGGCCTCCAACAAGCATGGCGATTGGAAGAACGATCGCTACGAGGAATATAGGTAAGGGACCATATTTGGTAAATTTTTTGTCCTTATTTTTTGATTTCTATCGCTATGAGGATTACCTTATTTATACTGCCTCGCTTCCAAACCCTGGATTCCCCTTAATATTTATACGGTCGAGGCATCGAAGGCGGATCTTTTTCTTCAATCTCGCTCTAATCTCCGTCTCGGTCTGTTTTTCTCCTTTGATTCCTCCCATGGCAGCGGCAGCGTGCTCCCTCGGTGCCAGGAGACAGATTCTGAAGCGCTTCTCCCGGTGGGCCCCTGGAACGCCTTACAATCGGCCCGCATTGTTCAACCTCCTCCTCTCTCTCATCTCCGTCTCCGTCTGTTTTTCTCCTTCGATTCCTCCCATGGCAGCGATAGCGTACGAGGACGGTACCGAAAGATACTTTCCGAAGCGCTCCCTCGGTGCCAAGAGACAGATTCGAAGCGCTCCTCCCGGTGGGCCCGCATGGCAGCGGCAACGTACGAGGGCGGTGTCGGAAGATACTTTTCGAAGCGCTCCCTCGGTGCCATGAGACAGATTTCGAAGCGCTCCTCCCGACTATCGAATGAAATTGTTTGATTATGATTAGATTTATTTTGAAGCATGTAATATTAATTTTTAGAGCACTATCATAACTTTGCTTAAACTTATATCTATCTAAATTTTGAGTAGGCATCGGCTGAGCTTAAGTCGGATCGGGAGTAACAAAGAAAAATTTAGCAAAAAAAGAAGTCCAAGCATCGAATCATACCAAATTCAAACTTGGGACAAATGTGATTTACCAAGACTTGGTTCATTAAAAATTTCTTAAACCCAAGCTCCACTCAAACTTGGCACTCTTGGGAAGCACACATATTATACGCATGTATGCCTCTTTTTCAATTTAAATTAATTTTAAACCATTAAATTAAAATTGAATCAATTCTTTGATTTAAGATTCCTTTTAAATACAAATTGAGTTGATTTAAGCACAATTCTTGCTATAACGTAAAACATATGCAATCAACACACAGCACGAATTTATTAGAAAATAATGACAAAAATGATCATCACACTTAGCACGAACTTGTTAGTAAATAATGACAAAAATATGTTGATCTCAATGCTAAATAATTAATAGTCTAAACCTAAGTAAGGTTGTTGAAAAAAAGGAATGGAATCCTTCAAGATGCACACAGGATTCTGATTTGATATCTACAAAAAAGTTAAATTAGTGGTCGAAAGGTGAGAGAGAGGTGGCTGCAGTGTTAACATTCATCATGCTGCTATAATCTACAATCATCGGATCATTTTTGGTAGTAGTTTTAGCTTATACTTCGAAAGGTGAGGGAGAGGTGGCTGCAGTGTCAATATCCATTATGCTGCTATAATCTACATTCATCAGATCATTTTCGGCAGCGGTTTTAGCTGAAGTGAATGAGAATGTAGGCCCAGATGATGTGTTAAATCTAAAAGGTAAACTATCTAAATAGGGGACAGACAATCCAAATAAAAATTCCTATAGATGACGAAACAGAACCAAAAGTGGATGATACAGAACTAGAATCCAACGTATTAGTATTTATGGATGGAAGAAGAGTTGCTGCCCGGATTGAAAGAAGAATCAGCATCAGTAAAAAATAGAAAACTAGAACCAGAACTAGGATCGACAAGTTTGGACACCCCTTTCTTCACCGGAGCCAGGTGGCAGCCTTAGAGGAGGCCACGAGCCGCATTTGGGGGCCGGTAGTAAGGCGTTCCAGGGGCCTTCCGAGAGAAGTGCTTCAAATCTGTCTTCTGGCATCGAGGGAGCGCTTCGAAATTTATCTTCTGGCACCGAGGGAGTGCTTCGGAAAGTGTCTCTCGGCACCGCCCTCGTACGCTGCCGCTGCCATGCACGCCCGCCGAGAGGAGCGCTTCGAAATCTGTCTCCTGGCACCGAGGGAGTGCTTCGAAAAGTGTCTCCCGGCACCGCCCTCGTACGCTGCCACTGCCATGCACGCCCGTCGGGAGGAGCACTTCGAAATCTGTCTCTTGGCACCAAGGGAGCGCTTCGGAAAGTGTCCTCCGGCACCGCCCTCGTACGCTGCCGCTGCCATGCGCGTCCGTCGGGAGGAGCGCTTTGAAATCTCTCCTGGCACCGAGGGAGTGCTTCGGAAAGTGTCTCTCGGTACCGTCCTCGTACGTTGCCGCTGCCATGGGAGGAATCAAAGGAGAGAAACAGACGGAGACGGAGATGAGAGAGGAGGAGGTTGAACAATGCGGGCCGATCTTAAGGCGTTCCAGGGGCCCACCGGGAGGAGCGCTTCAGAATCTGTCTCCTAGCACCGAGGGAGCACGCTACCGCTGCCATGGGAGGAATCGAAGGAGAAAAACAGATCGAGATGGAGATTAGAGCGAGGTTGAAGAAAAACATCCGCCTGTGACACCTCGATCGTATAAATATTAAGGGGAATCTAGGGTTTGGAAGCGAGGCCGTATAAATAAGGTAATCCTCATAGTGATAGAAATCAAAAAATAAGGACAAAAAAATCACCAAATCTGGTCCCTTACCTGTATTCCTCATAGCGATCGTTCTTCCAATCGCCATGCTTGTTGGAGGCCATGACGAGGAGCGAGACGATAAACTCTAGCTTTTTTTTCCTCTCCATCGAAAACCTTAGCAGCAGAGCCTCAGCCCGGCGCTGATGGTGTCCAAGTTTGGGCTTGCCGGAGGGATCTCGGAGCGGCGGGTCCGGCCGATATGGGATGCCATCGACTCTCGGCAGTTCAAGACCATGCACAGGCTTGCCATCGGTCTACTCACCAAGTACCCCAACTCTCCTTACGCCCTTGTGAGTTTTTTTTTTCCATCTCTACTTGGTTTTCTTTTCTCAACTATGTCGGGTTCCATCGTCCTTTTTTTCTTTTTGTATGTTCCAATTGTTCATTTTGTATGTTACAATTGGGCAGTCTTTCTTGGTTTTGTTTCTTTGATCGTCATTGGAACTTTGCTTTTATTCTTTGAAAACTGATGTATCGTTCCGTGGGTGAAAAAGAAAGAGCAAGTATTTTGAGCGGTTGTATTCTTGAAAAAAAAGAGAGAGCAAATATTTGAAATTTTTGACACGTGTCCGGGGGTGGCTCGCAAAGGGCGGGGATTAGCCACTTGGGAGGTGACACCCCTTTCGCCTCGCTGGGATGGGCCTGCTTCGCCTTAGGGGTGAGGGGGCATCTGATATGGCTGATCCAGCGCCATCAGAATAAACGATAACGGCGACTGGCCCTCTCGGCCTCCTGAACCCTCCATAGCTCCCGGGCCTCATGAACAGTATCTCAACCCCCAAGACCCCCTCGGTCTCGGGCTGCATGAATAGTGCTTGGCCTCGAGTTCCGCTCTCGGTCTCAAGCCATAGCTCTCGGGCCTCATGAACAGTATCTCGACCCCCGAGACCCCCTCGGTCTCGGGTTGCATGAACAGTGCTTGATGCATGATCCGGCCCACTCCGGGCCACCTGGCACATTCACGTAATCTGCCACACATCCATAGCAGGGCACGGCCATACCTCCTAACGGCGTATGGTCCATCACCTATCTATCACTGTGCATGGCCATAACCCGTTACAGCGTACGGCTCACCACCTGCCCACAACTGTGCGCGGTCACATCCAGCGGTGGCGCGCACCATGTACAACCACTGGCGCGAGACACCTGTGAGGTTGTACTGGCAGGTGATGCGGGACACCTCCGGCATGTACGGCGACAGTACAATCACTCACTGTCAGCCTCATCTTTTGTCCGTTATTGAACGGTGCACCTTGAAATCAACAATCTCGAGGAATGAATGGGGGTATCTTCGAACAGGTATAAAAGCATACGCTCACGCTGTAAGTATGGATCCAAAAAACTCTAGTTTCCTAGCTTCTTTCTGCTAGATTAACTCTTGTCTGTTCCCGAGTGACTAACTTGAGCGTCGAAGGGTCCCCACCGGAGCATCCGGTCTTCGGGGACTTTTCTTGCAGGAGTCCAGTGAAGAGGACGTCTGTTTCCCCTGCGCTCGAGAAAAGTGACTTGGCGTCAACAGATTGGCGCGCCAGATAGGGGGGAATAGAGAAAAACATCGAATCGACAATCTGCAACCTCTCTCTCCGTGCCCTTGAGCTATGGTGACAACCCGTGCGAAAGGGATCTCTGTCAGCTGCGCTGAGGGGCAGCGCAAAGAAGCCGATCTGTTGATGGTTGCCCCCTCAGCTCCCCGACCGGTGCTCCGACACCGTCGCGTCTCTAGGAGGCAAGACCATCTGCTCCACCGATCGGTGTCCCTGCGCCTACTCCCCAGCAGCTCCAGGAAGACCGGTTTGCCGCTTTGGCCATGCAAGTTCAATCCTTGGCGGCGGCGGTTCAAGGCCTGCAACATCAGCAGGTGGCCCCGCGATAGTCGGAGCCATGTCCATCGGTTTCAGGAGTGGTACATCCCAACCAGCATACCTCCCGGAGGAGATCACCGGTCTCGGAGGCTCGCCATCGTCATGCCTCGCCCAAACCCTCCCACCGAGGAGCCTCTAAGAAACCCCGGTCACCTTCTCGCCACACTAGTGTTTCTCCCAAGCAGCGGCGCGGGAAGGAGGCAGAGCGCCCCACCGATATCGCCATCACCCTTCCTCGTCCTCAGAATCCTCGGGGGAGGGGACCTTCGATGGCAGGATAGCCCACTGAGCTGAGCGTCGACTCGACGAGTATAACTAGCGGTTGAAGGAACTCAGCCGCCAAATCACTCACCTGCCAGAGGCAGACTATGACAGCCGGCCGCCGCTGTCCCGCCGCATCATGGAAGAGCCCATCTCCACCCGGTTCCGCCTCCCCCAGCTGGACCCATATGGCGGAACCACGGATCCCTTGGACCACCTGAAAAGTTACAAGGTTCTAATGCAGGTCCAGGGGGCTACCGATTCGCTCATGTGCATTGCCTTCCCTGCCACCCTGAAGAAGGCCGCCCGGGCTTGGTATTCTCGTCTGCCGCCGCGGAGTGTTGATTCTTTTCGTCAGCTGGAAAGGGCCTTCTTGGCCCATTTTGATGCCTGCCGAAAGATCCCCAGGGTGCCTAACAGCCTCTTCGCTGTCCAGCAGAAGAGCGGCGAGTCCTTGCGGGATTACGTCGGTTCAAGGAGGTAGCCCTGGAGGTCTACAATCTTGAAGACTCAGTGGCCACCTTGGCCTTGAAGCGAGGGCTCCGTCCATCTCGCTTCGCATACTCCCTTGACAAGAAGTCGCCCGGATCTTACGCCGAACTTTTGACCCGGGCCCAGAAGTATATCCGCACCGATGAAGCTGATTCCTCCTGGCGCGAGGCGAGCGGGGGTGTCCCCAAGAAGTCGACCCGTCCTGAGCCTATCGAAGTTCGACCCAGGAAGCCCGAACCTCCTCGCCGGCCAGACAACCGTCCTCGAGTCCCAGCATAGATATACGAGCCCTACACTCCTCTGCTCGCCCCTATATCACACATCTTACTCGAGATTGAGGGAGAGTCTTATTTTCAGCGCCCACCTCCGATGAACCCAAAAATCCCCCGCAACAAGAACCTTTACTGCCGCTATCACCGGGACCATGGATACGACACCGACGACTGCCGCCAGCTGAAAAAAGCGATAGAGGATCTTATCCAGCGTGGCCATCTGGGAAAGTTTGTTCGAAGGAACAACTCGGATACTCCTGGTCCGTTAGCGCCTCCGCCGCCGATGATCGATAATGCTCCAACCGAGAAGATGGTGGCGATGATTTCCTGGGGGGCAGGCGGCCCGCCCAAAAGGCCGAGAGTGGAGGGGGAGTTAGATTATGTAATTCCTTTTTCTAAAAAGGACTTAGAGGGGATGGTGAATAAAAATGATGATAGCGTCGTCGTGTCCATGACGATTGCTAAGCACCTTGTAAAAAGAATTCTGGTTGATAGTGGGAGCTCGGTGGATGTTTTGAGTTATGATGCTTTTGTTCACATAAACCTATCGCCCGACCAGCTCCGGCCCGTCGCCATGCCCTTGATGGGGTTCACTGGAGACTCCGTGAAAGTTGAGGGGGAGGTCACTCTTTCCGTCACGGCTAGCGCGGCCCCGCGCCAAAGCACAGTCTTCATGAGCTTCCTGGTGGTCCGAGTGCCCCTTGCCCATAATGCAATTCTTGGGAGGCCTGGGCTCAACCTTTTGGACGCTGTCATATCCACTAAGCGACTCCTCATCAGGTTTCCCACCAGGGAGGGAGTAGGGAAGATGCAGGGAGAGCAGAACCCACCTCCGCTTTGCTACCACATGGCCCCCAGTCTGCAGGGGGTGGAG
This sequence comes from Calamus simplicifolius, assembly GCA_900491605.1. Taxonomy (NCBI): domain Eukaryota; kingdom Viridiplantae; phylum Streptophyta; class Magnoliopsida; order Arecales; family Arecaceae; genus Calamus; species Calamus simplicifolius. The sequence goes on from UESW01004001.1 coordinate 1,592,491, forward strand.
CCTGCACCCGTACCAGAAGCGCTAGACCCCCGGGATCTAGAAAGGAGAGGAGAGCCGACCGAGCACCTGCTTGCTTTCTCTCTTGGGGAGGACCAAACGAAGGTGATTCGGATCGGAGCCCTACTCCCGGAGGAGGCCCGTGACCAGCTCCTCGCTTTCTTTCGGGCTAATGCTGATGTCTTCGCCTGGTTGGCATCCGATATGCCCAGTATTCTGGAGGAAATGATTACCCACCAGCTTAACATTAAGCCGGAGTGCCGACCCGTTCGGCAAAAGAAGAGGAGCTTCGCTCCTGACAGGCAGAAGGCCGTAGATGAGGAGGTGCGAAAGCTGTTGGCAGCCGGTCATATCCGTGAGGTGCACTACCTCGACTGGCTGGCGAATGTCGTGATGGTTCGCAAGGCCAGTGGGAGTTGGAGGATGTGCGTGGACTTCACCGATTTCAATAAGGCGTGCCCCAAGGATAGCTTCCCACTGCCCCGGATCGACCAGCTAGTGGACACCACGTCCGGGCACGAGACTCTTAGTTTTATGGACGTGTTTTCGGGGTACAACCAAATCAGGATGAACCCGGCTGATGAAGAAGCCACCTCCTTTGTTACTGAAAAAGGTATTTACTGCTACAAGGTGATGCCGTTCGGGTTGAAGAATGCCGGAGCCACCTACCAGAGGTTGATGAATAAGGTCTTTGAGGACCAGATCGAGCGTAATATGGAGGTGTACATGGACGATATGCTGACCAAGAGTACCAGTACTGCTGACCACATCGCCGACCTCGCAGAGACCTTTAGCAACCTGCGCCGTTACCAGATGAGGCTAAACCCCCGCAAATGTGCTTTCGGGATGGCAGCAGGCAAATTTCTGGGCTTTATGGTGACCCAACGAGGGATTGAAGCTAATCCTGACAAGATTTGGACATGAGGCCCCCAGCTAATAAGAAGGAGGTGCAGTGCCTAACTGGGAGGATCGCGGCCTTGCGTCGTTTCATGTCAAGGTCGGCAGAAAGGTGCTTGCCCTTCTCTAAGGCGCTGCACAAGGTCAATAGCTTCGAGTGGACAAAAAAGTGTCAGGACGCCTTTGAGAAGTTGAAGCATTTTCTATCCACTCCCCCGCTGTTGTCCAAGCCAAGGGGCGGAGAAGAGCTCTTTCTATACCTAGCAACCTCCCCAGAGGCCGTCAGTTCTGTGCTCATGCGTATGGATGCCGACAGAGTACAGAGGCCGATCTACTACACCAGCAAGGTACTTCATGATGCTAAGACCAGATATTCCAGGACAGAGAAAATCATTTTTGCCCTGGTGGTCTCTGCCCAGTGCTTCCGACCCTACTTCCAAGCTCATCCCATCGTGGTGCTCACGGACCAACCTCTTCGGACCATCTTATCCCGTCCGGATACCTCTGATCGGTTAGCCAAGTGGGCCATCAAGCTGAGTGAGTTCGACCTATCTATTCGACCAAGGTCTGCCATGAAATCTCAAGTGTTAGCTGATTTCTTGGTTGAGTATTCTTGGACCGAGGGATGTTCGAAGGAATTGTACTCGGAGGTGCCCGTGGAATCCTTCTTGATCGAGGAACCAGAGAAGGAAGACTGGATCTTGCATGTAGATGGAGAAGCAAATTCTCAAGGAAGCGGGGCCGGGCTCATCCTTGCGAGCCCCGAGGGAGAGGTGGTTGAGTACACTCTTCGGTTTTAGTTTCCGGCCACTAATAACCAAGTGGAGTATGAAGCCCTGTTGGCGGGGATGAGGCTAGCTGAGGAGCTTAGTGCGGGGCGTCTGAGGGCCTTCACCAACTCCCAGCTCATTTCTGGGCAAGTGATTGGGGAATATGAAGCTAGAGACTCGACCATGTCCTGCTACCTGAGCAAAGTGCAGTTCCAAGCCTCTCGGTTCTCTTACTTCCGCATTAGCTATATTCCCCGAGCAGAGAACGTTAGGGCCGATGCGCTGTCCCAATTAGCCACCTCGGCCGACGGGACCCTGGGAAGAACGTATGTGGAGCACTTGCAGACCCCGAGCATCGAAGCCGTGGATGAGGCACTACTGGTTGAACAAGGGCCCTCCTGGATGGATGCCTATGTTCGGTATTTGGCCGACGATACTCTCCTAGAAGACCCTGCTGAGGCCAGGCTACTCAGACGGCGGGCTTCGAAATTCCTCATAATGGATGGGAAGCTTTATCGAAGATTTCTTACCCGGTCCTTAAATGCATCGGACCAGTCGAAGCAGACTACACAAAGTTGTCAATTTCATTTCGTTTCGGCGTTTCGGTCGAGACATTTCGTTTCGGTAGCTTATCCGAAAAGATAAGTACTACGTTTCGTTTCGAAAGATTTTTCAGCCGTTTCGGTGCGTTTCGATGTATTTCGGTCGTTTTCGGCCGTTTCGATAAAATATGTTTTGGAGACCAATTTATGAATTATTAAACCTTTTAGAACCATTTTAATATATATATATATATATCAAAAAAAACATCCTAGTTACCCTATCCCCATTCTAATATATATATATATAATAACAAAAAAAATTCTAGTTACCCTATCCCCACGGTCGCATCTCTTAAAAACTCAAACTCTTTATTTTTATATTGTTATTATTATTTATGAAGAATATGAATTATGAATAAATTTTTCATTATATATATATATATTTCAAACTCTTAAAAACTTAAACTCTTTATTTTTATGTTGTTATTATTATTTATAAAGAATATGAATTATGAATAATTTTTTATTATATATATATATATATATATATATATATATTCCGAAACGAAGCACCGAAATGGTCCGATACCGAAATATTTTGTTTCATAAGCTAAACCAAAATATAATCCGAAACGAAATTGACAACCTTGGGACTACATCTTGTGGGAAATCCAGGAGGGCATCTGCGGGAGTCACCTGGGGGGCAGGGCCCTAGCTTACAAGGCCTTACAATAGGGGTACTACTGGCTGACCATGAGGAAAGACGCGACCGAGCTTGTTAAGAAGTGTGATAGCTGCCAACGCCACGCCAATGTTCAGCGACAACCATCATCCCAGCTGGCCCCCCTGGTGGCACCTTGGCCCTTTGCCCAGTAGGGTATGGACATCTTGGGACCATTCCCCTCAGCCTCCGGACAACGCAAGTTCCTCCTGGTGGCCATCGATCACTTCACCAAGTAGATTGAGGCCGAAGCCCTTGCTAAGATCACTGAGAGTAAGGTAAGATCTTTCTTTTGGAAGTCTATTATATGCCGGTTCGGACTACCATACACTTTGGTCACCGATAATGGCCGGCAGTTTGACAACGCGCCCTTTCAAAAATTCTGCTCCAAACTAGGCATACATCAGAGATTCACTTCCGTCGGGCATCCTCAAACCAACGGAGCGGCCGAGGTAACTAATTGCATCATTCTTCAAGGACTAAGAACTCGACTAGATGATTGCAAGGGGCGGTGGGTGGAGGAACTCCACAATGTGCTATGGGCTTACCACACAACGCCACGGGCTCCCACAGGAGAGACCCCATTCAGCCTGGTCTTCGGGTCCGAAGCTATCATCCCAGTGGAGATAGGTTCCCTGAGCCCTCGGGTGGAGTTGTACAGTGCGGAGGATAACCCGGACCAGCTACGAGCCAACCTCGACCTGGTGGAGGAGGTGCGAGACCGAGCGTGACTTCGGATGGCGGTCTACTGGCAACGAGCTGCCAAATATTACAATGCCCGCGTGCGCCCTAAGACCTTCTTGCCGGGAGACTTGGTCCTTCGGCGAGCTAAAATTTCGAGGCCGTCGGAAGGAGGCAAGCTAGCTCCGAACTGGGAGGGGCCCTACCGGATCACCGAAGTACTTCGTCACGAAGCATATAAAGTTGAAGAATTGGATGGGAGGCAGCTCCCCCACGTGGAACGCTGACAATCTCCATCGATACTATCAATAGTACATCTCTTTCTAGCATTAAATACCGTACTTGTATTCTATTGGGTTCTCACCCCTCATTCCACATCAATGAATTTAAGTTCTAGCATCTCAGTTTTTTCACAAAAAGCTTTGGGCCAGCCAGTCACAAAGCCCAGTATACCACTGGCAGAGCGATGTACCATCGGCTCTCGATAACTAAAGCCCGACCCCCTGTCGGCACAAAAAGCCTTGGGCTAGCCAAGCACAAAGCCCAGTGTACTACTGGCAGAGCGATGTACCATCGGCTCTCGAAAACTAAAGCCCGACCCCCTGTCGGCACAAAAAGCCCTGGGCCAGCCAAGCACAAAGCCCTGTATACCACTGGCAGAGCGATGTACCATCGGCTCTCGATAACTAAAGCCCGACCCTCAGTCGGCACAAAAAGCCCTGGGCCAGCCAGGCACAAAGCTCAGTGCACCACTGGCAGAGCGATGTACCATCGGCTCTCAACAACTAAAACCCGACCTCCTATCGGCACAAAAAGCTCTGGGCCAGCCAGGCACAAAGCCCAGTGTACCACTGGCATAGCGATGTACCATCGGCTCTCGACAACTAAAGCCCGACCCCCTGTCGGCACAAAAAGCCCTGGGCTAGCCAGGCACAAAGCCTAGTGTACCACTGGCAGAGCGATGTACCATCGGATCTCGACAACTAAAGCCCGACCCCTGTCGGCACAAAAAGCCCTGGGCCAGCCAGGCGCAAAGCCCAGTGTACAACTGGCAGAGCAATGTACCATCGGCTCTTGACAACTAAAGCTTGACCCCTGTCGGCACAAAAAGCCCTGGGCCAGCCAGGCACAAAGCCCAGTGTACCACTGGTAGAGCGATGTACCATCGGCTCTCGACAACTAAAGCTCGACCCCCTATCGGCACAAAAAGCCCTGGGCCAGCCAGGCACAAAGCCCAGTGTACCACTGGCAGAGCGATGTACCATTGGCTCTCGATAACAAAAGCCCGACCCCTTGTCGGCACAAAAAGCCCTGGGCCAGCCAGGCACAAAGCCCAGTGTACCACTGGCAGAGCGATGTACCATCGGCTCTCGACAATTAAAGCCTGACCCCCTATTAGCACAAAAAGCCCTAGGCCAGCCAGGCACAAAGCCCAGTGTACCACTGGCAGAGCGATGTACCATCGGCTCTCGATAACAAAAGCTTGACCTCCTGTTGGCACAAAAAGCCCTGGGCCAGCCAGGCACAAAGCCCAGTGTACCACTAGCTGAGCGATGTACCATCGGCTCTCGACAACTAAAGCCCGACCCCCTATCAGCACAAAGAGCCCTGGGCCAGCCAGGCACGAAGTCCAGTGCATCATTGGCGAAGCTACGTGCAAGCAGCCCCTGGAAGTTCGAGTCCTAGCCTTCCGAGTCAGATGCTCCATCGATCGCTGGGAGTCCATATTCTTCGACTCTAGGATTCGGTCCTATGAGACTAAGTCGAGGTTGTTCGAGAATGAATTAAAGATTATTCCTTGGTACCGATGAAGCCCCTAAGGGTCCCACGTTGGTAACCAAAGGACTTGAGGAAAGGACATAGTAGGATGAAGACAAATGTCATCAAAGAAAAGAATATATTTCATTAACTCAAAAGTGCTTACAAAACGCTGATCAAGCCGAACTTGCAAAAATAAAAAATACAATGTGAAGCTCACAGCTCGGCTAGTGCGTGCTCGTCGTCGGATGAGCCGACCTCGGAAAGACGTTCCGGCTCGACTTCAAGGGCTTGTGGAAAGTCCAGGTCTCGAGCGACCTTTTCCTTTCCACGCTGGAACCCTTGAAGGTACGCCTCCGCTGAAGCTTCGGCCAGCTCATCGGTGAAGCACTCGGATGCCCGAAACTCTTCAATAACCCTGGGAGCCCTAGCCTTCACAGCTGCCTCCACTTCAATAGCTCGAGTCTCTCTCTCTACGGCCATAGATGCCACCGCTATCTTCTCGGCCTCCAGGGCATGATCTCTCTCCTCCTCAGCTTTCTTTGCCCTCTCTTCAGCTTTCTTTGCCCTTTCCTCGGCCTCTTTCGCCTTCTCCTCGGCCCTCCTTGCCTTCTCTTCGGCCTCGCCCATCTGATTCTAGGCCATCTGGATGGTCGCGACCAACTCTGAAATGTGAAGGTCTCGGGCCGGAACAGCGCTCTCGGTCTTCATTAGTTGGCTGAGAGCCACCCGTAGACGGTTGGCCTCAACTTTTGCCCGGCTCTCGGCCGCTCTTATTTCATAGGCCTGGGTGGTCCTGGCCGATTCCAAGGCCCTCTCGGCCGCTTCTGCTCGAGCGTGAGCCTCCTCCGCCTCCTAGGCCTCCTGCATGAGGGTCTTTCCCCCATGGATGACCTCCCTCGTAGCGGCCAAGGAGTTTGCAATCTGTAGTCAGACCTCATGTCGAAAAGAGAGAGGAGGAATAAAGGGGGAATCCGAAAGCGAGAGGCTGCGAGTTTACTTACCTTAACCAGGGCCGCATAGGACTCTCGGAAGAAAGTGGCCGCCTCCAACTGGCTGAGCTCTTCCTGAACCTCGGGCACGAAGATTGACGAAATGAGCCGCTCTTCCCAGTGTCCGTCATCTAGAATGGAGTCCCGGTGTAGCCTTTGCCTAGCTCCGTTCCCTCCTGCAGCCCCTGCGGTTTCGGATTCGGCGCACGGGGGGCTGCTTGCTGGTGTCTGCTCCAAAGATGGACCTGCAGCCCCCAACGGTCCCTCTCCCCAGTTCCTTGTTACGTCGGCAGGAACTGGTCCGCGGGAGGTGGCAAGTTCTTCTGCTGTCACTGGCTTCTCCGTGGCCGGCTCGTCCACCATCGTCGGCTCCTCCGCGGCCGGCTCTGCTGCCGCTACCTCCTCGCCCACTGCCCTTTCGGGCGGGGTGTCGACCGTCAAGCCGATCTCCGGGGCAGCCGGAGGCTCTTGCGGTGCCGGTGGCTCGGGCAACCGCACTATTAGGCGTTTCGGGGCCGGTGCTTGCTACCCCTCACTTGGCCCCTCTCGAGCCCTCCTTTTAGCCGCAGCCTTCACAAGTTTGCGGGTCGGGATTTTCATAGCTGTGTAACATCGGTCGGGTTCAGTAAAAAAAAAATAGAGAAAACGACAAAACAGGAAGACTTCGGCTAAGTATAAGGAAGACTTACCGCGGTGGGAAATGAGACCCGCCGACTTGAGGTTTTCCTCTGTTAGAAGCAGGTTGTACCGAGGGATGTCGGTAGCCAACAGCTGCCCCAACGCTTCCTTGTCACCAAGGTGGATAGTGGAATTCGCATTACCTCGAAGGTCGGGGTCCCCCCACCGGGGCCTGACTTGATCAAGATCGGCAAAAAAGAACCGGGATTTCCACCCCTTAATGGAGGAGGGGGAGAGGAAGGAGAGGCATGAAGCCTCCCAGAAGGAGAACGATCCTCTGAATTGTTCTCCGAAATCCAGGACTAGGAGCTCATTGTTGGAAGAAGAAATAGAAAGGTCTGGAAAGGATAAAGATCTGACCTGGGGAAGAAAATGGCGTGCGCGGAATCTCAGATTGCAGGGAGAGCCAGGAGGCGGAAGGTCAGGGAGCCAGGAGAAGAAGACAATGGAAGCAGGAGCGGTATGGCCAGATTCAACCCCCACCCGAGTTTTATTGGATTTCAAATTATCCCGCCTTTTCCCGCCTTGTCTCGTCAGCCATGTGGACTCTCACCGTAGGCAGGGCTGCCTCAATGATCACTTGGCGCGTGGTACGATCCGCCTCTGGCCAGCGATGAGACGCCGTTGATGTCATCGTTATGATGGGTAATGATAGCGCCACCTTCCGCACAGACTTCGGAGGATCAACCTTGCCTCGAGGATGATCGTCGCAAATCGGGTGGATGGTAGTGGCCACCCTTTCACATCCCCACTTGATGCCCGCATAAAGTCATCGCAGTGCTCAGAGACACGTGTTCGGGGGCAGCTCGCAAAGGGCGGGGATTTGCCACTTGGGAGGTGACACCCCTTTCGCCTCGCTGGGGTGGGCCCGCTTCGCCTCAGGGATGAGGGAGCATCTGATATGGCTGATCCAGTGCCGTCAGAATAAACGATAACGGCGACTGACGAAGGCCCTCTCGGCCTCCTGAACCCCCCACAGCTCCCGGGCCTCATGAACAGTAGTATCTCAACCCCCGAGACCCCCTCAGTCTCGGGCTGCATGAACAGTGCTTGGCCTCGAGTTCCGCTCTCGGTCTCAAGCCATAGCTTCCGGGCCTCATGAACAGTATCTCGACCCCCGAGACCCCCTCGGTCTCGGGCTGCATGAACAGTGCTTGATGCATGATTCGGCCCACTCCGGGCAACCTGGCACATTCACGTAATCCACCACACATCCATAGCAGGGCGCGGCTATACGTCATAACGGCGTATGGTCCATCACCTGTCTGTCACTGTGCATGGCCATACCCCGTTACAGTGTACGGCTCACCACCTGCCCACAACTATGCGCGGTCACATCCGGTGGTGGTGTGCACCACATACAACCACCGGCGCGAGACACCTGTGAGGCCGCACTAGCAAGTGACGCGGGACACCTCTGGCATGTACGGCGACAGTACGATCACTCACTGTCAGCCTCATCTTTTGTCCGTTATTGAACGGGGCACCTTGAAATCAATAATCTCCGGAAATGAATGGAGGTATCTTCGAACAGGTATAAAAGCATACGCTCACGCTGTAAGTATGGATCCGAAAAACTCTAGTTTCCTAGCTTCTTTCTGCTAGATTAACTCTCGCCTGTTTTCGAGTGACTAACTTGAGCGTCGAAGGGTCTCCATCGGAGCATCCGGTCTCCGAAAACTTTTCTTGCAGGAGTCCGACGAAGAGGACGTCCGTTTCCTCTGCGCTCGAGGAAAGTGACTTGCCATCAACACCATATGTACCGATAAGGTTATGGTACAGTGATCCTTGATGTGAACTATGATCAAAACGTTCTACGGAAACAATTGCTTACAGCAGAGTTGGCTACACCTTTTTTTTCTAGTTTTTAGTTGCATTTATCACTATACAATTTGTTATTTTATAAATTATTCTTCATAAATGCAGTTTTAAAGCCTGATCAAGAATACCAAGATCACTTTCGGTGAAGACTGGACAAGCAACAATGGCTCAATCAAAATTGTCTTCACGTATGTATTTTCATCTCTAAGAGATCTTTCTTGTGCAACATGATATTTTTTCTTGGGTTGGAAACTAAAATATTGTGCGCAGGAGGAATATATTTTTTAATCTTAACTGGTGAGCATGTACAGCTAAAACTATATAACAGCCAATGTTTATCCTGAACGATTATCCATTTGGTACAGTTAAATCTCTGAAATTGAGTTGGAACCTGGTCTTCTTTTTATGCCTGATCCTCTTGAATTAAGATAGCCTCAGCAAATCCTACAACTATGAATCGTTCCAACATGTGATTAATACACTAATTTAAACACTTCTGCTATTGAGGTTAGAAGAGCAGTGGAATTTTTTCGCTAAAAAAATATTCTAAACTTTCATCCTTGATTGACGCCGACTTGATTGGATAAAGCGGCGTTTCTTCAACCCTTTGGTCCCCGCTTCAAACCACGGCTGCCGCACCTTTTTCAATATCACCATCATGCGACGCCGGTAGAACACACGAAGCCCCCGGCCGTCCCCATTGCCCCCTGTTCGGTTCACACGAAGTCCTTGTGAGGACGAGCGGTTTTTGAAAAATAAAAATAAAAATATTTTTTTTTTCATCCAAAGCCTAAAAATTAAGGCTGGATTCAAACTTAATAAAAATTTTCATAAATTAACCCAATAAAATTAAAATAATCTTCAAGCCTATATACATTCATGACTTGATTTAAACTTAATCCTTGGATCTATATCCAGTCCAATATAAGTTAGTCCAATATCTGAACTTTGATAAGATCACATCTGAACTCAACATCTATAACTTGTCATGCAAAGGAATCGATTTACCTTTTATATGAAGAAAAGTTGTAAAACAATAAACTGTTCAACGATAACTCAAAAATGGATAAATGACTGGTTGATGGTTGATCAGCACAAATCACTTTTGTTTCATTTGGCTTGTCCCATAGGAATCTATTGGCATATTTTGTTTCCTTGCATCATCTTGTGAAATGGCACATTTTTGGCACAAAATAATTTTTACTTATGCCCCAGGTACAAAGAAAACCACAACCAGCTAGGCAACAACATCATTGGCCAAGCTGCCAAAGCGTTTGCAGTAGAGCAAATTCTTTTTCTAGAATTGGCTGTTGTAATACTGCTGTTTCCTAGAAGACTCCATGCTGTATAGCTAAGCACATTTCACTAGCGACCCTTATGTTTTAGTTGGCTCACAAATTTCCTGTACGACTAGGACCTGCATTGGTGGAAGCATGTAATATCTGTAATTCATCAAATATTAATTAATCACTTATAATCAATGGGCTTCTCTTTGTGCTCTGTCTCCCGAAAAATAGGATGCTGGCATGTTGCAGACTTGAACTGTGAACCCACACGAAACAGTTTTGTCAATTAAAGATCATCACCAGTTAATTTTGTCAAAAAGTTTGTATTTTCCGGATAACATAGGCAAAAGGGGTTATTAAACGAAAAAAAAAAAATAGAGGGGAAAGGGTAAGAGAAAAGAAGGCAAGTGATTCTTTGCATTGTATCTGCGTCCATATTTTTTATCCATAATCTTTGACCATCGTCTGCTTGCACGAACATCCAGACATAAGAACAAGAAAGTGCACCATGTTTTTATCTGGCTGCAGAGCGTCGTTCGATGAACGCTCCAGTGGCCTTAAAATTTGAAAGAGGTAAAATTTTCTTGCATCGCTATAAACAGCGCGGGAAGAGCAGCAGCATTATTATCTTGGTATTAATAATAACTATTTTATGTCTTAAATTTTGCTGAGCGAGCTAGGCGGGGTAAGTTGTGCTTGTAGCGGATTTTACAAACTTGAAATACGTTCTCTCTTAACAGAGTCCAGTTGGATGCTCCTCTCAAAAATTTTGTATAGTATTTGTTTGCTTGTTTCCGATGTGGCTAACCATCCCTTCTGGAGGTACTATAACAACGTGCACAACCTTCGAAGCAATGATAATAATTTCGATCGGCTCTTGGCTTTAGCCTCGGCCCCGGCATCGGCTCCTGGCATCGGCCTCGGCTCCAGCATCGGCTCCTGGCCTCGGCCTCGGCCCCGGCTCCAATTCCAGCTCCGATCTTAGCCATTAACGCAATTCCAATCATGAAGCCGAATTTCGATGCTGAACGGACTTAAAACTATACAACGCGATCCACTCGCCCACTTTTTACCAAGATCACTGGCAGTTATAGGTATTGCACACTTGTCGATATCCGCGGAATGTATCTAACCACCCGGTGCTAATCTACGAAGCCGATCTCAACAGAAGAGAAGATCCGGCTATTATGACGGAAGGGTAAGAGGGACCCTGAATAGGTATATAAGAGCCAACCCTAACGAGGGGGGGCTCTCTCTCAAGCACTACTCTATTACGAAATTCCTGTTCTACAAACCACTAACTTGAGCATCGGAGGATCCCCACCGGAACCACCGGTCCGGGGCTTTTTGTAGGTTCCTGGAGGAAGAAGGCGCTCCCTCTACACTTGCGGTGACCTATGGAGATCTTCGCCCACCTGCGCTCACCCCAAGTGATTTGGCAGCAACAGATTGGTGCGCCAGGTAGGGGGGCGTGGCAGACAGACATTTACTCTCACGCATCTGCGACCCCTCGACTTCTGCAAGGAAGACGATGGTGACGACGCGAGCTCAGGAAGCTTCCATCAGCCATGCCGTGGAACGCCTCCCGCGGGCTGAATAATCAGAGGCCAACCTCCATGTTTCGCCTCTTGCACCACCACAGGCTAGCCAGTCTGATCGGCTTGACATCCTGACTCATCAAGTATAAGATCTGATGACGGTGGTGCGGGGACTATAGGAAAACTGCTTCGCCGCCATGCCTCAGCCCCCTCTGCCTCATGAGGAGGGTCATGGAGCCAGTCAACCTCATCGGGGCACGACTCCTCCTGAGGCCTCCCACCACTCGCTCCCTGAACCTCGCCATCGGGAGACCTCAAAGCGATGGCGATCTCTCTCCCGCCATTCTGATTGCTCCCACATGCGGCATGGTGAGAAAGAACCAAGACATGTGCACTCCCTGCACCGGCGGTCTTCCTCATCCTCATCTTCTAACTCCTCTAAAGAAGACACCAACAGGAAGGCCGCTCGTCGGGCCGAGCAACGGCTTGATGAGTATCATCAGCGATTGAAGGATCTTAGTTGCCGGATGGCCAACCCTCACGGGACGGACTACGACCACCGTCCCCCGCTCTCTCGCCGCATCATGGAGGAGCCGGTCCCACCTTGGTTTTATCTTCCCCAGTTGGACCCATACGACGGCACGACGGATCCTCTGGACCACTTGGAGAGCTACAAGGTCCTCATGCAAGTCCAGGAGTGACGAACTCTTTCCTGTGTGTTGCCTTTTCGGTCACACTTCGGAAGGCGGCGCATGCATGGTATTCTCGTTTGCCACCGCGCATCATCAACTCTTTCAGATAACTCGAGCGATCTTTCTTGGCCCACTTTGATGCATTCCAAAAGATCCCTCGAGTGGCTGATAGCTTGTTCGCTGTCCAGCAGGAGCGACGAAACTCTGAAGGACTTCGTTGCTCGGTTCAAGAAGGCCACGCTCGAGGTTTATAACTTGGAGGACTCTGTAGCCACCCTAGCCCTGAAGCGAGGACTTTGTCCTTCCAGATTTGCCTATTCCCTGGATAAGAAGCCTTCCAGCTCCTACGTCGAGCTGCTGAGCCGGGCGCAGAAGTATATTCGCACTGACGAAGCGAACTCTTCTAGGAGGGAGGTCGACAAAGGTTCTAGCAAGAAACCAATGTCCGTGGAACCTGCTGGAGGACGATCCAGGAAGTCTGAGCCTTCTCGTCGCTCAGACAACCGGCCCCAGACGCTTGTTCCCAAGGAGCATTTCACTCCTCTCCTTGCTCCAATATCTCACATCCTGTTAGAAATCGAGGACGAGCCCTACTTTCGATGTCCGCCACCCATGAAGTCAGGGATCCCCGCAGCAAGGAGCTCTACTGTTGGTATCACAGATACTACGGTCATGACACTGAAGACTGCTACCTTTTGAAGAAGGCAATTGAAGAACTTGTCCAGCAGGGTCACTTAGGCAAATTCGTTCGAAGAGGAAACCCCCCTGTTTCGGGTCCGTCGGCACCTCCTGCACCTCAAAGAGGCGTGGACAACATCCCGATGGAAAAAACAATAGCTATGATTTCCTAGGGGGCATGCAGTAATTCAAAAAGGCAGCGGGAGGGGTTAGATTCTGTAATTTATTTCTTTAAAAAGGACTTAGACGGGATAGTTAACAAACATGACGACAGTGTCGTCATGTCTATGACAATAGCCAAACACCCTATAAAGAGAATTTTAGTAGACAGCTGGAGTTCCGTTGATGTTTTGAGCTACGAAGCTTTTGTTCGGATGAACCTGTCTAACTCTTCTCTCCGACCCATCACCACACCCTTAATGGGTTTTACTGGAGATTATGTGAAGGTCGAAGGAGAGATCACCCTCTCTGTCACAGTCGGAACTCCTCCGTGTCAAAGCACGGTTGCCATAAACTTCCTGGTGGTCTGGGTCCCACTGGCCTATAATGCTATTTTGGGGAGGCCTGGCTTAAACCTATTGGATGTTGTTATCTCTATTAAAAGGCTACTGGTGAAGCTCCCTACCAATGAAGGGATTGGGGAGATGAAGGGAGAACAAAGCCCATTATCGCTTTGCTATCACTTGGCCCCCAGTCCGCAAGAGTTGAAGCCAGCCACTGCACTCGAGCCATTTGACCCCAAGGACTTGGAGAAAAGGGGGGAACCGGCTGAGCGCCTACAAACCTTCCCACTAGGAGAAGACCCGACGAGAGCCATTCAGCTTGGGGCATCCTTTCGGAGGACGCACGTGATCAACTCCTTGCTTTCTTACGTGCGAACTCCGACATCTTTGCGTGGTCATCCACCGACATGCCAGGCATCCTTGAGGAGGTAATCACTCACAAACTTAACATCAGACCGGGATGCCGACCTGTTCAGCAGAAGAAGTGAAGTTTTGTCCCAGACCGACAGCAAGCCATAGACGAAGAGGTCTGCAAACTGGAAGCTACGGGTCATATCCGAGAAGTCCATTATCCAGAGTGGCTAGCCAATGTTGTAATGGTCCGTAAGGCTAACGGAAGTTGGAGGATGTGCATGGACTTCACTGACATCAACAAAGCCTGCCCTAAGGATAGCTTCCCGCAACCTTGGATTGATCAGTTGGTGGATGCTACGTCCAGACATGAAACACTAAGCTTTATGGATGCCTTCTCGGGATATAATCAAATCAAGATAGACCTAGCCGATGAGGAGGCTACTTTATTTATGACAAAGAAGGGAATATATTGTTATAAGGTGATGCCATTTGGACTAAAGAACACGGGAGCCACTTACCAGAGGCTGATTAATAAAATCTTTGAAGACCAGATCGGACGCAACATGGAGGTGTACATGGATGACATGTTGACCAAGAGTGTCCATGTCACCGACCATGTCTCTGACTTGGCGGAAACCTTCAACAACCTCCGTCGGTACCAGATGAGGCTGAACTCCCGCAAGTGCACCTTCGGGGTGACAGCGGAAAAGTTTTTGGGCTTCATGGTGACTCAACGTGAGATCGAAGCAAATCCTGACAAGATCCGAGCCATATTAGACATGAGGTCTCCGGTCAACAAAAAGGAGGTGCAACGTCTGACTGGAAGGGTGGCAGCCTTGAGCCGTTTTTTGTCCAAGTCCATGGAAAGATGCTTGCCTTTCTTTAAGGCACTGCGCAAAGTCGACAGCTTTGAATGGACAAGGGAATGCCAGAAGGCTTTCGAAGGATTGAAGAAATTTCTATCTACTCCGCCCCTACTATCCAAGCCAAAGGGGGAGGGGAAGAGCTTCTTCTGTACCTCGCGGCCTCTCCCGAAGCTGTCAGTTCCATTCTCGTCCGCATAGATCCCGATGAGACACAAAAGCTTGTGTATTACACTAGCAAAATGCTCCATGACATGGAAGCCAGACACACGAGAGTCAAAAAGATCATCTTTGCGTTGATTGTGTCCGCCCAGCGCCTCCGACCTTATTTTCAAGCTCATCCGATCGTGGTGGTCACGGACCAACCACTCAAGGCGACCCTCTCTCGTTCAGACACTTTGGGCTAACTGGCGAAGTGGGCGCTCAAGCTGGGAGAGTTTGATCTGTCTTTCCACCCTAGGTCGACTATGAAGTCTCAAGTCCTAGCAGATTTCTTGGTCGAATTCACTTAGGGCGATGAGCAACCGGAAGAGTCCCATGCGAACCCCGCAAGTCTTGGAACTGGAGAGGAGGAATAGATCCTTCATGTGGATGGAGCATCAAATTCCCAGGGGAGTGGAGCAGGCCTTATTCTGACTAGTCTGGACGGAGTGGTGACCGAGTACGCTCTCCGATTTCTCTTCCCGGCCACTAATATATATCAGGCCGAGTATGAAGCCCTACTGTCAGGGCTGAGACTGGCTCGGGAACTCAGGGTGAAATGCCTTAGAGTATTTACGGACTCTTAGCTAGTCACCGCCCAAATCAGAGGGGAGTACGAGGCGCGGGACCCTACCATGTCCCGTTACTTGAGCATGGTGCAGTCACAAGCCTCTTCCTTAGCCTACTTCAGCGTCAGCTATATTCCTCGGAGGGAGAACACCAGAACTGATGCCTTATCTCGACTAGCCACCTCAGCCGACAGGATTTTGGGAAGAACCTACGTGGAGCATCTGGAAGTCCCAAGCATTGAAGCAACAGAGGAGACCCTACCGGTCGAGCAACAGCCTTCATGGATGGATGCTTATATCTGGTACCTGACCGATGGCGCCCTTCCTGAAGACCCGACTGAAGCTAGGCTGCTTAAGAGGCGGGCCCCAAAGTTTCTGATGATGGATGAAAAGCTCTATCGAAGATCATCCTCGTACCCGATCCTCAAATGCGTCGGTCCCATGGAAGCAGATTACATCCTACGGGAAATCCATGAGGGCATATGCGGAAGTCATCTGGGGGGCAAAGCTCTAGCGTACAAAGCCCTACAACAACAATACTACTGGCTAACAATGAGGGAGGATGAGTCCGAGCTCGTCAAGAGATGCGACAGTTGCCAATGCTATGCCAACATTCAATGTCAGCCAATGTCCCAGCTTACCCCTCTGACAGCACTTTGGCCCTTTGCCCAGTGGGGCATGGATATCTTGGGACCGTTCCCCCTGGCTTCGGGTCAACGCAAATTCCTGCTGGTAGCCGTCGACCACTTCACTAAATGGATCAAAGCCGATGCACTCTCCAAAATAACCGAGGGCAAGGTGAGATCCTTTTTCTAAAAATCTATAGTATGCCGGTTCGGGCTCCCGCACACCCTCGTCACTGACAACGACCGACAGTTCGATAGCACGGCTTTTTGAGGATTCTGCGCCGAGCTAGGCATCCATCAGCGGTTCACCTCTATGGAGCATCCCCAGACCATTGGCGCGGCCGAGGTCACCAACCGCATTATTCTCCAAGGTCTTAGGACCCGACTAGATGAATGCAAAGGACGGTGGGTGGAAGAGCTCCCCAATGTGCTGTGGGCCTATCACACAACGCCACGAGCCCCCACCGGAGAGACTCCTTTCAGCTTGGTCTTCATATCCGAAGCTGTCATCCCTGTGGAGATAGGTGTCCCGAGCCCCTGGATGGAGCTGTACAGCAAAGGGGACAACCCAAATTAATTGCGGGCCGACCTCGACCTAGTGGAAGAGCTACGAGACTGAGCGTGACTCCGAGTGGTGGCTTACCGACAGCGAACGGCCAAGTATTACAATGCTCGCATCCATCCTAAGGCATTTTTACTAGGAGACCTGGTCCTCAGGCGAGCTAAAGTTTTAAAGCCGACGAAAGGGGGCAAGCTAGCACCAAGATGGGAAGGACCCTATCGAGTCACGGAGGTACTCCACTACAGAGCATACAAAATTGAGGGGCTGGACGAAAAGCCTCTCCCCCACACTTGGAACGCGGATAACTTACGTCGGTATTATCAATAGTTTATTAATTTCTTTAGTTAGAAAATGTTTGCTAGAGTAATATTCAGAATATTCTCTTACTAACGTGTCTTTGAGTGATCCTGCTTCTCACCTGAAGCTTGACTCCGCATCGGCACTTGAAGCCCGACTCCGCATTAGCACCTGAAGCCCGACTCTATGTCGGCACTTAAAGCCCCACCCTGCATTGGCACCTGAAGCCTGGCTCCGCGTCGGCCCTTTAAAGCCCGACTCTACGTCGGCACCTGAAGCCCGACTCCGTGTCGGCACTTGAAGCCCAGCTCCACATCGGCCCCTTAAAGCCCGACCCCGCATCAGCACTTGAAGCTTGACTCCGCATCGGCACCTGAAGACCGACTCTACGTCGAAACGTAAAGCCCGACTCCACGTCGGCACCTGAAGCCCGACTCCATGTTGACACCTGAAGCCTGACTCCACGTCGGCACTTGAAGCCCAACTTTACATCGGCACTTGAAGCTCGACTTTGCATCGGCACCTGAAGCCCGACTCTGCGTCGGTACTTGAATCCCAACTTCGCATCGGCATCTGAAGACCGACTCCATATTGGCACTTGAAGCCCGACTCAACATTGGCACCTGAAGCCCGACTCTGTGTCAGCACCTGAAGCCCAGCTCTGCGTCGGCCCTTTAAAGCCCGACTTCGCATCGGCACCTGAAGCTCGACTCCACATCAGCACCTGAAGCCCGACCCCGCGTCGGCACTTGAAGCGTGGCTCCGCATCGGCACCTGAAGCCCAGCTCCACGTCGGCACCTGAAGCCGGCTCTGCGTCGGCACCTAAAGCCCGGCTCCGCATCGGCACCTGAAGCCCGGCTCCACATCGGCACCTGAAGCCCGACTCTGCATCGGCACCTGAAGCCCGACTCGCATCGGCACCTGAAGCTTGGCTCCGCGTCGGTACTTTAAAGCTCGACACCACGTTGGCAGTTGAAGCCCGACTCTGTGTCAGCACTTGAGCCCAACTTTGTGTCGGCAACTGACTGTGTCGGCACTCTAGTTTGGTAGCATCGGCACACAAAAACTGACTCCGCATCGGTATTAGAAATTTTAGCTCTTCAAATGACCCAACCCCATGTCAGTGTTGGCCTAGTTGTATCAGAGCTTCACTCGGTCTCGTGTCGATAGCCATTCATGGATACTTTATCGGCCCCTTAATCGACTTCGCGTCGGCACTACCCTCTGGTGTTTCCAGTCTATCGGCCTACGGCACGAGGTCATTTGTCAAGACCATAAGGTCGTACATAAGTACGATTATTAGCTATGCCTGCCTACGGCCTTGATAGCGGCCACCACAGCTTATCCATATCCTATCACTGATAATTGGCTACGATGCAAATCAAATTGAGAACTGAACAAGAAATTTTCATTGGTAGTAAAAGTTACAAAATTGTAGACCGAGTCGGACTTAGTACAGTTAGGAAAAAGAAAAAGAAAATTATGTTCAGGCCAGAGCTGGACCCTCATCCTCGGGAACCTCATCCGGCTCCAACTTGTCTATTCCTTCAAGGCTGTATAATCTCCGTACCTTCTCCTTGCAATCTTGGAAGCCGCCATCATATGCAAATGCAGTTGTTTTGGCCAGCTCCTTATCGAAGGCATCGGATTTCCTAAATTCCTCTATGGCCTCGGCAGCTTTCCTCTTGGCCTCGGCAGCCTTCTTCTCAGCTTCGGTCACCACCGCCATCAGGTTGGCAATCTCAGCGTCTGACCAGCGGGCGATTTCCTTTGCATTATCGGCTCTTTCTTCGGCCACACCTATCTCAATGGTAGCGGAGTGCAAATGGCTCTTCAATAAGTATATTTCCGACTCCGCCGCCTTCAACTTTTCTTCCGCCACTCTTTGTTTTTCCTCGGCCACTTGAGCATTGTCAAGCTCGTAGGCCGCCCGGCACTGAGCTACTTCAAGTGCCTCTTCCGCCTTTTTAGCCCAGGCCAATTTACTGAATCGAGCAGCCTCGGCTTCGGCTTCGACCTTCTGCGCCTAGGCAATATCCGCCCGGGCCTCATCCAGGGCTGCCTCGGCCCTCTCTGCTCTAGCTCGGACTTCTTGAATTTCCTTCCAAGACTGGTCGAGAGCGGCCTCGGCCTGTGACCAAAGGCCCCTCATTACGGTCATAGAGTTCAACGCCTGATCAAATTATTTGGTTTAGGTGAAGAAACAGTCCCAAAAGTTTGGCAATGGAACAATACTTACCTAGAGATGTGCCACAGATGCCTCTCGGAAGAATGTGGATGTCCCTTGATGTTGAAGGAACCTCTGTAGCTCGGGCATGGAAGCCTGGGCCACTGTCCGCTTGGCCCAGCGGCTATAGCACATCAAGATCGACTGGAAAGAGGGATCAATGTCATCTCCCTCCGCTGATCTGGTGGCTGCAGGCGAGGGGTCAACCACTGACTCTGCTCCCTCTGGTGCCTTAGCTGGTGGGGATGCCTTGGCCGTCACCCCTTCGGAAGATGGGGCGGCTTCTAGAGTCGGCCCTGTAACTGAGTTGGTCGGCTCCACTTCGGGAGTTGTGGGCTGTGGTGACGGTGCTTTAGTCCTCCACTCCGGAGAAGTGCCGGTCAGATCAATAGGAGACGGAGGCGGTGCTGGTGAAGGCGGACGAGTTCAATTCCTTTCCTCCGCCTCATTCCGTCTTGATTCCTCTCTGGCCTCGGTTCTTTCCGCCTCGCTTCCTAGGGCCTCTTCGGCTTTGGCCCTTTACGCCTCATTCCCTTCTGAAGCCTTTTCAGCCTTAGTTTTCTTAACAATCTTGGCGGCCCTCTTCTCAGCAGGGGCCCCATCCTCTCGAGCCTTCCTTCTCTTCGTAGCAGCTTGCTTTATCCTATACAGCGATGGTGCCATGCCTGTAAACCAAAAGGCGAAGTTAGAGGGAAAGAGATGAAAGCAAAGAAATGAAGAGGTTATGCTGCTCACCATCGCTAGGAATAAGACCTGCTAGCCGAAGATTCTCTTCGGATAGTAGTTGGTTGCAACGGGGGACGTCAGCAGTGATCAACTGCTCGAACGCCTCTTGGTCCTTCGGAAGCACTGACAAGTTTTTGTTTGGCTCGGTGTTGGGAACCTCCCACTCGGTCCTCACCCCCTCGATTTGGGCAAAGAAAAACCTATCATTCCAACCTTTGATGGAAGAAGGAAGATACAGTTTAAGGGATCTGGCAGGTCTAGGAGCAAAAGACCACCAACCCGATTGTTTTCTAAGGGTATAGAAGCAACAGAAGAGTGAAAGTCTAGTCTCAATCCCATGGAAATGGCACAACACCATGAAACCAACAAGGGTCCGGATAGAATTTGGGACTAGTTGCGCCAAAGCTAAAGAATACTAGTCTAATACATTTAATATGAAGGGGTGAATGGGGATGCGAAGACCAGCCTTGAAATAATGGTCATAAAGGGCGACCTAACCTGGATAGGAAGAGGTTACTCTATCCTCAGGTAAAGGCCGGTAGAGATGAAGGTCAGTGGAGATTTGGTACTGAGCCCTGAGATTAATTATCTCTTGGGCAGTCATGACGAAGGCAGTCCTTTTGGGGGACTGCCTCGCAAGGGAAAAAGGGCCGACGATCATCGAACGACGCTGAGCACAAGCCCATCCAGCGGCAAGGCGATTTCCGGCGCAAGGCCACCCTGCGGGCCGCCGCTCTTCCAAAGGAGCATCCCCCGCGGAGGAGGACCAACTGAGAGGGGGAGAAGGGGAAGGCTGTGAATGGTTGGGAGAAAAGGCCCCGGAATCATAAATCGAACAGGAAAGAGACGAGGAGGCCATGGGAGCAGAACTAACCTAAAGTTGGAGGTCGAAAGTCAGCAATGGAGGGCTCGGGTGGTGGAAGATGAACAGGCTTGAACAGTCGGTAGGGAAGACGAAAGCAGTGGAAGCGGTTCGAACCCAGGGCAACCCTTTTTTATACCCATGTTTCAAATCATCCCGCCTGCCTCTAGTTGGCCACGCGCCTGTTTGCTGTTGGAGACCACTCCGGCGCCCACTCGGTGTGTAGAATGCGATGGGCACCGCCTATGAAGGGACAACAGTGACCTCACCACAATGATGGCACCCACCTTTCCATGGTTTCGTGCCCGAGGAAAATCTTGCCCAATCTCAACAACCCAAACAGATAGGATCGGCCACCAGGAGGTACTGCAAATACTAACATCCCTTTCACTAATGAGTACACGCTCTTCCATCTCAGGGATAGGGGGCATCTGATGTGGCTAACCATCCCTCCTGGTGGCACTATAACAATGTGCACAGCCTTCGAAGCAGTGATAATAATTTCGATCGGCTCTTGGCTTCGGCCTCGGCCCCGGCATCGGCTCCAGCATCGGCTCCTGGCCTCGGCCTCGGCCTTAGCTCCAATTCCAGCTCCGATCTCAGCCATTAATGCAATTCCAATCATGAAGCTGAATTTGATGCTGAACGGACTTAAAACTATACAACGCAATCCACTCGCCTACTTTTTACCAAGATCATGGGCAGTTACAGGTATTGCACACTTACCGATATCCACGGAACGTATCTAACTACCCGATGCTAATCTACGAAGTCGATCTCAACAGAAGAGAAGATCCGGCTGTTATGATGGAAGGGTAAGAGGGACCCCGAACAGGTATATAAGAGCCAACCCTAACGGGGGGCTCTCTCTCAAGCACTACTCTATTACGAAATTTCTATTTTATAAACCACTAACTTGAGCATCGGAGGGTTCCTACCGGAACCACCGGTCCAAAGCTTTTTGCAGGTTCCTAGAGGAAGAAGGCGCTCCCTCTATACTTCTGGCAACCTATGGAGATCTCCGCCTACCGACACTCACCGCAAGTGATTTGGCAGCAACACAAGGGATGGTCATTTAATGTGGTGGCGGTGGCCCCTTTTTTTCTTTAAAAAAATTATCTGTATATAATAAATAAGCTTAGGGGTATAGTCGAGTCGAGTCAATACAGTGTCATGCAAGCTCAAGCTCGACTTGACTTTAAAATATCAAGCTCGAAACTTGACTCGAGCTCGATCGAGTTTCTTATTTAGAGTTTGAACTTAAGTTTGATAAAATACTCGATATACTCGAGCTTCACTAGACTCGATTTGAATTTCTATATAAAAATTTTAAAATTATTTTTAAAATTAAAATAAAATATATTTTTAACTAAAATTCAAAGAAGTTTAAGATTTACAAATATAATGATAGTATAGTTCAAAATGAAATAATACACCAACTAAATTAAAGATACACATTTTAAATTAACAATAAAAATATATAAACAAACATTCTTTAGTTTTATATAGTTAGGATAATATTGTAAATATGTATAATTATAAGGGTAAAATAGTAAAATTACATAAGCTTAATTAAACTTGCAAACTTTTTAAGCCGAATATTTTAATACTCAAACTCGGCTTGATAATACTCGAGTAGCTCGAGCTCGAGCTCGATTCGATAAGCAACGAATCGATTTCAAGTATTTTTTGAGTCGATTTTGAGTTACTCACGAGTTGTCTCGACTCAGTTACATCACTAAATAAGCCATATGAAGAAGCAAGAATTATAAAGAAGACATGTTTGATGTGGTTGCACACTATGATGAAACTATAGGTTTACAAAGAATTGATAAAAGATATGTATAATAGAGCAATAACTATTATTAAAATAATAATAGAAAAACTAGTGAGTTTTCAATTACTGTAGGTTTACATCAAGGATCTGCTTTAAGTTCGTATCTTTTTATATTATTTATGAATGAATTAATCAAATATATTCAAGATAATATCACATGGTGTATGTTATTTGCAGACGATATAATGTTGATTGATGAAACTAAATCTGAAGTAAATGCTAAGCTAGAGATTTGGAGAGAGGCTTTAGAATCTAAAGGTTTTAAAATTAGTAGAACTAAAACTGAATATATGAAATGTAATTTTAGTCGAAGAAGAAATACAAATGAAGAAGCAGTGAAGATTGCAAGCCAAAAGATACAAGGAGTAAAAAATTTAGAAATTTTGGATCAATTATTCAACAAGAAGGTAAAATAGGTAAAGATGTGAATCATAAAGTTAAAGCAGGATAGGTTAAGTGGAGGAGTGCTTCGGAAGTATTATATGATCGATACATCCCATTAAAATTTAAAAAATTCTAAAAAATTACTATCAGGCCAACTATGCTATATGGAATAGAGTGTTGGGCAATACCGAAACAACATGTTAATAAATTAAGTGTAATAGAAATTCATATGTTAAGATAGATATATGGTAAACTTTAAAAGATAGAATTAGAAATAAATATATAAAAAAATGATAGAAGTAGCCTCAATTGACGATAAAATGAGAGAAAATCGATTACGATGGTTTGAACATATACAACGAAGATCTTTAAATGATTTAGTTAGAAAGAGTGATCTTTTAACAATTCATGGTAAGGATAGAGATAGAGGTAAACCTAAACTAACATGAATAGAAATAATTAAAATACATATAACTATTTATAATTTGAATATCAACTTAGTGCTGAACAGAGTAGAGTAGAGAAAGCAGATTCATGTAGCTGACCTCATGTAGTTGGAAAAAGACTTAGATGAGTTGAGTTGAGTTGCGCTATGCAAAAATAATTATATAACAATAGGTATTAAAACATTAATAGCATATAAAAGAATAAAATAGTAATATTTCATTAATAATTTATAAATTTTTGAATAGATATTTATAATTAAATAATTTACACAAATCTTTTAATTTATAATAAGCCTACTTAGTTGATCTAGACTTATAATAAATATGCTATGCAGAATTTAAACTTTTAATAATATTTTAAAAATAATTATAAAATCTTATTATTCAAATTAATCAATTATATAAAATTTTAAGCAATTATTTCAATTCAAATAATCATTCATCAATTATAAAATAATTTTTGGCAATGTTGCAATATTATAAAAATTTCAATCTATGGACAAGTTACTTATCAAAGTTTAAAATCCTTTTAGTAATTATAAATAATTTATAAAATACTTTAAGTTATGGTTAGATTACATACATAAGTTTGAAATTCCTTTTAACAAACATGAATAATTTATAAAATTATATCTCATGATTAAATTACTTACCAAGGTTTAAATATCTTTTAACAATCATGAACAATGCATAATGTATTTAACTGATGATTAGATTACTTACCCTTTTAACAATCATGAACAATGCATAATATACTCTAATTTATGATTAAATTATTTATCTCTAAATAAAATTACTAAAACAATCCTTGATTTTTTATGTTCAAAGTCTCCATTAAGTTTCTTGATTTTCTTGGTCCCTCAACCTTCACTTTCTTCATCTTTATGAAATATTAATTTATTATCAAAAACTTTAATTAAGCCTTATTTATAGAGAAATTTTCTAGGTTTCCGCTCTTTAAAGGATTCTAACATCTTAAAATCAATAAACTTCTCAATTTTTATAAAACATTGATTTTTTTAAGAAAACAAAAGAGATAAATATATATTAAATATTTAAAAATAAATTCTTAATTCAAAAGTAACTTCTAAGTCATCTAATATAATTTTAAAATATAAAAATTTAGAAAAAATATTTAAAATCATCCTTATTTCAATTAATAGTATTTTTTAAATATATTTAAAATTTAGATAAAAATATTTATTAGAAAATTATCAATAATGATATATATTTATAAAATTACATTTAACTTCCTCATTAATTTCTAATTTAAATGGTTCAAGATGTACTGAAAAGCTAACCAATATTGAACACCATAAATATAGGTTCAATCAAAATTTTAATTATATTATTTTTATATTTTTTACAAAGGAATCCAAGGTGAGCCACCATGATAGACTCAAAAAGATCTCCGTTGACGATGGACTGGGTTGAAAACGCGTGGCCCAGTGAGATCGAATTGTGACTCTTGGTGTCACTAGGTAAGGTTTTTTCCATGGAGAAAGCCAGGTGCAAGACTATGGCAACGCAACATTTCAATGCGTCGTTGGTTGGATACTAAATCAAGTCCCGACTAGTATAGGGTCTAAGATAATGTTTCAATGGAAAAGCAAGGTTAAATGACTTTTAATTAAACTTTGTTCAAACTGAACTAGCGCATGTGAAGAATGGTATTAACGAACATATAGTCAAAACATATGCATGAACCTAAAGCATTGATAGCATAGAAAATTTCTTTTTTTATTACCTGATAACAATAGAAGCATAAAATATACAAAAGCCAAACATCATAATTTTTCTTTAAAGAAAAAGGCTGAGGATTTTATCTTAAAATTATTAAAATTTTAAAACTTTTTTTTTACTGCTGAAGATAGTTGAGAGGGATCCAAAATTAAATAAAATTGTCATTATGTTCCCGTTATTATTTGAATGGTCAATAGAGGCTAAAGATTTAACTTGGTCCACGTTTGGACATTAATTAAGCCAAATAAATATCAAGATGATGGTTATGATATTTATTTTGTTGCATTAGGTCATTAAGTGTGCATAACAAAGTTTATTTTGTTATTTTTTAGTTCGCACTTGTATATGGGTAGGTATAACAAAGCTAAGACATCTTTTGTATTTAATGCTCTTATTATTAGTTAGTGTCATTTTTTTTGTTTTTAAAAAGAAAGACTGGGCCATACTCTAATCCTTATTTAGATCTAGTAATAATATGACCTTAAAATTCTTCGATTTAATTTAAAAAATTATGTTAGGTATGAGTATTAGTTGGGAAATGAGTTTAGTTGAATATGCTAGGCGTAAGTATACAAATAATTTAGAATAATAATTTTATTTAAGATTAAAATAGATATTTTTTTTGATTTGTGAATAGGGATGGCAACAGTTCAAGATGGACTGGACCGTTCCTGTTAAGAAAAACATCACGTTCCCTACCCGTTAAGCCGTTATAGTTAACGGGGCAGGAACGGGAATACTCGTTCGTTTACATAAAAAATAAATTATTTTATTAAATTTAATTTATTAAAATTAAAAAATAAAATTAATTAGGATAAGATAGAATAACGCAAACAATCAATTGTTGATATTGATACATCTAACACGTTAGCTTTAACATCGTAACAAACCAGATAAGAAATGATCTATCAAATTATAATTACATTTCAAGAAGAGCAAGAGATGATAGAGTAGTTCAGACTTCAGAATTTCAGATCGACTGCGTGAAAGAGGAAAAGAGCAAAAGAGGGTGCGCAAGAGTCGTTGAGTTATTATAAAAGCTAACGGGTACGAGAATAGATAAATGGGGATGGGACGAAGAATACCATCCCGTACCGTTTATCCATTTAGTCGTTAATGAAAAATTTTCGTTACATGTTAAGCTATTTTAAATGAAATTTTTTAACCTATTAAAAATAATACCAGATAAATAGGGAATGAAAAAATTACCATCACTATTTTTGAACAGAATATGCCCCTTCCCCTTGCTATGCAAAAGTCTTTGATAGTAGTCGAGGCTTGCGCCATTAGGGACTTCAAAACGATGTCGACTAATCGGTGGCCACAAAATGGTACCATAAAACGACGAACGGAAAGCCCCATTTCCATCCGCCTTCTCTGCCTCCCAGCAGGGTCCCCACCCCACCCTCTTTGTAGAACAAAAAAAGAGGGGTTCACTCTCCAAAACCATCTACAAGGGGCCCGTGCCTCCCTCTTCTCCCAGCACTGAAAACTGCCCTTTCCCTCGAAAATTCATAAGCCCTCTCCTAAACAGATTACAACCCTCTCGTGACCAAATGGCCGAAACGCCTACAACTTATGGACATTTTAACGGCGATCTCACTGACCAAACCGAAGTCCTCCGAACTGCCATGCCATTTATAATGCAGCTAGGCTTCTCCGCAGCTGCGGATGCGGATCCCATAAGGCGTTCTTCAAGTTATATGCTCTCGCTAAATTCATCCATCTCATCCTTGCTCTTCTGATTGTGGCCTATGTCATGGCACTCTTGACCGGTATCCTGAGCCCCCCAACCTCAAACACGATGAAGCGTCTCATTGGGGCTACACTAGCCTGGTCTTTGCCTTCAACCTCGCTACAGTCTCTGTTTGGCGGCCTGATCACTAATATCTATCATCTTATCTATGTAGTTCGCTGCGTCCGTTTAGCTAAATAAGAGGGAGTGCATGGAGTCGTATCGTCTTGTATGCTCTTATGGGCATCTTCATGGGTATCTTTCGGCTTGCATCTATTATGTTGTAATCTAAACTATCGGGCCATATATATTATGGTGATATTTATAATAATCATCAATGAATCCTATGCTTCGTTGTTTGTCAGCGAATGCCCGTTTTTGTACTATTGCACAAATTTTATTATGACATTTTCTGCTTAACATTATAATAGTCATAGGCATTAGACTTAGATGAAATTAGCCCGTGCAAACAGTCAAAATTGGATTAATTTTTTTATATTTGATAAAATTACTTTTTTATCAATATAATTTAAATATATTTTTTTCTTTTTAATTTTTTAAAATTTATTTTTAAATTGTTTCTCTCTAATTTTTTCTCTCTTTCTTTGGCCCGTTATTCTAGTCTAATTTTTTTTCTCTAATTTTTTTGGTTCTTCTTTCAACCAGTCACTCTAGTATAAAATTTTTCTCTTTTTTTGACCCATTATTTTAGTATATTTTTTTTTTCTCTTTCTAAATTTTTTTCTCTTTTTTTGTCTATCACTCTCGTCTAAATTTTTCTCTTTCTTTAGTCCGTTACTTTAGTTTAAATTTTTCTCTCTTCCTTTGATCGACCACTCTAGTCTACATTTGTTTAGCCGGGTCTCTCATCTCTCCTTGATCCCTTCTTCCCAACACGATAACAACTTTATTTTCTTTTCTTCTCTTCCCTTTTTCTTTTCATTTTTTATTCTTCACTTTCTTCTAAAGCTCAAAACAGGTCCTCAATATAACTGTGAATTAGGTTTTTCATTTTACTTTAGCCCTTTCCTTTCCCCTTCCCCTATTGCACAAATTTTATTATGATATTTTTATATTATATAAAATTTTTTTTATTAATATAATTTAAATATAATTTTTTAAAAGTTTTTAAACTTTATAATTAAATTATTTTTCTTTAATTTTTTCTCTTTCTTTGGCCCGTTATTTTAATCTAATTTTTTTCTCTATTTTTTTTGATTTTTTTATTCATCACTCTAATGTAATTTTTCTCTTCTTTTCGATCTTAATCTTTCAATTTTTTTTTCTTTTTTTTTTACAAAAAAGAAAAGGAATGATTGCTCCAAAATAGCACCTTTCCGAAGGCTCCCTTCTTGCCAGAAAATATTCCATATAATATGTTTAAATTTTTTGCAGCTTTTTTTTTTTTTCATCCGAGAATGAGTAGGTTAAAAAAACCCTAACTCCTTACCACACCCAATGACGCGTGCCCTAGAAAAATTCTAGGCCCCAGCCACCCGGATGGAAATTTTTTTTCTTTCTTTGACCTATCGTTCTCGTTTAACTTTTTCTCTTTCTTTGAAGTTTGACCCGTGACCTTTTCTTTCCCCTTCCACACCCCCACCCCCCGGGCTTCTTTTTCCCCAAAGCCCTATTTCTCTATTTTACCCGGCTCTCTTTCCCTGTCCTCCGGTACCAATGTTTCTCGGCTGCCCACCGCTATGGCACCGTCTGTCGTTCACTCGTGCCACATCCAGCATGATCTACTCTGAGGTCCCTACTCTTCTCTCTCCGCTTTGGCGCCGACCGTCCTCTTCCGCTCATCGCTGCCGTGCCTTCTCGTCTACCTCGTACCTTCCAAATTCACCAAGGTGATGATAAAAAATACTTACTTTTCTTTTTGTCGTTAGTATTGAATCCTATTTTAGCTCTCGTTTTTGTTCTTTTTTTCAAAATTTTCTTCTTCGGACACAGATTTTAGTGACTCTCTATTATTTCAGTTCATATATAAGCTGAAAATTTTCAATTTGTCGGGGAACACTAAATTCAAAGTCTCCTCCGTCTTTTGTTTTTCTACTGCGGCAGCAGTGGAGGTTCATAGCTTGCTGTCATAATAAAGTTGTTGGCTTTGTTCTCCTAATGGATGTGAAACTGTTATCAACTGGAACGCTTATTATCAATTAAGACGTGTCATCAGATGCTTGGATTTTTGACTATTATGAATCCATGATGTCTGATGTCTTTGATTGATTTTTCTTGACCACTTTTTCGTTCTGAATCTTGCACCATACTCATATTTATAATAGGCGAACATTTCTTGTGAAGTTATGGTCTTTTCCGATGGTCCTTAATTTGTAGGTCCTGGATTAAGGGCCGGTTGTGGCAAAGTGCGCATCTTGTTGTCTGGGTTGGGTATGCGACAGAGGGGAGAGGAATGCGGGCATATCAGGCATTCAAATATTAGAGAAACTTCTCCTAGCAAGTGATTATGGGAAATGATTGATTGTGGGTAAAGTTGTTTGTCTTCAAACTACGGTGGTAGCTTGTACATGATCTAATAGATCTGTCAGAATAAAGGAAGACGATGGTGCACTTTCTAATGTTTGATAGGTGATTGAAGCAACTAGGAATGCTTTGATGTTGTGCTTGACTATTGCATTTTATTGAACTTAACGTTAAGAGAAGTCTAGAATGTGTGATTGGATTTCGTAGAGCTAATGTGCGATGACATATTTGTGACACGCAGATAAATGGTCTGCTTCTCCAAGCAATGTTAACAAGCAATGTTAACAGATGCAATATTGGAAACAAAACAGATAACATTTGACATAATGCATGCTCCTTGTTCATTAGGCAGGTAGGATAATCAAAGACAGAAACAGACTTGAGATGGAAAGTAAGAAGGAAAACAAGAACAAGGGCCTCGTGTGCTATTATCTTGCTTGCAAATTGTCACGCCTTGAACCCCATCATCAGGGGTTGGCCCAGTGAAGTATGCAAAGCCTTTAATTCTAAATTGTAAAATAGCAAAACACTAGTGGTTCCATAATTGAAAAATAACTCTATAAGAAATCTCTATCCATGGACACCAGCATGAATAATAATATGTAAGCAATAATATAATCAAAATAAAATATTATAGCACCGATATTAACTATTTTATATGCCAGCATTATGATGTTCAAATTTAAATATGCAAATCCAATTAAAATAGCATGGTGTTCACAGTCATAACTCATAATATAGATCATGATAGTATAATCAAGATAATGACATGTATGCAAATTTCATAATTCAAATAATACCATGATTCCATAATAATTCCAGGATTCATAATTTCAACTCTCTATACAATCTAAGGACACAAATTGCTCAAAAATCATGATTTATGGACATCGAAATCTCATGGGGGTGTTGCACCTATGTCTAGTGCTTGAGAAGCTCATTTCTAATAGTATTGTGGAAGTATTATATAGTATGGATTACCTTAATTTCTGATCTTTCATCTAACATAAAACAACACATTTTAATTGTTACATCATCCAATTTGTAGATCAAGCCTTTTAGACCCCCTAAAGAAGAAAGAAGCTTAAAAAATTCATGGGAGTCTTTCTTTGTTATCTTGATCAAGGAACTATTGGAATCAATGTTATCTTGAATAGAAACAAGAATAAGAGTATTCAGAATGAGTGGACACAGGTTTAGGTTGGTATAGCACAGTACAAGCTTTTACTGCTTCCTATCGGTCTGCACTAGTGCATATCTCTCCAAAATACAGGTGCTACTTGACCGTGCTGGTAACTTGCTAGCATGCTTTGCATGTGGACACGTTACAGCATGGATGAATAAGTTGATCCTTGTGGGTATGGGCTTATTGCATTAAAGCTAGTTGTAAACCCTTAGATGCATATGCAGTCACCCTTTCTCATGCCGACATTTTTCTTCATAAAGTTGACTACAATTTAAAACAGTAAAAATGAGTAAATTGGTTTCTTAAATATTTTGTCTATGTGCAAGTGGATTCATTTGGTTCATTAAATTTGATCATTCAGGTGGCTTATCTTAAAGATACGATAGCAAGAACATATGAGGAAATTGAACAGTTGCAGCTGCTCAAATATCTTAGTACCCAGTCTAATGCAAATGGTGAGAGAGATGGTAATGACTTGCTATGTCACTCTTGTTCTGCTCCCGGAATTCTGCCCCTAGCTGGAATCAACAACAGAGTCAGCAATTGTCAGGTACAAGGCCAGTGAAAACTACTCTCAAAGCTGCTTCACGTCCTGATCATTGCTTTAGAATTCAGTGTGAAGCATTCTGATTTGAATGGAAGTGATGCAGGTGAGAATCTTCTGCTGATGCTGATGTTTGGGCTCTGGTGAGGCAGATTCAGAAGAAAGATCAATTAACATATCCGATGATGGTTTTTAATGGGAACAAAAACTGACTGTTCTATAAACTCTGCCATCGAGTCTACTCTGCTTAAGCCAGGCAGACCAGCAGAGGTCCAAACAGAGAAGACATATGTTCATTTTTTGGGAGAATTGCAGGCATCTAGTAAATTATATGACTAGTTGAAGTAATAGTTTGATGCCTCAGCTTTATAGTTATAATCTCATGTCTCAACAAATTTTTAGGAGAATTCCTAGACATAAAAAGAAATGTGACAATTGAAACATGTCTCAACTATAAAGTGGATAAATGGAGAATAAAAGGCACATGTACGGTCTAGTTTTCACCAATTTATGCCCATTTATAGTATTTTTAATGGAACAAATATTTGTTGGTTACTATTTATCAATTTAATTATCATTTTATGAAAAATGATTTAGAATAAATGAGGATAAACTTTAATATTGTGGACGTAAAAATATAAAAAAAGTTTTCTTATTTTTAATTCCATGAACTCCAATAGCAGACTTGCAAAGTTTACCATACAAGATTTATTAGTCATAAATAATTTAAGAACCATTCATGGTAAGGATAGAGATAGAAGTAGATCTAAACTAACATGAACAGAAATAATTGAAAAAGATATAACTATTTATAATTTCAATGTCGACTTAATCCTGAATAGAGCAGAGTGGAGGAAGCAAATTTATATAACTGACACCATGTAGTTGGGAAAAGGCTTAGATGAGTTGAGTAGAAGTAATTTAAGAACCATATAGTCAAAAAAAATTATAGAAAATGGCTATACATATGATTTAATATGTAAATTGTTAGGAATAAATTTTTAATTCTAACATAAATAGCATATCAAATTGAATCTCGTGATCATGTATTGTGTAGTCTATTATATGGATCTAAATCTTGTGATCCTAAACTTAACCTGATATGAGGATAGGATCCTAATAATTTAATGCCATTTTGATCTGAGTCATAAGGCCAAGATCATGGATTGTAAGATTTTTATAACGGTGTGTATAACTCCAAAAGTACTTGCTTATTATAACTATGCAAAAAGTTTGAAACCTATATATCTGCTTCTTTGGAAATCTATAATTTGCGAATATTCAGTTAAAAAACTGAAACTTGTGTATATGCCCCTACATTTAGATGACATCTTTCAAATAAAGAGTAGTAATGTTACTGTATTATTTATTCTTTTTTCCTTTTGAGGACTTTGCATGGGTACTATTCAAACATGCCTAATTACTTATTTAGTTGTTATACATTTATGTTGTTGGTAAACCATTTTAAATACGACCTTCAAAATAATCAAAATTGCATACACTTAAGGACCAAATAGCCCATAAAGAAGTTAAATTGCCTTTTAAACCAACGAAACTAAAATTAGAACTGCAAAAATGGACTCAACATGACAAAAAGAATATATGTGCACATTTTGGACATTTGGAAGGGCACATGTGCGCATTCAGCTTTTTGAAGGTTAAAATAAGGGAATTTTGATGATGGAATTTATGCAAAAATCCTATTTTTAAATTTTTAAAGCTATTTAATTCTTTTTAATTTCAAGACCAAATTTGTGATATTTTCCCTTTTTTCCTTCTATAATCGTTCTTTTGTATGTTTGTTTTCCTTCAATCTCTGCTCCCACTTGTTACTGACTGCTTTTTTTTTTCTATAAATGTTATGACTTCATGCATAATGATAATATGTTACCTAGCATAAAAAGATTTTAAGCTCATCATGGCAAACCTCTCTTTTTCTGTGTAAAATATTTTGTAGCCTTTTATAATAAATAAAAAAAATTGCATTTGTCTAAAATGAGAAGTCTTGTTTTGATTGAGCATATATTAAGTTTCCTTCTTATTCCTTTTATGTACAATAGATACTACCATCAATGAAGGCTTGAACTAAGGTTTTTTTACATGAACCTATAGTGATAAGATATCATTACAGTATTAAGATTGAGTACACTTCAGGGATTGTACCAGCCTCTATTGAGCAGACTTGATAGGTTTGGCTTGGTTAGTTGTTGTTCTGACTTAAATTCCTTGTTTCGAGCGGTGGGATAGTTAGGTTTGAGAAAAAGGGTTTCTCAACCATGCATTGATACAAGGGTTGTATTACACTATATTGGGCATGTTTAAAGAATTTGTTTCTTTGATCGTCACTGGAACCTCGCATTTATTGACATAAAGCTGGTAATGTGAATTCCGAAAATAAAACACAAGGATTTATTGCAAGAAATATTTAGATAATTCAATATTTGTTCTTTTCCCATGTATTCTTGGTGATCGCTTGAGCTAACTATAACGTTGCTTTGTCATTATATCCGTTCTTGAAATTGGGCAATAAAAACTAAAAAAATTGACTTTAGTTTCAAGAAACATCATTTCCTTAATGTGTCAAAAATTGCAAATATTTGCTCTCTTTTTTTTTTTTCAAGAATACAACAGCTCAAAATACTTGCTCTTTCTTTTTCATCCACGGAACGATACATCAGTTTCCAAAGAATAAAAGCAAAGTTCCAGTGACGATCAAAGAAACAAAACCAAGAAAGACTGCCCAATTGGAACATACAAAAAAAAGGACGATGAAATCTGGTATAGCTGAGAAAAGAAAACCAAGTAGAGATGGAAAAAAAAACTCACAAGGGCATAAGGAGAGTTGGGGTACTTGGGGAGGAGACCGACGGCAAGCCTGCGCGCAGTCTTGAACTGCCGGAAGTCGATGGCATCCCATATCGGCAGGACCCGTCGCTCCGGGATCCCTTCGGCAAGCCCAAACTTGGACGCCATCAGCGCCGGGCTGAGGCTCTGCCGCTAAGGTTTTCGATGAAGGGGAAAAAGGAGAGGAAAAAAAAAAGCTAGGGTTTATCGTCTCGCTCCTCGTCATGGCCTCCAACAAGCATGGCGATTGGAAGAACGATCATTATGAGGAATACAGGTAAGGGACTAGATTTGGTAAATTTTTTGTCCTTATTTTTTTATTTCTATCGCTATGAGGATTACCTTATTTATACTGCCTTGCTTCCAAACCCTGGATTCCCCTTAATATTTATACGGTCGAGGAATCGCAGGCGGATGTTTTTCTTCAACCTCGCTCTAATCTCCGTCTCGGTCTGTTTTTCTCTTTCGATTCCTCCCATGGCAGCGGCAGCGTGCTCCCTCGGTGCTAGGAGATAGATTCTGAAGCGATCCTCCCGGTGGGCCCCTGGAACGGTAGATTCTGAAGCGCTCCTCCCGGCGGGCCCCTGGAACGCCTTACAACCGGCCCGCATTGTTCAACCTCCTCTCTCTCATCTTCATCTCCGTCTGTTTTTCTCCTTCGATTCCTCCCATGGCAGCGGCAAGGTACGAGGATAGTACCGGAAGACACTTTCCGAAGCGCTCTCTCGGTGCCAAGAGACATATTCGAAGCGCTCCTTCCGGCGGTCGCGCATGGCAGCGGCAGCGTACGAGGGCGGTGCCGGAAGACACTTTCCGAAGTGCTTCCTCGATGCCATGAGACATATTTCGAAGCGCTCCTCCCGACGGGTGCGCATGGCAGCGGCAGCGTACGAGGGCAGTGTCGGAAGATACTTTTTGAAGCGCTCCCTTGGTGCCAAGAGATAGATTTCGAAGCGCACTTCCCAGCGGGCGCGCATGGCAGCGACAGCGTACGAGGGCGGTGCCGGGAGACACTTTCCGAAGCACTCCCTCGGTGCTAGGAGACAGATTTTGAAGCGCTCCTTCCGGCGGGCGCTCATGGCAGCAGCAGCGTACGAGGGCTGTACCGGAAGACACTTTCCGAAGCGCTCCCTCGATGCTAAGAGACAGATTTCGAAGCGCTCCCTCGATGCCAGGAGACAGATTTCGAAGCGCTCCTCCCAGTAGCCCTTGGAACGCCTTACGACCGGCCCCCAAATGCAGCTCCTGGCCTCCTCCGGGACTGCCACCTAGCTCCGGTGAAGAAAGGGGTGTCCAAACTTGTCGATCCTAGTTTAGGTTCTAGTTTTCTATTTTTTGCTAATGCTGATTCTTCTTTCAATCCGGGCAGCAACTCTTCTCTTCCATCCATAAATACTAATACGTTGGATTCTAGTTCTGTACCATCCACTTTTGGTTCTGTTACACCTTCGTCATCCATAGGAATTTTATTTGGATTGTCTGTCCCCTCTTCGGATAGTTTACCTTTTAGATTTGACATATCATATGGGTCTGCATTCTTATTCACTTCAGCTAAAACTGCTGCCGAAAATGATCCGATGAATGTAGATTATAGCAGCATGATGGATATTGACACTGTAGATTATAGCATCAGATCATTTTTGGCAGTAGTTTTAGCTGAAGTGAATGATAATGCAGGCCCAGATGATGTGTTAAATCTAAAAGGTAAACTATCCGAAGAGGGAACAGACAATCCAAATAAAATTCCTATGGATGACGAAGGTGCAACAGAACCAAAAGAAGAGAAGAGTTGCTGCCCGGATTGAAAGAAGAATCAGCATCAGCAAAAAATAGAAAACTAGAACCAGAACTAGGATCGACAAGTTTGGACATCCCTTTCTTTATCGGAGCCAGATGGCAGCCACAGAGGAGGCCACGAGCCGCATTTGGGGGCTGGTCGTAAGGCGTTCCAGGGGCCCGCCAGGAGGAGCGCTTCAAAATCTGTCTCCTAGCATCGATGGAGAGCTTCGAAATCTGTCTTCTAGCACCGAGGGTCCTAGCACCGAGGGAGCACTTCGGAAAGTGTCTCCCGACACCACCCTCGTATGCTGCCGCTGCCATGCACGCCTGTCAGGAAGAGCGCTTCGAAATCTGTCTCCTAGCATCGAGGGAGCGCTTCGGAAAGTGTCTCCCGGCACCGCCTTCGTACGCTGCCACTGCCATGCGTGCCCGCCTGAAGGAGCGCTTCGAAATATGTCCCCTGGCACTAAGGGAGGGCATCGGAAAGTGTTTTTCGGCACCGCCCTCGTATGCTGCCGCTGCCATGCGTGCCCATCGGGAGGAGCGCTTCAAAATCTGTCTCCTGGCACAGAGGGAGCGCTTCGGAAAGTGTCTTCCGACACTGCCCTCGTACGCTATCGCTGCCATGCGCGCCCGTCGGGAGGAGTGCGTCGAAATCTGTCTCCTGGCACCGAGGGAGCGCTTCGAAAAGTGTCTATCGGTACTGTTCTCGTACGCTACCGCTGCCATGGAAGGAATCGAAGGAGAAAAACAAACAGAAACGGAGATGAGAGAGGAGGTTGAACAATGCGGGCCGGTCTTATGGCGTTCTAGGGGCCCACCGAGAGGAGCGCTTCAGAATCTGTCTTGTAGCACCGAGGGAGCACGCTGCCGCTGCCATGAGAGGAATCGAAGGAGAAAAACAGACCGAGACGGAGATTAGAGCGAGGTTGAAGAAAAACATCTGCCTGCGACGCCTCGACCGTATAAATATTAAGGGGAATCCAGGGTTTGGAAGCGAGGCCGTATAAATAAGGTAATCATCATAGTGATAGAAATCAAAAATAAGGATAAAAAATTTACCAAATCTGGTCCCTTACCTATATTCTTCATAACGATCGTTCTTCCAATCGCCGTGCTTATTGGAGGCCATGACGAGGAGCGAGATGATAAACCCTAGCTTTTTTCTTTTCTCAGCTATGTCAGATTTCATTGTCCTTTTTTCTTTTTGTATGTTCCAATTGTGCAGTCTTTCTTTGTTTTGTTTCTTTGATCGTCACTGGAACTTTGCTTTTATTCTTTGGAAACTGATGTCTCATTCCGTGGGTGAAAAAGAAAGAGCAAGTATTTTAAGCTTTGTATTCTTGAAAAAAAAGAGAGCAAATATTTGAAATTTTTGACACGTTAAGGAAATGATGTTTCTTGAAACTAAAGTCAAATTTTTTAGTTTTTGCTGCCCAACTTCAAGAACAGATGTAATGACAAAGCAGCGTTATAGTTAGCTCAAGCGATCACCAAGAATACATAGGAAAAGAACAAATATTGAATTATCTAAATATTTCTTGCAATAAATCCTTGTGTTTTATTTCCGAAATTCACATTACCAGCTTTATGTCAATAAATGCGAGGTTCTAGTGACGATCAAAGAAACAAATTCCTTAAACATAAAGGGATAGTTAGGTTTGAGAAAATGGCCTCAGCAAATTCTTCCATCATGAATCGTTCCAATATGTGATTAGTACAATAATTTAAACGCGTTTGCAACTTCTTATCAAAAGGAATTTGTTTACCTTTTATATGAAGAAAAGTTGAAAAATAATAGACTTTGGTTTTATTTGACAGAGCTCAATGTTCATTGATAATTCAAAAATGGATAAATGACTGGTTGATTGTTGACCAGCACAAATCACTTCTGTTTTATTTGGCTTGCCCCACAAGAATCTATTGACATATTTTGTTTGCTTGCATCATGTTGTGAAATGAGACATTTTTGCACATAATAATTTTTACTTATGCCCCAGGAGCAAAGAAAACCACAACCAGCCGGCAACAGCATTTTTGGCCAAGCTGCCAAAACGTTTGCAGTAGAGCAAGTTCTTTTGCTAGAACTGGCTTTTGTCATGCTGCAGTTTCCTAAAAGATTCCATGCTGTGTAGCTAAGCACACTTCACCAATGACCCTCATGTTTTACTTAGCTCACAAATTTCCTGCACGACTGGGACCTGTATTGATGGAAGCTTGTAATATATGTAATCCATCAAATATCAATTAATTGGTTATAATCTCTTGTTGTTTTGTGTTCCTGGAAAATAGGATGCTGGCATGTTGCAGACTTGAGCTGCAAACCCATGCGAAGCAATTTTGCCAATTCAAGACCATCACCAATTAATCTTTTGAAAAAGGTTTGTATTTCCCATATAAAAAAAGGGAAGGGGAAAGCGAAATAGAAAAGAAGGCAAGTGATTCTTTGGCAATTGCATCTGCGACCATGCTTTTTATCCATAATCTTTGACCATCGTCTGCTTACACGAACATCCAGACATAACAGCGTTTATAGCTGGCTCCAGACCGTCAATTGATGAATGCTTTATTGGTCTTAACATTTGAAAGAGAAAGATTTTCCATGCATGGCTCCAAGCAGTGCAGGAGCTGAAGCTGTATCATTTCGGTATTAATAATAAGTATTATTTATCTTAAATTCTGCTGGGCAAGCCAGATGGTAAGCTGTGCTTGTAGTGGAATTTAGAAACTTGAAATTAAATTTACATGCTCTCTTAATGGAATCGAGGTGGACACTTCCTCTTAAAAATTCTGCATATTATTTTTGTATTGTCTTCCACCATTATGCTTTTTCTTTTATGGTTTTTTTTTTTTTCAAAATCAGTGCCCCGATCATCGCCCTCTAAACCCATCACGTAACATGCCAAGGCCTTTATGCCCTTGTGCGGTTTAGATTTTTTAAGGTGGTGGTTATGGATTTTTTTTTAAAAAAAAAATATTTTATCTGCCCATAAAAAAACGCGGTAGTTAGCCCCAGTTTAGAAACAAGCCATTCGAAGGAGCAAGAATTTTGAAATCATTGCCTGAGGTGGATGTGATTAGCATTGTTGAAATTGTGCACTAAGATGATATTATTCTTCATGCAACGACGCCTTATGTTTGTTCTGGATAGAAGTATAGGTCTAAATCGGATACCATTCGGGGCACCAAATCAATGTTTTATCTTCTAATCGGATGCTGATTGGGATAGGCTATCTTTTTTTTTTTGAGGTCATATGAGTTTGGTTTATTTGACCATGCATTCTGTTGCATGCTTCCTAGAAACTGCTGTCGCTCGGGCAAATTTCTTCTCGACTTCTAGTGCACTCTGCTCAACAAATACTGCATAAAAGTCAAGTCAAGCCACTAATGCAACTTCCAATTCATATGATTGAACTTTTTTTTAAAAAAAGCAGCAAGAATGAATAAAAAATGAATATTTTCTTTTGAATAAAACACTCTGATGCATGGTCTGTAGAACAGGGAATGAATAAAGGAGGCCAGTAAAGGAAGAAAAGCACGATTATTTTTCTTTTCTTCGAAAGAGTAAAAACGTTGGCGCCTTTGAGTAAAATTTTATAGTAGTTATATATTAGATTTTTTAATTTTCTCTTCTCATCGTCCCATTATAACTAAAATCTGTCCACTTTTCAATTATCCAATTAACTATCCTTAAAATTAGTCCCTTGGCATATAAAACTCATTCTTCTTATATTTTCCTACTTCGGTTAAAGAGGTTCCATACTATGTTGGCTTTTTTATTTTTCAGAGAAAATTCCTGCTACCATATCCTCTAGTGGAAGACTCAAAAACTACTAAAAGAAATTCTAATATTTTGAAGTCCAGGAGGCAAGGTAGTCTAAAATAAAGCTGAAATCAAAAGAGCTCTCTAGAATCCAGTGCAGGTTTGGCATGCTCAATATTGTCGTTAGTAGCTGATATTGTTGTAGTTAAACTGAGAAACTTAGCTATGCCAGGAGTTGAGGATGGCATCACAGTCCATCAAAATTGAAGTCGTAATTTTTCAAAAGAGATGGTGGAAAGAAACATCTAACATTGGTAAGCATTTCCAGATTTTTTTTCCACTTAACAAAGAAAAAGATTGTGCAGATTTTAGACTTTTTTTTGCCATTTGATCTTTTGGTAACTCCTTGGACATATTGGTCCTCGTGTTATGCAGCGCTAAAGCTGAAGGTGTTAGTATATTGCGCTGAACATATCATACAATTCTTGCAGAAAATCAGAAGCTGTACAATGAGGTTCAGGAATTGAAAGGTATCTATTTAGTATAGCAATCAGCCTATGGTGTAGCATAGTTTTTTTTATTGCTATCTTTATATTTTCCTACTTGATTTTGTTTGACAATCTTTGCTAGGAAACATCAGAGTCTATTGTCACATTCGGTCATTCCTTCCTGGTCAAGTTAAAAGGTTACCAACCATAGATTTCATTGGTGAGATTAATGGTGAACTTCGTATTGCAAATCCCTCCAAACAAGGAAAAGATGGGCATCTGATGTTCAAGTTTAACAGGGTCTATGGTTTAGCAGCTACTCAAGGTTTAAATTTTGTGGCTGTCCTTTTTTATGCTATGTGCTGATTCTTTTGCCAAAGTTGCTCCTGTTGTTTTATTAGTTTTACGTATGAGAAATGAATTTTTTAGTTACTGAGATAAAATAGTACTTCATAAGTAGATTTTATTTGTGGCATAATTTCTCAACATATTTGCACAATCGATGTGCAATTGATGAAAAATTCCCCGTTCTTTTTTTTTTGTGTGTGGAGACATTATGTGATAAGATTTCACATATGTCAATGTTAATGTTGTGATACTTGTTGCCGGTGGGGTAACTGGCATGTTAGCCTGCATCTGGAAACATGGCATTTTATTTGTGACAAAGTCTTCTCTTTAATTTGCGCACACTTTAGATCTGGAGTACTTCCCAACCCAATGGGCTTTTGGTCCCAGAAACAAGTATGCTCTCTGTAAAATCAACCTCAGATGTCTTGGAGTTGATGCAAATTGGACAAGCAAACAGGGCTGTGGGTTCAACTGTTCTCAATGAAAGAAGTAGCCGGTCTCACAGGTCATTCTTTTTGAGTCATGCCTATGCCTAATATGCGATTTCCAAAAGTTTTTTCGTGCTTCCTTTAGACATAATTTGTGCTGCGGTGTTCTGACAGTTCATGTTCGGGGTGTCGAATTGAAGACTGGGTCCCCCTTGCGGGGTTGTTTTCATTTGATAGATCTTGCTAGAAGTGAGAGAATTGAACGCTTTGAAGGAACTGGAGACAGGTTCAAGGAAGCAATGCATATTAATCAATATCTGTCTGCACTAGGAGAGGTCATATTTGCTTTGGCTTAGAAAAGTGCTCATGTTCCATATAGAAACAGCAAACTAACGCAAGTTCTTCAAAGTTTGCTGGGTATCAGCAGTTTTGTTTGTTTCAATGATGGTTTATAAGCAATTTTGGAATTTTTGAGAGAGCAGAAAGGGACATTTCAATTTTGGACCCAACTCATAGCTCCTTGCTGTCTTCTTATTAGACCACCGATCCATTTCTTTTACCATCTCTACCTTCCTATGGAATTAGTAAGGTTCAATTATACCTTCTGCTTTCACTGAAACATTGTTGAACAATACAAAGGGTAGCTAATAATGGAATTCAGCTCCTGCGTCCGTTTGTTGTTTTTTTTTTTTTTTCCCTAGCTTTTTTTATTCATTTAGTTGCTTTTTACAAAATTAGCAAGTCTTTTTTACAAATTAACTTCCGGTACAGTGAAAATAATTGTACGTTTTGGTAACTTCTTTGTTTTCTTAATGATAACTTTGTTCTCAATTATTTTTTTTGGGTGGCTATTAGGCCCTGAAAAAGAAACAAAATTTGTTGTATTGGGAGAAAAAGGGAAGGTTCGGACGTTGATGCGTGACTCAAGGAACATCATTGAGTTGAATGTCACTGAGTTGCAGCAGAAGCATCCACTAAATTATACTCAGGTCAGTGTACTTATGTGGGACCATGGTTGAAGTCTGAGCTGAAGACGTGGTGGGAGCGGGACCATCCTGGAGAGCTGAGCTGTTCACAGTGAAATACATTGATCCTGCATACATGATCCGAGCAGTTCCAGCAAATGCCACTGATTTTGTGTAAATACATTGATCCTGCATACAAGGATATAAGCCTTTATATCCTTGTAGTTTTTTGTGTAAATACAGTGTCCATATTTGCCTGGAGCCTTTCAAATTTTTAAGACATGATGTATTACTTGTTTGGGATTCTCGTTGCTGAAGTTGCTTTATGTTTGCTTTATCAATCTTATCTATGGCTTATTTTTGGATTCTCATTGCTGAAGTTGCTTTCTCATTCTTATATATGGCTTATTTTCTACTAGTTTGCACAGATAAAGCAACGTCTTGAGCTGTGCTAGAGTTTCTGTTGGCTGATTCTGCCTGGTAAAGATCTTTATGAGCTGCTTACCTAGCAGGAAAATAAAAAATCTTTATGAGCTTGGCATGAAAGTTCGTGTTGCGGATCAGGCTTGCTTTGCCTACGGCAAAAGAGAGAGAAATCACATTGGTCAGGTTGTAGCGTCACTAACTTTTTGCATTGCTATTTAGCGATGCCTTTGCAACGACTTATACTTTAGTGGCTGAATTTTTAGCAACAACGTATTTTCATTGCAATTTCGTTGCTAAGTCTATTTAGCGATGCAATTTCTTGTTTAGGGACGCTATTCTGGCATCGCTATTTTTTTTTTTTTGTAGTGAAAGCTATTTAATTCTTTCTGATTTTGAGGCCAAATTGTTATATTTACCCTTTTTGTCCTATAACTGTTCTTTCATTATGTTTCTTTTCCTCTCATTGTCTGTTCTTCTCCCACTTGGTACTGCCTTCTTTTTTTTCAATAAATGTTATGATTTCATGCATAATGATAATATGTTACCCAGCATATAAAGATTTTAAGCTCATCTTTGCAAACCTCCCTTTTTTTGGGTAAAATATCTTGTAGTCTTTTAATGACAAATTTAAAAATGCATTTGTCTGAAGATGAGAAGGCTTGTT
The DNA here is from genome assembly GCA_900491605.1 of Calamus simplicifolius. Lineage (NCBI taxonomy): Eukaryota > Viridiplantae > Streptophyta > Magnoliopsida > Arecales > Arecaceae > Calamus > Calamus simplicifolius. The sequence goes on from UESW01004001.1 coordinate 1,635,397, forward strand.
TAGATTGAGCATATATGAAGTTTCTTTCTGGTTCCTTTATGTATAATAGATATTGCTATTGTTGTAGGTTCTGCCCAGTTTCTTGTTGTACCAACTTGGATTGCCCTGTTTCAAGTGGTAGGATAATTAGGTTTGACAACAAATTTTTCTCAACCATGTATTAGTACAAGAGCTGTATCACACTATCGTGGGAATACCATATGTACCGATAAGGTTCTGGTACAGTGATCCTTGATGTGAACTATGATCAAAACATTTTACTGAAACAATTGCTTACAGCAGAGTTGGCTACACCTTTTTTTTCTAGTTTTTAGTTGCATTTATCACTATAGGAATCTATTGGCATATTTTGTTTCCTTGCATCATCTTATGAAATGGCACATTTTTGACACATAATAATTTTTACTTATGCCCCAGGTACAAAGAAAACCACAACCAGCTAGGCAACAGCATCATTGGCCAAGCTGCCAAAGCGTTTGCAGTAGAGCAAATTCTTTTTCTAGAATTGGCTGTTGTAATACTGCTGTTTCCTAGAAGACTCCATGCTGTATAGCTAAGCACATTTCACTAGCGACCCTTATGTTTTAGTTGGCTCACAAATTTCCTGTACGACTAGAAGACTCCAGCGGCCTCCGGCCGGCGGAGGAGCCCGAGGCGGCGACGGGGTGGATTCGCCTGGCGGCTCGGGGATTCGCCGAGGAGGGCGGCGGAAGAGAGAGTGATGCCATTGGATTGGACAGCTGGGATCTCGGAGTAGCGAGAGTCGGGATATCGATCTCCTAATATAGGAGAGGGAGCTCGCGAGGAGCTTTGACGCCTCTGAACCGGGGGAAAGGGACACCAGCGGGAGAGGACGAGCCAGGACACCGGGAGGGCGGTTTCTTAACGGCATATTCGAGAGGGATTCTTTGGGTCCGATGGAAGGAAATCCACGATAGAGCGAAGACGTCTTCCCTTTGGCGCAATGATCGAATAGGGGCGGTCCGATGGAAACTTGACGGTTGAAATTGATGAGAGAGTAGAAAAAATGGAGAAACAAAAGGTCCTGGATCGTTGTCACGGAGTTAGCGGATTCGGGCATCGACATGGATTAGCAATGGACCCAGTTAAACTATGGGTTTATGAGTCCAGTGGGCGGCGATAAGAAACCGGCCGTGCCGCTTGTTTTTTTTAGTTCTTATCCATGAGGACCGTGGTTTTAAATAAGAGTGTCGTGACTATTAACGGACCTGATGGTGTGTTATATCAAGATAATGCATTATAATAAATCTTGATCTGCCAGCAATAAACTAAGTGTTGCCGGCAAGAGAGCAATTGAAGTGCTACAACACAATATGTTGGCCTGGGTGCCATTAATTCATTCACATGATATCTTAAGAGTCCATGAAGACTCTACGACTCTTCGGCTTCGTATCCGCTAGTGATAGCCTTCTTTAAAAAGAAGACCGAATGTGTCTTCGTTAGGAGATCTTCTGAGTGAGAGATGCGTCCGAGAGTGGCTCTTCCTCCTCTCCTTCACCGATGCTGCGGCTTAGGGGCGTGGACATACAGGGACCTCTAGTAGCCCCCGACGACCGACGATCATGCTTCCGTCCGATATTGAGGTATGTCAGTCATTATCGGTATGTCCTTTATATTTGGTTCCTTCACAGTAGATCTTGGATCTCTCAAGTTCTTATTTTTTGGGAGCCCTCATTTTTAGGATTTATCAAAATTAATTTTGATGAAAGTGTTCGGAATAAATCTGCTGGTTCGGCTTTTGTGATACGAGAACCGATTGGTGAGTTGCTGGCTGCTAGTGAGTTCGGCCTTTTTGATTCATCAGTGCTCCTAGCCGAGCTGTCTGCTGCTTGGACGGGTATCTCCTGTGCTATTCATACTTTGAGCATCCATTATCTTATCATCGAGGAGGACTCCATCACTGTTATTCGCTAGCTCCGTCAGAATCCCGGCGTCTGCTTGCCATCCAACCTCCTGATTATTAACATTTGATCCATTCTTCAAAGAATTCATAGCGCCCTAATTCGGCATATCTATAGAAAAGCCAACTCTGTGGCCGACTGGATCGCCGCTAGGGTTACCGACCATACTGAATCTTGGAGTTGAAAGCAGGAAGATGCATGCCCTCTTGTTCTTACTCAAATTTTGTATTCCGATATATCAAGCTTGACTCATCCTAAATTGATGTGATCATTATGCCGAAGTTACACAAAAGCATAGCGTTAGATATATGTAACCATTCTATTGCTCCTTTTACTTATAATAGGCCCAATCTCTAATTACACCCGTTACACCAAGAGACGCGCAAGGTAAGAGAGGGAAACATGAAACCAAGAAAGAGCGAAACAAAACTAGAATACCTCAGATCCAGAGCCCACACGGCTTGAGTTTATACCAGATCCATCTTCAAAGCTAAAATTATTTATGTTTATATAAAAAAAAATATTGTTTACTATACAGACCATGTGCGAAGGGTGATGCTGTATAGCTTGAGGGTGATGCGTAGCATCGCGCATGTGCGAAGGGCGCTTTGTAGGCGCACTTTGTACTTTGCACGTGCGCATCGTCGCGATGAGCTTGAGAGCCTTTAAATTTTTTTTAGATCATGATGATCCGACGGTGGAGACTGATCGGATCGGATCAAGATAAGGGGCTGAGATCAATTGATTGATCGGATGAAGGGTCGAGATGTGGTGATCAAATCATGATCGCGATTGCGATCCAACGGTTGACACCCATCGGTTGACTAGTCAATAGGACCGTCGGTAGACTAGTCAATAGGACAGTTGGTGATAAGGCATACGTCCGATCATCGGTTGGTGATAAGGCACTTGTTCGATTGTCGGTTAGAGATAAGTCAATGGTTTGATCATGAAAAGGCATGTCAAAGACATGCAACCGCCTATCTGATAACGTGATCATCATATCACGATGATGAAAAGGCTTATCAGGATAAGGATAGGCTTATCTGATCGGCTGATCTTCATATCACAGCCATGAAAAGGCTTATCTGATCGCCTGATCTGAAGATCACAATGTCTAAAGGGCATATCAAGGGTGATAAGCCCTTAACCCTCACATCCTTTGATTTAAGAATTTAAATTAAATTAAATTCATAGGGTTGCTTCCAATGGGTACCTAAAACCTATAAATAGGACCCTATACCTAAGCACTTCATTCATCCCAAGCCATTCTAAATTGAGTTCAATCTGAATCAATTCTAGTCTTCTCCTCTCTTAGGCATTTGCATACTTTCCTAAGGGTAGTATAGCAATAGTGCATTGAAAATAGAGTAGCATTATTGGTTCGATATTTTTGGTGAATTGTAGTGCTGCTTTCATCGAAAGGAGACTGTTGTATCCTGGGAGACAATCGTCATACTGACCGTAAGCACCATTGCGGGATGAAATTGTCTTAAGGACATAGAGTGAAACTCTAGCCTCAGTCTGATTCATTAGGTAGCCACCATCTGCCAACATACACCCACCAACAATCTTAAGACAATTTTCCGTGCTATCGAAGTGCTGCTACAGATGGCTACTATGACGACATCAGTTCAAGCCGAGAGACCGAAGAAATTCTCTGGTACGGACTTCAAGAGGTGGCAACAGAAGATGCTATTCTACCTCACAACTCTGAACCTGGTCAGAGTGCTGAATGAAGATCCGCTTGTCCTGAAGGAAGGGGAGACTGACAAGCAAGTCATTGCTGCGGTGGAGGCATGGAAGCACTCAGACTTCCTTTGCAAGAACTATATCCTGAATGGTCTGGACAATACCCTGTACAATGCGTACAGCAGTATTGCTACTGCCTAGGAGTTATGGGCATCCCTGGATAAAAAGTACAAGACAGAGGATGCTGGACATAAGAAGTTTGTGGTTGGAAGGTTCCTAGACTACAAAATGGTCGACCACAAAACTGTTATGGAGCAATTCCAAGAGCTCCAGATATCCTGCATAAGATACATGCAGAGAGAATGTCTCTCAGTGAGTCATTCTAGGTAGCTGCTATCATAGAGAAGCTACCACCACTATGGAAGGACTTTAAGAACTACCTGAAGCATAAGCGGAAGGAGATGGGACTTGAAGACCTAATTGTCTGCCTGAGGATCGAGGAGGACAATAAGAGCCAAGACAAGAAGACAAGAGAACAACCTGCTAAGCCAAAGGCCAACCTCATAGAAGGAAGAAAGAAACGCAAGTTTTCAGGCGAAGGCTTTAAACAGAAAAAGGGCAATCCTAAGAAATATAAATTCAAGGGAAAGTGCTTTGTTTGTAGAAAGCAAGGACACAAATCCAAGGACTGCCATTTCAAGGATAAAGAAAGGAAAGAGGTCAACATTACTGAAACCCTATCCAAAGAGGTATCCGAGATGATGCTGTTAGCTGTTGTATTTGAAGCAAACATGGTTGACAAAGCAAATGAATGGTACATCGACACTGGAGCTACCAGACATGTCTGCTCTGATAAGAGTATGTTCTCATCATATACTCCTATCAATGGTAGAAATTTGGTCATGGGTAACTCCGCTACATCCAAGATAGAAGGACTTGGCCGCATCGTTATGAAGATGACATATGGCAAGGAGCTTGTACTGAATGATGTGCTACATGTCCCTGACATTTGAAAGAATCTTATATCAGGCTCCCTCCTAAGCAAACATGGCTTTAGGATGTTCTTTGAGTCTGATAAATTTGTACTCACTAAGAGGGGATATTTATGTTGGGAATTGTATCCTAAAGCCAGTCATTTGATGATTGTGCTAATGTAAATTGTATATAAATTGATATATTAATAAAAGTTATTTGGCAGTTTATTCATTACAAGAATATCTTCTTAATACTCCTGATTGTAATGAAGCCCTCAAGATCTTCCTTCACGATAAAGGAGGATTTATCTTTGAAGGTCCTTAAAAGAGTTCGTGACCAAATGATATACTATGATAGGGTCATAGTACTATCAGTTATAGGACGTTGTATATCATATTTTTGGTTGTCCTCTTAACCAAGGAGTGTAGAGACACTAGTATGACATACAGGTGGAAGTGTAGGAGTACATTTCACCGAACGTGACTCATTTTCGGATACTCTACTGTCAAGAGTTAATCCAAGAAGATATAGGTATAAGTATCCTTCAAACCTGAAGATCACAACCAGTGGCTTACAAGCAACTCATTGTACTTAGGTGCCGGACCACCTGGATTTCTAATCCAGCTACGAAAGGTTACTGGGTGCAGTCAAGTACTTGTGGTAGTCAGTTATGGATCAAGATGGAATTTGACCTATCCCGTTAAAAGGAGAAATGCTTGTGTTTCAATTTAGCAAGACCTTGGCCAAGGCACTTCTTGTAAAAGTCACATGATCACTAAAGTTGAAATCACTTTATGGATTTGCTATTTAGAGTTGACAGGCTCTTAAGCCATCCTTAGCATTTGTGGTCAAGAGGATGAATTATATGATAACTATTTCTTAGGGTTCTTGGAGTTTGCTCGGAAACTCTTCGACCTATCCGGACATCGGGTTCCATTGCTAGATGGGCACATCGATTAGTATAGAAAGTTGTTTCTATGCTACCGGCTTAGGTTCGAACCTAGAGAGTCACACGCATAGAAGTTTCCTAGGATGATCTATTTGCTGATCAACGATTGAGAATCATATATGATTTAATTAATCAATTTGATTAATTGAATTATCTCAATTGGGTTAAGTACAAGTGAATAAGATTCAATTTGGTTTAAGTCTATTGAAAGACTAGTCAATTTCAAATATTGATTTGAAATTAGACTTAATTTGGATTTAAATAGATTCAGGACTAGCCAAATTTGATTTGGGCTTGGACCATGATCTATGTGGGTTTAGTCAAATAAATTCAGATCAGATTAAACCATCACCTGAATCCAAACCTCTCGCATAAGGATCTCATATGATGAGATGGCTAAAATCTCATCTCATGAGAGATTAAATTCTCATGTAGAATTTAATGCCTAACATTAATTTTCACCGAACGTCGGATTTAGCCACGACTCTTTGGTTTTCACCGAACGTCGGATTTAGCCACGTCTCTTTGGTTTTCACCGAACGTCGGAATTAAACCAAACGCTACGACTCCTTGGTTTTCACCGAGCGTCAGAATTAACCAAGCGCCGCGCCTTCGGCGTCTCTTTGCTTTTACCAAATGACTAAATTCTTAATATCAGAATTCAATGTTAAGGCTAAATTGAGACTATAAATAGAGGGCATTCCATCACCAGAAAACATAGAACAAAATACACGATATGTCATGGATTGTAATTCTAAAAAGGTTAGAATAAAAATTCTGGTGATCCTGGTGTTAGCGGAAGCGTGGTGGATCTTAGAGGAAGATTCAAGTGGGAGAATTCAAGATCAGCAAAGCTGTTTTTCTGCGAGCTAGCACTCCTGAAAATTTGATCATTCGGGGCTTCGCGTGGATGATACTAGAGGCCGGATGATTGAACGGCTGCATAGCAATAAGGATTTACCTACTGTTCTTAAGGTAAGGGATTTGATCCCTAGATCTTAAGGCAGGCGTCAAGATAAGTAGTATGACTAGTCATCTTGAAGATCAAGATATGATCTTGATATTTTTATTTATATGCATATTTTGGATCAATCGATCCTATATACAAGGCAAAGATATGATCTTGATGCATGTTAGATAGATTAGTATGTAATCTTTAAAATTCCGCATTTATAATTGTTATCAAATTTTTAAAATATGCATGCCTCTGGGATTATTTCTCCCTACAAATGGTATCAGAGCGATGGTTTCGTATTGATCTAATTTATTGCATGTAAATTAATGCTCCTATTAATTGTGTAATCAAGGCTAAAATAAATCTCAGGTCTATTCGATCACAAATGGATTGAAAATCCAAATTACCCATTCAACGAGGTATTCTGTGACATATTGCCGTGATAATTTAAATTGATCTTTGGCTTCAAAACACTGATTACACACTCTCAAAATATATTTTATATTTGATACATGTTGATGTTATATAAAACATGATATTTGCATGTTTAGTATAAAACATAGATATGATATATGATGGCATGATGTCTATGTTATGAAACATAAAAATATTTATGAGAGTAATTTGAATGTCAAATGTTAATTCATAATCTCTTTAGATATGATCTAAATATAGGAATTATGAGTAGTAACATAATACATATGATGCTTGATTGAAATATATGACATGTAAACATGAAATATATTTAATCCTTTGGGTTAGCTAAATCGGATCCATAAAGGGTTAGACCCTAAGGTTTAAATCAACTGGACTGTAAGAGTATTTGATCAAATCTAATTAGATTAGGTTAAGAATGCTCTAAATCAAACAATAGTTGTAGTTGATCATGTCCTTCTCTTTGATTAAACCAAATGGAAGTAGATTAGGCTCCGTGGTTGAGCATGAATCTCTTAGATGGTCAAATCAGAATTGGTTAACCATATGATGTCAAGGTGGGTTGGCAAGTTGCTCTAGGATCAATGATCGAATGATTTTTATTGGGAGCTACTCGTATTGATGCGTCTTTAACGAGTTAATGGCATATCCCTCCCATCGATCTCACTCACCTGGTCAATGTGGTGAACCATTTATGATTCAGATCATTTACCTGATTTGGGTTGACCCATGCCTGTAAGGAAATCAGTCTGATGATTTAGGTGCCACTTAACCTGACTTAATCTTGTTTCATTCTACCGATTTCATAGATTCAGTGGGAGAACTTGATTAGTCAATTTATCTTCATATTATTAAATCCTCTAAAATTATTAGGTCCTTAAAATGAAATAGTTATATGATAACTAAATCATAGCCTCCCATTAAGGTGGGTGATAATGAGTCGATGTCTTGATAATCATTGGAGGCACTCCATGCCTGGTGCTTGTCAACCATCAAAATTATCATTCATTATATGATAAGTCAGCGTAACTATTACATAGACAGTCAGGTGAGCCGAGCTTCACTCGGGCTTGGTTGTCTATTGATAGGTTACACTGATTATATCATTTAATGGTTGGACCTAACCAGAACTTTTAGTGGAGGCACTTCATGCCTGCTGAAGAGGTATATGGGGCAAAACTGAACACTAAGAATTGTTTGGGGAAACAATTGGTTTTGAACCTACTCTTAGATGCATATGGGTTAGCCAAGCTTCACTTGGGCCTGTATGTAGTTTATGTAGATCTTAGTGCCGCTAAAGAATTAAGAATAATTCTTCAAATTGGGATGTAGAGGCTGCCAATTTGAACAAAATAGTGGAGAATCTTTAGACTAAAGTCCAAGTCTTTAGACTGAATCAATTTATATACTAATAAACTTTAGTTTTTCCTTATGCAGAACATGGCCACTAATTTATCATTAAGGTCCCTATTGGATAGTGACAAGTTGAATGGTTCCAATTTCAATAGCTGGTTCAGAAAACTTAAGATCGTCCTTGAGCATGAGAGGATTCTATATATTCTGAATAATCCTCACCAAAGATACCTGATGCAAACACCAAAGTTCTGAGAGAGACACTTATCAGAAGTGGCTCAATGATAGAACTAGCGTGCATTGTATCATGCTAGCAGCAATGAACGATGAATTCGGTCGCCGGTTCGAGAATGCTCAGCCAGAAGAAATCATTCAAGCGTTGAATGAATCTTTCGGCACACCCGATGATGTTGAAAGGCACAAGACTAGTTGTGCAATTTTCAATGCTCGAATGAGGGATGGATCTCCTGTCACTGATCATGTATTATATATGATCGAGAAGATAGAACTCCTAAGCAAGCTCGGCTTTCCCTTACATGAGCAGTTGGGAAAAGATGTGATCCTGAATTCCTTGCCTCCATCCTTCCGACCTTTCCTTACTCATTTTCGAATGATAAAGCCTGCAGTCAACTACCACAGTTTGTTGGGGTTGTTACAGAACTTTGAGAAGGATAACCAGCTCTCTAAGGGTTTGGTTAATGTGGTTGAAGGATCTAAGGTAGGGCGTAAACCCTTTGGGAAAGGAAGAAGAAAAAGAATAATAAAAAGGTGCAACATGCTAGGACATCTATAAGGGGTCAGATGCAGAAGAAGAAAGTTGATAAAAGTCAAGCTGAATGCTTTCACTGCAAGATGCAAGGGCACTGGAAGAGGAACTATCCTCTTTACATTGCCACACTTGATCAAAACAGGCCAAAGAAGAAAAAGGAGCAAGATGTTGCTCAACAAGGTATTTATATGATAACACCTTGTAATTTTTCTGTATATGATAATCAAACCTGGGTATTGGATACCGGGAGTCCTTTTAACATTTGCAATTCATTGCAGGGACTATGGGTCACCAAAAGATTTGAGGACAATGAAAGATTCCTTAATGTCGATGATGGAAGATTAGTTCCAGTACTGGCATTAGGAGTTCTTGAAATAGTTTTCAATAGAAATGTCATTATACTAAATGATTGTCATTTTTGCCCAACGTTCTTGTTGAACGTAATTTCTGTAGGCCTTCTGGCAAAAAGTCATTATGAAATTTCAATAAAGGATGTTACTTTGAATATCATTATGAATGGAGTCACTGTAATGACTGGGCATTTATCTAATGGCATTTATATATTATCACAGCCTGTGAATGTAGTGTACAATTCAAGTAAGCGCCCTAGAACAACTGATGTCACAGACATTTATCTTTGGCACCATCGGCTAGGTCATATCAATAAGAACAGATTAAACAGGTTAACTCAGGAGGGCATCCTTTGAATTGATGATTGTGAATCATTAACTACATGTGAATCCTGTCTTCTTGGTAAAATGACCAAGTCATCTTTTACTGAAAAGGTGAAAGAGCCAAAGAGCTATGGGTCTAGTACATACTGATGTATGTGGACCAATGAGCACTTATGCCAAAGGTGGATACTACTACTTCATTACTTTTACAGACGACCTTTCTAGGTTCAGTTATGTCTATCTTATGTGACATAAATCTGAATCGTTTGAAATGTTCAAACTATATCATAAAGAAGTAGAAAAAAAATAGAAAAATGTATTAAGACCCTTCGATCAGATCGAGGAGGCGAATACCTTTCCAATGAATTTGTGACATATTTAAGAGAGAATGGGATTCTCTCCCAATGGACTCCTCCTGGAACACCGCAGCATAACGGTGTGTCGGAAAGAAGGAATCGAACTCTGTTAGATATGTTCAGTCCATGATGGGTTTTGCAAGCTTGCCAATATCATTTTGGGGATACGCATTAGAATCAGCTTGTCATATTCTTAATAAGGTTCCAAGTAAGTCTGTTTCTAAAACTCCACATGAGATGTGGTATGGACATAAACCGGTTATTACCTATCTGAGAGTCTGGGGTGTCCGGCTTATGTGAAACATGCAAAATCAGACAAACTTGAACCCAAATCTGACAAATATTTTTTTATCGGCTATCCGAAAGAGACCAAAGGATATTACTTCTACAATACTGAAGAACAAAAGTTGTTCATTAGTAATAGAGAAGTTTTTCTTGAAAAGGAGTTCCTTAGTGAAGGAACAAATAGCTCTAATATTGAACTTGAGGAAGTTCATCAAGTAGAAGGAACAACACAAACCAGTGAACCCTTAGAATCTGAGTTGATTAGATCAAACTCAAAACCCATTTTAGATGCACCATTAAGGCGATCTGGTAGAGTACCACATCAACCGGATAGATACTTAGGTTTCTTGGTCCAGAATGATGATCCTGTTGAACTCGATGAGAACAACAAGGATCCGATCACTATATGGATGCTATGCAAAGGACTGACTCTAATAAATGGCTTGAGACCATGAAATCCGAACTTGACTCCATGAAGGACAATAATGTATGGACATTAGTTGACCCACCCGAAGGGATAAAACCCATAGGGTGTAAGTGGGTTTTCAAGAGGAAAAGAGGCGCAGACGGAAAGGTTGAGACCTATAAAGCACGTCTGGTTGCTAAGGGGTATCGTCAACATTATGGTATTGACTATGACGAAACGTTTTCTCCTGTGGCAATGCTGAAATCCATTCGGATTATGCTAGCTATAGCAGCACACTTCGATTATGAGATTTGGCAGATGGATGTTAAAACCACTTTTCTAAATGGTGATTTAGAAGAACAGGTGTATATGATATAGCCTGAAGGTTTTATATCTGAAGACGAGTCTAAAGTGTGCAGGCTACAGAAGTCTATTTATGGACTTAAGCAAGCATCTAGGAGTTGGAACATACGATTTGATAAAGTGATCAAATCTTATGGCTTTATTAAAAATAAAGAAGAACCTTGCATTTATAAATGGGCTAACGATTCCGTTATTGTATTTCTTGTATTATATGTGGATGATATTCTCTTAATCGGGAATGATATCCCTGCATTACAAGGAATAAAGACATGGTTATCATCACAATTCTCCATGAAAGATCTGGGAGAAGCATCATACATCCTAGGGATGAAGATCTATAGAGATAGATCTAAGAGGATGCTTGGTTTATCCCAATCTACGTACATTGACACCGTGCTAAAAAGGTTTAGCATGGAGAATTCCAAGAAAGGCTATCTTCCGATAGGCCATGGAATTCATCTTTCTAAGAAGGATTGTCCGATAACTCCTAATGAAAGAGAACGTATGAGTCGAATTCCATATGCTTCGGTAGTGGGATCGATTATGTACACCATGACATGTACAAGACCAGATGTGGCATACTCACTAGGAGTAGTGAGTAGATACCAATCTGATCCAGGAGAAAAACACTGGCAAGTTGTTAAGACAATCCTTAAGTATTTGAGAAATACTAAGGACCAGTGGTTAGTCTATGGAGAGTCCAATTTGAAACTTGTTGGATATACTGATTCCAGTTTCCAATCAGATCATGATGATAGCAAAAGTGTATCGGGTTTCGTGTTTATCCTGAATGGTGGAGCTGTTTGCTGGAAAAGTTCCAAGCAACATACAGTGGCAGATTCGGTGTGCGAGGCAGAGTACATCGCTGCATCAGATGCTGCGAAAGAAGCTGTGTGGCTGTGAAAGTTCATCTCCGAGCTTGGAGTGACACCTTCCATAGATGGACCAGTCCTGTTGTACAGTGACAGCACTGGTGCCATAGCTCAAGCAAAGGAACCACGAGCACATCAGCGCACCAAGCACATACTGCGCCGTTTCATCTTATTCGAGAGATTGTAGACCGAGGTGACATAAATCTTCAGAAGATTGATGGAAAAGAAAACCTAGGTGACCCATTTACTAAAGCACTCAGCATCAAGGAGTTTGACAACTATAAGTTGAAGATGGGTATTAGATACTGTAATGAGTGGCTTTAGGCTAAGTGGGAGTTTGTTGGGAATTGTATCCTAAAGCCAATCATTTGATGATTGTGCTAATGTAAATTGTATATAAATTGATATATTAATAAAAGTTATTTGGCAGTTTATTCATTACAAGAACATCTTCTTAATACTCCTGATTGTAATGAAGCCCTCAGGATCTTCCTTCACGATAAAGGAGGATTTATCTTTGAAGGTCCTTAAAGAGTTCGCGACCAAATGATATACTATGACAGGGCCATAGTACTATCAATTATAGGACGTTGTATATCATATTTGTTGGTTGTCCTCTTAACCAAGGAGTGTAGAGACACTAGTATGACATACAGGTGGAAGTGTAGGAGTACATTTCACCGAACGTGACTCATTTCCGGATACTCTACTGTCAAGAGTTAATCCGAGAAGATATAGGTATAAGTATCCTTCAGACCTGAAGATCACAACCAGTGGCTTACAAGCAACTCATTGTACTTAGGTGCCGGACCACCTTGGATTTCTAATCCAGCTACGAAAGGTTACTGGGTGCAGTCAAGTACTTGTGGTAGTCAGTTGTGGATCAAGATGGAATTTGACCTATCCTGTTAAAAGGAAAATGCTTGTGTTTCAATTTAGCAAGACCTTGGCCAAGGCACTTCATGTGAAAGTCACATGATCACTAAAGTTGAAATCACTTTATGGATTTGCTATTTAGAGTTGACAGGCTCTTAAGCCATCCTTAGCATTTGTGGTCAAGAGGATGAATTATACGGTAACGATTTCTTAGGGTTCTTGGAGTTTGCTCGGCAACTCTTCGACCTATCCGGATGTCGGGTTCCATTGCTAGATGGGCACATCGATTAGTATAGAAAGTTGTTTCTATGCTACCGGCTTAGGTTCGAACCTAGAGAGTCACATGCATAGAAGTTTCCTAGGATGATCTATTTGCTGATCAACGATTGAGAATCGTATATGATTTAATTAATCAATTTGATTGATTGAATTATCTCAATTGGGTTAAGTTCAAGTGAATAAGATTCAATTTGGTTTAAGTCTATTAGAAGACTAGTCAATTTCAAATATTGATTTGAAATTAGACTTGATTTGGATTTAAATAGATTCAGGACTAGCCAAATTTGATTTGGGCTTGGACCATGATCTATGTGGGTTTAGTCAAATAAATTCAGATCAGATTAAACCATCACCTGAACCCAAACCTCTCGCATAAGGATCTCATATGATGAGATGGCTAAAATCTCATCTCATGAGAGATTAAATTCTCATGTAGAATTTAATGCCTAATATTAATTTTCACCGAACGTCGGATTTAGCCACAACTCTTTGGTTTTCACCGAACGTCGGATTTAGCCACGTCTCTTTGGTTTTCACCGAACGTTGGAATTAAACCAAACGCTACGACTCCTTGGTTTTCGCCGAGCATCAAAATTAACCAAGCGCCGCGCCTTCGGCGTCTCTTCACTTTTACCAAACGACGGAATTCTTAATGTCAGAATTCAATGTTAAGGCTAAATTGAGACTATAAATAGAGGGCATTCCATCACCAGAAAACATAGAACAACAATACACGATATGTCGTGGATTGTAATTCTAAAAAGGTTAGAATAAAAAATTCTAGTGATCCTGGTGTTAGCGGAAGCGTGGTGGATCTTAGAGGAAGATTCAAGTGGGAGGATTCAAGATCAGCAAAGCTATTTTTCCGTGAGCTAGCACTCCCGAAAATCTGATCATTCGGGGCTTCGCGTGGACGATACTAGAGGCCGGACGATTGAACGACTGCAGAGCAATAAGGATTTACCTACTGTTCTTAAGGTAAGCGATTTGATCCCTAGATCTTAAGGCAAGCTTCAAGATAAGTAGTATGACTAGTCATCTTGAAGATTAATATATGATCTTGATATTTTTATTTATATGCATATTTTGGATCAATCGATCCTATATACAAGGCAAAGATATGATCTTGATGCATGTTAGATAGATTAGTATGTAATCTTTAAAATTTCACATTAATAATTATTATCAAAATTTTAAAATATGCATACCTCGGGGATTGTTTCTTCCTACAATTTATTGGTAGGGGTTACTTGAATAATGGATTATTCAAGGTGAATATAATGACTATACACAGAAACCTTGAAATAAATAAAGCTTCTTCTTCTGCTTATATGGTTGACTCTTCTTGTTTATGGCATGATAGATTAGGACAAGTGAATTTTAATTCATTACGAAGATTAATGAAATTAGAATTATTACCTAATCATGAAATCGATCCACATTACAAGTGTGAAGTGTGTGTTGAAGCTAAGTTAGCAAAACATCATTTCCATCAGTTGAAAGAAATATTAAACCTCTTGACTTAATTCATAGTGATCTATGTGACTTAAAGTCAGTTCAAACTAGATGAGGTAAAAAGTATTTTATGACATTTATTGATGATTCAACTAGATACTGCTATGTGTATCTATTAAAGTCTAAGGATGAGGCCTTAGAAATGTTTAAATGTTATAAGAATGAAGTTGAAAATCAACTTAGGAAAAAGATTAAGGCCATAAGGAGTGATAGAGGTGGTAAATACGATGCACCTTTTGACGAATTTTGTCAAGAGCATGTCATTATTCATCAAACTACTGCTCCTTATTCTCCCCAATCTAATGGAATTGCGTAACGTAAAAACCGTACATTAAAAGAAATGATGAATGTTATGTTAATAAATTCTGGTACACCACAGAATTTATGGAGAGAAGCAATTCTCTCAGTAAATCATATTCTTAATAAGATACCTCTTAAGAAGAAGAAAATTACTCCATATGAGTTATGGAAAGGAAAGAAGCATTCTTACAATTACTTAAGAGTGTTGGGGTGTCTAGCTAAAGTAGCTATTCCGGACCCCAAAAAGGTCAAAATAGGACCTAAAACTGTTGATTGTATATTTATTGGTTATGCACATAATAGTAGTACCTATCGCTTTCTTATGTATAAATTAGATATAACTGATATACAGAAAAATACAATTATGGAATTAAGGAATGCAACATTCTTTGAAGATATATTTACAAGTAAAAGGAAATTAGAAATAAGTTCAAATAAAAGAACTTATGATGATAATACTGCTAGTAGTAGTCATCAGGAAGAATATCCTGAAGATGAACCCAGACGCAGTAAGAGACCAAGAGTTGCAAAGTCTTTTGGTCCTGATTATGTAACTTATATGTTACAAGATGAACCTCAGACATTCAAAGAGACAATGTCTAATCCAGAAGTACCCTTTTGGAAAGAAGCTGTCAATAATGAAATTGAGTCCATCATGCATAATTATACCTGGGAGTTGGTATACTTACCATCTGGTATGAAACCTTTAGGGTGCAAGTGGATCTTTAAGAAAAAGCTAAAGGCTGATGGATCAATTGACAAGTATAAAGCCAGATTAGTGGCTAAGGGCTTCAAACAAAATGAAGGTATAGACTTCTTTGATACCTATTCACCAGTAAGTAGAATAACATCTATAAGAATGTTAATCGCTTTTGCAGCCATTAACAATCTTGAAATTCATCAAATGGATGTTAAAACTGCTTTTCTGAATGGTGAATTAGATGAAGAAATATACATGGAACAACCTGAGGGATTTATTGTTCCAGGACAAGAAAAGAAGGTGTGTAAACTTGTTAAATCCTTATATGGATTAAAGCAAGCACCTAAGCAATGGCATATAAAATTTGATAATGTCATGTTATCAAATGGATTCAAAATAAATGAATGTGACAAATGTATATATGCCAAAACCCTACCTGAAGGATATGTGATAATCTGCTTATATGTAGATGACCTGTTAATCATTGGTAGTAATACAAAAATGATTAAATAGACAAAGAAAATGTTAATCAAACATTTTGATATGAAAAATATGGGTGTTGCAGATGTTATACTAGGGATTTGAATCACTAGAACATCTAAAGAAATAATATTATCTCAATCTCATTATTTTGAGAAAATATTAAATAAGTATAAAAAGTATGATACTAGCCCAGGGAAAACACCTGTAGATGTTAATCTACATTTGGCTAAGTATACTGGAGAACCCATATCTCAATTGGAATACTCACGTATAATTGGCAGTTTAATGTATGTTATGAATTGCACTCGTCCTGACATAGCATATGATGTCAATAAGTTGAATAGATTTACAAGTAATCGAGGTCCAAATCATTGGACAGCTTTAATAAGGGTATTAAGATATCTGTGATATACCCTAAGTTATGGATTACATTATTCAAGATATCCAGCTGTACTAGAAGGATACAGTGATGCAAATTGGATATCTAACACAGAAGATACAAAATCCACAAGTGGATATGTATTCACCTTAGGAGGAGGTATTATGTCATAAAAATCTTCTAAGCAAACATGTATAGCTCGATCCACTATGGAATCTAAGTTTATTGCCTTAGAAAAGGCAGCTGAAGAAGCAGAATGGCTTCGAAACCTTTTAGAAGATATTCCATGTTGGTCAAAGCCTGTGTCTGCAATATGCATACATTGTGATAGTCAATCGGCAATTTACAGAGCACATAATAAAATGTATAATGGTAAGTCTAGACATATACATCGCAGACATAATACCATTAAGCAGTTACTTGAAATTGGTGTGATTTCTATTGACTATGTTCAGTCAAAGAAAAACCTAGCGGATCCATTAACAAAGGGGTTACCAAGAGATCAAGTAAACTATTTATCGAGGGGAATGGGTTTAAAACCTATAACTGAAAAATCTTCATAGTGGATACCCAATCTAGCTGACTGGATATCTCAAGATCTAGATTCAAAAGGGACAACTAAATTATGAAGAAACTTGATAGCACTAAGGATGTACAATCCTACTCATTCCTATGATAATTGGTGCTACCTGCTAAAGGTACTAGGATAAGCATTGCTTTTAATGATTCTTATGACATCAACATTCATGTGCGGTATAGCAGGATACTCTTAATAAAAATCACCTATGTGAGTGTGAACTGGGCCAATTCTATGAGAATTTTAAGGTTTAATTCTCTGAAGCACTCATGAGACCCGGATTGTTCGGGGCCAAAATGAACACAACCATGAGAACCAAAAGAATGTTCAGAAAGAAGTTGCGTGATTATTATTGTCTTAGTTTACACAAAATGCTGAAAGGTTCAAGACATCATGTTCACCTTTTAGCAAGTAAACTAGATAACAACTCACTAAGGAAGGTTCAAAGACACAAGCTACCTATCCCAATACAACTTCATCCCATTATACTCTCTTTAGTGTGTCTGCATATTCATTTGCATTAAAATCCTTTTATGTGGGGGTTTGCCTTTGCTGATCTTTGATGATTATTGATCTAAGTCCAATTTCCATTCATGTGGGGGATTGTTGGGTAATGGGCCAAAATACGCCTAAATACCCTAATGGGCCTTGAAAGCCCATCACAGCCCTTTAGTGTGTGAATGAAAAATTACGGGGACATTTAGTCCCATATCGGAAAGAACAAGAAAGGAAGGTTCACTTATATGGAAACCACTTCCTTGAAGCTTAAGTTCCTTAGGCTCACCATAAGTGGAGAGTTTGAGGGTGATATGTAGCATTACCCTCGCGCACGCGATGCGCACGCGCATGTGCAAAGGGCGCTTTGCACTTTGCACTTTGCACGTGCACATCGTCTCGAGGAGCTTGAGGGGCTTTAAATTTTTTCTAGATCATGATGATCCGACGGTGGAGACTGATCGGATCAAGATAAGGGGCTAAGATCAATTGATCGTTGATCGATCGGATGAAGGGTCGAGATGTGGTGATCAAATCATGATCGCGATCACGATCCAATAGTTGACACCTGTCGGTTGACCAATCAATAGGATGGTTGGTGATAAGGCATCCGTCCAATCGCCGGTTGGTGATAAGGCACTGTTCGATTGTCAGTTTGAGATAAGTCAACGGTCCGATCATGAAAAGGCATATCAAAGACATGCAACCGCCTATCTGATAACGTGATTATCAGATCATGATGATGAAAAGGCTTATCAAGATAAGGATAGGCTTATCTGATCGACTGATCTTTAGATCACAGCCATGAAAAGGCTTATCCGATCGCTTGATCTGAAGATCACAATGTCTAAAGGGTATATCAAGGGTGATAAGCCCTTAACCCTCACATCCTTTGATTTTAGAATTTAAATTAAATTAAATTCGTAGGGTTGCTTCCAAAGGGTACCTAAAACCTTTAAATAGGACCCTATACCTAAGCACTTCATTCATCCCAAGCCATTCCAAATTGAGTTCAATCTGAATCAATTCTAGTCTTCTCCTCTCTTAGGCATTTGCATACTTTCCTAAGGGTAGTATAGCAATAGTGCATTGAAAATAGAGTAGCATTATTGGTTTGATATTTTTGGTGAATTGTAGTGCTGCTTTCATCAAAGGAGACTGTTGTATCCTGGGAGACAATCGTCATACTGACCGTAAGCACCATTGCGGGATGAAATTGTCTTAAGGACATAGAGCGAAACTCTGATTCATTAGGTAGCCACCATCTGCCAACATATACCCACCAATAATCTTAAGACAATTTTCCATGCTACCGAAGTGCTGCTACAGATGGCTACTATGACGACATCAGTTCAAGCCGAGAGACCAGAGAAATTCTATGGCACAGACTTCAAGAGGTGGCAATAGAAGATGCTGTTCTACCTCACAACTCTGAACCTGGTCAGAGTGCTAATGAAGATCCGCCTGTCCTGAAGGAAGGGGAGACCGACAAGCAAGTCATTGCTGCGGTGGAGGCATGGAAGCACTCAGACTTCCTTTGCAAGAACTATATCCTGAATGGTCTGGATAATACCTTGTACAATGTGTACAGCAGTATTGCTACTGCCAAGGAGTTATGGGCATCCCTAGATAAAAAGTACAAGATAGAGGATGCTGGACACAAGAAGTTTGTGGTTGGAAGGTTCCTAGACTACAAAATGGTCGCCCATAAAACTGTTATGGAGCAAGTCCAAGAGCTCCAGATCATCCTGCATGAGATACATGCAGAGAAAATGTCTCTGAGTGAGTCATTCCAGGTAGCTGCTATCATAGAGAAGCTACCACCACTATGGAAGGACTTCAAGAACTACCTAAATCATAAGCGGAAGGATATGGGACTTGAAGACCTAATTGTCCACCTAAGGATCAAGGAGGACAATAAGAGCCAAGACAAGAAGACAGGAGAACAACCTGCTGAGCCAAAGGCCAACCTCATAGAAGGAAGAAAGAAACGCAAGTTTCTAGACGAAGGCTTTAAACATAAGAAGGGCAATCCTAAGAAATATAAATTCAAGGGAAAGTGCTTTGTTTGTGGAAAGCAAGGACACAAATCCAAGGACTGTCGTTTCAAGGATTAAGAAAGGAAAGAGGTCAATATTACTGAAACCCTATCCAAAGAGGTATTCGAGATGATGGTGTCAGCTGTTGTATTTGAAGCAAACATGGTTGACAAAGCAAATAAATGGTACATCGACACTAGAGCTACCAGACATGTCTGCTCTGATAGGAGTATGTTCTCATCATATACTCCTATCAATGGTAGAAATTTGGTCATGGGTAACTCCGCTACATCCAAGATAGAAGGACTTGGCCGCATCGTTATGAAGATGACATATGGCAAGGAGCTTCTACTGAATGATGTGCTTCATGTCCCTGACATCCGGAAGAATTATATCAGGCTCCCTCCTAAGCAAACATGCTTTAGGATGGTCTTTGAGTCTGATAATTGTACTCACTAAGGGGGGATATTTATTGGTAGGGGTTACTTGAATAATAAATTATTCAAGGTGAATGTAATGACTGTACACAGAAACCTTGAAATAAATAAAGATTCTTCTTCTGCTTATATGGTTGACTCTTCTTGTCTATGGCATGATAGATTAGGACATGTGAATTTTAATTCATTACAAAAATTAATGAAATTAGAATTATTACCTAATCGTAAAAATCCACATTACAAGTGTGAAGTGTGTGTTGAAGCTAAGTTAGCAAAAATACCATTTCCATCAGTTGAAAGAAATACTAAACCTCTTGACTTAATTCACAGTGATCTATGTGACTTAAAGTCAATTCAAACTAGAGGAGGTAAAAAGTATTTTATAACATTTATTGATGATTCAACTAGATACTGCTATGTGTATCTACTAAAGTCTAAGGATGAGGCCTTAGAAATGTTTAAATGTTATAAGAATGAAGTTGAAAATCAACTTGGGAAAAAGATTAAGGCCATAAGGAGTGATAGAGGTGGTAAATACGATGCACCTTTTGATGAATTCTGTCAAGAGCATAGCATTATTCATCAAACTACTGCTCCTTATTCTCCCCAATCTAATAGAATTATGGAACGTAAAAACTGTACATTAAAAAATGATGAATGCTATGTTAATAAATTCTGGTACACCACAGAATTTATGGGGAGAAGCAATTCTCTCAGCAAATCATATTCTTAATAAGATACCTCTTAAGAAGAAGGAAATTACTCCATATGAGTTATGGAAAGAAAAGAAGCCTTCTTACAATTACTTAAGAGTGTGGGGGTGTCTAGCTAAAGTAGCTATTTCGGATCCCAAAAAGGTCAAAATATGACCTAAAACTATTGATTATATATTTATTGGTTATGCACATAATAGTAGTGCCTATCGCTTTCTTGTGTATAAATCAGATATAACTGATATACAGAAAAATATAATCATGGAATCAAGGAATGCAACATTCTTTGAAGATATATTTCCAAGTAAAAGGAAATTAGAAATAAGTTCAAATAAAAGAACTTATGATGGTAATAATGCTAGTAGTAGTCATCAGGAAGAATATCCTGAAGATGAACCTAGACGTAGTAAGAGACCAAGAGTTGCAAAGTCTTTTGATCCAGATTATGTAACTTATATGTTACAAGATGAACCTTAGACATTCAAAAAGGCAATGTCTAATCCAAAAGCACCCTTTTGGAAAGAAGCTGTCAATAATAAAATTGAGTCAATCATGCATAATCATACCTAGGAGTTGGTAGACTTACCATCTGGTATCAAACCTTTAGGGTGCAAGTGGATCTTTAAGAAAAAGCTAAAAGCTGATGGATCAATTGACAAGTATAAAGCCAGATTAGTGGCTAAGGGCTTCAAACAAAAAGAAGGTATAGACTTCTTTGATACATATTCACCAGTAAGTAGAATAACATCTATAAGAATGTTAATCGCTTTTGAAGCCATTAACAATCTTGAAATTCATCAAATTGATGTCAAAACTGCTTTTCTGAATGGTGAATTAGATGAAGAAATATACATGGAACAACCTGAGGGATTTATTGTTCCAGGACAAGAAAAGAAGGTGTGTAGGCTTGTTAAGTCCTTATATGGATTAAAGCAAGCACCTAAGCAATGACATATAAAATTTGATAATGTCATGTTATCAAATGGATTTAAAATAAATGAATGTGACAAATGTATATATGCCAAAACCCTGCCTGAAGGGTATGTGATAATCTGCTTGTATGTAGATGACCTGTTAATCATTGGTAGTAATACAGAAATGATTAAATAGACAAAGAAAATGTTAATCAAACATTATGATATGAAAAATATGGTGTTGCAGATGTTATACTAGGGATTCGAATCACTAGAACATCTGAAGAAATAATATTATCTCAATCTCATTATATTAAGAAAATATTAAATAAGTATAAAAAGTATGATACTAGCCCGGTGAAAACACATGTAGATGTTAATCTACATTTGGCTAAGTATATTGGAGAACCCATATCTTAATTGGAATACTCACGTATAATTGGCAGTTTAATGTATGTTATGAATTGCACTCGTCCTGACATAGCATATGCTGTCAATAAGTTGAGTAGATTTACAAGTAATCGAGGTCCAAATCATTGGACAACTTTAATAAGGGTATTAAGATATCTGCGATATACCCTAAGTTATGGATTACATTATTCAAGATATCCAGCTGTACTAGAAGGATACAGTGATGCAAATTGGATATCTAACACAGAAGATACAAAATCCACAAGTGGATATGTATTCACCTTAGGAGGAGGTGCTGTGTTATGAAAATCTTCTAAGCAAACATGTATAGCTCGATCCACTATGGAATCTGAGTTTATTGCCTTAGAAAAGGCAGCTGAAGAAGCAGAATGGCTTCGAAACCTTTTAGAAGATATTCCATGTTGGTCAAAGCCTGTGTCTGCAATATGCATACATTGTGATAGTCAATTGGCAATTTGCAGAGCACAGAATAAAATGTATAATGGTAAGTCTAGACATATACGTCGTAGACATAATACCATTAAGCAGTTACTTGAAATTGATGTAATTTCTATTGACTATGTTTAGTCAAAGAAAAACCTAGCGGATCCATTAACAAAGGGGTTACCAAGAGATCAAGTAAACTGTTTATCGAGGGGAATGGGTTTAAAACCTATAACTGAAAGATCTTCATAGTGGATACCCAACCTAGCTGACTGGATATCCCAAGATCTAGGTTCAAAAGGGACAACTAAATTATGAAGAAACTTGATAGCACTAAGGATGTACAATCCTACTCATTCTTATGATAATTGGTGCTACCTGCTAAAGGTACTAGGATAAGCATTGCTTTTAATGATTCTTATGACATGAACATTCATGTGGGGTATAGCAGGATACTCTTAATAAAAATCACCTATGTGAGTGTGAACTGGGCCAATTCTATGAAAATTTTAAGGTTTAATTCTCTGAAGCACTCATGAGACCAGGAGTTGTTCGGGGCCAAAATGAACACAACCATGAGAACCAAAAGAATGCTCGGGAAGAAGTTGCATGATTGTTATTGTCATAGTTTACACAAAACGCTGAACGGTTCAAGACATCATGTTCATCTTTTAGCAAGCAAACTCGATAACAACTCACTAAGGAAGGTTCAAAGACACAAGCTACCTATCCCGATATAACTTCATCCCATTATACTCTCTTTAGTGTGTCTGCATATTCATTTGCATTAAAATCCTTTTATGTGGGGGTTTGCCTTTGCTGATCTTTGATGATTATTGATCTAAGTCCAATTTCCATTCATGTGAGGGATTGTTGGGTAATGGGCCAAAATACGCCTAAATACCCTAATGGGCCTTGAAAGCCCATCACAGCCCTTTAGTGTGTGAATGAAAAATTGCGGGGACATTTAGTCCCATATCGGAAAGAACAAGAAAGGAAGGTTCACTTATATGAAAACCATTTCCTTGAAGCTTAAGTTCCTTAGGCTCACCATAAGTGGAGAGTTTAAAGGTGTTGCGTAGCATCACCCTCGTGCACGTGCATGCGCATGTGCGAAGGGCGCAATGGGCGCTTTGTAGGCGCACTTTGCACTTTGCACGTGCACATCATTGCGAGGAGCTTGAGGGGCTTTAAATTTTTTCTAGATCATGATGATTCGACGGTGGAGACTGATCGTATCAAGATAAGGGGTTGAGATCAATTGATCGTTGATCGATCGGATGAAGCGTCGAAATGTGGTGATCAAATCATGATTGCGATCGCGATCCAATGGTTGACACCTGTCGGTTGACCAGTCAACAGGACCATCGGTTGATCAGTCAATAGGACGGTTGGTGATAAGGCATCCGTCCAATCGTCGGTCGGTGATAAGGCACCCGTTCGATCGTCGGTTAGAGATAAGTCAACGGTCCGATCATGAAAAGGCATATCAAAGACATGCAACTGCCTATCTGATAATGTGATCATCAGATCATGATGATGAAAAGGCTTATTAGGATAAGGATAGGCTTATCTGATCGGTTGATCTTTAGATCACAGCCATGAAAAGGCTTATCGGATCGCCTAATCTGAAGATCACAATTTCTAAAGGGCAAATCAAGGGTGACAAGCCCTTAACCCTCACATCCTTTGATTTTAGAATTTAAATTAAATTAAATTCGTAAGGTTGCTTCCAAAGGGTACCTAAAACCTATAAATAGGACCCTAGATCTAAGCATTTCATTCATCCCAAGCCATTCCGAATTGAGTTCAATCTGAATCAATTCTAGTCTTCTCCTCTCTTAGGCATTTGCATACTTTCCTAAGGGTAGTATAGCAATAGTGCATTGAAAAGAGAGTAACATTCTTGGTTCGATATTTTTGGTGAATTGTAGTGCTGCTTTCATCAAAAGGAGACGGTTGTATCCTGGGAGACAATTGTCATACTGACCGTAAGCACCATTGCGTGACGAAATTGTCTTAAGGACATAGAGTGAAACTCTAGCCTCAGTCTGATTCATTAGGTAGCCACCATCTGCCAACATACACCCACCAACAAATAGAAGCATAAAATATACAAAAGCCAAACATCATAATTTTTTTAAAGAAAAAGGCTGAGGATTTTATATTAAAATTATTAAAATTTTAAAACTTTTTTTTACCGTTGAAGATAGTTGAGATGGATCCAAAATTAAATAAAATTATCATTATGTTCCCGTTATTATTTGAATGGTCAATAGAGGCTAAAGATTTAACTTGGTCCACGTTTGGACATTAATTAAGCCAAATAAATATCAAGATGATGGTTATGATATTTATTTTGTTGCATTAGGTCATTAAGTGCGCATAACAAAGTTTATTTTGTTATTTTTTAGATCGCACTTGTATACGGTAGGTATAACAAAGCTAAGACATCTTTTGTATTTAATGCTCTTATTATTAGTTAGTGTCATTTTTTTTTAAAAAAAAAGAAAGACTGGGCCATACTCTAATCCTTATTTAGATCTAGTAATAATATGACCGTAAAATTCTTTGATTTAATTTAAAAATTATGCTAGGTATGAGTATTAGTTGGGAAATAAGTTTAGTTGAATATGTTAGGCGTAAGTATACAAATAATTTAGAATAATAATTTTATTTAAGATTAAAATAGATGTTTTTTGATTTGTGAATAGGGATGACAATGGTTCAAGGATGCTGTTAAGAAAATATCCCGTTCCCCACCCCGTTAAGTCGTTATAGTTAATGGGACATGAACGGAAATACCCATTCGTTTACATAAAAATATTATTTTATTAAATTTTAATTTATTAAAAATTTAAAAAATAAAATTAATTAGGATAAGATAGAATAAACGCAAACAATCAATTGTTGATATTGATACATCTTAACACGTTAGCTTTAACATCGTAACAAACCAGATAAGAAATGATCTATCAAATTATAATTACATTTCAAGAAGAGCAAGAGATGATAGAATAGTTTAGACTTCAGAATTTCAGATCGACTGCATGAAAGAGGAAGAGAGGAAGAGAGCAAGAGAGCGTGCGCAAGAGTCATTGAGTTATTATATAAAGCTAACGGGTACGAGAATAGATAAATGGGGATGGGACGAAGAATACCATCCTGGACCGTTTATCCATTTAGTCGTTAATGAAAAATTTTCGTTACATGTTAAGCTATTTTAAATGAAAATTTTTTGACCTATTAAAATAATACCAGATAAATAGGGAACAAAAAAATTGTCATCCCTATTTGTGAACAGAATATGCCCCTTCCCCTTGCTATGCAAAAGTCTTTGATAGCAGTCGAGGCTTGTGTCATTAGGGACTTCAAAACGATGTCGACTAATCGGTGGCCACAAAATGGTGCCATAAAACGATGAATGGAAAACCCCATTTCCATCCGCCTTCTTTGCCTCCCAGCCGAGTCCCCACCCCGCCCTCTTTGTAGAACAAAAAAAGAAGGGTGATCTCCTAAATCCACAAGCCCTCTCCTAAACAGATTACAACCCTCTCATGGCCGAAATGGCCAAAACGCCTACAACTTCTGGATGTTTTAACGGTGATCTCCCTGACCAAACCAAAGTCCTCCGAACCGCCATGCCATTTATAATGTAGTTGGGCTTCTCTACAGCTGCGGATGCGGATCCCATAAGGCGTTCTTCAAGTTATATGCTCTCGCTAAATTCATCCATCTAATCCTTGCTCTTCTGATTGTGGCCTATCTCATGGCACTCTTGACCGGTATCCTGAGCCCCCCAACCTCAAACACAACGAAGCGTCTCATTGGGGCTACACTGGCCTGGTCATTCGCATTCAGCCTCGCGACCGGTCTCTATGTGGTTCGCTGCGTCCGGTTTCACTAAATAAGAGGGAGTACATGGAGTCGTATCGTCTTGTATGCTCTTATAGGCATCTTCATGGGTATCTTCCGGCTTGCGTCTATTATGTTGTAATCTAAACTATCGGGCCATATATATTATGGTGATATTTATAATAATCATCAATGAATCCTATGTTTCGTTGTTTGTTAGCGAATGCCAGTTTTTGTACTATTGCACAAATTTTATTATGACATTTTCTGCTTAACATTATAATAGTCATAGGCATTAGACTTAGATGAAATTAGCCCATGCAAACAGTTAAAATTGGATTAATTTTTTTATATTGATAAATTACTTTTTTATCAATATAATTTAAATATATTTTTTTCTTTTTAATTTTTTTAAACTTTATTTTTAAATTGTTTCTCTCTAATTTTTTTCTCTCTTTCTTTGGCCCGTTATTCTAGTCTAATTTTTTTTCTCTAATTTTTTTGGTTATTCTTTCAACCAATCACTCTAGTATAAATTTTTCTCTTTTTTTTTGACCCATTATTTTAGTATTTTTTTTTTCTCTTTCTAAATTTTGTTTTCTCTTTTTTGTCTGTCACTCTCGTCTAAATTTTTCTCTTTCTTTAGTCTATTACTTTAGTTTAAATTTTTCTCTTTCATTTTACTTTAGTCCTTTCCTTTCCCCTTCCCCTATTGCACAAATTTTATTATGATATTTTTATATTATATAAAATTATTTTATTAATATAACTTAAATATAATTTTTTAAAAGTTTTTTAAACTTTATAATTAAATTATTTTCTTTAATTTTTTCTCTTTCTTTGGCCCATTATTTTAATCTATTTTTTTTCTGTATTTTTTGATTTTTTTATTCATAACTCTAATGTAAATTTTTCTCTTCTTTTCCTATCGTTATCTTTCTAAATTTTTTTCTTTTTTTTTTTACAAAAAAGAAAAGGAAGAATTGCTCCAGAATAGCACCTTTTCGAATGCTCCCTTCTTGCCCGAAAATATTCCATATAAGATGCTTAAATTTTGTGCAGCTTTTTTTTCATCCGAGAATGAGTAGATTAAAAAAACCCTAACTCCTTACCCACACCCAATGACGCGTGCCCTAGGAAAAATTCTAGGCCCCAGCCACCCGGGTGGTAATTTTTTTTCTTTCTTTGACCTGTCGTTCTCGTTTAACTTTTTCTCTTTCTTTGGCCCGTTATTCTAGTCTAATTTTTTTTCTCTAATTTTTTGGTTCTTCTTTCAACCAGTCACTCTAGTATAAATTTTTCTCTTCTTTTTTGACCCATTATTTTAGTATATTTTTGTCTCTTTCTATTTTTTTTCTCTTTTTTTGTCTGGCACTCTCGTCTAAATTTTTCTCTTTCTTTAGTCCGTTACTTTAGTTTAAATTTTTCTCTCTTCCTTTGATCGGCCACTCTAGTCTACATTTGTTTAGCTAGGTCTCTCGTCTCTCCTTGATCCCTTCTTCCCAACACGATAACAACTTTGATTTCCTTTTCTTCTCTTCCCTTTTTCTTTCATTTTTTATTCTTCACTTTCTTCTAAAGCTCAAAACAGGCCCTCACTGTAACTATGAATTAGGTTTTTCATTTTACTTTAGCCCTTTCCTTTCCCCTTCCCCTATTGTACAAATTTTATTATGATATTTTTATATTATATAAAATTATTTTTTATTAATATAATTTAAATATAATTTTTTAAAAGTTTTTAAACTTTATAATTAAATTATTTTTCTTTAATTTTTCTCTTTCTTTGGCCCATTATTTTAATCTAATTTTTTTCTCTATTTTTTGATTTTTTTTATTCATCACTCTAATGTAAATTTTTCTCTTCTTTTCCGATCTTAATCTTTCTAAATTTTTTTTCTTTTTTTTTTAACAAAAAGAAAAAGAAAGGATTGCTCCAGAATAGCACCTTTCCGAAGACTCCTTTCTTGCCAGAAAATATTTCATATAAGATGCTTAAATTTTTTGCAGTTTTTTTTTTTTCATCCGAGAATGAGTAGATTAAAAAAACCCTAACTCCTTACCCACACCCAATGACGCATGCCCTAGGAAAAATTCTAGGGCCCAGCCACCCGGGTGATAATTTTTTTTCTTTCTTTGACCTGTCATTCTCGTTTAACTTTTTCTCTTTCTTTGAAGTTTGACCCGTGACCTTTTCTTTCCCCTTCCACACCCCCACCCCCCGGGCTTCTTTTTCCCCAAAGCCCTATTTCTCTATTTTACCCGGCTCTCTTTCCTTGTCCTCCGGTACCGATGTTTCTCGGCTGCCCACCGCTATGGCACCGTCTGTCGTTCACTCGTGCCACATCCAGCATGATCTACTCTGAGGTCCCTACTCTTCTCTCTCCGCTTTGGCGCCGACCGTCCTCTTCCGCTCATCGCTGCCGTGCCTTCTCGTCTACCTCGTACCTTCCAAATTCACCAAGGTGATGATAAAAAAAATACTTACTTTTCTTTTTGTCGTTAGTATTGAATCCTATTTTAGCTCTCGTTTTTGTTCTTTTTTTCAAAATTTTCTTCTTCCGACACAGATTTTGGGAGGAGAAGTGGACTGGTTGATCTCCGGATCGGCTTTTAAGTTTAGGAAAGATATTAATCAGGGCATGAAAACCCTAATTTTAGACTCTATATTATTTCAGTTCATATATTAATCGGGGAACACTAAATTCAAAGTCTCCTCCGTCTTTTGTTTTTCTACTGCGGCAGCAGTGGAGGTTCATAGCTTGCTGTCATAATAAAGTTGTTGGCTTTGTTCTCCGAATGGATGTGAAACTGTTATCAACTGGAACGCTTATTATCAATTAAGACGTGTCATCAGATGCTTGGATTTTTGACTATTATGAATCCATGATGTCTGATGTCTTTGATTGATTTTTCTTGACCACTTTTTCGTTCTGAATCTTGCACCATACTCATATTTATAATAGGCGAACATTTCTTGTGAAGTTATGGTCTTTTCCGATGGTCCTTAATTTGTAGGTCCTGGATTAAGGGCCGGTTGTGGCAAAGTGCGCATCTTGTTGTCTGGGTTGGGTATGCGAGAGAGGGGAGAGGAATGCGGGCATATCAGGCATTCAAATATTAGAGAAACTTCTCCTAGCAAGTGATTATGGGAAATGATTGATTGTGGGTAAAGTTGTTTGTCTTCAAACTACGGTGGTAGCTTGTACATGATCTAATAGATCTGTCAGAATAAAGGAAGACGATGGTGCACTTTCTAATGTTTGATAGGTGATTGAAGCAACTAGCAATGCTTTGATGTTGTGCTTGGCTATTGCATTTTATTGAACTTAACGTTAAGAGAAGTCTAGAACGTGTGATTGGATTTCGTAGAGCTAATGTGCGATGCCATATTTGTGACATGCAGATAAATGGTCTGCTTCTCCAAGTAATGTTAACAGATGCAATATTGGAAACAAAACAGATAACATTTGACATAATGCATGCTCCTTGTTCATTAGGCAGGTAGGATAATCAAAGACAGAAACAGACTTGAGATGGAAAGTAAGAAGGAAAACAAGAACAAGGGCCTCATGTGTGCTATTATCTTGCTTGCAAATTGTCCCGAACCCCATCATCAGGGGTTGGCCCAGTGAAGTATGCAAAGCCTTTAATTCTAAATTGTAAAATAGCAAAACACTAGTGGTTCCATAATTGAAAAATAACTCTGTAAGAAATCTCTATCCATGGACACCAGCATGAATAATAATATGTAAGCAATAATATAATCAAAATAAAATATTATAGCACCGATATTAACTATTTTATATGCTAGCATTATGATGTTCAGATTTAAATATGCAAATCCAATTAAAATAGCATGGTGTTCACAGTCATAACTCATAATATAGATCATGGTTTGAGAAAAAGGGTTTCTCAACCATGCATTGATACAAGGGCTATATTACACTATATTGGGCATGTTTAAAGAATTTGTTTCTTTGATCGTCACTGGAACCTCGCATTTATTGACATAAAGCTGGTAATGTGAATTCCGGAAATGAAACACAAGGATTTATTGCAAGAAATATTTAGATAATTCAATATTTGTTCTTTTCCCATGTATTCTTGGTGGTCGCTTGAGCTAACTATAACACTGCTTTGTCATTACATCCGTTCTTGAAATTGGGCAATAAAAACTAAAAAAATTGACTTTAGTTTCAAGAAACATCATTTCCTTAACGTGTCAAAAATTTCAAATATTTGCTCTTTTTTTTTTCAAGAATACAACAGCTCAAAATACTTGCTCTTTCTTTTTCACCCACAGAACGATACATCAGTTTTCAAAGAATAAAAGCAAAGTTCCAGTGACGATCAAAGAAACAAAACCAAGAAATATTGCCCAATTGGAACATACAAAAAGAAAAAAAAGGACGATGGAATCCGACATAGCTGAGAAAAGAAAACCAAGTAGATATGAAAAAAAAGCTCACAAGGGCATAAAGAGAGTTGGGATACTTGGGGAGGAGACCGACGGCAAGCCTGCGCGCGGTCTTGAACTGTCAGAGTCGATGGCATCCCATATTGGCTGGACCCGCCACTCCGGGATCCCTCCGGCAAGCCCAAACTTGGATGCCATCAGCGCCGGGCTGAGGCTCTACTGCTAAGCTTTTCGATGAAGGGGAAAAAGGAGAGGAAAAAAAAGCTAGGGTTTATCGTCTTGCTCCTCGTCATGGCCTCAACAAGCATGGCGATTGGAAGAAAAATCGCTATGAGGAATACAAAGGATCAGATTTGGTAAATTTTTTGTCCTTATTTTTTGATTTCTATCGCTATGAGGATTACCTTATTTATACTGCCTCGCT
The DNA here is from genome assembly GCA_900491605.1 of Calamus simplicifolius. NCBI lineage: Eukaryota > Viridiplantae > Streptophyta > Magnoliopsida > Arecales > Arecaceae > Calamus > Calamus simplicifolius. Next base: position 1,666,664 of record UESW01004001.1, read on the forward strand.
TTCAAACCCTGGATTCCCCTTAATATTTATATGGTCAAGGCATCGAAGGCGGATGTTTTTCTTCAATCTCGCTCTAATCTCCGTCTCGGTCTGTTTTTCTCCTTCGATTCCCTCCCATGGCAGCGGCAGCGTGCTCCCTCGGTGCTAGGAGATAGATTCTGAAGCGCTCCTCCCGGCGGGCCCCTGGAACGCCTTACAACCGGCTTGGATTGTTCAACCTCCTCCTCTCTCTCATCTTCGTCTCCATCTGTTTTTCTCTTTCGATTCCTCCGATGGCAGCGACAGCGTACGAGGACGGTACCGGAAGACATTTTTCGAAGCGCTCCCTTGGTGCCAAGAGACAGATTCGAAGCGCTCCTCCCGGCGGGCCCGCATGACAGCGGCAGCGTACGAGGGCGGTGCCGGAAGACACTTTTCGAAGCGCTCCTTCGGTGCCATGAGACAAATTTCGAAGCACTCCTCCCGACTATCGAATGAAATTGTTTGATTATGATTAGATTTATTTTGAAGCATGTAATATTAATTTTTAGAGCACTATCATAACTTTGCTTAAACTTATATCTATCTAAATTTTGAGTAGGCATCGGCTGAGCTTAAGTCGGATTGGAAGTAACAAAGAAAAATTCAGTAAAAAAAGAAGTCCAAGCATCGAATCATACCAAATTCAAACTTGGGTCAAATGTGATTAACTAAGACTTGGTTCATTAAAAATTTCTTAAACCCAAGCTCCACTCAAACTTGGTACTCTTGGGAAGCACACATATATTATACGCATGTATGCCGCTTTTTCAATTTAAATTAATTTTAAACCATTAAATTAAAATTGAATCAATTCTTTGATTTAAGATTCCTTTTAAATACAAATTGAGTTGATTTAAGCACAATTCTTGCTATAACGTAAAACATATGCAATCAACACACTCAGCACGAATTTATTAGAAAATAATGACAAAAATGATCATCACACTTAGCATGAACTTGTTAGTAAATAATGACAAAAATATGTTGAGCTCAATGCTAAATAATTAATAGTCTAAACCTAAGTAAGGTTGTTGAAAAAAAGGAATGGAATCCTTCAAGATGCACACAGGATTCTGATTTGATATCTACAAAAAAGTTAAATTAGTGGTCGAAAGGTAAGAGAGAGGTGGCTGCAGTGTCAACATCTATCATGCTGCTATAATCTACAATCATCGGATCATTTTCGGTAGCCGTTTTAGCTTATACTTCGAAAGGTGAGAGAGAGGTGGCTACAGTGTCAATATTCATCATGCTGCTATAATTTACATTCATCAGATCATTTTTGGCGGCTGTTTTAGCTGAAGTGAATGAGAATGTAGGCCTAGATGATGTGTTAAATCTAAAAGGTAAACTATCCGAAGACGGGACAGACAATCCAAATAAAATTCCTATAGATGACGAAACAGAACCAAAAGTGGATGGTACAGAACTAGAATCCAATGTATTAGTATTTATGGATGGAAGAAGAGTTGCTGCCCGGATTGAAAGAAGAATCAGCATCAGTAAAAAATAGAAAACTAGAACCAGAACTAGGATCGACAAGTTTGGACACCCCTTTCTTTACCAGAGACAGGTGGCAACCTTAGAGGAGGCCACGAGCCGCATTTGGGGGCCGGTAGTAAGGCGTTCCAGGGGCCCGCCGGGAGGAGTGCTTCAAAATCTGTCTCCTGGTATCGAGGGAGCGCTTCAAAATTTATCTTCTAGCACCGAGGGAGCGCTTCGGAAAGTGTCTCTCGGCACCGCCCTCGTACGCTGCCGCTGCCATGCGCGCCCGCCGGGAGGAGCGCTTCGAAATCTGTCTCCTGGCACCGAGGGAGCACTTCGAAAAGTGTCTCCCGGCACCACCCTCGTACGCTACCACTGCCATGCGTGCTCGCCGGGAGGAGCGCTTCGAAATCTATCTTCTGGCACCAAGGGAGTGCTTCGGAAAGTGTCTTCCGGTACTGCCCTCGTACGCTATCGCTGCCATGCGCGTTTGTCGGGAGGAGTGCTTTGAAACCTGTCTCCTGGCATCGAGGGAGCGCTTCGGAAAGTGTCTCTCGGTACCGTCCTCGTACGCTACCGCTACCATGGGAGGAATCGAAGGAGAAAAATAGACGGAGACAGAGATGAGAGAGAGGAGGAGGTTGAACAATGCGGGCCGATCTTAAGGCGATCCAGGGGCCCACCGGGAGGAGCACTTCAGAATCTGTCTCCTAGCACCGAGGGAGCACGCTGCCACTGCCATGGGAGGAATCAAAGGAGAAAAATAGACCGAGACGGAGATTAGAGCGACGTTGAAGGAAAACATCTGCCTGCGATGCCTCGACCGTATAAATATTAAGGAGAATCCAGGGTTTGGAAGTGAGGTCGTATAAATAAGGTAATCCTCATAGCGATAGAAATCAAAAAATAAAGACAAAAAATTTACCAAATCTGGTCCCTTACCTGTATTCCTCATAGCGATCGTTCTTCCAATCGCCATGCTTGTTGGAGGCCATGACGAGGAGCGAGACGATAAACCCTAGCTTTTTTTTTTCCTCTCCATCAAAAACCTTAGCGGTAGAGCCTCAGCCCGGCGCTGATGGCGTCCAAGTTTGGGCTTACCGGAGGGATCCCGGAGCGGCGGGTCGTCCGATATGGGATGCCATCGACTCTCGACAGTTCAAGACCATGCACAGGCTTGCCGTCGGTCTGCTCGCCAAGTACCCCAACTCTCCTTACGCCCTTGTGAGTTTTTTTTTTCCATCTCTACTTGGTTTTCTTTTCTCAGCTATGTTGGGTTCCATCGTCCTTTTTTTCTTTTTGTATGTTCCAATTGTTCGTTTTGTATGTTCCAATTGGGCAGTCTTTCTTGGTTTTGTTTCTTTGATCGTCATTGGAACTTTGCTTTTATTCTTTGGAAACTGATGTATCGTTCCGTGGGTGAAAAAGAAAGAGCAAGTATTTTGAGCTGTTGTATTCTTGAAAAAAAAGAGAGCAAATATTTGAAATTTTTGACACGTGTCCGCGGGCGGCTCGCAAAGGGCTGGGATTAGCCACTTGGAAGATGACACCCCTTTCGCCTCGCTGGGGTGGGCCCGCTTCGCCTCAGGGGTGAGGGGGCATCTGATATGGCTGATCCAGCGCCGTCAGAATAAACGATAACGGCGACTGACAGAGGCCCTCTTGGCCTCCTAAACCCCCCACAGCTCCCGGGCCTCATGAACAGTATCTCAACCCCCGAGACCCCCTCGGTCTCGGGCTGCATGAACAGTGCTTGGCCTCGAGTTTTGCTCTCGATCTCAAGCCATAGCTTTCGGGCCTCATGAACAGTATCTCGACCCCCGAGACCCCCTTGGTCTCGGGCTGTATGAACAGTGCTTGATGCATGATCCGGCCCACTCCGGGCCACCTGGCACATTCACGTAATCCGCCACACATCCATAGCAGGGCGCGGCCATACCTCATAACGGTGTATGGTCCATCACCTGTCTGTCACTGTGCATGGCCATACCTCGTTACAGTGTACGGCTCACCACCTACCCACAACTGTGCGCGGTCACATCCGGTGGTGGCGCGCACCACATACAACCACCGGTGCGAGACACCTATGAGGCCGCACTGGCAGGTGATGCGGGATACCTCTGGCATGTACGGCGATAGTACGATCACTCACTGTCAGCCTCATCTTTTGTCCGTTATTGAATGGGGCACCTTGAAATCAATAATCTCCGAGAATGAATGGGGGTATCTTCGAACAGGTATAAAAGCATACGCTCACGCTATAAGTATGGAACCAAAAAACTCTAGTTTCCTAGCTTATTTCTGCTAGATTAACTCTTGCCTATTCCCGAGTGACTAACTTGAGCATCGGAGGGTCCCCACCGGAGCATCCGGTCTTCGGGGACTTTTCTTGCAGGAGTCCGGCGAAGAGGACGTCCATTTTCCCTGCGCTCGAGGAAAGTGACTTGGCGTCAACAGATTGGTGCGCCAGGTAGGGGGGAATAGAGAAAAACATTGAACCGATAATCTGCAACCTCTCTCTCCGTGCCCTTGAGCTATGGTGACAATCGGTGCGAAAGGGATCTCTGTCAGCTGCGCTGGGGGGCAGCGCCAAGAAGCCGATCTATTGACGATTGCCCCCTCAGCTCCTCGGCCGGTACTCCGGCACCGTCGCGTCTCCAGGAGGCAAGACCATCTGCTCCACTGATCGGTGTCCCTGCGCCTACTCCCCAGCAGCTTCAGGAAGACCGGTTTGCCGCTTTGGCCACACAAGTTCAATCCTTGGCGGTGGCGGTTCAAGGCCTGCAGCATCAGCAGGTGACCCCGCGGCAGTCGGAGCCATGTCCATCGGTTTCGGGGGTGGTACAACCCAGCCAGCATTCCTTCCGGAGGAGATCACCGGTCCCGAAGGCTCACCACCGTCATGCCTCGCCCAAACCCCCCCACCGAGGAGCCTCTAAGAAACCCCGATCACCTTCTCGCCACGCTAGTGTTTCTCCTAAGCGGCAGCACGGGAAGGAGGCGGAGCACCCCCGCCGACATCGCCATCACCCTTCCTCGTCCTTAGAATCCTCGGGGGAGGGGTCCTTCGATGGCAGGATAGCCCGCCGAGCCGAGCGTCGACTCGACGAGTATAACCAGCGGTTGGAGGAACTCAGCCGCCAAATCACTCACCTGCTAGAGGCGGACTATGACAGCCGGCCGCTATTGTCCCGCCGCATCATGGAAGAGCCCATCTCCACCCGGTTCCGTCTCCCCCAGCTAGACCCCTATGGCGGAACCACGGATCCCCTGGACCACCTGAAAAGTTACAAGGTTCTCATGCAGGTCCAGGGGGCTACCGATTCACTCATGTGCATTGCCTTCCCTGCCACCCTGAAGAAGGCCGCCCGGGCTTGGTATTCTCATCTACCGCTATGGAGTATTGATTCTTTCCGTCAACTGGAAAGGGCCTTCTTAGCCCATTTTGACGCCTGCCGAAAGATCCTCAAGGTGGCTGACAGCCTCTTCGCTGTCCAGTAGAAGAGCGGCGAGTCCTTGCGGGATTACGTCGCTCGGTTCAAGGAGGCAGCCCTGGAGGTCTACAATCTTGAAGACTCAGTGGCCACCTTGGCCTTGAAGCGAGGGCTCCGTCCATCTCGCTTCGCATACTCCCTTGACAAGAAGCCGCCCGGATCTTACGCCGAACTTTTGATCCGGGCCCAGAAGTATATCCGCGCCGACGAAGCTGATTCCTCCCAACGCGAGGCGAGCGGGGTTGTCCCCAAGAAGTCGACTTGCCCTGAGCCTGTCGAAGTTTGACCCAGGAAGCCCGAACCTCCCCGCCGGCCAGACAATTGTCCTCGAGTCCCAGCACAGAGAGACGGGCCCTACACTCCTCTGCTCGCCCCTATATCACACATCTTGCTCGAGATTGAGGGAGAGTCTTATTTTCAGCACCCACCTCCGATGAACCCAAAATCCCCCGCAACAAGAACCTTTACTGCCGCTATCACCGGGACCATGGACATGACACCGACGACTACCGCCAGCTGAAAAAAGCGATAGAGGATCTTATCCAGTGTGGCCATCTGGGATGTACGGCGACAGTACAATCACTCACTGTCAGCCTCATCTTTTGTCCGTTATTGAACGGGGCACCTTGAAATCAATAATCTCCGGGAATGAATGGGGGTATTTTCGAACAGGTATAAAAGCATACGCTCACGCTGTAAGTATGGATCCAAAAAACTCTAGTTTTCTAGCTTCTTTCTGCTAGATTAACTCTCGCCTGTTCCCGAGTAACTAACTTGAGCATCGAAGGGTCCCCACCGGAGCATCCGGTCTCCGAAAACTTTTCTTGCAGGAGTCCGGCGAAGAGGACGTCCGTTTCCCCTGCGCTCGAGGAAAGTGACTTGGCGTCAACACCATATGTACCGATAAGGTTCTGGTATAGTGATCCTTGATGTGAACTATGATCAAAACGTTCTACTGAAACAATTGCTTACAGCAGAGTTGGCTACACCTTTTTTTTTCTAGTTTTTAGTTGCATTTGTCACTATACAATTTGTTATTTTATAAATTATTCTTCGTAAATGCAGTTTTAAAGCCCGATCAAGAATACCAAGATCACTTTCGGTGAAGACTAGACAAGCAACAATGGCTTAATCAAAATTGTCTTCACGTATGTATTTTCATCTCTAGGAGATCTTTCTTGTGCAACATAATATTTTTTCTTGGGTTGGAAACTAAAATATTGTGCGCAGGAGGAATATATTTTTTAATATTAACTGGTGAGCATGTACAGCTAAAACTATATAACAGCCAATGTTTATCCTGAACGATTCCTCCCATGGCAGCGGCAGTGTACGAGGACGGTACCGAAAGACACTTTCTGAAGCACTCTCTCGATGCCAAGAGACAGATTCGAAGCGCTCCTCGGCGGGCACGCATGGCAGCGGCAGCGTACGAGGGCGGTGCTGGAAGACACTTTCCGAAGCGCTCCCTCGGTGCCATGAGACATATTTCGAAGCGCTCCTCCTGACTGGCGCGCATGGCAGTGGCAACGTATGAGGGCGGTGCCGGAAGACACTTTTCGAAGCGCTCCCTTGGTGCCAGGAGATAGATTTCGAAGCGCTCCTCCTGGCGGACGTGCATGGCAGCGGCAGCATACGAGGGCGGTGCCGGAAGATACTTTTCGAAGCGCTCCCTCGGTACCAAGAGATAAATTTTGAAGCGCTCCTCCCGACGGTGCATGGCAGCGGCAGCATACGAGGGCGGTGCCGGAAGACACTTTCCGAATCGCTCCCTCGGTGCTAGGAGATAAATTTCGAAGCACTCCCTCGATGCCATGAGACATATTTCGAAGCGCTCCTCCCGGTAGGCCCCTGGAACGCCTTATGATCGGCCCCCAAATGCAGCTCCTGGCCTCCTTTGGGACTGCCACTTGGCTCCGGTGAAGAAAGGGGTGTCCAAACTTGTCGATCCTAGTTTTGGTTCTAGTTTTCTATTTTTTGCTGATGCTGATTCTTCTTTCAATCCGGACAGCAACTCTTCTCTTCCATTCATAAATACTAATACGTTGGATTCTAGTTCTGTACCATCCACTTTTGGTTCTGTTGCACCTTCGTCATTTATAGGAATTTCATTTGGATTGTCTGTCCCCTCTTCGGATAGTTTACCTTTTAGATTTGACATATCATCTGGGTCTGCATTCTCATTCACTTCAGCTAAAACGGCTGCCGAAAATGATCCGATGAATGTAGATTATAGCCGCATGATGGATATTGACATTGTAGATTATAGCATCGGATCATTTTCGGCAGCAGTTTTAGCTGAAGTGAATAATAATGCAGGCCCAGATGATGTGTTAAATCTAAAAGGTAAACTATCCGAAGAGGGGATAGACAATCCAAATAAAATTCCTATGGATGACGAAGGTGCAACAGAACCAAAAGTGGATGGTACAGAACTAGAATCCAACGTATTAGTATTTATGGATGGAAAAGAAGAGTTGCTACCCGGATTGAAAGAAGAATCAGCATCAGCAAAAAATAGAAAACTAGGATCGACAAGTTTGGACACCCCTTTCTTCACCGGAGCCAGGTGGCAGCCCTAGAGGAGGCCACAAGCCGCATTTGGGGGCTAGTCGTAAGGCGTTCCAAGGGCCCGTCGGGAGGAGCGCTTCGAAATCTGTCTCCTCGCATCGAGGGAGCGCTTCGAAATCTGTCTCCTGGCACCGAGGGAACGCTTCGGAAAGTATCTCCCGGCATCGCCCTCGTACGCTGCCGCTGTCATGCGCGCCCGCCGGAAGGAGTGCTTCAAAATCTATCTTCCGGCACCGTCTTCGTATGCTGCCGCTGCCATGCGCGCTCGTCGGGAGGAGCGCTTCAAAATCTATCTCTTGACACCAAGGGAGCGCTTCGGAAAGTGTCTTCCGGCACCGCCCTCGTACGCTATCGCTGCCATGCGCGCCCGCCGAGAGGAGCGCTTCAAAATCTGTCTCCTGGCACCAGAGAGCGCTTCGGAAAGTGTCTATCGGTACCGTCCTCGTACGCTGCCGCTGCATGGAAGGAATCGAAGGAGAAAAACAGATGGAGACAGAGATGAGAGAGAGGAGATTGAACAATGCGGGCCGATCGTATGGCGTTCTAGGGGCCCGCCGGGAGGAGCGCTTCAGAATCTATCTCCTAGCACCAAGAGAGCACGCAGCCGCTGCCATGGGAGGAATCAAAGGAGAAAAACAAATCGAGACGGAGATTAGAGCGAGGATGAAGAAAAACATCCGCCTGCGACGTCTCGACCGTATAAATATTAAAGGGAATCCATGGTTTGGAAGCGAGGCCATATAAATAAGGTAATCCTCATAGCGATAGAAATCAAAAAATAAGGACAAAAAATTTACCAAATCTGGTCCTTTACCTGTATTCCTTATAGCGATCGTTCTTCCAATCGTCGTGCTTGTTGGAGGCCATGACAGGAGCGAGATGATAAACCCTAGCTTTTTTTTCCCTCTCCAACGAAAACCTTAGCGGCAGAGCCTTAGCCTGGCACTGATGGCGTCCAAGTTTGGGCTTGCCGGAGGGATCCCGGAGCGGCGGGTCCGACCGATATGGGATGCCATCGACTCCCGACAGTTCAAGACTGCGCACAGGCATGCCGTCGGTCTCCTCGCAAAGTACCCCAACTCTCCTTACGTCCTTGTGAGTTTTTTTTTTCATCTCTACTTGGTTTTCTTTTCTCTGCTATGTCGGATTCCATCGTCCTTTTTTTCTTTTTATATGTTCCAATTGGGCAGTCATTCTTGGTTTTGTTTCTTTGATCGTCACTGGAACTTTGCTTTTATTCTTTGGAAACCGATGCATCATTCCGTGGGTGAAAAAGAAAGAGCAAGTATTTTAAGGCTGTTGTATTCTTGAAAAAAAAGAGAGCAAATATTTGAAATTTTTGGGACGTTAAGGAAATGATGTTTCTTGAAACTAAAGTCGAATTTTTTAGTTTTTACTATCCAACTTCAAGAACGGATGTTATGACAAAGCAGCGTTATAGTTAGCTCAAGCGATCACCAAGAATACATGGGAAAAGAATAAATATTGAATTATCTAAATATTTCTTGCAATAAATCCTTGTGTTTTATTTCTAGAATTCACATTACCAGCTTTATGTCAATAAATGCGAGGTCTTCCAGTGACGATCAAAGAAACAAATTCTTTAAACATAAAGGGATAGTTAGGTTTGAGAAAATGGCCTCAGCAAATTCTTCCACCATGATTCATTCCAATATGTGATTAGTACATAATTTAAACGCGTTTGCAACTTCTTATCAAAAGGAATTTGTTTACCTTTTATATGAAGAAAAGTTGAAAAATAATAGACTGCTTTTATTTGACAGAGCTCAATGTTCATTGATACCCATGCGAAGCAATTTTGCCGATTCAAGACCATCACCAATTAATCTTTTGAAAAAGGTTTGTATTTCCCAGATAAAGGGAAGGGGGAAGCGAAATAGAAAAGAAGGCAAGTGATTATTTGGCAATTTCGTCTGCGACCATGCTTTTTATCCATAATCTTTGACCATCGTCTGCTTACACGAACATCCAGACATAACAACATTTATAGCTGACTCCAGACCGTCAATTGATGAATGCTTTCTTGGTCTTAACATTTGAAAGAGAGGCATTTTCCATGCATGGCTCTAAGCACAGAAGCTGTATCATTTCGGTATTAATAATAAGTATTGTTGCCGCTGGAATCCGTCCTCCGGCTCGGGCGCGATCGGGCTGCAGCGGGGGCTCCCTCCTAGGCGGACCTGCAAGATAGTCCTCACGCGAGAGGCGTTGGGGGTGGCCCTCTGCGGAAGACCCTCCGACGCCCAAGTCAGTGGAGACCAGCAATCAACAAATATGGGGAGAAGGATCCCCCGGGAAGAGTTCCTTCGAGCTCTCATGGGAGCTTTCATGGCGGAGTGTGAGAACAGCGAATGAAAAATGGGCGTAGAATGGCCGTACCTGAGAGGCTTGAGGATGATAGTATTTATAGGCGGTCACCTGACTTCTTGGACGTGCTTTGGATGAGGTCTGAAAGTTGTTGGGATTCGAAACAGATTCGAATCAGGTTGTTACAGGGCCGGTAGGATCCGTATCTGGTTAGTTAGAGGATCGACGGCTGGGAGGCGGGGAGAGCTGGCCGATGGCTCGAGACTCAATGGCTGCGTGGTCCCTAGGCCACTATTGTAGGTCCTAGGCCACGTCTTGGCATGATTCTTTGTTTGGAATCTTATTCTGTTACAGTGAATTTGAACTCTCCTGCGCCAGATTCCGCAGAAGTGTTGTGGTTCAGTCATCATTGTTGGCGGAGGCTCAGCGGAGGTAGGTGCCGAGGCATAAAGGGCGAACGTGGCAGCCATAAATGCCTTAATGTAGGGAAGAAAATAAGGCATTGAATGCCTTAAAGCAGGTGGATATATGTGGTCTTTATGAGGTCATAAATGCCTTGATGCAAAAGACATAGCGTGGTTGCGGAGGCCGAACTATATTTGCCGAGGCATGTTGGCCGAACTATATTTGCCGAGGCATGTTGGCCGAACTATATTGGCTGAGCTATGCTGAAGCTGGCTGAGGCTGAGGCTGGCCGAGCTATGGTGGCCGAGCTATGGTGGCCGAGCTATGCTGAAGCTGGCTGAGGCTGAGGCTGGCCGAGCTATGGTGGCCGAGCTATGTTGGCCGAGCTATGCTGAAGCTGGCTGAGGCTGAGGCTGGCCGAGCTATGGTGGCCGAGCTATGTTGGCCGAGCTATGCTGAAGCTGGCTGAGGCTGAGGCTGGCCGAGCTATGTTGGCCGAGCTATGGTGGCCGAGCTATGTTGGCCGAGCTATGCTGAAGTTGGCCGAGGCTGAGGCTGGCTGAGCTAGGGTGGCCGAGCTATATTGGCCGAGCTATGCTGAAGCTGGCTGAGGCTGAGGCTGGCCGAGCTATGGTGGCCGAGCTATGTTGGCCGAGCTATGCTGAAGCTGGCTGAGGCTGAGGCTGGCCGAGCTATGGTGGCCGAGCTATGTTGGCCGAGCTATGGTGGCCGAGCTATGGTTTCTTCTCTCTTTTTATTCCATTAAATGCTGGTTAAGTCATTATGACCATTTCTGCACTATTAAATGCTCCAGCCTATTGATTTGACTGCCAATATTAATGAGGGGGCCCTTGGGAGAACCCACGCACATGACGTGGCCCTTTTTTCTCTCTTGTTCTCTTCCTTCATAATGAGGAGACTCTTGTCGCTAGAATGTCGTGCCAGCAGGGCATTTGGACTGGGCGCGACCCCATCGCCGATGTGAGCGGTCAACAATGCAATGACGATTTTACCCCTCATCACATGCCCCCCACTCCCTAGTCCGAAGTGTAATTTCGGACATAGGGAGTAGAATTTTGGAGCAATCTTATTTAGGGGACGTGTCATTCGATCCTCTGTAGAGAAGTGTTTATCTCTGTGTAGGTTAGAGAAAGGCCTGGGCGGCCCTCTTGCTGAAATAAAATAAGTTGCTTTAGTTGCACTAGAGTGTCCGAGAAATTATCCGGCTGGGATGAAGCTTTAGTGTTGTATCACTCGTATTGGCCGAGGCTGCAGAAATATATCACTCAGTCTTCGGCCGAGGCTTTTGATAATAAGAGATGCACTCCGGCTCTGGCCGGGGCTTTTGGTAATGAAGATGCACTCCGGCTCTGGCCGGGGCTTAAGAGATGCACTCCGGCTCTGGCCAGGGCTTTTGATAATGAGAGATGCACTCCGGCTCCGGCCGGGGCTTTTGATAATAAGAGATGCACTCCGGCTCTGACCGGGGCTTAAGAGATGCACTCCGGCTCTGGCCGGGGCTTTTGATAATAAGAGATGCACTCCGGCTCTGGCCGGGGCTTTTGGTAATGAGAGATGCACTCCGGCTCTGGCCGGGGCTTAAGAGATGCACTCCGGCTCTGGCCGGGGCTTCCGGTAATAAGAGATGCACTCCGGCTCTGGCCGGGGCTTAAGAGATGCACTCCGGCTCTGGCCGGGGCTTTTGATAATAAGAGATGCACTCCGGCTCTGGCCGGGGCTTAAGAGATGCACTCCGGCTCTGGCCGGGGCTTCCGGTAATAAGAGATGCACTTCGGCTCTGGCCGGGGCTTCCGATAATGAGAGATGCACTCCGGCTCTGGCCGGGGCTTTAGAGATGCACTCGGCTCTGGCCGGGGCTTTCGGTAATAAGAGACGCACTCCGGCTCTGACCGGGGCTAAGAGATGCACTCCGGCTCTGGCCGGGGCTTTCGGTAATAAGAGATGCACTCCGGCTCTGGCTGGGGCTTCCGATAATGAGAGATGCACTCCGGCTCTGGCCGGGGCTTTTTATAATAAGAGATGCACTCCGACTCTGGCCGGGGCTTTTGATAATAAGAGATGCACTCCGGCTTTGGCCGGGGCTTTTATGACCTGCTTCTCATTGTAATTTTATGGATGAATTTATTACTCGGTTGTTGCCGAGCCTTCAGAAATATATCACTCGGTCTTTGGCCGATGCTCTGGGAATTTATTACTCGGTTGTTGCCGAGCCTTCAGAAATATGTTACTCGGTTGTTGCCGAGCCTTCTCAAGATGCTACTCGTTTGTAACCGAGGCTTCAAATATTAATTGCTACTCGGTTGTGACCGAGGCTTCAAATAATAAATTACTCGGTGTTGCCGAGCCTTCTCAAGATGCTACTCGGTTGTAACCGAGGCTTTCAAATAATAAATTACTCGGTGTTGCCGAGCCTTCCAAAATGCTACTCGGTTGTAACCGAGGCTTTCAAATAATAAAATACTCGGTGTTGCCGAGCCTTCCAAGATTATATTTTACTTGGCGCTACCAAGGTTCGGAGAATTGGTTGCTCGGCCCAGCCGAGGTTCGGAGAATATTTTACTTGGCCCTGCCAAGGTTCGGAGAATTTGTTGCTCGGCCCAGCCGAGGTTCGGAGATTTTTTATTGCATTGTTGACCGCTCACATCGGCGATGGGGTCGCGCCCAGTCCAAATGCCCTGCTGGCACGACATTCTAGCGACAAGAGTCTCCTCATTATGAGGAAGAGAACAAGAGAGAAAAAAGGGCCACGTCATGTGCGTGGGTTCTCCCAAGGGCCCCCTCATTAATATTGGCAGTCAAATCAATAGGCTGGAGCATTTAATAGTGCAGAAATGGTCATAATGACTTAACCAGCATTTAATGGAATAAAAAGAGAGGAGAAACCATAGCTCGGCCACCATAGCTCGGCCAGCCTCAGCCTCAGCCAGCTTCAGCATAGCTCGGCCAACATAGCCTGGCCACCATAGCTCGGCCAGCCTCAGCCTCAGCCAGCTTCAGCATAGCTCGGCCAATATAGCTCGGCCACCATAGCTCGGCCAGCCTCAGCCTCGGCCAACTTCAGCATAGCTCGGCCAACATAGCTCGGCCATAGCATAGCTCGGCCAGCCTCAGCCTCAGCCAGCTTCAGCATAGCTCGGCCAACATAGCTCGGCCACCATAGCTCGGTCAGCCTCAGCCTCAGCCAGCTTCAGCATAGCTCGGCCAACATAGCTCGGCCACCATAGCTCGGCCAGCCTCAGCCTCAGCCAGCTTCAGCATAGCTCGGCCACCATAGCTCGGCCACCATAGCTCGGCCGGCCTCAGCCTCAGCCAGCTTCAGCATAGCTCAGCCAATATAGTTCGGCCAACATGCCTCGGCAAATATAGTTCGGCCTCCGCAACCACGCTATGTCTTTTGCATCAAGGCATTTATGACCTCATAAAGGCCACATATATCCACCTGCTTTAAGGCATTCAATGCCTTATTTTCTTCCCTACATTAAGGCATTTATGGCTGCCACGTTCGCCCTTTATGCCTCGGCACCTACCTCCGCTGAGCCTCTGCCAGCAATGATGACTGAACCACAACACCTCTGCGGAATCTGGCGCAGAAGAGTTCAAATTCACTGTAACAGAATAAGATTCCAAACAAAGAATCATGCCAAGACGTGGCCTAGGACCTACAATAGTGGCCTAGGGACCACGCAGCCATTGAGTCTCGAGCCATCGGCCAGCTCTCCCCGCCTCCCAGCCGTCGATCCTCTAACTAACCAGATACGGATCCTACCGGCCCTGTAACAACCTGATTCGAATCTGTTTCGAATCCCAACAACTTTCAGACCTCATCCAGAGCACGTCCAAGAAGTCAGGTGACCGCCTATAAATACTACCACCCTCAAGCCTCTCAGGTACGGCCATTCTACGCCCATTTTTCATTCGCTGTTCTTACACTCCGCCATGAAAGCTCCCATGAGAGCTCGGAGGAACTCTTCCCGGGGGATCCTTCTCCCCATATTTGTTGATTGCTGGTCTCCACTGACTTGGGCGTCGGAGGGTCTTCCGCAGAGGGCCACCCCCAACGCCTCTCGCGTGAGGACTGTCTTGCAGGTCCGCCTAGGAGGGAGCCCCCGCTGCACCCCGATCGCGCCCGAGCCGGAGGACGGATTCCAGCGGCAACAGATTGGCGCTAGAGGAAGGGTCTCAAGTCCCGTTAAACTTGAAAAAAGGAGACAAGGATCTCGATCTGAAAGAGAACCTCTCCAATGGCTAATCGGAGAAGGGCAACTTTTGAAACCCCGGACCAGGTCGCCTCCCAGAGACCTGATCCGATGAGCAGTGTGGCGCCGCCACCACCGCCAGCTGAGACTCCGTCGCCACCAGCTGTCCCAGTGACCCAGGACCCGTTCGCCATACTGGTCCAGCAGGTCCAGGCCCTGACCCGTCTAGTTCAGGAGTGCCATACAGCTCCCCATCCAGTTATAGCTACCCCTGCTCCATGCCTCCTCGAAGAGACCGCAACTCCTCTTTCTCCAGCCACTTCTTCTTCTGGTCCGCATGGAGTTGCGGACCCCCCATATCAACCTAAGGAGGCCAGACCAGTCCCGCAAGGGGGCTGCGACAAGGATCTCCCCAGATCTCGACGGGCCCGATTCGTCTCTCCGGTGTCCTCTCGCCATGACTTAACGCCGTCTCCGCCTTCTCCTTGCCTTGGCACAACAGATCGGCTTCCATAGCCGTGCTATGCGCACCAAGGCATTTATGGCCTCATAAAGGCCATGTGCATCTACCTGCTTTAAGGCATTTAATGCCTTATCTTCTTCCCTACATTAAGGCATTTATGGCTGCCACGTTCACCCTTTATGCCTCGGCACCTACCTCCGCTGAGCCTCCACCAGCAATGATGACTGAACCACAACACCTCTGCGGAATCTGGCGCAGGAGAGTTCAAATTCACTGTAACAGAATAAGATTCCAAACAAAGAATCATGCCAAGACGTGGCCTAGGACCTACAATAGTGGCCTAGGGACCACGCAGCCATTGAGTCTCGAGCCATCGGCCAGCTCTCCCCGCCTCCCAGCCGTCGATCCTCTAACTAACCAGATACGGATCCTACCGGCCCTGTAACAACCTGATTCGAATCTGTTTCGAATCCCGACAACTTTCAGACCTCATCCAGAGCACGTCCAAGAAGTCAGGTGACCGCCTATAAATACTACCACTCTCAAGCCTCTCAGGTACGGCCATTCTACGCCCATTTTTCATTCGCTGTTCTCACACTCCGCCATGAAAGCTCCCATGAGAGCTCGGAGGAACTCTTCCCGGGGGATCCTTCTCCCCATATTTGTTGATTGCTGGTCTCCACTGACTTGGGCGTCGGAGGGTCTTCCGCAGAGGGCCACCCCCAACGCCTCTCGCGTGAGGACTGTCTTGCAGGTCCGCCTAGGAGGGAGCCCCCGCTGCAGCCCGATCGCGCCCGAGCCGGAGGACGGATTCCAGCGGCAACAGATTGGCGCTAGAGGAAGGGTCTCAAGTCCCGTTAAACTTGAAAAAGGAGACGAGGATCTCGATCTGGAAGAGAACCTCTCCAATGGCTAATCGGAGAAGGGCAACTTTTGAAACCCAGGACCAGGTCGCCTCCCAGAGACCTGATCCGATGAGCAGTGTGGCGCCGCCACCACCGCCAGCTGAGACTCCGTCGCCACCAACTGTCCCAGTGACCCAGGACCCGTTCGCCACACTGGTCCAGCAGGTCCAGGCCCTGACTCGTCTAGTTCAGGAGCGCCATACAGCTCCCCATCCAGTTATAGCTACCCCTACTCCATGCCTCCTCGAAGAGACCGCAACTCCTCTTTCTCCAGCCACTTCTTCTGGTCCGCATGGAGTTGCGGACCCCCCATATCAACCTAAGGAGGCCAGACCAGTCCCGCAAGGGGGCTGCGACAAGGATCTCCCCAGATCTCGGCGGGCCCGATTCGTCTCTCCGGTGTCCTCTCGCCACGACTTAACGCGTCTCCGCCTTCTCCTTGCCTTGGCACAACAGATCGGCTTCCATAGCCGTGCTATGCGCACCAAGGCATTTATGGCCTCATAAAGGCCATGTGCATCTACCTGCTTTAAGGCATTTAATGCCTTATCTCCTTCCATCATTAAGGCATTTATGGCTGCCATGTTGCCCCCTAGGCACCTTTTGAGTGAGAAAGGATGGCGTCATAAAGCCAAAACAAGGAGTTCTTGACTCCATGCTTCACAGAAGTCCAACGTCGAGCTTCAACCTCGGCCAGTGGATCTACCGCACCACACAGAGAGTCCCCACAGGCGAGACCCCGTTACGGATGGCCTTCGGCGTAGAAGCTGTCATCCCCGTGGAGATAGGACCCCCCTATCCACGGATGCTATCATGCCTCCAGAGTCAAAGGGAGATCCTTCTCGCCCGACGACCCTGTTCTCCGGAAAGCATCTGTCTCCAAACCGCTGGAGCAGGGAAAACTGGCACCAAATTGGGAAGGCCCCTACCAAGTGACGGAGATCAATGGACCGGGAACCTACAAGCTGCAAGATCTAAACGGAAAGTCTATCCCCCGGACGTGGAACTCGGACAATCTCCGTAAGTATTATCAATAGGATTGCGAAAAGAAACAGGTGCTGCTCACCAATCCTCGGCACGACCGAGTTGCCTATTTGCACAGGAAATCTCCGAACCTTGGCAGGGCCAAGTAAAAAATCTCCAAACCTCGGCTGGGCCGAGCAACAAATTCTTCGAACCTTGGCAGGGCCAAGTAAAATATAATCTTGGAAGGCTCGGCAACACCGAGTATTTTATTATTGAAAGCCTCGGTTACAACCGAGTAGCATTTTGGAAGGCTCGGCAACACCGAGTATTTTATTATTTGAAAGCCTCGGTTACAACTGAGTAGCATCTTGGAAGGCTCGGCAACATCGAGTAATTTATTATTTGAAGCCTCGGTCACAACCGAATAGCAATTTATTATTTGAAGCCTCGGTTACAACCGAGTAGCATCTTGAGAAGGCTCGGCAACAACCGAGTAATATATTTCTGAAGGCTCGGCAACAACCGAGTAATAAATTCCCAGAGCATCGGCCAAAGACCGAGCGATATATTTCTGAAGGCTCGGCAATAACCGAGTAATAAATTCCCAGAGCATCGGCAAAAGACCGTGATATATTTCTGAAAGCTCGGCAACAACCGAGTAATAAATTCATCCATAAAAGTATGCTCTTTCTATACCCATTTTTATTCATTGAATTAAATTCTATTTTTAAAGGCCTGCGAAATTCTTATAACTCTCCTTGAAAGCGGCAATAAGAAGCAGGTCGTATAAATCCTCGGCCGGGCCGAGCAACAAAATCTCCGTACCTTGGCAGCGCCAAGTAAAATATAATCTTGAAGGCTCGGCTACAACCGAGTAACGGTCTCCGAACCTTGGCAGCGCCAAGTAAAATATAATCTTGGAAGGCTCGGCAACACCGAGTATTTTATTATTTGAAAGCCTCGGTTACAACCGAGTAGCATTTTGGAAGGCTCGGCAACACCGAGTATTTTATTATTTGAAAGCCTCGGTTACAACCGAGTAGCATCTTGGAAGGCTCGGCAACATCGAGTAATTTATTATTTGAAGCCTCGGTCACAACCGAGTAGCAATTATATTTGAAGCCTCGGTTACAACCGAGTAGCATCTTGAGAAGGCTCGGCAACAACCGAGTAATATATTTCTGAAGGCTCGGCAACAACCGAGTAATAAATTCCCAGAGCATCGGCCAAAGACCGAGCGATATATTTCTGAAGGCTCGGCAATAACCGAGTAATAAATTCCCAGAGCATCGGCAAAAGACCGTGATATATTTCTGAAAGCTCGGCAACAACCGAGTAATAAATTCATCCATAAAAGTATGCTCTTTCTATACCCATTTTTATTCATTGAATTAAATTCTATTTTTAAAGGCATGCGAAATTCTTATAACTCTCCTTGAAAGCGGCAATAAGAAGCAGGTCGTATAAATCCTCGGCTGGGTCGAGCAATAAATCTCCGAACCTTGGCAGCGCTAAGTAAAATATAATCTTGAAGGCTCGCCAACATCGAGTATTTTATTATTTGAAGCCTCGGTTACAACCGAGTAGCATCTTGGAAGGCTCGGCAACACCGAGTAATTTATTATTTGGAAGCCTCGGTTACAACCGAGTAGCATCTTGAGAAGGCTCGGCAACACCGAGTAATTTATTATTTGAAGCCTCGGTCATAACCGAGTAGCAATTAATATTTGAAGCCTCGGTTACAAACGAGTAGCATCTTGAGAAGGCTCGGCAACAACCGAGTAACATATTTCTGAAGGCTCGGCAACAACCGAGTAATAAATTCCCAGAGCATCGGCCAAAGACCGAGTGATATATTTCTGAAGGCTCGGCAACAACCGAGTAATAAATTCATCCATAAAATTACAATGAGAAGCAGGTCATAAAAAGCCCCGGCCAGAGCCGGAGTGCATCTCTTATTATCAAAAGCCCCGGCCAGAGCCGGAGTGCATCTCTTATTATAAAAAGCCCCGGCCAGAGCCGGAGTGCATCTCTCATTATCGGAAGCCCCGGCCAGAGCCGGAGTGCATCTCTTATTACCAGAAGCCCCGGCCAGAGCCGGAGTGCATCTCTTAAGCCCCGGTCAGAGCCGAAGTGCATCTCTTATTACCGAAAGCCCCGGCCAGAGCCGGAGTGCATCTCTAAAGCCCCGGCCAGAGCCGGAGTGCATCTCTCATTATCGGAAGCCCCGGCCAGAGCCGAAGTGCATCTCTTATTACCGGAAGCCCCGGCCAGAGCCGGAGTGCATCTCTTAAGCCCCGGCCAGAGCCGGAGTGCATCTCTTATTACCGGAAGCCCCGGCCAGAGCCGGAGTGCATCTCTTAAGCCCCGGCCAGAGCCGGAGTGCATCTCTCATTACCAAAAGCCCCGGCCAGAGCCGGAGTGCATCTCTTATTATCAAAAGCCCCGGCCAGAGCCGGAGTGCATCTCTTAAGCCCCGGTCAGAGCCGGAGTGCATCTCTTATTATCAAAAGCCCCGGCCGGAGCCGGAGTGCATCTCTCATTATCAAAAGCCCCGGCCAGAGCCGGAGTGCATCTCTTAAGCCCCGGCCAGAGCCGGAGTGCATCTCTCATTACCAAAAGCCCCGGCCAGAGCCGGAGTGCATCTCTTATTATCAAAAGCCTCGGCCGAAGACTGAGTGATATATTTCTGCAGCCTCGGCCAATACGAGTGATACAACACTAAAGCTTCGTCCCAGCCGGATAATTTCTCGGACACTCTAGTGCAACTAAAGCACCTTATTTTATTTCAGCAAGAGGGCCGCCCAGGCCTTTCTCTAACCTACACAGAGATAAACACTTCCTCTACAGAGGATCGAATGACACGTCCCCTAAATAAGATTGCTCCAAAATTCTACTCCCTATGTCCGAAATTACACTTCGGACTAGGGAGTGGGGGGCATGTGATGAGGGGTAAAATCGTCATTGCATTGTTGACCGCTCACATCGGCGATGGGGTCGCGCCCAGTCCAAATGCCCTGCTGGCACGACATTCTAGCGACAAGAGTCTCCTCCTTATGAAGGAAGAGAACAAGAGAGAAAAAAGGGCCACGTCATGTGCGTGGGTTCTCCCAAGGGCCCCCTCATTAATATTGGCAGTCAAATCAATAGGCTGGAGCATTTAATAGTGCAGAAATGGTCATAATGACTTAACCAGCATTTAATGGAATAAAAAGAGAGGAGAAACCATAGCTCGGCCACCATAGCTCGGCCAACATAGCTCGGCCAGCCTCAGCCTCAGCCAGCTT
Organism: Calamus simplicifolius; assembly: GCA_900491605.1. Lineage (NCBI taxonomy): Eukaryota > Viridiplantae > Streptophyta > Magnoliopsida > Arecales > Arecaceae > Calamus > Calamus simplicifolius. Next base: position 1,686,806 of record UESW01004001.1, read on the forward strand.
CAGCATAGCTCGGCCAACATAGCTCGGCCACCATAGCTTGGCCAGCCTCAGCCTCAGCCAGCTTCAGCATAGCTCGGCCAATATAGCTCGGCCACCATAGCTCGGCCAGCCTCAGCCTCGGCCAACTTCAGCATAGCTCGGCCAACATAGCTCGGCCACCATAGCTCGGCCAACATAGCTCGGCCAGCCTCAGCCTCAGCCAGCTTCAGCATAGCTCGGCCAACATAGCTCGGCCACCATAGCTCGGCCAGCCTCAGCCTCAGCCAGCTTCAGCATAGCTCGGCCAACATAGCTCGGCCACCATAGCTCGGCCAGCCTCAGCCTTAGCCAGCTTCAGCATAGCTCGGCCACCATAGCTCGGCCACCATAGCTCGGCCAGCCTCAGCCTCAGCCAGCTTCAGCATAGCTCAGCCAATATAGTTCGGCCAATATGCCTCGGCAAATATAGTTCGGCCAACATGCCTCGGCAAATATAGTTCGGCCTCCGCAACCACGCTATGTCTTTTGCATCAAGGCATTTATGACCTCATAAAGGCCACATATATCCACCTGCTTTAAGGCATTCAATGCCTTATTTTCTTCCCTACATTAAGGCATTTATGGCTGTCACGTTCGCCCTTTATGCCTCGGCACCTACCTCCGCTGAGCCTCCGCCAGCAATGATGACTGAACCACAACACCTCTGCGGAATCTGGCGCAGGAGAGTTCAAATTCACTGTAACAGAATAAGATTCCAAACAAAGAATCATGCCAAGACGTGGCCTAGGACCTACAATAGTGGCCTAGGGACCACGCAGCCATTGAGTCTCGAGCCATCGGCCAGCTCTCCCCGTCTCCCAGCCGTCGATCCTCTAACTAACCAAATACGGATCCTATCGGCCCTGTAACAACCTGATTCGAATCTGTTTCGAATCCCAACAACTTTCAGACCTCATCCAGAGCACGTCCAAGAAGTCAGGTGACCGCCTATAAATACTACCACCCTCAAGCCTCTCAGGTACGGCCATTCTACGCCCATTTTTCATTCGCTGTTCTCACACTCCGCCATGAAAGCTCCCATGAGAGCTCGGAGGAACTCTTCCCGGGGGATCCTTCTCCCCATATTTGTTGATTGCTGGTCTCCACTGACTTGGGCGTCGGAGGGTCTTCCGTAGAGGGCCACCCCCAACGCCTCTCGCGTGAGGACTGTCTTGCAGGTCCGCCTAGGAGGGAGCCCCGCTGCAGCCCGATCGCGCCGAGCCGGAGGACGGATTCCAGCGGCAACAAGTATTATATATCTTAAATTCTGCTGAGCAAGCCGGATGGTAAATTGTGCTTGTAGTGGAATTTAGAAACTTGAAATTAAATCTACATGCTCTCTTAATGGAATCTAGGTGGACGCTCCCTCTTAATAATTCTGCATATTATTTTTGTGTTGTCTTCCAGCATTATGCTTTTTCTTTTATGGTTTTTTTTTTTTTTTTCAAAATCAGTGCCCCGATCATCGCCCTCTAAACCCATCACGTAACATTCCAAGGCCTTTTTGCCCGTGTGCAAACCTTTCAAGTTTAGATTTTTTAAGGTGGTGGTGATGGACTTTTTTAAAAACTTATTTTATCTACCCATAAAAAGGCGCGGTAGTTAGCCCCAGTTTAAAACAAGTCATTCGAAGAAGCAAGAATTTTACAGTCATTGCCTGAGGTGGACGTGATTAGCATTGTTGAAATTGTGCAATAAGATGATATTATTCTTCATGCAACCACGCCTTATGTTTGTTCTGGATAGAAGTATAGGTCTAAATCGGATTATCGGATACGGCACCAAATCAATGTTTTATCTTCTAATCGTATGCTGATTGGGATAGGCTATTTTTTTAAGGTCTATTTGACCATACATTCTGTTACTTCCCTAGAAACTCTAGTCGCTAGGGCAAATTTCATTTCTTCTAGACTTCTAGTGCACTCTGCTTAACAAATACTGCGTAAAAGTCAAGCCACTAATACAACTTCCAGTTCATATGGTTGATTTTTTTTTAAAAAAAAGGCAGCAAGAATGAATAAAGAATGAATATTTTCTTTTGAAGAAAACACTCTGATGCATGGTATGTAGAACAGGGAATGAATAAAGGAGGCCAGTAAAGGAAGACAAACACGATTATTTTTCTTTTCTTCAAAAGAGTAAAAACGTTGGCGCCTTTGAGTAAAATTTTCTAGTAGTTATATATTAGATTTTTTAATTTTCTCTTCTCATCGTTTCTTAATAACTAAAATCTGTCCACTTTTCAATTATCCAATTAACTATCCTTAAAATTAGTCCCTTGGCATATAAAACTCATTCTTCTTATATTTTTCCTACTTCGGTTAAAGAGGTTCCATACTATGTTGGCTTTTTTATTTTTCAGAGAAAATTCCTGCTACCATATCCTCTAGTGGAAGACTTAAAAACTACTAAAAGAAATTCTAATATTTTGAAGTCCAGGAGGCAAGGTAGTCTAAAATAAAGCCGAAATGAAAAGAGCTCTCTAGAATCCAGTGCAGGTTTGGCATGCTCAATGTTGTCGTTAGTAGCTGATATTGTTTTAGTTAAACTGAGAAACTTAGCTATGCCAGGAGTTGAGGATGGCATCACAGTCCATCAAAATTGAAGTCGCAAATTTTCAAAAGAGATGGTGGAAAGAAACATCTAACATTGGTAAGCATTTCCAGATTTTTTTTTCCACTTAAAAAAGAAAAAGATTGTGCAGATTTTAGACTTTTTTTTGCCATTTGATCTTTTGGTAACTCCTTGGATATATTGGCCCTTGTGTTATGCAGCGCTAAAGCTGAAGGTGTTAGTATATTGCGCTGAACATTATCATACAATTCTTGCAGAAAATCAGAAGCTGTACAATGAGGTTCAGGAATTGAAAGGTATCTATTTAGTATAGCAATCAGCCTATGGTGTAGCATAGTTTTTTTATTGCTATCTTTATATTTCTTACTTGATTTTGTTTGACAATCTTTGCTAGGAAACATCAGAGTCTATTGTCACATTAGGTCATTCCTTCCTGGTCAAGTTAAAAGGTTACCAACCATAGATTTCATTGGTGAGATTAATGGTGAACTTCGTATTGCAAATCCCTCCAAACAAGGAAAAGATGGGCATCTGATGTTCAAGTTTAACAGGGTCTATGGTCTAGCAGCTACTCAAGGTTTAAATTTTGTGGCTGTGTCCTTTTTTTATGCTATGTGCTGATTTTTTTGCCAAAGTTGCTCCTGTTGTTTTATTAGTTTTACGTATGAGAAATGAATTTTGTAGTTACTGAGATAAAATAGTACTTCATAAGTAGATTTTATTTGTGGCATAATTTCTCAACATATTTGCACAATCGATGTGCAATTGATGAAAAACTTCCCCGATCTTTTTTTTTTGGTGGAGACATTATGTGATAACATTTCACATATGTCAATGTTAATGTTGTGATACTTGTTGCCGGTGGGGTAACTGGCATGTTAGCCTGCATCTGGAAACATGGCATTTTATTTGTGACAAAGTCTTCTCTTTAATTTGCACACACTTTGGATCTGGAGTACTTCCCAACCAAATGGACTTTTGGTCCCAGAAACAAGTATGCTCTCTGTAAAATCAACCTCAGATGTCTTGGAGTTGATGCAAATTGGACAAGCAAACAGGGCTATGGGTTCAACTGTTCTCAATGAAAGAAGTAGCCGATCTTGCAGGTCATTCTTTTTGAGTCATACCTATGCCTAATATGCGATTTCCAAAAGTTTTTTCGTGCTTCTTTTAGACATAATTTGTGCTGCGGTGTTCTGACAGTTCATGTTCGGGGTGTTGAATTGAAGACTGGGTCCACCTTGCGGGGTTGTTTTTATTTGATAGATCTTGCTAGAAGTGAGAGAATTGAACGCTTTGAAGCAATTGGAGACAGGCTCAAGGAAGCAATGCATATTAATCAATCTCTGTCTGCACTAGGAGATGTCATATTTGCTTTGGCTTAGAAAAGTGCTCATGTTCCATATAGAAACAGCAAACTAACGCAAGTTCTTCAAAGTTCGCTGGGTATCAGCAGTTTGTTTGTTTCAATGATGGTTTATAAGCAATTTTGGAATTTTTGAGAGAGCAGAAAGGGACATTTCAATTTTGGACCCAACTCATAGCTCCTTGCTGTCTTCTTAGACCACCGATCCATTTCTTTTACCATCTCTACCTTCCTATGGAATTAGTAAGGTTCAATTATACCTTCTGCTTTCACTGAAACATTGTTGAACAATACAAAGGGTAGCTAATAATGGAATTCAGCTCCTGCGTCCGTTTGTTTGTTTTTTGTTTTTTTTTTCCCTAGCTTTTTAGATTCATTTAGTTACTTTTTACAAAATTAGCAAGTCTTTTTTACAAATTAACTTCCGGTAAAGCGAAAAATTGTACGTTTTGGTAGCTTCTTTGTTTTCTTAATGATAACTTTGTTCTCAATTATTTTTTTGGGTGGCTATCAGACGTTGATGCGTGACTCAAGGAACATCATTGAGTTGAATGTCACTGAGTTGCAGCAGAAGCATCCACTAAATTATTTAATTTAATTAATTTAATTTAATATTTTAAAAAATTAATTTTAAAAAATTAATTTTAAAAAAAAAAAATATTTTTAAAATTAATATTAAATTAATTAATTAATTTAAAAAATTTTAATTAATTTTAAAATAAAAAATTAATTAATTTTTTGATTAATTTAATTAATTTAATTTAATATTTTAAAAAAATAAAATTAAAAAATTAATTTTTTAAAAAATTAATTTTTAAAATAAAAAATATTTTTTAAATTAAAATTTTAATTAATTTAATTAGTTTAATATTTAAAATTTTTTTTAATTAATTTAATTAATTAAAATTTTAAAATTTAATTTTAATTAATTTTTTTTGCTTAATTTTTTTTTTTATTTATAAATAATTTTAAAAAATAATTTTAAAAATAATATTTTTAAAAAAATTAAAATTTTATTAATTAATTAATTATTTAAAAATAATTTTTACTTATGCCCCAGCTACGAAGAAACCGCAACCAGCCAGGCGACAGATCATTGGCCAAGTTGCCAAAGCGTTTGCAGTAGAGCAAATTCTTTTTGGTTTTTGTAATACTGCTGTTTCCTAGAAGACTCCATGCTGTATAGCTAAGCACATTCACTAGCGACCCTTATGTTTTAGTTGGCTCACAAATTTCCTGTACGACTAGGACCTGCATTGGTGGAAGCATGTAACATCTGTAATTCATCAAATATTAATTAATCACTTATAATCAATGGGCTTCTCTTGTGCTCTGTCTTCCCGAAAAATAGGATGCTGGCATGTTGCAGACTTGAACTGTGAACCCACACGAAACAGTTTTGTCAATTAAAGATCATCACCAGTTAATTTTGTCAAAAGTTTGTATTTTTCGGATAACATTGTAGGCAAAAGGGGTTATTAAACAAAAAAAAAATAGAGGGGAAAGGGTAAGAGAAAGAAGGCAAGTGATTCTTTGCATTGTATCTGCGTCCATGTTTTTTATCCATAATCTTTGACCATCGTCTGCTTGCACGAACATCTAGACATAAGAACAAGAAAATGCACCATGTTTTTATCTGGATGCAGAGCGCCATTCGATGAACGCTTCAGTGGCCTTAAAATTTGAAAGAGGTAAAATTTTCTTGCATCGCTGTAAACAGCGCGGGAAGAGCAGCAGCATTATTATCTTGGTATTAATAATAACTATTTTATGTCTTAATTCTGCTGAGCGAGCTAGTGGGGTAAGTTGTGCTTGTAGCGGATTTTACAAACTTGAAATACGTTCTCTCTTACAGAATCAAGTTGGACGCTCCTCTCAAAAATTCTGTATAGTATTTGTTTGTTTGTTTTCAAGGTGATGTGGCTAACCATCCCTCTTAGCGGTACTATAACAATATGCGCAGCCTTCGAAGCAATGATAATAATTTCGATCGGCTCTTAGCTTCGGCCTCAGCCTCGGCATCGGCTCCTGGCTTTGGCCTTGGCCTTCGCTCCAGCATCGGCTCCTGGCCTCGGCTCTAGCATCGGCTCCTGGCCCTGGCTCAAGCATCGGCTCCTGGCCTCGGCCCCGGCTCCAATTCCAACTCCGATCTCAGCCATTAACTCAATTCCAATCATGAAGCCGAATTTCGATGATGAACGAACTTAAAACTATACAACGCGATCCACTCGTCCACTTTTTACTAAGATCATGGGCAGTTACAAGTATTGCACACTTGCTGATATCCGTGGAATGTATCTAACCACTTAGTGCTAATCTACGAAGCCGATCTCAACAGAAGAGAAGACCGACTGTTATGACGGAAGGGTAAAAGGAACCCCGAACATGTATATAAGAGCCAACCCTAACGAGGGGGGCTCTCTCTCAAGCACTACTCTATTACGAAATTCCTGTTCTACAAACCACTAACTTGAGCATCGGAGGGTCCCCACCAGAACCACCGATCCAATGCTTTTTGCAGGTTTTCGAAGGAGAAGGCGCTTCCTCTACACTTGCGGCGACCTATGGAGATCTTCACCCATCGGCGCTCACCGCAAGTGATTTGGCAGCAACATATTGGCACGCCAGGTAGGGGGGCACGGCAGACAGATGTTTAATCTCACGCATCTGCGACTCCTCGACTTCTGCAAGGAAGACGGTGACGACACGAGTTCAGGAAGCTTCCACCAGCCATGTCGCGGAACGCCTCCCGCGGGCTGAACAATCAGAGGCCAACCTCCATGTTCCGCCTCTTGCACCACCACAGGCTCGCCAGTCCAATCGGCTTGATGTCCTGACTCATCAAGTACAAGATCTGATGACGGTGGTGCAGGGACTATAGGAACACTGCTTCGCCGCCATGCCTCAGCCCCCTCTGCCTCATAAGGAGGGTCATGGAGCCAGTCAACCTCATCGGGGCACGACTCCTCCTAAGTCCTCCCACCACTCGCTCCCTGAACCTCGCCATCGAGAAATCATAGCTATTATTTTTTTCTAGTTTTTAGTTGCATTTATCACTATACAATTTGTTATTTTATAAATTATTCTTCGTAAATGCAGTTTTAAAGCCCGATCAAGAATACCAAGATCACTTTCGGTGAAGACTGGACTTTGTCCTTCCAGATTTGCCTATTCCCTGGATAAGAAGCCTCCCAGCTCCTACGTCGAGCTGCTGAGCCGGGCGCAGAAGTATATTCGCACCGACGAAGCGAACTCTTCCAGGAGGGAGGTCGACAAAGGTTCTAGCAAGAAACCAATGTCCGCGGAGCCTGCTGGAGGACGATCCAGGAAGTCTGAGCCTCCTCGTCGCTCAGACAACCGGCCCCAGACGCTTGTTCCCAAGGAGCATTTCACTCCTCTCCTTGCTCCAATATCTCACATATTGTTAGAAATCGAGGACGATCCCTATTTTGACGTCCGCCACCCATGAGTCAGGGATCCCCGCAGCAAGAAGCTCTACTGCCGGTATCACAGAAACTACGGTCATGACACTGAAGACTACCACCTTTTGAAGAAGGCCATTGAAGAACTTGTCCAGTAGGGTCACTTAGGCAAGTTCGTTCGAAAAGGAAACCCCCTGCTCTGGGTTCGTCGGCGCCTCCTACACCTCAGAGCGGCATGGACAACACCCCGATAGAAAAAACAATAGCTATGATTTCCTGGGGGGCATGCAGTAATTCAAAAAGGCAGCGGGAGGGGTTAGATTCTGTAATTCCTTTATTTAAAAAGGACTTAGACGGGATAGTTAACAAACATGACGATAGTGTCGTCGTGTCTATGACAATAGCCAAACACCCTGTAAAGAGAATTTTAGTAGACAGCTGGAGTTCTGTTGATGTTTTGAGCTACGAAGCTTTTGTTCGGATAAACCTGTCTAACTCTTCTCTCTGACCCGTCACCACACCCTTAATGGGTTTTATTGGAGATTCTGTGAAGGTCGAAGGAGAAATCACCCTCTCTGTCACAGCCGGAACTCCGCCGTGTCAAAGCACGGTTGCCATAAACTTCCTGGTGGTCCAGGTCCCACTGGCTTATAATGCTATTTTGGGGAGGCCTGGCTTAAACCTATTGGATGTTGTTATCTATATTAAAAGGCTACTGGTGAAGTTCCCTACCGATGAAGGGATTGGGGAGATGAAGGGAGAACAAAGCCCATTGTCGCTATGCTATCACTTGGCCCCCAGTCCGCAAGAGTTGAAGCCAGCCACTGCACCCGAGCCATTTGACCCCCAGGACTTGGAGAAAAGGGGGAACCGATTGAGCGCCTACAAACCTTCCCACTAGGAGAAGACCCGGCGAGAGCCATCCAGCTTGGGGCATTCCTTTCGGAAGACGCACGTGATCAACTCCTTGCTTTCTTACGTGCAAACTCCGACATCTTTGCGTGGTCATCCACCGACATGCCAAGCATCCCTGAGGAGGTAATCACTCACAAACTTAACATCAGACCGGGATGCCGACCTGTTTGGCAGAAGAAGAGAAGTTTTTCCCCAGACCGACAACAAGCCATAGACGGAGATGTCCGCAAACTGGAATCTACGGGTCATATCTGAGAAGTCCATTATCTAGAGTGGCTAGCCAATGTCGTAACGGTCCGTAAGGCTAACGGAAGTTGGAGGATGTGCGTGGACTTCACTGACCTCAACAAAGCCTACCCCAAGGACAGCTTCCTGCTGCCTCGGATTGATCAGTTGGTGGATGCTATGTCCGGACATGAAACACTAAGCTTCATGGATGCCTTCTCGGGATATAATCAAATCAAGATGGACCCAGCCGATGAGGAGACTACTTCATTTGTGACAGAGAAGGGAATATATTGTTACAAGGTGATGCCATTTGGACTAAAGAACGTGGGAGCCACTTACCAGAGGCTGATGAACAAAATCTTTGAAGACCAGATCGGATGCAACATGGAGGTGTACGTGGATGACATGTTGACCAAGAGCGTCCATATCATCGACCACGTTTCTGACTTGGCAAAAACCTTCAACAACCTCCATCGGTACCAGATGAGGCTAAACCCCCGCAAGTGCGCCTTCGGGGTGACAGCGGGAAAGTTTTTGGGCTTTATGGTGACTCAACGCAAGATCGAAGCAAATCCTGACAAGATCCGAGCCATATTAGACATGAGGTCTCTGGTCAATAAAAAGGAGGTGCAACGTCTGACTGGAAGGGTGGCAGCCTTGAGCCGTTTTATGTCCAAGTCCGTGGAAAGATGCTTGCCTTTCTTTAAGGCATTGCGCAAAGTCGACAGCTTCGAATAGACAAGGGAATGCCAGAAGGCTTTCGAAGGATTGAAGGAATTTCTATCTACTCCGCCCTACAATCCAAGCCAAAGGGGGGGAAGAGCTTCTTCTGTACCTCGCAGCCTCTCCTGAAGCTGTCAGTTCCTTCTCGTCCGCATGTATTATACCAGCAAAGTGCTCCATGACACGGAAGCCAAATACACGAGAGTTAAAAAGATCATCTTTGCATTGATTGTGTCCGCCCAGCACCTCCAACCTTATTTTCAAGCTCATCCGATCATGGTGGTCACAGACCAACCACTCAAGGCGATCCTCTCTCGTCCAGACACTTCGGGCTGATTGGCGAAGTGGGCACTCAAGCTGGGAGAGTTCGATCTGTCTTTCCGCCCCAGGTCGGCTATGAAGTCTCAAGTCCTAGCAGATTTCTTGGTCGAATGCACTTGGGGCGATGAGCAACTGGAAGAGTCCCATGCGAACCCCGCAAGTCTTGGAACTAGAGAGGAGGAATGGATCCTTCACGTGGATGAAGCATCAAATTCCCAGGGGAGTGGAGTAGGCTTTATTCTGGCTAGTCCTGACAGAGTGGTGATCGAGTATGCTCTCCGATTTCTCTTTCAGGCCACCAATAATCAGGCCGAGTATGAAGCACTATTGTCAGGGCTGAGACTGGCTCGGAAACTCGGGGTGAAATGCCTTAGAGTATTTATGGACTCCTAGCTAGTCACCGCCCAAATCAGAGGGGAGTACGAGGCGCGGGACCCTACCATGTCCCGTTACTTGAGCATGGTGCAGTCACAAGCCTCGTCCTTAGCCCACTTCAGCGTCAGCTATATTCCTCGAAGGGAGAATGCCAGAGCTGATGCCTTATCTCGACTAGCCACCTCAGCTGATGGGATTTTGGGAAGAACCTACGTGGAGCATCTGAAAGTCCCAAGCATCGAAGCAAACAGAGGAGACCCTACTGGTCGAGCAACAGCCTTCATGGATGGACGCTTATATCTGGTACCTGACCGACTGTGCCCTTCCTAAAGACCCGACTGAGGCTAGGATGCTCAAGAGGCAGGCCCCGAAGTTTCTGATGATGGACGGAAAGCTCTACCAAAGATCATTCTCGTACCTGATCCTCAAATGCATCGGTCCCATGGAAGCAGATTACATCCCACGAGAAATCCATGAGAGCATATGCGGAAGTCATCTGAGGGGCAGAGCTCTGGTGTACAAAGCCCTACGATAAGGATACTACTGGCTAACAATGAGGGAGGATGCGTTCGAGCTCGTCAAGAGATGCGACAGTTGCCAACGCCATGCCAACATCCAACATCATCCGATGTCCCAGCTTACCCCTCTGACAGCACTTTGGCCCTTTGCCCAGTGGGGCATGGATATCTTGGGACCGTTCCCCCGGCTTTGAGTCAATGCAAATTCCTGCTAATAGCTGTCGACCACTTTACTAAATGGATCAAAGCCGATGCACTCACCAAAATAACCGAGGGCAAGGTGAGATCCTTTTTCTAAAAATCTATAGTATGCCGGTTCGGGCTCCCGCACACCCTCGTCACTGACAACGGCCGGCAGTTCGATAACACGGCTTTTCGAGGATTCTGCACCGAGCTAGACATCCATAAGTGGTTCACCTCTGTGGGGCATCCCAGACCAATGGCGCGGCCGAGGTCACCAACCGCATTATTCTCCAAGGTCTTAGGGCCCGACTAGATGAATGCAAAGGATGGTGGATGGAAGAGCTTCCCAATGTGCTGTGGGCCTATCACATAACGCCATGAGCCCCCACCAGAGAGACTCCTTTTAGCTTGATCTTCGGGTCTGAAGCTGTCATCCCTATGGAGATAGGTGTCCCGAGCCCCTGGATAGAGCTGTACAGCGAAGGGGATAACCCAAATCAATTGCGGGCCGACCTCGACCTAGTGGAAGAGCTACGAGACTGAGCGCGACTCCGGATGGTGGCTTACCGACAGCGGATGGCCAAGTATTACAATGCTCACGTCCGTCCTAAGGCATTTTTACCAGAGACCTGGTCCTCATGCGAGCTGAAGTTTCAAAGCCGACGGAAGGGGCAAGCTAGCGCCAAGATGGGAAGGACCCTATCGAGTCACGAAGGTGCTCCACTACGAAGCATACAAAATTGAGGGGCTGGACGGAAAGCCTCTCCCCCACACTTGGAACGCGGACAACTTACATTGATATTATCAATAGTTTGTTAATTTCTTTAGTTGGAAAATGTCTGCTAGAGTAATATTCAGAATATTCTCTTACTAACGTATCTTTGAGTGATCCTGCTTCTCACCTGAAGCCCGACTCTGCGTCGGTACTTGAAGCCCGACTCTGCATCAGCACCTGAAGCCTGACTCCGCGTTGGCACCTGAAGCCCCACCCCGCATCGGCACCTGAAGCTCGGCTCCGCGTTGGCCCTTTAAAGCCCGACTCTGCATCGGCACTTGAAGCCCGACTCTGTGTTGGCACCTGAAGCCCGACCCCACGTCGGCACTTGAAGTCTGGCTCCACATCGGCCCTTTAAAGCCCGACCCCATGTTGGCACTTGAAGCCCGACTCCACATCGGTACCTGAAGACTGACTCCACGTTGGAACATGAAGCCCAACTCCACGTCGGCACCTGAAGCCCGACTCCGTGTCGGCACCTAAAGCCCGACTCTGCGTCGGCACTTGAAGCCCAACTTTGCATCAGCACTTGAAGCCCGACTTCGCGTCGGCACCTGAAGCCCGACTCCGCGTCGGTACTTGAAGCCCAACTTCACGTCGGCATCTGAAGACCAACTCCGCGTTGGCATTTGAAGCCCGACTCCACATTGGCACCTGAAGCCCGACTCCGCATTGGTACTTGAAGCTTGACTCCGCTTTAGCACCTGAAGCTCGACTCCGAGTTGGCACTTGAAGTTCGACTCCTTGATAACGGCCACTATGGCTTATCCATATCCTATCACTGATAATTGGCTACGATGCAAATCAAATTGAGAACTGAACGAGAAATTTTCATTGGTAGTAAAAGTTACAAAATTGTCGACTGAGTCAGACTTAGTACAGTTAGGAAAAAGAAAAAGATAGTTATGTTCAGGCCAGAGCTGGACCCTCATCCTCGGGAACCTCATCCAGCTCCAACTTCTCTATTCCTTCAAGGCTGTATAATCTCCGTACCTTCTCCTTGCAATCTTGGAAGTCGCCATCATATGCAAATGCAGTTGTTTTGGCCAGCTCCTTATCGAAGGCATCGGATTTCCTAAATTCCTCTACGGCCTCGACAACTTTCCTCTCGGCCTCGGCGGCCTTCTTCTCGGCTTCGGTCACCGCTGCCATCAGGTTGGCAATCTCTACGTCTGACCGGCGGGCGATTTCCTCTGCATTATTGGCTCTTTCTTCGGCCACACCTATCTCAATGGTAGCGGAGTGCAAACAGCTCTTCAATAAGTATATTTCTGACTCCGCCGCCTTCAACTTCTCTTCCACCACTCTTTGTTTTTCCTCGGCCACTTGAGCGTTGTCAAGCTCGTAGGCCACCCGGCGCTGAGCTACTTCAAGTGCCTCTTCCGCCTTTTCAGCCCGGGCCAAGTTACTGAATCGGGCAGCCTCGGCTTCGGCTTTGACCTTCTGCGCCCGGGCAATATCCGCCCGAGCCTCCTCTAGGGCTGCCTCGGCCCTATCTGCTCTAGCCCGGACTTCTTGAATTTCCTCCCAAGACTGGTCAAGAGCGGCCTCGGCTTGGGACCAAAGGCCCCTCATGGCGGTCATAGAGTTCAACACCTGATCAAATTATTTGGTTTAGGTGAAGAAACGGTCCCAAAAGTTTGGCAATGGAACAATACTTACCTAGAGATGTGCCACAGATGCCTCTCGGAAGAATGTGGATGTCCCTTGATGTTGAAGGAACCTCTGTAGCTTGGGCACGGAAGCCTGGGCCACTATCCGCTCGGCCCAGCGGCTATAGCACGTCAAGATCAACTGGAAAGAGGGATCAATATCATCTCCCTCCGCTGATCTGGTGGCTGCAGGAGAGGGGTCAGCCTCTGACTCCGCTCCCTCTAGCGCCTTAGCTGGTGGGGACGCCTCGACCGTCGCCCCTTCGGAAGATGGGGCGGCTTCTGGAGTCAGCCTTGTAGCCGAGTTGGTCGGCTCCACTTCGGGAGCTGTGGGCTGTGGTGACGGCGCTTTAGTCCCCCGCTCCGGAGAAGTGCCGGTCAAATCAATAGGAGATGGAGGCGGTGCTGGTGAAGGCGGACGAGGTCGATCCCTTTCCCCCGCCTCATTCCGTCCTGATGCCTCTTCGACCTCGGTCCTTTCCGCCTCGCTTCCTAGGGCCTCTTCGGCTTTGGCCCTTTCCGCCTCATTCCCTTCTGAGGCCTTTTCGGCCTCAGTTTTCTTAACAATCTTGGCGGCCCTCTTCTCGGCAGGGGCCCCATCCTCTCGAGCCTTCCTTCTCTTCATAGCAGCTTGCTTTATCCTGTACAGCGATGGTGCCATGCCTGTAAACCAAAAGGCGAAGTTAGAGGGAAAGAGATGAAAGCAAAGAAATGAAGAGGTTATGCTGCTCACCATCACCAGGAATAAGACCTGCTAGCCGAAGATTCTCTTCGGATAGCAGCTGGTTGCAGCGGGGGACGTCGGCAGTGATCAACTGCTCGAACGCCTCTCGGTCCTTCAGAAGCACTGATGAGTTTTTGTTTGGCTCGGTGTTGGGAACCTCCCACTCGGTCCTCACCCCCTCGATTTGGGCAAAGAAAAACCTATCTTTCCAACCTTTGATGGAGGAAGGAAGATACAGTTTAAGGGATCTGGCAGGTCTAGGAGCAAAGGACCACCAACCCGACTGTTTTCTAAGGGTATAGAAGTAATGGAAGAGTGAAAGTCTAGCCTCAATCCCATGGAAATGGCACAGCACCATGAAACCAACAAGGGTCCGGATAGAATTTGGGACTAGTTGTGCAAAAGCTAAAGAATACTAGTCTAATACATTTAATATGAAGGGGTGAATGGGGATACGGAGACCAGCCTTGAAATAATGGTCATAAAGGGCGACCCGACCTGGATAGGAAGAGGTTACTCTATCCTCAGGTAAAGGCCGGTAGAGACGAAGGTCAGTGGGGATTTGGTACTGAGCCCTGAGATTAATTATCTCTTGGGCAGTCATGATGGAGGCAGTTCTTTTGGGGGATTGCCTCGCAAGAGAAGAAGGGCTGGCGGTCATCGAACGGCACTGAGCACAAGCCCGTCTGGTGGTGGGGCGATTTCCGGCGCAAGGCCGCCCTGCGGGCCGCCGCTCTTCCAAAGGAGCATCCCCCGCAGAGGAGGACCAACTGAGAGGGGGAGAAGGGGAAGGCTGTGAATGGTTTGGAGAATAGGCCCCAAAATCGAAAATCGAACAAGAAAGAGACGAGGAGGCCATGGAAGCAGAACTAACCTGAAGTTGGAGGTCGAAAGTCAGCAATGGAGGGCTCGGGTGGTGGAAGATGAACAGGCTTGAACAGTCGGTAGGGAAGATGAAAGCAGTGGAAGCGGCTCGAACCCAGGGCAACCCTCTTTTTCAAATCATCCCGCCTGCCTCTAGTTGGTCACGTGCCTGTTTGCTGTTGGAGACCACTCCGGCGCCCACTCGGTGCATAGGACGCGATGGGCACCGCCTATGAAGGGACAGTGGTGACCTCACCGCAATGATGGCACCCGCCTTTCCATGGTTCCATGCCTGAGAAAAATCTTGCCCAATCCCAACAACCCGAACAGACAGGATCGGCCACCAGGAGGTACTGCGGATACTAACACCCCTTTCACTAATGAGTACATGCTCTTCCATCTCAGGGATAGGAGGGCATCTGATGTGGCTAACCACCCCTCCTGGCGGCACTATAACAACGTGCGCAGCCTTCGAAGCAGTGATAATAATTTCGATCGGCTCTTGGCTTTGGCCTTGGCCCCGGCATCGGCTCTTGGCCTCGGCCTCGGCCCTGGCTCCAATTCCAGCTCCGATCTCAGCCATTAACGCAATTCCAATCATGAAGCTGAATTTTGATGCTGAACGGACTTAAAACTATACAACGCGATCCACTCACCCACTTTTTACCAAGATCACGGGCAGTTATAGGTATTGCACACTTGCCGATATCCGCGGAACGTATCTAACCATCCAATGCTAATCTATGAAGCCGATCTCAACATAAGAGAAGATCCGGCTGTTATGACGGAAGGGTAAGAGGGACCCCGAATAGGTATATAAGAGCCAACCCTAACGGGGGGCTCTCTCTCAAGCACTACTCTATTACGAAATTTCTGTTTTACAAACCATTGACTTGAGCATCGGAGGGACTCCACCGGAACCATCGGTCCGGAGCTTTTTGCAGGTTCCCGGAGGAAGAAGGCGCTCCCTCTACACTTTCGGCGACCTGTGGAGATCTTCGCCCACTGACGCTCACCGCAAGTGATTTGGCAGCAACACAAGGGATGATCATTTAATGTGGTGGTGGTGGCCCCTTTTTTTTCTTAAAAAAAATTATATGTATATAATAAATAAGCTTAGGGGTATAATCAAGTCGAGTCGAGTCAAGTCAATACAATGTCATGCAAGCTCAAGCTCGACTTGACTTTAAAATTTCAAGCTCAAAACTTGACTCGAGCTCGATCGAGTTTCTTATTTAGAGTTCGAACTCGAGTTCGATAAAATACTCGATATACTCGAGCTTCACTAGACTCGATTCAAATTTTTATATAAATATTTTAAAATTAATTTTAAAATTAAAATAAAATATATTTTTAACTAAAAATTCAAAGAAGTTTAAGATTTACAAATATAATGATAGTATAAGTTCAAAACGAAATAATACATCAACTAAATTAAAGATACACATTTTAAATTAACAATAAAAATATATAACAAACATTCTTTAGTTTTATATAGTTAGGATAATATTGTAAATATGTATAATTATAAGGGTAAAATAGTAAATTACATAAGCTTAATTAAACTTGCAAACTTTTCAAGCTGAATATTTTAATACTCAAACTTGACTTGATAATATACTCGAGTAGCTCGAGCTCGAGCTCGATTCGATAAGCAACGAGTTGATTTCAAGTATTTTTTGAGTCGATTTTGAGTTACTCGCGAGTTGTCTCGACTCAGTTACATCACTAAATAAGCCATATGAAGAAGCAAGAATTATAAAGAAGACATGTTTGATGTGGTTGCACGCTATGATGAAACTGTAGGTTTACATAGAATTGATAAAAGATATGTATAATAGAGCAATAACTATTATTAAAATAACAATAGAAAAAACTAGTGAGTTTTCAATTACTGTAGGTTTACATCAAAGATCTACTTTAAGTTCGTATCTTTTTATATTATTTATGAATGAATTAATCAAATATATTCAAGATAATATCACATGATGTATGTTATTTGCAGACGATATAATGTTGATTGATAAAACTAAATCTGGAGTAAATACTAAGCTAGAGATTTGGAGAGAGGCTTTAGAATCTAAAGGTTTTAAAATTAGTAGAACTAAAACTGAATATATAAAATATAATTTTAGTCGAAGAAGAAATATAAATGAAGAAGCAGTGAAGATTGCAAGCCAAAAGATACAAAGGAGTAAAAAAATTAGAAATTTTGGATCAATTATCCAACAAGAAGGTAAAATAGGTGAAGAAGATGTGAATCATAAAGTTAAAGCAGGATAGGCTAAGTGGAGGAGTGCTTCGGAAGTATTATATGATCGATACATCCCATTAAAATTAAAAAAAATTCTATAAAATCACTATCAGGCCAACTATGCTATATGGAATAGAGTGTTGGGCAATACTGAAATAACATGTTAATAAATTAAGTGTAATAGAAATGCATATGTTAAGATGGATATATGGTAAACTTTAAAAGATAGAATTAGAAATAAATATATAAAAAAGATAGAAGTAGCCTCAATTGAAGATAAAATGAGAGAAAATTGATTACGGTGGTTTGAACATATACAACGAAGATCTTTAGATAATTTAGTTAGAAAGAGTGATCTTTTAACAATCCATGGTAAGGATAGAGATAGAGGTAAACCTAAACTAATATGACAGAAATAATTAAAATATATAAACTATTTATAATTTGAATGTCAACTTAGTCATGAACAGAGTAGAGTAGAAAAAGCAGATTCATGTAGCTGACCTCATAATTTATAAAATATTATATCTTATGATTAAATTACTTACCAAGGTTTAAATATCTTTTAACAATCATGAACAATGCATAATGTATTTTAACTGATGATTAGATTACTTAACCCTTTTAACAATCATGAACAATGCATAATACTCTAATTTATGATTAAATTATTTATCTCTCTAAATAACATTACTAAAAAAAATCCTTAATTTTTTATGTTCAAAGTCTCCATTAAGTTTCTTGATTTTCTTGGTCCCTCAACCTTCACTTTCTTCATCTTTATGAAATATTAATTTATTATCAAAAAACTTTAATTAAGCCTTATTTATAGAGAAATTTTCTAGGTTTCCGCTCTTTAAAGGATTCTAACATCTTAAAATCAATAAACTTCTTAATTTTTATAAAACATTGATTTTTTTAAGAAAACAAAAGAGATAAATATCTATTAAATATTTAAAAATAAATTCTTAATTCAAAAGTAACTTCTAAGTCATCTAATATAATTTTAAAATATAAAAATTTAGAAAAAATTTAAAATCATCCTTATTTCAATTAATAGTATTTTTTCTAATATATTAAAATTTAGATAAAAATATTTATTAGAAAATTATCAATAATGATATATATTATAAAATTACATTTAACTTCCTCATTAATTTATAATTTAAATGGTTCAAGATGTACTGAAAAGATAGCCAATATTGAACACCATAAATATAGGTTCAATCAAAAATTTTAATTATATTATTTTTATATTTTTTATACAAAGGAATCCAGGGTGAGCCACCATGATAGACTCAAAAAGATCTCCGTTGACGGTGGACTGTGTTGAAAACGCGTGGCCCAGTGAGATCGAATTGTGACTCTTGGTGTCGGCTAGGTAAGGTTTTTTCTATGGAGAAAGCCAGGTGCAAGACTATGGCAACGCAATGTTTGAATGCGTCGTTGGTCGGATACTAAATCAAGTCCCAGCTAGTATATGGTCTAAGATAATGTTTCAATGGAAAAGCAAGGTTAAATGACTTTTAATTAAACTTTGTTCAAACTGAACTAGTGCATGTGAAGAATGGTATTAATGAACATATAGTCAAAACATATGCATGAACTTAAAGCATTGATAGCATAGAAAATTTCTTTTTTTATTATCTGATAACAATAGTGTTGGGTAATGGGCCAAAATATGCCTAAATATCCTAATGGGCCTTGAAAGCCCATCACCGCTCTTTAGTGTGTGAATGAGAAATTGTGGAGACATTTAGTCCAATATCGGAAAGAACAAGAAAGGAATGTTCACTTATATGGAAACTACTTCCTTAAAGCTTAAGTTCCTTAGGCTCACCATAAGTGGAGAGCTTGAGGGTGATGCGTAGCATCGCGCATGCGCATGTGCGAAGGGCGCTTTGTAGGCGCACTTTACACTTCGCACGTGCGCATCATCGTGATGAGCTTGAGAGCCTTTAAATTTTTTTACATCATGATGATCCGATGGTAGAGACTGATCTCATCATATCAAGATAAGGGGCTGAGATCAATTGATTGATCGGATGAAGGGTCGAGATGTGGTGATCAAATCATGATCGCGATCGCGATCCAACGGTTGACACCCATCGGTTGACCAGTCAATAGGACCGTCGGTAGACTAGTCAATAGGACGGTTGGTGATAAGGCATCCGTCCGATCATCGATTGGTGATAAGGCACTTGTTCGATTGTCGGTTAGAGATAAATCAATGGTTTGATCATGAAAAGGCATGTCAAAGACATGCAACCGCCTATCTGATAACGTGACCATCAGATCACAATGATGAAAAGGCTTATCAGGATAAGGATAGGCTTATCTGATCGGCTGATCTTCAGATCACAGCCATGAAAAGGCTTATCCAATCGCCTGATCTGAAGATCACAATGTCTAAAGGGCATATCAAGGGTGATAAGCCCTTAACCCTCACATCCTTTGATTTAAGAATTTAAATTAAATTAAATTCGTAGGGTTGCTTCCAAAGGGTACCTAAAACCTATAAATAGGACCCTAGACCTAAGCATTTCATTCATCCCAAGCCATTCCGAATTGAGTTCAATCTGAATCAATTCTAGTCTTCTCCTCTCTTAGGCATTTGCATACTTTCCTAAGGATAGTATAGCAATAGTGCATTGAAAAGAGAGTAGCATTCTTGGTTCGATATTTTTGGTGAATTGTAGTGCTGCTTTCATCAAAAGGAGACTGTTGTATCCTGGGAGACAATCGTCATACTGACCGTAAGCACCATTGCGGGACGAAATTGTCTTAAGGACATAGAGTGAAACTCTAGCCTCAGTCTGATTCATTAGGTAGCCACCATCTGCCAACATACACCACCAACAATCTTAAGACAATTTTTTGTGCTACGAAGTGCTGCTGCAGATGGCTACTATGACGACATCCGTTCAAGCCGAGAGACCGAAGAAATTCTCTGGCACGGATTTCAAGAGGTGGCAACAGAAGATGCTGTTCTACCTCACAACTCTGAACCTGGTCAGAGTGCTGAATGAAGATCCGCCTGTCCTGAAGGAAGGGGAGACCGACAAGCAAGTCATTGCTGCGGTGGAGGCATGGAAGCACTCAGACTTCCTTTGCAAGAACTATATCCTGAATGGTCTGGACAATACCCTGTACAATGTGTACAGCAGTATTGCTACTGCCAAGGAGTTATGGGCATCCCTGGATAAAAAGTACAAGATAGAGGATGCTGGACACAAGAAGTTTGTGGTTGGAAGGTTCCTAGACTACAAAATGGTCGACCACAAAACTGTTATGGAGCAAGTCCAAGAGCTCCAGATCATCCTGCATGAGATACATGCAGAGAGAATGTCTCTTAGTGAGTCATTCCAGGTAGCTGCTATCATAGAGAAGCTACCACCACTATGGAAGGACTTCAAGAACTACCTGAAGCATAAGCGGAAGGAGATGGGACTTGAAGACCTAATTGTCCGCCTAAGGATCGAGGAGGACAATAAGAGCCAAGACAAGAAGAAAGGAGGACAACCTGCTGAGCCAAAGGCCAACCTCATAGAAGGAAGAAAGAAACGCAAGTTTCCAGGCGAAGGCTTTAAACAGAAGAAGGGCAATCCTAAGAAATATAAATTCAAGGAAAGTGCTTTGTTTGTGGAAAGCAAGGACACAAATCCAAGGACTTTCGTTTCAAGGATAAAGAAAGGAAAGAGGTCATATTACTGAAACCCTATCCAAAGAGGTATCCGAGATGATGCTGTCAGCTGTTGTATTTGAAGCAAACATGGTTGACAAAGCAAATGAGTGGTACATCGACACTGGAGCTACCAGACATGTCTGCTCTGATAAGAGTATGTTCTCATCATATACTCCTATCAATGGTAGAAATTTGGTCATGGGTAACTCCGCTACATCCAAGATAGAAGGACTTGGCCGCATCGTTATGAAGATGACATCTGGCAAGGAGCTTCTACTGAATGATGTGCTACATGTCCCTGACATCCAGAAGAATCTTATATCAGGCTCCCTCCTAAGCAAACATGGCTTTAGGATGGTCTTTGAGTCTGATAATTTGTACTCACTAAGGGGGGGATATTTATTGGTAGGGGTTACTTGAATAATGGATTATTCAAGGTAAATGTAATGACTGTACATAGAAACCTTGAAATAAATAAAGCTTCTTCTTCTGCTTATATGGTTGACTCTTCTTGTCTATGGCATGATAGATTAGGACATGTGAATTTTAATTTATTACAAAAATTAATGAAATTAGAATTATTACCTAATCGTGAAATCGATCCACATTACAAGTGTGAAGTGTGTGTTGAAGCTAAGTTAGCAAAAATACCATTTCCATCAGTTGAAAGAAATACTAAACCTCTTGACTTAATTCACAGTGATCTATGTGACTTAAAGTCAGTTCAAACTAGAGGAGGTAAAAAGTATTTTATAACATTTATTGATGATTCAACTAGATACTGCTATGTGTATCTACTAAAGTCTAAGGATGAGGCCTTAGAAATGTTTAAATGTTATAAGAATGAAGTTGAAAATCAACTTGGGAAAAAGATTAAGGCCATAAGGAGTGATAGAGGTGGTGAATACGATGCACCTTTTGACAAATTCTGTCAAGAGCATGGCATTATTCATCAAACTACTGCTCCTTATTCTCCCCAATCTAATGGAATTGCGGAACGTAAAAACCGTACATTAAAAGAAATGATGAATGCTATGTTAATAAATTCTGGTACACCATAGAATTTATGGGGAGAAGCAATTCTCTCAGCAAATCATATTCTTAATAAGATACCTCTTAAGAAGAAGGAAATTACTCCATATGAGTTATGGAAAGGAAAGAAGCCTTCTTACAATTACTTAAGAGTGTGGGGGTGTCTAGCTAAAGTAGCTATTCTGGACCCCAAAAAGGTCAAAATAGGACCTAAAACTATTGATTGTATATTTATTGGTTATGCACATAATAGTAGTGCATATCGCTTTCTTGTATATAAATCAGATATAACTGATATACAGAAAAATACAATCATGGAATCAAGGAATGCAACATTCTTTGAAGATATATTTCCAAGTAAAAGAAATTAGAAATAAGTTCAAATAAAAGAACTTATGATGATAATACTGCTAGTAGTAGTCATCAGGAAGAATATCCTGAAGATGAACCCAGATGCAGTAAGAGACCAAGAGTTGCAAAGTCTTTTGGTCCTGATTATGTAACTTATATGTTACAAGATGAACCTCAGACATTCAAAAAGGCAATGTCTAATCCAAAAGCACCCTTTTGGAAAGAAGCTGTCAATAATAAAATTAAGTCCATCATGCATAATCATACCTGGGAGTTGGTAGACTTACCATCTGGTATGAAACCTTTAGGGTGCAAGTGGATCTTTAAGAAAAAGCTAAAGGCTGATGGATCAATTGACAAGTATAAAGCTAGATTAGTGGCTAAGGGCTTCAAACAAAAAGAAGGTATAGACTTCTTTGATACCTATTCACCAGTAAGTAGAATAACATCTATAAGAATGTTAATCGCTTTTGAAGCCATTAACAATCTTGAAATTCATCAAATGATGTTAAAACTGCTTTTCTAAATGGTGAATTAGATGAAGAAATATACATGGAACAACCTGAGGGATTTATTGTTCCAGGATAAGAAAAGAAGGTGTGTAGACTTGTTAAATCCTTATATGGATTAAAGCAAGCACCTAAGCAATGGCATATAAAATTTGAAAATGTCATGTTATCAAATGGATTCAAAATAAATGAATGTGATAAATGTATATATGCCAAAACCCTGCCTGAAGGGTATGTGATAATCTGCTTATATGTAGATGACCTGTTAATCATTGGTAGTAATACAAAATAATTAAACAGACAAAGAAAATGTTAATCAAACATTTTGATATGAAAAATATGGGTGTTGCAGATGTTATACTAGGGATTCGAATCACTAGAACATCTGAAGAAATAATATTATCTCAATCTCATTATATTAAGAAAATATTAAATAAGTATAAAAAGTATGATACTAGCCCGGTGAAAACACATGTAGATGTTAATCTACATTTGGCTAAGTATACTGGAGAACCCATATCTCAATTGAATACTCACGTATAATTGGCAGTTTAATGTATGTTATGAATTGCACTCATCCTGACATAGCATATGATGTTAATAAGTTGAGTAGATTTACAAGTAATCGAGGTCCAAATCATTGGACAGCTTTAATAAGGGTATTAAGATATCTGCGATATACCCTAAGTTATGGATTATTATTCAAGATATCCAGCTGTACTAGAAGGATACAGTGATGCAAATTGGATATCTAACATAGAAGATACAAAATCCACAAGTGGATATGTATTCACCTTAGGAGGAGGTGTTGTGTTATGGAAATCTTCTAAACAAACATGTATAGCTCGATCCACTATGAAATCTGAGTTTATTGCCTTAGAAAAGGCAGCTGAAGAAGCAGAATGGCTTCGAAACCTTTTAGAAGATATTCCATATTGGTCAAAGCCTGTGTCTGCAATATGCATACATTGTGATAGTCAATCGGTAATTTGCAGAGCACAGAATAAATGTATAATGGTAAGTCTAGACATATACGTCATAGACATAATACCATTAAGCAGTTACTTGAAATTGGTGTAATTTCTATTGACTATGTTCAGTCAAAGAAAAACCTAGCGGATCCATTAACAAAGGGGTTACCAAGAGATCAAGTAAACTGTTTATCGAGGGGAATGGGTTTAAAACCTATAACTGAAAGATCTTCATAGTGGATACCCAACCTAGCTGACTAGATATCCCAAGATCTAGGTTCAAAAGGGACAACTAAATTATGAAGAAACTTGATAGCACTAAGGATGTACAATCCTACTCATTCCTATGATAATTGGTGCTACCTGCTAAAGGTACTAGGATAAGCATTGCTTTTAATGATTCTTATGACATGAACATTCATGTGGGGTATAGCAGGATACTCTTAATAAAAATCACCTATGTGAGTGTGAACTGGGCCAATTCTATGAGAATTTTAAGGTTTAATTCTCTGAAGCACTCATGAGACCAGGAGTTGTTCGGGGCCAAAATGAACACAACCATGAGAACCAAAAGAATGCTCGGGAAGAAGTTGCATGATTGTTATTGTCTAGTTTACACAAAACGCTGAAAGGTTCAAGACATCATGTTCACCTTTTAGCAAGTAAACTCGATAACAACTCACTAAGGAAGGTTCAAAGCACAAGCTACCTATCCCGATACAACTTCATCCCATTATACTCTCTTTAGTGTGTCTGCATATTCATTTGCATTAAAATCCTTTTATGTGGGGGTTTGCCTTTGCTGATCTTTGATGATTATTGATCTAAGTTCAATTTCCATTCATGTGGAGGATTGTTGGGTAATGGGCCAAAATATGCCTAAATACCCTAATGGGCCTTGAAAGCCCATCACAGTCCTTTAGTGTGTGAATGAAAAATTGTGGGGACATTTAGTCCCATATCGGAAAGAACAAGAAAGGAAGGTTCACTTATATGGAAACCACTTCCTTGAAGCTTAAGTTCCTTAGGCTCACCATAAGTGGAGAGCTTAAGGGTGCGTGCACGCGCCCGCGCATGTGCGAAGGGCGCAATGGGCACTTTGTAGGCGCATTTTGCACTTTGCACGTGCGTATCATCGCGAGGAGCTTGAGGGGCTTTAAATTTTTTCTAGATCATGATGATCCGACGGTGGAGACTGATCGTATCAAGATAAGGGGTTGAGATCAATTGATCGTTGATCGATCGGATGAAGGGTCGAGATGTGTTGATCAAATCATGATCGCGATCGCGATCCAACGGTTGACACCCGTCGGTTGACCAGTCAATAGGACCATCGGTTGATTAGTCAATAGGACGGTTGGTGATAAGGCATCCGTCTGATCGTCGGTCGGTGATAAGGCACCCGTTCGATCGTCGGTTAGAGATAAGTCAACGGTCCGATCATGAAAAGGTATATCAAAGACATGCAACCGCCTATCTGATAACGTGATCATCAGATCATGATGATGAAAAGGCTTATTAGGATAAGGATAGGCTTATCTGATCGGCTGATCTTCAGATCACAGCCATGAAAAGGCTTATCGGATCGCCTAATATGAAGATCACAATGTCTAAAGGGCATATCAAGGGTGATAAGCCCTTAACCCTCACATCCTTTGATTTTAGAATTTAAATTAAATTAAATTCGTAGGGTTGCTTTCAAAGGGTACCTAAAACCTATAAATAGGACCCTAGACCTAAGCATTTCATTCATCCCAAGCCATTCCGAATTGAGTTCAATCCGAATCAATTCTAGTCTTCTCCTCTCTTAGGCATTTGCATACTTTCCTAAGGATAGTATAGCAATAGTGCATTGAAAAGAGAGTAGCATTCTTGGTTCGATATTTTTGGTGAATTGTAGTGCTGCTTTCATCAAAAGGAGATGGTTGTATCCTGGGAGACAATCGTCATACTGACCGTAAGCACCATTGCGTGACGAAATTGTCTTAAGAACATAGAGTGAAACTCTAGCCTCAGTCTGATTCATTAGGTAGCCACCATCTGCCAACATACACCCACCAACAAATAGAAGCATAAAATATACAAAAGCCAAACATCATAATTTTTCTTTAAAGAAAAAGGCTGAGGATTTTATCTTAAAATTATTAAAATTTTAAAACTTTTTTTTACCGTTGCAGATAGTTGAGATGGATCCAAAATTAAATAAAATTGTCATTATGTTCCCGTTATTATTTGAATGATCAATAGAGGCTAAAGATTTAACTTGGTCCACGTTTGGACATTAATTAAGCCAAATAAATATCAAGATGATGGTTATGATATTTATTTTGTTGCATTAGGTCATTAAGTGCGCATAACAAAGTTTATTTTGTTATTTTTTAGATCACACTTGTATACGGTAGGTATAACAAAGCTAAGACATCTTTTGTATTTAATGCTCTTATTATTAGTTAGTGTCATTTTTTTTTTTGTTTTTTCAAAAGAAAGACTGGGCCATACTCTAATCCTTATTTAGATCTAGTAATAATATGACCGTAAAATTCTTCGATTTAATTTAAAAAATTATGCTAGGTATGAGTATTAGTTGGGAAATAAGTTTAGTTGAATATGTTAGGCGTAAGTATACAAATAATTTAGAATAATAATTTTATTTAAGATTAAAATAGATGTTTTTTTTGATTTGTGAATAGGGATGGCAATGGTTCAAGGATGGACTGGACCGTTCCTGTTAAGAAAAACATCCCGTTCCCCACCCCGTTAAGCCGTTATAGTTAACGGGACATGAACGGAAATACCCATTGTTTACATAAAAAATAAAATTATTTTATTAAATTTATAATTTATTAAAAATTTAAAAAATAAAATTAATTAGGATAAGATAGAATAAACGCAAACAATCAATTGTTGATATTGATACATCTTAACACGTTAGCTTTAACATCGTAACAAACCAGATAAGAAATGATATATTAAATTATAATTACATTTCAAGAAGAGCAAGAGATGATAGAGTAGTTCAGACTTCAGAATTTCAGATCGACTGCGTGAAAGAGGAAGAGAGCAAGAGAGGGTGCGCAAGAGTCGTTGAGTTATTATATAAAGCTAACGGGTACGAGAATAGATAAATGGGGATGGGACGAAGAATACCATCCCGGACCGTTTATCCATTTAGTCGTTAATGAAAAATTTTTGTTACATGTTAAGCTATTTTAAATGAAATTTTTTAACCTATTAAAAATAATACCAGATAAATAGGGAACAAAAAAATTGCCATCCCTATTTGTGAACAGAATATGCCCCTTCCCCTTGCTATGCAAAAGTCTTTGATAGCAGTCGAGGCTTGCGCCATTAGGGACTTCAAAATGATGTCGACTAATCGATGGCAACAAAATGGTGCCATAAAACGATGAATGGAAAACCCCATTTCCATCCGCCTTCTCTGCCTCCCAGCCGAGTCCCCACCCCGCCCTCTTTGTAGAACAAAAAAAGAGGGGTTCACTCTCAAAAACCATCTACAAAAGGGGCCCGTGCCTCCCTCTTCTCCAGCACTGAAAACTGCCCTGCCCTTTCCCTCGAAAATCCACGAGCCCTCTCCTAAACAGATTACAACCCTCTCATGGCCGAAATGGCCAAAACGCCTACAACTTCTGGATGTTTTAACGATGATCTCCCTGACCAAACCAAAGTCCTCCAAACCGCCATGCCTTTTATAATGCAGCTGGGCTTCTCTGCAGCTGCGGATGCGGATCCCATAAGGCGTTCTTCAAGTTATATGCTCTCGCTAAATTCATCCATCTAATCCTTGCTCTTTTGATTGTGGCCTATCTCATGGCACTCTTGACCGGTATCCTGAGCCCCCCAACCTCAAACACGACGAAGCGTCTCATTGGGGCTACACTGTCCTGGTCGTTCGCATTCAGCCTCGCGACCGGTCTCTATGTGGTTCGCTACGTCCGGTTTCACTAAATAAGAGGGAGTACATGGAGTCGTATCATCTTGTATGCTCTTATAGGCATCTTCATGGGTATCTTCCGGCTTGCGTCTATTATGTTGTAATCTAAACTATCGGGCCATATATATTATGGTGATATTTATAATAATCATCAATGAATCCTATGCTTCATTGTTTGTTAGCGAATGCTAGTTTTTGTACTATTGCATAAATTTTATTATGACATTTTCTGCTTAACATTATAATAGTCATAGGCATTAGACTTAGATGAAATTAGCCCGTGCAAACAGTCAAAATTGGATTAATTTTTTATATTTGATAAAATTACTTTTTATCAATATAATTTAAATATATTTTTTCTTTTTAATTTTTTTAAACTTTTTTAAATTGTTTCTCTCTAATTTTTTTCTCTCTTTCTTTGGCCCGTTATTCTAGTCTAATTTTTTTTTCTCTAATTTTTTTGGTCTTCTTTCAACCAATCACTCTAGTATAAATTTTTCTCTTCTTTTTTGACCCATTATTTTAGTATATTTTTTTTCTCTTTCTAAATTTTTTTTCTCTTTTTTTGTCTGTCACTCTCATCTAAATTTTTCTCTTTCTTTAGTCCGTTACTTTAGTTTAAATTTTTCTCTCCCTTTTGATCGGCCACTCAAGTCTACATTTGTTTAGCCGTGTCTCGTCTCTCCTTGATCCCTTCTTCCCAACACGATAACAACTTTGATTTCCTTTTCTTCTCTTCCCTTTTTCTTTTCATTTTTTATTCTTCACTTTCTTCTTTTCTTCTCTTCCCTTTTCTTTTCATTTTTTTATTCTTCACTTTCTTCTAAAGCTCAAAATAGGACCTCACTGTAACTGTGAATTAGGTTTTTCATTTTACTTTAGCCCTTTCCTTTCCCCTTCCCCTATTGCACAAATTTTATTATGAAATTTTTATATTATATAAAATTATTTTTTTATTAATATAATTTAAATATAATTTTTTAAAAGTTTTTTAAACTTTATAATTAAATTATTTTTCTTTAATTTTTTCTCTTTCTTTGGCCCATTATTTTAATCTATTTTTTTCTCTATTTTTTTGGATTTTTTTTATTCATCACTCTAATGTAAATTTTTCTCTTCTTTTCTGATCTTAATCTTTCTAATTTTTTTTTTTTTTATAAAAAAAAAGAAAGAATTGCTCCAGAATAGCACCTTTTCGAAGGCTCCCTTCTTGCCAGAAAATATTCCATATAAGATGCTTAAATTTTTTGCAGTTTTTTTTTTCATCCGGGAACGAGTAGATTAAAAAAACCCTAACTCCTTACCAACACCCAATGACGCATGCCCTAGGAAAAATTCTAGGCCCCAGCCACCCGGATGGTAATTTTTTCTCTTTCTTTAACCTGTCGTTCTCGTTTAACTTTTTCTCTTTCTTTGAAGTTTGACCCGTGACCTTTTCTTTCCCCTTCCACACCCCCACTCCCCGGGCTTCTTTTTCCCCAAAGCCCTATTTCTCTATTTTACCCGGCTCTCTTTCCCTGTCCTCCGGTACCGATGTTTCTCGGCTGCCCACCGCTATGGCACCGTCTGTCGTTCACTCGTGCCACATCCAGCATGATCTACTCTGAGGTCCCTACTCTTCTCTCTCCGCTTTGGCGCCGACCGTCCTCTTCCGCTCATCGCTGCCGTGCCTTCTCGTCTACCTGTACCTTCCAAATTCACCAAGGTGATGATAAAAAAAATACTTACTTTTCTTTTTGTCGTTAGTATTGAATCCTATTTTAGCTCTCGTTTTTGTTCTTTTTTTCAAAATTTTCTTCTTCCGACACAGATTTTGGGAGAAGTGGACTGGTTGATCTCCGGATCGGCTTTTAAGTTTAGGAAAGATATTAATCAGGGCATGAAAACCCTAATTTTAGACTCTATATTATTTCAGTTCATATATAAGCTGAAAATTTTCAATTTGTCGGGGAACACTAAATTCAAAGTCTCCTCCGTCTTTTGTTTTTCTATTGCGGCAGCAGTGGAGGTTCATAGCTTGCTGTCATAATAAAGTTGTTGGCTTTGTTCTCCGAATGGATGTGAAACTGTTATCAACTGGAACGCTTATTATCAATTAAGACGTGTCATCAGATGCTTGGATTTTTGACTATTATGAATCCATGATGTCTGATGTCTTTGATTGATTTTTCTTGACCACTTTTTCGTTCTGAATCTTGCACCATACTCATATTTATAATAGGCGAACATTTCTTGTGAAGTTATGGTCTTTTCCGATGGTCCTTAATTTATAATAGGCGAACATTTCTTGTGCTATGCCATATTTGTGACATGCAGATAAATGGTCTGCTTCTCCAAGTAATGTTAACAGATGCAATATTGGAAACAAAACAGATAACATTTGACATAATGCATGCTCCTTGTTCATTAGGCAGGTAGGATAATCAAAGACAGAAACAGACTTGAGATGGAAAGTAAGAAGGAAAACAAGAACAAGGGCCTCATGTGTGCTATTATCTTGCTTGCAAATTGTCACGCCTTGAACCCCATCATCAGGGGTTGGCCCAGTGAAGTATGCAAAGCCTTTAATTCTAAATTGTAAAATAGCAAAACACTAGTGGTTCCATAATTGAAAAATAACTCTGTAAGAAATCTCTATCCATGGACACCAGCATGAATAATAATATGTAAGCAATAATATAATCAAAATAAAATATTATAGCACCGATATTAACTATTTTATATGCTAGCATTATGATGTTCAGATTTAAATATGCAAATCCAATTAAAATAGCATGGTGTTCACAGTCATAACTCATAATATAGATCATGGTTTGAGAAAAAGGGTTTCTCAACCATGCATTGATACAAGGGCTGTATTACACTATATTGGGCATGTTTAAAGAATTTGTTTCTTTGATCATCACTGGAACCTCGCATTTATTGACATAAAGCTGGTAATGTGAATTCCGGAAATGAAACACAAGGATTTATTGCAAGAAATATTTAGATAATTCAATATTTGTTCTTTTCCCATGTATTCTTGGTGATCGCTTGAGCTAACTATAACACTGCTTTGTCATTACATCCGTTCTTGAAATTGGGCAATAAAAACTAAAAAAATTGACTTTAGTTTCAAGAAACATCATTTCCTTAACATGTCAAAAATTTCAAATATTTGCTCTTTTTTTTTTTCAAGAATACAACAGCTCAAAATACTTGCTCTTTCTTTTTCACCCACGGAACGATACATCAGTTTCCAAAGAATAAAAGCAAAGTTTCAGTGATGATAAAAGAAACAAAACCAAGAAATACTGCCCAATTGGAACATACAAAAAGAAAAAAAAAAGGACGATGGAATCCGGCATAGATGAGAAAAGAAAACCAAGTAGAGATGGAAAAAAAAAACTCACAAGGGCATAAAGAGAGTTGGGATACTTGGGAAGGAGACCGACGGCAAGCCTGCGTGCGGTCTTGAACTGTCGGGAGTCGATGGCATCCCATATTGGCTGGACCCGCCGCTCTGGGATCCCTCCGGCAAGCCCAAACTTGGACGCCATCAGCGCCGGGCTGAGGCTCTACTACTAAGCTTTTCGATGAAGGGGAAAAAGGAGAGGAAAAAAAAAGCTAGGGTTTATCGTCTCGCTCCTTGTCATGGCCTCAACAAGCATGGCGATTGGAAGAAAAATCGCTATGAGGAATACAAGGGACCAGATTTGGTAAATTTTTTGTCCTTATTTTTTGATTTCTATCGCTATGAGGATTACCTTATTTATACTGCCTCGCTTCCAAACCCTCGATTCCCCTTAATATTTATACGATCGAGGCATCGAAGGCGGATGTTTTTCTTCAATCTCGCTCTAATCTCCGTCTCGGTCTGTTTTTCTCCTTCGATTCCCTCCCATGGCAGCGGCAGCGTGCTCCCTCGGTGCCAGGAGACAGATTCTGAAGCGCTCCTCCCGGCGGGCCCCTGGAATGCCTTACAATCGGCCCGCATTGTTCAACCTCCTCCTCTCTTTCATCTTCGTCTCCATCTGTTTTTCTCCTTCGATTCCTCCGATGGCAGCGACAGCGTACGAGGATAGTACCGGAAGACACTTTCCGAAGCGCTCCCTCAGTGCTAAGAGACAGATTCGAAGCGCTCCTTCCGGCGGGCCCGCATGGCAGTGGCAGCGTACGAGGGCGGTGCTGGAAGACACTTTCGAAGCGCTCCCTCGGTGCCATGAGACATATTTCGAAGTACTCCTCCCGACTATCGAATGAAATTGTTTGATTATGATTAGATTTATTTTGAAGCATGTAATATTAATTTTTAGAGCACTATCATAACTTTGCTTAAACTTATATCTATCTAAATTTTGAGTAGGCATCGGCTGAGCTTAAGTCGGATCGGAAGTAACAAAGAAAAATTCAGTAAAAAAGAAGTCCAAGCATCGAATCATACCAAATTCAAACTTGGGTCAAATGTGATTAACTAAGACTTGGTTCATTAAAAATTTCTTAAACCCAAGCTCCACTCAAACTTGGCACTCTTGGGAAGCACACATATATTATACGCATGTATGCTGCTTTTTCAATTTAAATTAATTTTAAACCATTAAATTAAAATTGAATCAATTCTTTGATTTAAGATTCCTTTTAAATACAAATTGAGTTGATTTAAGCACAATTCTTGCTATAACGTAAAACATATGCAATCAACACACTCAGCACGAATTTATTAGAAAATAATGACAAAAATGATCATCACACTTAGCACGAACTTGTTAGTAAATAATGGCAAAAATATGTTGAGCTCAATGCTAAATAATTAATAGTCTAAACCTAAGTAAGGTTGTTGAAAAAAAGGAATGGAATCCTTCAAGATGCACATAGGATTCTGATTTGATATCTACAAAAAAGTTAAATTAGTGGTCGAAAGGTGAGAGAAAGGTGGCTGCAGTGTCAACATTTATCATGCTGCTATAATCTACAATCATCGGATCATTTTCAGTAGCAGTTTTAGCTTATACTTTGAAAGGTGAGAGAGAGGTGGCTACAGTGTCAATATCCATCATGCTGCTATAATTTACATTCATCAGATCATTTTTGGCAGCTGTTTTAGCTGAAGTGAATGAGAATGTAGGCCCAGATGATGTGTTAAATCTAAAAGGTAAACTATCCGAAGATAGGACAGACAATCCAAATAAAATTCATATAGATGACGAAACAGAACCAAAAGTGGATGGTACAGAACTAGAATCCAATGTATTAGTATTTATGGATGGAAGAGGAGCTGCTGCTCGGATTGAAAGAAGAATCAGCATCAGTAAAAAATAGAAAACTAGAACCAGAACTAGGATCGACAAGTTTGGACACCCCTTTCTTTATCGGAGCCAGGTGGCAGCCTTAGAGGAGGCCACGAGCTGCATTTGGGGGCCGGTAGTAAGGCGTTCCAGGGGCCCACCGGGAGGAGTGCTTCAAAATCTGTCTCCTGGTATCGAGGGAGCGCTTCGAAATTTATCTTCTGGAACCGAGGGAGCGCTTCGGAAAGTATCTCTCGGCACCGCCCTCGTACGCTGCCGCTGCCATGCGCGCCCGCCGGGAGGAGCGCTTCGAAATCTATCTCTTGGCACCGAGGGAGCGCTTCGAAAAGTATCTCCCGGCACCGCCCTCGTACGCTGCCACTGCCATGCGCGCCCGCCGGGAGGAGCGCTTCGAAATCTGTCTTCTGGCACCAAGGGACCGCTTCGGAAAGTGTCTTCCGGCACCGCCCTCGTACGCTACCGCTACCATGCGCGTCCGTCGGGAGGAGTGCTTTGAAATCTGTCTCCTGGCATCAAGGGAGCGCTTCGGAAAGTATCTTTCAGTACCGTCCTCGTACGCTACCGCTGCCATAGGAGGAATCGAAGGAGAAAAATAAACGGAGACAAAGATGAGATAGAGGAGGAGGTTGAACAATGCGGGCCGATCTTAAGGCGTTCCAGGGACCCACCGGGAGGAGCGCTTCAGAATCTGTCTCCTAGCACCGAGGGAGCACGCTGCCGCTGCCATGGGAGGAATCAAAGGAGAAAAATAGACTGAGACAGAGATTAGAGCGAGGTTGAAGAAAAACATTCGCCTGCGATGCCTCGACCGTATAAATATTAAGGGGAATCCAGGGTCTGGAAATGAGGTCGTATAAATAAGGTAATCCTCATAGCGATAGAAATAAAAAAACAAGGACAAAATTTACCAAATTTGGTCCTTTACTTGTATTCCTTATAGCGATCGTTCTTCCTTGGCGGTGGCGGTTCAAGGCCTGCAGCATCAGCAGGTGACCCCGCGGCAGTCGGAGCCATGTCCATCGGTTTCGGGGGTGGTACAACCCAGCCAGCATTCCTTCCGGAGGAGATCACCGGTCCCGAAGGCTCACCACCGTCATGCCTCGCCCAAACCCCCCCACCGAGGAGCCTCTAAGAAACCCCGATCACCTTCTCGCCACGCTAGTGTTTCTCCTAAGCGGCGGCACGGGAAGGAGGCGGAGCACCCCCGCCGACATCGCCATCACCCTTCCTCGTCCTTAGAATCCTCGGGGGAGGGGTCCTTCGATGGCAGGATAGCCCGCCGAGCCGAGCGTCGACTCGACGAGTATAACCAGCGGTTGGAGGAACTCAGCCGCCAAATCACTTACCTGCTAGAGGCGGACTATGACAGCCGGCCGCTGTTGTCCCGCCGCATCATGGAAGAGCCCATCTCCACCCGGTTCCGTCTCCCCCAGCTAGACCCCTATGGCGGAACCACGGATCCCCTGGACCACCTGAAAAGTTACAAGGTTCTCATGCAGGTCCAGGGGGTACCGATTCACTCATGTGCATTGCCTTCCCTGCCACCCTGAAGAAGGCCGCCCGGGCTTGGTATTCTCATCTACCGCTATGGAGTATTGATTCTTTCCGTCAACTGGAAAGGGCCTTCTTAGCCCATTTTGACGCCTGCCGAAAGATCCTCAAGGTGGCTGACATCCTCTTCGCTGTCCAGTAGAAGAGCGGCGAGTCCTTGCGGGATTACGTCGCTCGGTTCAAGGAGGCAGCCCTGGAGGTCCACAATCTTGAAGACTCAGTGGCCACCTTGGCCTTGAAGCGAGGGCTCCGTCCGTCTCGCTTCGCATACTCCCTTGACAAGAAGCTGCCCGGATCTTACGCTGAACTTTTGACCAGGGCCCAGAAGTATATCTGCGCCGACGAAGCTAATTCCTCCCGGCGCGAGGCGAGCGGGGGTGTCCCCAAGAAGTCGACTTGCCCTGAGCCTGTCGAAGTTTGACCCAGGAAGCCCGAACCTCCCCGCCGGCCAAACAACCGTCCTCGAGTCCCAGCACAGAGAGACGGGCCCTACACTCCTCTGCTCGTCCCTATATCACACATTTTGCTCGAGATTGAGGGAGAGTCTTATTTTCAGCACCCACCTCCGATGAACCCAAAAATCCCCCGCAACAAGAACCTTTACTGCCGCTATCACCGGGACCATGGACATGACACCGACGACTGCCGCCAGCTGAAAAAAGCGATAGAGGATCTTATCCAGCGTGGCCATCTGGGATGTACGGCGACAGTACGATCACTCACTGTCAGCCTCATCTTTTGTCCGTTATTGAATGGGGCACCTTGAAATCAATAATCTCCGGGAATGAATGGGGGTATCTTCGAACAGGTATAAAAGCATACACTCACACTGTAAGTATGGATCCGAAAAACTCTAGTTTCCTAGCTTCTTTCTGCTAGATTAACTCTCGCCTGTTCCCGAGTAACTAACTTGAGCATCGAAGGGTCCCCACCGGAGCATCCGGTCCCTGGAACTTTTCTTGCAGGAGTTCGGTGAAGAGGACGTCCGTTTCCCCTGCGCTCGAGGAAAGTGACTTGGCGTCAACACCATATGTACCGATAAGGTTCTGGTATAGTGATCCTTGATGTGAACTATGATCAAAACATTCTACTGAAACAATTGCATACAGCAGAGTTGGCTACACCTTTTTTTTTCTAGTTTTTAGTTGCATTTGTCACTATACAATTTGTTATTTTATAAATTATTCTTCGTAAATGCAGTTTTAAAGCCCGATCAAGAATACCAAGATCACTTTCGGTGAAGACTGGACAAGCAACAATGGCTCAATCAAAATTGTCTTCACGTATGTATTTTCATCTCTAGGAGATCTTTCTTGTGCAACATGATATTTTTTCTTGGGTTGGAAACTAAAATATTGTGCGCAGGAGGAATATATTTTTTAATCTTAACTGGTGAGCATGTACAGCTAAAACTATATAACAGCCAATGTTTATTCTGAACAATTCCTCCCATGGCAGCGGCAGCGTACGAGGATGGTACCAGAAGACACTTTCCGAAGCACTCCCTCGGTGCCAAGAGACAGATTCGAAGCGCTCCTCCCGGCGGGCGCGCATGGCAGCGGCAGCGTACGAGGGCGGTGCTGGAAGACACTTTCCGAAGCGTTCCCTCGGTGCCATGAGACATATTTCGAAGCGCTCCTCTTGACTGGCGCGCATGGCAGCGGCAACATATGAGGGCGGTGCCGGAAGACACTTTTCGAAGCGCTCCCTTGGTGCCAGAAGATAGATTTCGAAGCGCTCCTCCCGGCGGACGCGCATGGCAGCGGCAGCATACGAGGGCGGTGCCAGGAGACACTTTTCGAAGCGCTCCCTCGGTACCAAGATATAGATTTCGAAGCGCTCCTCCCGATGGGCGTGCATGGCAGCGGCAGCGTACGAGGGCGGTGCCGGGAGACACTTTCCGAATCGCTCCCTCGGTGCTAGGAGACAGATTTCGAAGCACTCCCTCGATGCCAGGAGACATATTTCGAAGCGCTCCTCCCGGCAGGCCCCTGGAACGCCTTATGATCGGCCCCCAAATGCAGCTCCTGGCCTCCTCTGGGACTGCCACTTGGCTCCGGTGAAGAAAGGGGTGTCCAAACTTGTCGATCTTAGTTTTGGTTCTAGTTTTCTATTTTTTGCTAATGCTGATTCTTCTTTCAATCCGGACAGCAACTCTTCTCTTCCATTCATAAATACTAATACGTTGGATTCTAGTTCTGTACCATTCACTTTTGGTTCTGTTGCACCTTCATCATTCATAGGAATTTCATTTTGATTGTCTGTCCCCTCTTCGGATAGTTTACCTTTTAGATTTGACATATTATCTAGGTCTGCATTCTCATTCACTTCAGCTAAAACTGCTACCAAAAATGATCCGATGAATGTAGATTATAGCCGCATGATGGATATTGACATTGTAGATTATAGCATCGAATTATTTTCGGCAGCAGTTTTAGCTGAAGTGAATAATAATGCAGGCCCAGATGATGTGTTAAATCTAAAAGATAAACTATCTGAAGAGGGGACAGACAATCCAAATAAAATTTCTATGAATGACGAAGGTGCAACAGAACCAAAAGTGGATGGTACAGAACCAGAATCCAACGTATTAGTATTTATGGATGGAAAAGAAGAGTTGCTACCCGGATTGAAAGAAGAATCAGCATCAGCAAAAAATAGAAAACTAGGATCAACAAGTTTGGACACCCCTTTCTTCACCGGAGCCAGGTGGCAGCCCTAGAGGAGGCCACGAGCCGCATTTGGGGGCTGGTCGTAAGGCGTTCCAAGGGCCCGCCGGGAGGAGCACTTCGAAATCTGTCTTCTGGCATCGAGGGAGCGCTTCGAAATCTATCTCCTGGCACCGAGGGAGCGCTTTGGAAAGTATCTCCCGGCACCGCCCTCGTACGCTACCACTGTCATGCGCGCCCGCCGGAAGGAGTGCTTCGAAATCTATCTTTCGGCACCGCCTTCGTATGCTGCCGCTGCCATGCGCGCCCGTCGGGAGGAGCGCTTCAAAATCTATCTTCTGGCACCAAGGGAGCGCTTCGGAAAGTGCCTTCCGGCACCGCCCTCGTATGCTATCATTGCCATGCGCGCCCACCGGGAGGAGCGCTTTGAAATCTTTCTCCTGGCACCAGAGAGCGCTTCTGAAAGTGTCTATCGGTACCATCCTCGTACGCTGCCGCTGCCATGGAAGGAATCGAAGGAGAAAAATAGACGGAGACAGAGATGAGAGAGAGGAGGTTGAACAATGCGGGCCGGTCGTATGGTATTCTAGGGGCCTGCCGGGAGGAGCGCTTCAGAATCTGTCTCCTAGCACCGAGAGAGCATGCAGCCGCTGCCATGGGAGGAATCGAAGGAGAAAAATAAACCGAGACGGAGATTAGAGCGAGGTTGAAGAAAAACATCCGCCTGCGACGTCTCGACCGTATAAATATTAAGGGGAATCTAGGGTTTGGAAGCGAGGCCGTATAAATAAGGTAATCCTCATAGCGATAGAAATCAAAAAATAAGGACAAAAAATTTACCAAATCTGGTCTCTTACCTGTATTCCTTATAGCGATCGTTCTTCCAATCGTCGTGCTTGTTGGAGGCCATGACGAGGAGCGAGATGATAAACCCTAGCTTTTTTTTCCCTCTCCAACGAAAACCTTAGCGACAGAGCCTTAGCCTGGCGCTGATGGCGTCCAAGTTTGGGCTTGCCGGAGGGATCCCGGAGCAGCGCGTCCGACCGATATGGGATGCCATCGACTCCCGACAGTTCAAGACCGCGCACAGGCATGCCATCGGTCTCCTCGCCAAGTACCCCAACTCTCCTTACGTCCTTGTGAGTTTTTTTTTTCATCTCTACTTGGCTTTCTTTTCTCTGCTATGTCAGATTCCATCATCCTTTTTTTCTTTTTATATGTTCCAATTGGGCAATCATTCTTGGTTTTGTTTCTTTGATCGTCACTGGAACTTTGCTTTTATTCTTTGGAAATCGATGCATCATTCCGTGGGTGAAAAAGAAAGAGCAAGTATTTTAAGCTGTTGTATTCTTGAAAAAAAAAGAGAGCAAATATTTGAAATTTTTGACACGTTAAGGAAATGATGTTTCTTGAAACTAAAGTCAATTTTTTTAGTTTTTACTGCCCAATTTCAAGAACGGATGTTATGACAGAGCAGCGTTATAGTTAGCTCAAGCGATCACCAAGAATACATGGGAAAAAAATAAATATTGAATTATCTAAATATTTCTTGCAATAAATCCTTGTGTTTTATTTCCAGAATTCACATTACCAGCTTTATGTCAATAAATGCGAGGTCTTCCGGTGACGATCAAAGAAACAAATTCTTTAAACATAAAGGGATAGTTAGGTTTGAGAAAATGGCCTCAGCAAATTCTTCCACCATGAATCGTTCCAATATGTGATTAGTACAATAATTTAAACGCGTTTGCAACTTCTTATCAAAAGGAATTTATTTACCTTTTATATGAAGAAAAGTTGAAAAATAATAGACTGTTTTTATTTGACAAAGCTCAATGTTCATTGATAACTCAAAAATGGATAAATGACTGGTTGATTGTTGATCAGCACAAATCACTTCTGTTTTATTTGGCTTGCCCCGTAAGAATCTATTGACATATTTTGTTTGCTTGCATCATGTTGTGAAATGAGACATTTTTGCACATAATAATTTTTACTTATGCCCCATGCGCAAAGAAAACCACAACCAGCCGGCAACAGCATTATTGGCCAAGCTGCCAAAACGTTTGCAGTAGAGCAAGTTCTTTTGCTAGAACTGGCTTTTGTCATGCTGCAGTTTCCTAAAAGATTCCATGCTGTGTAGCTAAGCACACTTCACCAATGACCCTCATGTTTTACTTGGCTCACAAATTTCGTGCACGACTGGGACCTGTATTGATGGAAGCTTGTAATATATGTAATCCATCAAATATCAATTAATTAGTTATAATCTCTTGTTGTTTTGTGTTCCTGGAAAATGGGATGCTGGCATGTTGCAGACTTGAGCTGCAAACCCATGCGAAGCAATTTTGCCAATTCAAGACCATCACCAATTAATCTTTTGAAAAAGGTTTGTATTTCCCAGATAAAGAAAGGGAAGGGGGAAGCGAAATAGAAAAGAAGGCAAGTGATTCTTTGGCAATTGCATCTGCGACCATGCTTTTTATCCATAATCTTTGACCATCGTCTGCTTACACGAACATCCAGACATAACAGCGTTTATAGCTGGCTCAGACCGTCAATTGATGAATGCTTTATTGGTCTTAACATTTAAAAGAGAAAGATTTTCCATGCATGGCTCTAAGCAGTGCAGGAGCTGAAGCTGTATCATTTTGGTATTAATAATAAGTATTATTTATCTTAAATTCTGCTGGGCAAGCCAGATGGTAAGTTGTGCTTGTAGTGGAATTTAGAAACTTGAAATTAAATTTACATGCTCTCTTAATGGAATCGAGGTGGACACTCCCTCTTAAAAATTCTGCATATTATTTTTGTGTTGTCTTCCACCATTATGCTTTTTCTTTTATGGTTTTTTTTTTCAAAATCAGTGCCCCGATTATAGCCCTCTAACTCCATCACGTAGCATCCCAAGGCCTTTATGCCCTTGTGCGGTTTAGATTTTTTAAGGTGGTGGTGATGGATTTTTTTTTTTTTTTAAATTTATCTGCCCATAAAAAAACGCGGTAGTTAGCCCCAGTTTATAAACAAGCCATTCGAAGGAGCAAGAATTTTGAAATCATTGCCTGAGGTGGATGTGATTAGCATTGTTGAAATTGTGCACTAAGATGATATTATTCTTCATGCAACCACGCCTTATGTTTGTCCTGGATAGAAGTATAGGTCTAAATCGGATACCATTCGGGGCACCAAATCAATGTTTTATCTTCTAATCGGATGCTGATTGGGATAGGCTATCTTTTTTTTTTTTTTGAGGTCATATGAGTTTTGTTTATTTGACCATGCATTCTGTTGCATGCTTCCTAGAAACTGCTGTCGCTAGGGCAAATTTCTTCTCGACTTCTAGTGCACTCTGCTCAACAAATACTGCATAAAAGTCAAGTCAAGCCACTAATGCAACTTCCAATTCATATGATTGAACTTTTTTAAAAAAAGCAGCAAGAATGAATAAAAAATGAATATTTTCTTTTGAAGAAAACGCTCTGATGCATGGTCTGTAGAACAGGGAATGAATAAAGGAGGCCAGTAAAGGAAGAAAAGCATGATTATTTTTCTTTTCTTCGAAAGAGTAAAAACGTTGGCGCCTTTGAGTAAAATTTTCTAGTAGTTATATATTAGATTTTTTAATTTTCTCTTCTCATCGTCCCATAATAACTAAAATCTGTCCAGTTTTCAATTATCCAATTAACTATCCTTAAAATTAGTCCCTTGGCATATAAAACTCATTCTTCTTATATTTTTCCTACTTCGGTTAAAGAGGTTCTGTTGCCGCCAAATCACTTTTGAGGAGCGTCAAGCGACAGAAATGCTTCGTTGGCCTTCAGAGGAATGATAGGGACCGCCTCCTTCAGCCGGAAACCTGCAGGGAAAGTTCCGGACCAGTGGTTCCGACGGGGACCCTCCGACGCTCAAGTCAGCGATATGGAGAACAGGAATTTTTTAATGAAAGAGTAGAGATTGAGCCCCCCTCCCTCTATTGGGGGATTGGGGTCTTTATATACCTGTTCGGGGGTCCCTCTTACCCTTCATTGGTAACAGCCGAGTAATATCTTCCGTTCTGCTAAACGTATGTCATAAGTACGCCTCTTAATTTTTTGGAAACCGTCCGTGACCTTAGTAATTTCCGGTTCATAATATTTGGTGACCGCCCGTGATCCTGGTGAAGCCACGTGGAATTCCTTGCAGCAAGCGGACGCTTGTCGGCCTCTGCCGCCGAGACCGAGACGGGCGGAGTGCACCGGACCGTGTGACATTGAGCTCGCGTGAGTCGTGTGGGTCCCAAGGTACAGCCATTTGGGGGGAGAAGGATGATGTTAAGGCCAACTGTCCCCCGTAGAGTGTCGAGTATAGAGTGCTTGCGTGGCCCAGCTCATGCCCTTGGATGAGCTTGCATGGCACTGTTCACGTATAAGGCTCTGTTCACTTGCATGGCACTGTTAACGGCGAAGGAGCTTGGCAGCTTGGAGGCGTTGGCCATGGAGCTGTCGGCCATGGAGCTCTCGACCTTGGAGCTCTTGGTCTTGGAGGTGTTGGCCTTGGAGCTGTTGGCCTTGGAGCTGCTGGTATTGGAGATGTCGGCCTTTGGGGCCGACGGTCTTCGAGATGCC
Source organism: Calamus simplicifolius (assembly GCA_900491605.1). NCBI lineage: Eukaryota > Viridiplantae > Streptophyta > Magnoliopsida > Arecales > Arecaceae > Calamus > Calamus simplicifolius. The sequence continues at coordinate 1,728,327 of UESW01004001.1, forward strand.
GGCCTTGGAGGTGCCGATCTTGGAGGTGCCGGTCTTGGAGGTGTCGGTCTTTAGGGCCAACGGTCCTCGAGGTGCCGGCCTTGGAGGTGCCGGTCTTGGAGGTGTCGGTCTTTGGGGCCGACGGTCTTCGAGGTGTCGGCCTTGGGTGTGCCGGTCTTGGAGGTGCCGGCCTTGGGTGTGCCGGTCTTCGAGGTGCCGGCCTTGGAGGTGCCGGCCTTGGAGGTGCCGGTCTTCGAGGTGCCGGCCTTGGAAGTGCCGGTCTTGGAGGTGCCGGCTTTGGAGGTGCCGGTATTCGAGGTGCCGGTCTTGGAGGTGTCGGTCTTTGGGGCCGACGGTCTTCGAGGTGCTGGCCTTGGAAGTGCCGGTCTAGGAGGTGCCGGCTTTGGAGGTGCCGGTCTTCGATGTGCCGGCCTTGGAGGTGCCGGTCTTGGAGGTGTCGGTCTTTGGGGCCGACGGTCTTGGAGGTGCCGGCCTTGGAGGTGCCGGCTTTGGAGGTGTTGGTCTTCGAGGTGCCGGCCTTGGAGGTGCCGGTCTTGGAGGTGTCGGTCTTTCGGGCCGACGGTCCTCGAGGTGCCGGCCTTGGAGGTGCCGGTTTTGGAGGTGCCAGCTTTAGATGTGCCGGTCTTCGAGGTGTCGGCCTTGGAGGTGCCGGTCTTGGAGGTGTCGGTCTTTGGGACCGACGGTCTTGGAGGTGCCGGCCTTGGAAGTGCCGGTCTTGGAGGTGCCGGCTTTGGAGGTGCCGGTCTTCGATGTGCCGACCTTGGAGGTGCCGATCTTGGAGGTGTCGATCTTTGGGGCCGACGGTCTTCGAGGTGCCGGCCTTGGAGGTGCCGGTCTTGGAGGTGCCAGCTTTGGAGGTGCCGGTCTTGGAGGTGCCGGCCTTGGAGGTGCCGGTCTTGGAGGTGTCGGTCTTTGGGGCCGACGGTCCTCGAGGTGCCGGCCTTGGAGGTGCCGGTCTTGGAGGTGTCGGTCTTTGGGGCCGACGTTCTTTGAGGTACCGGCCTTGGGGGTGCCGGTCTTGGAGGTGCCGATCTTCGAGGTGCCGGCCTTGGAGGTGCCGGTCTTCGAGCTGTCGGTCTTTGGGGCCGACGGTCTTCGAGGTGCCGGCCTTGGAGGTGCCGGTCTTGGGGCCGTCGGCCTTTAGGGCCATCCAAAAAAATTTTTATTCTCCATGGGGTTAACTGGCTCCATTAAATGCCCCCCACACTCCTTGAGCTTGCGTGCCCTGCATCAGCTAAGCGAAAGGAGTGTAGAACTTCAAGAAATTTTTTGAAGGCAAATTGATTACCTCACGCCCGCCACTGGAAGCAGCGTACGCTAACTTTTTTGGGGGGATGCTCGTCAGTTAGCCGTTGAGGCAAAGTTGAGGCCGTCGAGAACCTTTCGAACCCCGGAGGGTGACCAGGGGATGCTTGGGCCAGGCTCAGGTGCCTTTTTCTTTAAAGAAATTGGTCTCCTTTCTGCATGGTTGATCTGCCCCCCAGGAAACTCTGTTGATTGAAATCCGTAGGTCTTGAGCTTGAGGGTGCCGACACGGAGCCGGTCTTGAGGTGCCGACGTGGAGTCGGTCTTTGGTGCCGACGCGGAGTTGGTCTTTGGTGGTTTTCCTGTAACGCATCCAGACACTAATGAAAAGAAACTTTTTCTCAGTGTAGTATACTTAGCTTTTTCGCAGCTGTTTGCCTTCACGGGTCTTTGGTGCCGACGCGGAGCCGGTCTTCTGTGCCGACGCGGAGGTCGGTCTTTGGTGCCGATGCAGAGGCCGATCTTCTGTGCCGACGTGGAGGCCGGTCTTTGTGCCTGGCTGGCCAGGGCTTCTGTGCCGACGTGGAGGCCGGTCTTCTATGCCGACGTGGAGGCTGGTCTTTGTGCTTGGCTGGCCAGGGCTTTTTAGTGCCGATGCGGAGGTCGGTCTTCTGTTGTCTTTGGTGTCTGGCTGGCTAGGGCTTTTTGGATCCGATGCGGAGGTTGGTCTTCTGTGCCGAAGCGGAGGCCGGTCTTCTGTGCCGACGCGGAGGCCGATCTTTGGTGCCGGTGCGGAACCGATCTTTTTTGCCGGTGCGGAGCCGGTCTTAAGTTGCCGGTGCGGAGCCAGTCTTTGGTGCCAACGCGGAGTCGGTCTTAAGTTGCTGACGCGGAGCCGGTCTTTGGTGCTGATGCGGAGTCGGTCTTTAGTGCCGATGCTGAGCCGGTCTTTGGTGCCGACGCGGAGCCAGTCTTTGGTGCCGGTGTGGAACCGATCTTTTTGTGCCGACGCGGAGCCGGTCTTAAGTTGCCGGTGCGGAACCGGTCTTTGTTGCCGATGCGGAGCCGGTCTTTATTGCCGATACGGAGTCGATCTTTGGTCTTTTGAGACACCAATGCGAGGTTGGTCTTGAATGCTAATGCAGAGTCGGTCTCCCCTGCATGACATTTTTAAGCATCAATGAAAGAAAAAGTCTTAAGTGCAGCATACTTAGCTCTTGCAGCACCCTTGTTTTTCTTCTGCGGGCTTGAACGCTTTCGCCCGCTGGTGGTTGCCCCCCAGGGAATCAAGTTGGTTGGTGAGCTGGCTTTGCTGAATCTTTAGCTCTTTAAGGAGAAATCCTGCACCGCAGCCACTTTTATGGCTCTCCAGCTGCTAGAGCCGACTTTGAAACTAGGCTTGCTCGCCATAGCATTGCAGTGATCATTCTCCATGTTGTGGACATCATTTCCTTTTCCTTCTTCTCTATAGGGAGTTAATTCAGAAGGCTGATCAAGCCTTCCCACGGTGAGATCTGTGCTGCTGATCCTTTTGGTGATGGAATCTTTACAGGGGATGGCGAGAAGTTGTGTCATCAAAGAAAGGATCTTCAAAGTGGAGTTCGGTGCTGAGCTAGACACTCTCTTGGGCTCCAATGAGTTCGAGACGCTTTAGCAAGGCTTTTGGTGACTTTAACTCCATGGTATTCTAAAGATATGTCGATATGTTCTGGGACATCAAGAAGCTTCTGAACATCGGACTGGAGGCTCAACTGAAGAAGAACCTCGTAGTGATTGATAACTTTGTGTACCAATTGGTTCTTCCTAATGCTATGGCAAGCATCCTCTGATATAGGAGAAGATTACCATTGAAATCAAAGAGATTAGCTGCCGCTTCCGCATGGGCTCGGGAGCCAGAGGTGTCGTCGCTCGCCGATGCGAGATATGTGGATCCGGCCAAACGACCGTGGTCGGGATGGTGGCCACAGCTGGCGACGTCCGTGGGAGGAGTCGGTATGAGCATAGCTTTGGAAGACGATCATTGCAACAGCCATAGCACAGACTTTAATCGCGTGCACACAACCTCGTGCATGCAATCCATCTTCCTTCAATTATGTGAATATATTACGTGCATATAAACCTTACCCAGCCAAGGTGGAAGCAAGAGTTGGGGGGAAAAGGAGTTGAGTGAGACGGCTGGGAGCCTTATCCTTGCAATTGCGAAACTGGCACTCGTTTGGTCACTGCGGGGAGAGGCCGGGGGCCGCCTAGAGAGTGAGGCCGCCGTGAAGTCTTGGGCCGTCTAGAGAGAGAGGCTGGGAGCCTCCGTGGAGGCCGAGGGCCGCCATGGACTTGGGAGCCGCCGTGGAGGAAACCGGGGCCGCCGTGATCTGGGGCCGCTGTGGAGTCTCGGGCCGCCGTGGGATTCTCGGGCCGCTATGAGGGGCTTGACCGTTGAGGATGAAAGGCCGCTATAAGGGGCCGTCGTGGGATCCAAAAGCCGCTGTGAAGGGCCGTCATGGAGGAAGAGGCCGTCGTGGGATCCGGAGGCTGCTGTGGAGGAAACCGGGGCTGCCGTGATCTGGAGGCTGCATTGGAGTCTTGGGCCTCCATGGAGCCTCGGGGCTGCTGAGTGGCCAACGGGCGTTACTTTTGCAACTCATGAACTGCTGCATTTAAGGCTTGAACTTGTTGATTGAGGATGGTCAGCTGGTTAATTAGAGCAGCTGAGGTTGGTGGTAAGGAAGGAGCACAGAGAGAGAGTGGTCCTTTGCTACTCAGGGCTATACGGATGCCCCTCGGCATGATTAGTGAGGACCTTCGGCACGCGCGTCACCACCATGGCTATCTTAGGGAGGACAAAGACTTATAAGTCAAGGAGACAGAGCTCTCTTTCCTTCAGCACATCCCCCCTACCTGGCGCGCCAATCTGTTGCCGCCAAATCACTTTTGAGGAGCGTCAAGCGACAAAAATGCTTCGTTGGCCTTCAGAGGAATGATAGGGACCGCCTCCTTTAGCCGGAAACCTGCAGGAAAAGTTCCGGACCGGTGGTTCCAACGGGGACCTCCGACGCTCAAGTCAGCGATATGGAGAACAGGAATTTTTTAATGAAAGAGTAGAGATTGAGCCCCCCCTCTGTTGGGGGATTGGGGTCTTTATATACCTGTTCGGGGGTCCCTCTTACCCTTCATTGGTAACAGCCGAGTAATATCTTCCGTTCTGCTAATTGTATGTCATAAGTACGCCTCTTAATTTTTTGGAAACCGTCCGTGACCTTAGTAATTGCCGGTTCATAATATTTGGTGACCGCCCGTGATCCTGGTGAAGCAACGTGGAATTCCTTGCAGCAAGCGGACGCTTGTCGGCCTTTGCCGCCGAGACCGAGACGGGCGGAGTGCGCCGGACCGTGTGACATTGAGCTCGCGTGGGTCGTGTGGGTCCCAAGGTACAGTCGTTTGGGGGAAGAAGGATGATGTTAAGGCCAATTGTCCCCCGTAGAGTGTCGAGTATAGAGTGCTTGCGTGGCCCAGCTCATGCCCTTGGATGAGCTTGCATGGCACTGTTCACGTATAAGGCTCTGTTCACTTGCATGGCACTGTTAACGGCGAGGGAGCTTGGCAGCTTGGAGGCGTTGGCCATGGAGCTGTCGGCCATGGAGCTCTCGGCCTTGGAGCTCTCGGTCTTGGAGGTGTCGGCCTTGGAGCTATCGACCTTGAAGCTGGCGGCCTTGGAGCTGTCGTATTGGAGATGTCGGCCTTTGGGGCCGACGGTCTTCGAGGTGCCGGCCTTGGAGGTGCCGGTCTTGGAGGTGTCGGTCTTTGGGGCCGACGGTCCACGAGGTGCCGGCCTTGGAGGTGCCGGTCTTTGGGGTCGACGGTCTTGGAGGTGCCGGCCTTGGAGGTGCCAGTCTTCGAGGTGCCGGCCTTGGAGGTGCCGGTCTTGGAGGTGCCGGCCTTGGAGGTGCCGGTCTTCGAGGTGCCGGCCTTGGAAGTGCCGGTCTTCGAGGTGTCGGTCTTTGGGGCCGACGGTCTTCGAGGTGCCAGCCTTGGAAGTGCCGGTCTTGGAGGTGACGGCTTAGGAGATGCCGGTCTTCGAGGTGCCGGTCTTGGAGGTGTCGGTCTTTGGGGCCGACGGTCTTCGAGGTGCCGGCCTTGGAGGTGCCGATCTTGGAGGTGTCAGTCTTTCGGGCCGACGGTCCTCGAGGTGCCGGCCTTGGAGGTGCCGGTCTTGGAGGTGCCAGCTTTGGATGTGCCGGTCTTCGAGGTGCCGGCCTTGGAGGTGCCGGTCTTGGATGTGCCGGTCTTCGAGGTGCCGGCCTTGGAGGTGCCGGTCTTGGAGGTGTCGGTCTTTGGGGCCGACGGTCTTCGAGATGCCGGCCTTGGAAGTGCCGGTCTTGAAGGTGCCGGCTTTGGAGGTGCCGGTCTTCGATGTGCCGGCCTTGGAGGTGCCGGTCTTGGAGGTGTTGGTCTTTGGGGCCGACGGTCTTCGAGGTGCCGGTCTTGGAGGTGCCGGTCTTGGAGGTGCCAGCTTTGGAGGTGCCGGCCTTAGAGGTGCCGGTCTTGGAGGTGTCGGTCTTTGGGGCCGACGGTCCTCGAGGTGCCAGCCTTGGAGGTACCGGTCTTGGAGGTGTTGGTCTTTGGGGCCAACGTTCTTCGAGGTGCCGGCCTTGAGGTGCCGCTCTTGGAGGTGCCGGCCTTGGAGGTGCCGGTCTTCGAGGTGCCGGCCTTGGAGGTGCCGATCTTCGAGGTGCCGGCCTTGAAGGTGCCGGCCTTGGAGCTATCGGCCTTTGGGGCCGACGGTCTTCGAGGTGCCGGCCTTGGAGGTGCCGGTCTTGGGGCCGTCGGCCTTTGGGGCCGTCCAAAAAATTTTTTATTCTCCATGGGGTCAACTGGCTCCATCAGGTTCCATACTATGTTGGCTTTTTTATTTTTCAGAGAAAATTCCTGCTACCATATCCTCTAGTGGAAGACTCAAAAACTACTAAAAGAAATTCTAATATTTTGAAGTCCAGGAGGCAAGGTAGTCTAAAATAAAGCCGAAATCAAAAGAGCTCTCTAGAATCCAGTGCAGGTTTGGCATGCTCAATATTGTCGTTAGTAGCTGATATTGTTGTAGTTAAACTGAGAAACTTTGCTATGCCAGGAGTTGAGGATGGCATCATAGTCCATCAAAATTGAAGTCGTAAATTTTCAAAAGAGATGGTGGAAAGAAACATCTAACATTGGTAAGCATTTCCAGATTTTTTTTTTCCACTTAACAAAGAAAAAGATTGTGCAGATTTTAGACTTTTTTTTGCCATTTGATCTTTTGGTAACTCCTTGGACATATTGGTCCTTGTGTTATGCAGCGCTAAAGCTGAAGGTGTTAGTATATTGCGCTGAACATTATCATACAATTCTTGCAGAAAATCAGAAGCTATACAATGAGGTTCAGGAATTGTAAGGTATCTATTTAGTATAGCAATCAGCCTATGGTGTAGCATAGTTTTTTTATTGCTATCTTTATATTTTCGTACTTGATTTTGTTTGACAATCTTTGCTAGGAAACATCAGAGTCTATTGTCACATTCGGTCATTCCTTCCTGGTCAAGTTAAAAGGTTTCATTGGTGAGATTAATGGTGAACTTCGTATTGCAAATCCCTCCAAACAAGGAAAAGATGGGCATCTGATGTTCAAGTTTAACAGGGTCTATGGTCTAGCAGCTACTCAAGGTTTAAATTTTGTGGCTGTGTCCTTTTTTATGCTATGTGCTGATATTTTTGCCAAAGTTGCTCCTGTTGTTTTATTAGTTTTACGTATGAGAAATGAATTTTGTAGTTACTGAGATAAAATAGTACTTCATAAGTAGATTTTATTTGTGGCATAATTTCTCAACATATTTGCACAATCGATGTGCAATTGATGAAAAACTTCCCCGATCTTTTTTTTTTGGTGGAGACATTATGTGATAACATTTCACATATGTCAATGTTAATGTTGTGATACTTGTTGCCGGTGGGGTAACTGGCATGTTAGCCTGCATCTGGAAACATGGCATTTTATTTGTGACAAAGTCTTCTCTTTAATTTGCACACACTTTGGATCTGGAGTACTTCCCAACCAAATGGACTTTTGGTCCCAGAAACAAGTATGCTCTATGTAAAATCAACCTCAGATGTCTTGGAGTTGATGCAAATTGGACAAGCAAACAGGGCTATGGGTTCAACTGTTCTCAATGAAAGAAGTAGCCGATCTTGCAGGTCATTCTTTTTGAGTCATACCTATGCCTAATATGCGATTTCCAAAAGTTTTTTCGTGCTTCTTTTAGACATAATTTGTGCTGCGGTGTTCTGACAGTTCATGTTCGGGGTGTTGAATTGAAGACTGGGTCCACCTTGCGGGGTTGTTTTTATTTGATAGATCTTGCTAGAAGTGAGAGAATTGAACGCTTTGAAGCAATTGGAGACAGGCTCAAGGAAGCAATGCATATTAATCAATCTCTGTCTGCACTAGGAGATGTCATATTTGCTTTGGCTTAGAAAGTGCTCATGTTCCATATAGAAACAGCAAACTAACGCAAGTTCTTCAAAGTTCGCTGGGTATCAGCAGTTTTGTTTGTTTCAATGATGGTTTATAAGCAATTTTGGAATTTTTGAGAGAGCAGAAAGGGACATTTCAATTTTGGACCCAACTCATAGCTCCTTGCTGTCTTCTTAGACCACCGATCCATTTCTTTTACCATCTCTACCTTCCTATGGAATTAGTAAGGTTCAATTATACCTTCTGCTTTCACTGAAACATTGTTGAACAATACAAAGGGTAGCTAATAATGGAATTCAGCTCCTGCGTCCGTTTGTTTGTTTTTTGTTTTTTTTTTCCCTAGCTTTTTAGATTCATTTAGTTACTTTTTACAAAATTAGCAAGTCTTTTTTACAAATTAACTTCCGGTACAGCGAAAATAATTGTACGTTTTGGTAGCTTCTTTGTTTTCTTAATGATAACTTTGTTCTCAATTATTTTTTTTGGGTGGCTATTAGGCCCTGAAAAAGAAATAAAATTTGTCGTATTGGGAGAAAAGGGAAGGTTCAGACGTTGATGCGTGACTCAAGGAACACATTGAGTTGAATGTCACTGAGTTGCAGCAGAAGCATCCACGACTAAAATTAAATTAAATAATTAATTAAATAAAAAAAAAATTAATTTTGAAATTTAATTAATTTAAAAATAAAAAATTTAATTTTTAAAAAAAAATAAATTTTAATTAATTTAATTAATTAAAATATTTTTAAAATTTTAAAATTAATATTAAATTAATTAAAAATATTTAAAAAATTTAATTAAAAATTTAATTAATTAAAAATAAAAAAAATTAATTAATTTTTTGATTAATTTAATTAATTTAATTTATATTTTTAAAAAATAAAATTTAAAAATTTTAAAAAAAAAAATATATTTTAAAAAATTAAAATTTAATTAATTTAATTCCTTATTTAATATTTAAAAATAATAATTTTTACTTATGCCCCAGTACGAAGAAAACCGCACCCCAGCCAGGCGACAGGATCATTGGCCAAGTTGCCAAAGCGTTTGCAGTAGAGCAAATTCTTTTTGGTTTTTGTAATACTGCTGTTTCCTAGAAGACTCCATGCTGTATAGCTAAGCACATTTCACTAGCGACCCTTATGTTTAGTTGGCTCACAAATTTCCTGTACGACTAGGACCTGCATTGGTGGAAGCTTGTAATATCTGTAATTCATCAAATATTAATTAATCACTTATAATCAATGGGCTTCTCTTTGTGCTCTGTCTTCCCGCAAAATATGATGCTGGCATGTTGCAGACTTGAGCTGCGAACCCACACGAAGCAGTTTTGTCAATTAAAGATCATCACCAGTTAATTTTGTCAAAAGTTTGTATTTTCCGGATAACATTGTAGCCAAAAGGGGTTATTAAACGAAAAAAAAATAGAGGGGAAAGGTAAGAAAAGAAGGCAAGTGATTCTTTGCATTGTATCCGCGTCCATGTTTTTTATCCATAATCTTTGACCATCGTCTGCTTGCACGAACATCCAGACATAAGAACAAGAAGTGTACCATATTTTTATCTGGCTGCAGAGCGTCATTCGATGAACGCTCCAATGACCTTAAAATTTGAAAGAGGTATAATTTTCTTGCATCGCTGTAAACAGTGCAGGAAGAGCAGCAGCATTATTATCTTGGTATTAATAATAACTATTTATGTCTTAATTTCTGCTGAGCGAGCCAGGTGGGGTAAGTTGTACTTGTAGCAGATTTTATAAACTTGAAATACGTTCTCTCTTAACAGAGTTCAGTTGGACGCTCCTCTCAAAAATTCTGTATAGTATTTGTTTGTTTGTTTTCAAGGTGATGTGGCTAACCATCCCTCTTGGCGGTACTATAACAACGTGCGCAGCCTTCGAAGCAATGATAATAATTTTGATCGGCTCTTAGCTTTGGCCTCGGCTCCTGGCCTCGGCCTTGGCTCCAGCATCGGCTCATGGCCCCGGCTCCAGCATCGGCTCCTGGCCTCGGCCTCGGCCCCGGCTCCGATTCCAACTCCGATCCCAGCCATTAACGCAATTCCAATCATGAAGCCGAATTTCGATGATGAACGGACTTAAAACTATACAACGCGATCCACTCGCCCACTTTTTACCAAGATCATGGGCAGTTACAAGTATTGCACACTTGCCGATATCCGCGGAACGTATCTAACCACCCAGTGCTAATCTACGAAGCCGATCTCAACAGAAGAGAAGATTCAACTGTTATGACGGAAGGGTAAAAGGAACCCCGAAGAGGTATATAAGAGCCAACCCTAACGAGGGGGGCTCTCTCTCAAGCACTACTCTATTACGAAATTCCTGTTTTACAAACCACTGACTTGAGCATCGGAGGGTCCCCACCGGAACCACCAGTCCAAGGCTTTTTGCAGGTTTTCGGAGGAAGAAGGCACTCCCTCTACACTTGCGGTGACCTGTGGAGATCTTCACCCACCGGCGCTCACCGCAAGTGATTTGGCAGCAACAGATTGGCACGCCAGGTAGGGGGGCACGACAGACAGACGTTTAATCTCACGCATTTGCGACTCCTCGACTTCTGCAAGGAAGACGGTGACGACACGAGCTCAGGAAGCTTCCACCAGCCATGTCGCAGAACGCCTCCCGCGGGCTGAACAATCAGAGGCCAACCTCCATGTTCCGCCTCTTGCACCACCACAGGCTCGCCAGTCCGATCGGCTTGACGTCCTGACACATCAAGTACAAGATCTGATGACGGTGGTGCAGGGACTATAGGAACACTGCTTCGCCGCCATGCCTCAGCCCCCTCTACCTCATGAAGAGGGTCATGGAGCCAGTCAACCTCATCGGGGCATGACTCCTCCTAAGGCCTCCCACCACTCGCTCTCTGAACCTCGCCATCGGGAGACCTCAAAGCGATGGCGATCTCTCTCCCGCCATTCTGATTGCTCCCACAGGTGGCATGGTGAGAAAGAACCAAGACATGTGCACTCCCTACACCGGCGGTCTTTCCCATCCTCATCTTCTAACTCCTCTAAAGAAGACACCAACAGGAAGGCCGCTCGTCGGGCCGAGCAACGGCTTGATGAGTATCATCAGCGATTGGAGGAGCTTAGTCGCCGGATCGCCAACCCTCATGAGACAGACTACGACCATCGTCCCCCTCTCTCGCCGCATCATAGAGGAGCCGGTCCCACCTCGGTTCCGTCTTCCCCAGTTGGACCCGTACGATGGCATGAAGGATCCTCTGGACCACTTGGAGAGCTACAAGGTCCTCATGCAAGTCCAGGGAGCGACGGACTCTCTCTTGTGTGTTGCCTTTCCGGCCACACTTCGGAAGGCGGCGCGTACATGATATTCTCATTTGCCACCGCGCAGCATCAACTCTTTTAGAAAACTCGAGCGATCTTTTCTAGCCCACTTTGATGCATGCCGGAAGATCCCTCGAGTGGCTGATAGCTTGTTCGCTATCCAGCAAAGGAGCGACGAAACTCTGAAGGACTTCGTTGCTCGGTTCAAGAAGGCCGTGCTCGAGGTTTATAGCTTGGAGAACTCTGTAGCCACCCTAGCCCTGAAGCGAGGACTTCGTCCTTCCAGATTTGCCTATTCTTTGAATAAGAAGCCTCCCAGCTCCTACGCCGAACTGCTGAGCTGGGCGCAGAAGTATATTCCCTGCCGACGAAGCGGACTCTTCCAGGAGGGAGGTCGACAAAGGTTCTAGCAAGAAACCAATGTCCACGAAGCCTGCTGGAGGACGATCCAGGAAGTCTGAGCCTCCTCGTCGCTCAAACAACCGGCCCAGACGCTTGTTCCCAAGGAGCATTTCACTCCTCTCCTTACTCTAATATCTCACATCCTGTTAGAAATCGAGGACGATCCCTACTTTTAACGTCCGCCACCCATGAAGTTAGGGATCCCCCACAGCAAGGAGCTCTACTGCCGGTATCACAGAGACTACGATCATGATACTGAAGACTACCACCTTTTGAAGAAGGCCATTGAAGAACTTGTCCAGTAGGGTCACTTAGGCAAGTTCGTTTGAAAAGGAAACCCCCTACTCCGGATCCATCGGTGCCTCCTGCACCTCAGAGCGGCGTGGACAACACCCTGACAGAAAAAATATAGCTATAATTTTTTGGGGGCATGCAGTAATTCAAAAAGGTAGCGGAAGGGGTTAGATTCTGTAATTCCTTTCTTTAAAAAGGACTTAGACGGGATAGTTAACAAACATGACGACAGTGTGTCGTGTCTATGACAATAGCCAAACACCCTGTAAAGAGAATTTTAGTAGACAGCTGGAGTTCCGTTGATGTTTTGAGCTACGAAGCTTTTGTTCGGATGAACCTGTCTAACTCTTCTCTCTAACCCATCACCACACCTTAATGGGTTTTACTGGAGATTCTGTGAAGGTCGAAGGAGAAATCACCCTCTCTGTCACAGCGGAACTCCGCCGTGTCAAAGCACGGTTGCCATAAACTTCCTGGTGGTCCGGGTCCCACAGGCTTATAATGCTATTTTGGGGAGGCCTGGCTTAAACCTATTGGATGCTTTATCTATATTAAAAGGCTACTGGTGAAGTTCCCTACCGATGAAGGGATTGGGGAGATGAAGGGAGAACAAAGCCCATTGTCGCTCTACTATCACTTGGCCCCCAGTCCGCAAGAGTTGAAGCCAGCCACTGCACCCGAGCCATTTGACCCCGGGACTTGGAGAAAAGGGGGAACCGGCTGAGCGCCTACAAACCTTCCCACTAGGAGAAGACCCGGCGAGAGCCATCCAGCTTGGGGCATTCCTTTCGGAGGACGCACATGATCAACTCCTTGCTTTCTTACGTGCGAACTCTGACATCTTTTTCGTGGTCATCCACCGACATGCCAAGCATCCCTGAGGAGGTAATCACTCATAAACTTAACATCAGACCGGGATGCTGACCTGTTTGGCAGAAGAAGAGAAGTTTCGCCCCATACCAACAATAAGCCATAGACGGAGAGGTCTGCAAACTGGAAGCTACGGGTCATATCCGAGAAGTCCATTATCTAGAGTGGCTAGCCAATGTCGTAATGGTCCGTAAGGCTAACGGAAGTTGGAGGATGTGCGTGACTTCACTGATCTCAACAAAGCCTACCCCAAGGATAGCTTCCCGCTGCCTCGGATTGATCAGTTGGTGGATGCTACGTCCGGACATGAAACACTAAGCTTCATGGATGCCTTCTCAGGATATAATCAAATCAAGATGGACCCAGCCGATGAGGAGGCTACTTCATTTGTGACAGAGAAGGGAATATATTGTTACAAGGTGATGCCATTTGGACTAAAGAACGCAGGAGCCACTTACCAGAGGCTGATGAACAAAATCTTTGAAGACCAGATCGGACGCAACATGGAGGTGTACGTGGATGACATATTGACCAAGAGCGTCCATGTCACCGACCACGTCTCTGACTTGGCGAAACCTTCAACAACCTCCATCGGTACCAGATGAGGCTAAACCCCCGCAAGTGTGGCTTGGGGTGACAGCGGGAAAGTTTTTGGCTTCATGATGACTCAACGAGATCGAAGCAAATCCTGACAAGATCGAGCCATATTAGACATGAGGTCTCTGGTCAACAAAAAGAGGTGCAACATCTGACTGGAAGGGTGGCAGCCTTGAGCCATTTTTGTCCAAGTCCGTGGAAAGATGCTTGCCTTTCTTTAAGGCATTGTGCAAAGTCGACAGCTTCGAATAGACAAGGGAATGCCAGAAGGCTTTTGAAGATTGAAGGAATTTCTATCTACTCTGCCCCTACAATCCAAGCCAAAGGGAGGGAAGAGCTTCTTCTGTACCTCGTGGCCTCTCCCGAAGCTGTCAGTTCCACTCTCGTCTGCATGTATTACACCAGCAAAGTGCTCCACGACATGGAAGCCATATACATGAGAGTCAAAAAGATCATCTTTGCATTGATTGTGTCCGCCCAGCACCTCCGACCTTATTTTCAAGCTCATCCGATCGTGGTGGTCACGGACCAACCACTCAAGGCGATCCTCTCTCGTCCGGACACTTTGGACCGATTAGTGAAGTGGGCGCTCAAGCTGGGAGAGTTCGATCTATCTTTTCGCCCCAGGTCGGCTATGAAGTCTCAAGTCCTAGCAAATTTCTTGGTTGAATGCACTTGGGGCGATGAGCAACGGAAGAGTCCCATGCGAACCCCGCAAGTCTTGGAACTAGAGAGGAGGAATGGATCCTTCACGTGGATGGAGCATCAAATTCCTAGGGAGTGGAGCAGGCCTTATTCTGGCTAGTCCTGACAGAGTGGTGATCGAGTATGCTCTCCGATTTCTCTTCCAGGCTACCAATAATCAGGCCGAGTATGAAGCACTACTATCAGGGTTGAGACTGGCTTGGGAACTCGGGTGAAATGCCTTAGAGTATTTACAGACTCCTAGCTAGTCGCCGCCCAAATCAGAGGGGAGTACGAGGTGCGGGACCCTACCATGTCCCGTTACTTGAGCATGGTGCAGTCACAAAGCCTCATCCTTAGCCCACTTCAGCGTCAGCTATATTCCTCGGAGGGAGAATGCCAGAGCTGATGCCTTATCTCGACTAGCCACCTCAGCCGATGGGATTTTGGGAAGAACCTACATGGAGCATCTGAAAGTCCCAAGCATCGAAGCAACAGAGGAGACCCTATCGGTCGAGCAACAGCCTTCATGGATGGACGCTTATATCTGGTACCTGACCAACGGCGCCCTTCCTGAAGACCCGACTGAGGCTAGGATGCTCAAGAGGCAGGCCCCGAAGTTTCTGATGATGGACGGAAAGCTCTACCAAAGATCATTCTCGTACTGATCCTCAAATGCATCGGTCCCATGGAAGCAGATTACATCCTGCGGGAAATCCATGAGGGCATATGCGGAAGTCATCTGAGCGGCAGAGCTCTGGCGTACAAAGCCCTACGACAAGGATACTATTGGCTAACAATGAGGGAGGATGCGTCCGAGCTCGTCAAGAGATGCGACAGTTGCCAACGCCATGCCAACATCCAACATCAGCCGACGTCCCAGCTTACCCCTCTGACAGCACTTTGGCCCTTTGCCCAGTGGGGCATGGATATCTTGGGACCGTTCCCCCTGGCTTCGGGTCAATGCAAATTCCTGGTAGTAGCTGTCGACCACTTCACTAAATGGATCGAAGCCGATGCACTCGCCAAAATAACCGAGGGCAAGGTGAGATTCTTTTTCTAAAAATCTATAGTATGCCAGTTTGGGCTCCGCACACCCTCGTCACTGACAACGGCCGGCAGTTCGATAACATGGCTTTTCGAGGATTCTGCACCGAGCTAGGCATCCATCAGCGGTTCACCTCTGTGGGGCATCCCTAGACCAATGGTACGGCCGAGGTCACCAACCGCATTATTCTCCAAGGTCTTATGGCCCGACTAGATGAATGCAAAGGATGGTGGATGGAAGAGCTCCCCAATGTGCTGTGGGCCTATCACACAACGCCATGAGCCCCCACCAGAGAGACTCCTTTCAGCTTGGTCTTCGGGTCTGAAGCTGTCATCCCTATGGAGATAGGTGTCCCGAGCCCCTAGACAGAGCTGTACAGCGAAGGGGACAACCCAAATCAATTGCGGGCTGACCTCGACCTAGTAGAAGAGCTACGAGACTGAGCGCAACTCCGGATGGTGGCTTACCGACATGAACGGCCAAGTATTATAATTCTCGCGTCCATCCTAAGGCATTTTTACCAGGAGACCTGGTCCTCAGGCGAGCTGAAGTTTCAAAGCCGACGGAAGGGAGCAAGCTAGTGCCAAGATGGGAAGGACCCTATCGAGTCACGGAGGCGCTCCACTACGGAGCATACAAAATTAAGGGGCTGGACGGAAAGCCTCTCCCCCACTTGGAACACGGACAACTTACGTCGGTATTATCAATAGTTTGTTAATTTCTTTAGTTGGAAAATGTCTGCTAGAGTAATATTCAGAATATTCTCTTACTAATGTGTCTTTGAGTGATCCTGCTTCTCACCTAAAGCCCGACTCCGCGTCGGCACTTGAAACCCGACTCCACATCGGCACCTGAGGCCCGACTCCGCGTCGGCACCTGAAGCCCCACCCCATATCGGCACCTGAAGCCTGGCTCCGCGTCAGCCCTTTAAAGCCCGACTCTATGTCGGCACATGAAGCCCGACTCCGTGTCGGCACCTGAAGCCCGACCCCGCGTTGGCACTTGAAGCCCAGCTCCGCGTCGGCCCTTTAAATCCCAACCCCACGTCGGCACTTGAAGCCCGACTCCGCATCGGTACCTGAAGACTGACTCCGCATCGGAACATGAAGCCCGACTCCATGTCGGCACCTGAAGCCCGACTCCGTGTCGGCACCTGAAGCCCGACTCTGCGTCGGCACTTGAAGCCTGACTTTGCATCGTCACCTGAAGCCCGACTTCACGTCAGCACCTGAAGCCCGACTCCGCATCAGTACTTGAAGCCCAACTTCGCGTCGGCATCTGAAGACCAACTTAGCGTTGGCATTTGAAGCCCGACTCCAGATCGGCACCTGAAGCCCGACTCTGTGTCGGCACTTGAAGCCCAACTTCGCGTCGGCACCTGAAGCCCGACTCCATGTTGGTACCTAAAGCTCGACTCCACGTCAGCACCTGAAGCTCGACTCCGTGTTGGCACTTGAAGCCCGACTCCTTGATAGCGGCCACTATGACTTATCCATATCCTATCACTGATAATTGGCTACGATGCAAATCAAATTAAGAACTGAACGAGAAATTTTCATTGGTAGTAAAAGTTACAAAATTGTCGACTGAGTCAGACTTAGTACAGTTAGGAAAAAGAAAAAGATAATTATGTTCAGGCCAGAGCTGGACCCTCATCCTCGGGAACCTCATCCAGCTCCAATTTCTCTATTCCTTCAAGGCTGTATAATCTCCGTACCTTCTCCTTGCAATCTTGGAAGCCGCCATCATATGCAAATGCAGTTGTTTTGGCCAGCTCCTTATCAAAGGCATCGAATTTCCTAAATTCCTCTACGGCCTCGGCAACTTTCCTCTCGGCCTCGGCGGCCTTCTTCTTGGCTTCGGTCACGCTGCCATCAGGTTGGCAATCTTCGTGTCTAACCGGCGTGTGATTTCCTCCACATTATCGGCTCTTTCTTCGGCCACACCTATCTCCATGGTAGCGGAGTGCAAACAGCTCTTCAATATGTATATTTTCGACTCCGCTGCCTTCAACTTCTCTTCCACCACTCTTTGTTTTTCCTTGGCCACTTGAGCGTTGTCAAGCTCGTAGGCCGCACGGCGCTGAGCTACTTCAAGTGCCTCTTCCGCCTTTTCAGCCCGGGCCAAGTTACTGAATCGGGCAGCCTCGGCTTCGGCTTTGACCTTCTACGCCCGGGCAATATCCGTTCGGGCCTCCTCTAGGGCTGCCTCGGCCCTATCTGCTCTAGCTTGGACTTCTTGAATTTCCTCCTAAGACTGGTCAAGAGTGGCCTCAGCTTGGGACCAAAGGCCCCTCATGGCGGTCATAGAGTTCAACACCTGATCAAATTATTTGGTTTAGGTGAAGAAATGGTCCCAAAGTTTGGCAATGGAACAATACTTACCTAGAGATGTGCCACAGATGCCTCTCGAAAGAATGTGGATGTCCCTTGATGTTGAAGGAACCTCTGTAGCTCACGGAAGCCTGGGCCACTATCCGCTCGGCCCAGCGGCTATAGCACATCAAGATCAACTGGAAAGAGGGATCAATGTCATCTCCCTCCGCTGATCTGGTGGCTGAAGGCGAGGGGTCGGCCTCTGACTCCGCTCCCTCTAGCGCCTTAGCTGGTGGGGATGCCTCGATCGTCGCCCCTTCGGAGGATGGGGCGGCTTCTGGAGTCAGCCTTGTAGCCGAGTTGGTCGGCTCCACTTCGAGAGCTGTGGGCTGTGGTGACGGCGCTTTAGTCTCCCGCTCCGAAGAAGTGCCGGTCAGATCAATAGGAGATGGAGGCGGTGCTGGTGAAGGCGGATGAGGTCGATCCCATTCCCCCGCCTCGTTCCATCCTGATGCCTCTCCGGCCTCGGTCCTTTCCGCCTCGCTTCCTAGGGCCTCTTCGGCTTTGGCCCTTTCCGCCTCATTCCCTTCTGAGGCCTTTTCAGCCTCAGTTTTCTTAACAATCTTGGCGGCCCTCTTCTCGGCAGGGGCCCCATCCTCTCGAGCCTTCCTTCTCTTCGTAGCAGCTTGCTTTATCCTGTACAGCGATGGTGCCATGCTTGTAAACCAAAAGGCGAAGTTAGAGGGAAAGAGATAAAAGCAAAGAAATGAAGAGGTTATGCTGCTCACCATCACCAGAAATAACACTTCGGATAGCAGTTGGTTGCAGCGGGGGACATCGGCAGTGATCAACTGCTCGAACGCCTCTCGGTCCTTCAGAAGCACTGATGAGTTTTTGTTTGGCTCGGTGTTGGGAACCTCCCACTCGGTCCTCACCCCCTCGATTTGGTCAAAGAAAAACCTATCTTTCCAACCTTTGATGGAGGAAGGAACATACAGTTTAAGGGATCTGGCAGGTCTATGAGCAAAGGACCACCAACCCGACTGTTTTCTAAGGGTATAGAAGCAACGAAGAGTGAAATTCTAGCCTCAATCCCATGGAAATGGCACAACACCATGAAACCAACAAGGGTCCGGATAGAATTTGGGACTAGTTGTGCAAAAGCTAAAGAATATTAGTCTAATACATTTAATATGAAGGGGTGAATGGGGATGCGAAGACCAGCCTTGAAATAATGGTCATAAAGGGCGACCCGACCTGGATAGGAAGAGGTTACTCTATCCTTAGGTAAAGGCTGGTAGAGATGAAGGTCAGTGGGGATTTGGTACTGAGCCCTGAGATTAATTATCTCTTGGGCAGTCATGATGGAGGCAGTCCTTTTGGGGGACTGCCTCGCAAGAGAAGAAGGGCCGACGGTCATCGAACGGCGCTGAGCACAAGCCCGTCTAACGGTGGGGCAATTTTCGGTGCAAGGCCACCCTGCGGGCCGCCGCTCTTCCAAAGGAGCATCCCCCGTGAGGAGGACCAACTGAGAGGGGGAGAAGGGGAAGGCTGTGAATGGTTTGGAGAATAGGCCCCAAAATCGAAAATCGAACAGGAAAGATGACGAGGAGGCCATGGGAGCAGAACTAACTTTAAGTTGGAGGTCGAAAGTCAGCAATGGAGGGCTCGGGTGGTGGAAGATGAATAGGCTTGAACAGTCGGTAGGGAAGACGAAAGTAGTGGAAGCGGCTCGAACCCAGGGCAACCCTCTTTTTCAAATCATCCCGCCTGCCTCTAGTTGGCCACACACCTGTTTGTTGTTGGAGACCACTCCGGTGCCCACTCGGTGCGTAGGACGCGATGGGCACCGCCTATGAAGGGACAGTGGTGACCTGACCGCAATGATGGCACCCGCCTTTCCATGGTTCCACGCCCGAGAAAAATCTTGCCCAATCCCAACAACCCGAACAGACAGGATCGGCCACCAGGAGGTACTGCGGATACTAACACCCCTTTCGCTGATGAGTACACACTCTTCCATCTCAGGGGTAGGGGGGCATCTGATGTGGCTAACCACCCCTCCTGGCGGCACTATAACAACGTGTGCAGCCTTCGAAGCAGTGATAATAATTTTGATCGGCTCTTGGCTTCGGCCTTGGCCCTAGCATCGGCTCCTAGCCTCGGCCTCGGCCCTGGCTCCAATTCCAACTCCGATATCAGCCATTAACGCAATTCCAATCATGAAGCTGAATTTCGATGCTGAACAGACTTAAAACTATACAACGCGATCCACTCGCCCACTTTTTACCAAGATCACGGGCAGTTATAGGTATTGCACACTTGCCGATATCCATGGAATGTATCTAACCATCTGGTGCTAATCTACGAAGCCAATCTCAACAAAAAGAAGATCCGGCTATTATGACGGAAGGGTAAGAGGGACCCCGAACAGGTATATAAGAGCCAACCCTAACGGGAGGCTCTCTCTCAAGCACACTCTATTACGAAATTTTTGTTTTACAAACCATTGACTTGAGCATCGGAGGGTCCCCACCGGAACCACCGGTCCGGAGCTTTTTGTAGGTTCCCGGAGGAAGAAGGCGCTCCCTCTACACTTCCGGCGACCTGTAGAGATCTTCGCCCACCGACGCTCACCGTAAGTGATTTGGCAGCAACACAAGGGATGGTCATTTAATGTGGTGGTGGTGGCCCCTTTTTTTCTTAAAAAAAATTATCTGTATATAATAAATAAGCTTAGGGGTATAATCAAGTCGAGTCGAGTTGAGTCAATACAATGTCATGCAAGCTCAAGCTCGACTTGACTTTAAAATTTCAAGCTCGAAACTTGACTCGAGCTCGATCGAGTTTCTTATTTAGAGTTCGAACTCGAGTTCGATAAAATACTCGATATACTCGAGCTTCAATAGACTCGATTCGAATTTTTATATAAAAATTTTAAAATTAATTTTAAAATTAAAATAAAATATATTTTAACTAAAAATTTAAAGAAGTTTAAGATTTACAAATATAATGATAGTATAAGTTCAAAATGAAATAATACATCAACTAAATTAAAGATACACATTTTAAATTAATAATAAAAATATATAACAAACATTCTTTAGTTTTATATAGTTAGGATAATATTGTAAATATGTATAATTATAAGGGTAAAATAGTAAAATTACATAGCTTAATTAAACTTACAAACTTTTCAAGCTGAATATTTTAATACTCAAACTCGACTTGATAATATACTCGAGTAGCTCGAGCTCAAGCTCGATTCGATAAGCAACGAGTCGATTTCAAGTATTTTTTGAGTCGATTTTAAGTTACTCGCGAGTTGTCTCGACTCAGTTACATCACTAAATAAGCCATATGAAGAAGTAAGAATTATAAAGAAGACATGTTTGATGTGGTTGCACGCTATGATGAAACTGTAGGTTTACATAGAATTGATAAAAGATATGTATAATAGAGCAATAACTATTATTAAAATAACAATAGGAAAAACTAGTGAGTTTTTAATTATTGTAGGTTTACATCAAAGATCTGCTTTAAATTCGTATCTTTTATATTATTTATGAATGAATTAATCAAATATATTCAAGATAATATCACATGATGTATGTTATTTGCAGACGATATAATGTTGATTGATAAAACTAAATCTGGAGTAAATGCTAAGCTAGAGATTTGGAGAGAGGCTTTAGAATCTAAAGGTTTTAAAATTAGTAGAACTAAAACTGAATATATGAAATGTAATTTTAGTCGAAGAAGAAATACAAATGAAGAAGCAATGAAGATTGCAAGCCAAAAGATACAAAGGAGTAAAAAATTTAGAAATTTTGGATTATTTATCCAACAAGAAGGTAAAATAGGTAAAGATGTGAATTATAAAGTTAAAGCAGGATAGGTTAAGTGGAGGAGTGCTTCAAAAGTATTATATGATCGATACATCCCATTAAAATTAAAAAAAATTCTATAAAATTACTATCAGGCCAACTATGCTATATGGAATAGAGTGTTGGGCAATACTGAAACAACATGTTAATAAATTAAGTGTAATAGAAATGCATATGTTAAGATGGATATATGGTAAACTTTAAAAGATAGAATTAGAAATAAATATATAAAAAAATGATAGAAGTAGCCTTAATTGAAGATAAAATGAGAGAAAATCGATTACGGTGGTTTGAACATATACAACGAAGATCTTTAGATGATTTAGTTAGAAAGAGTGATCTTTTAACAATCCATGGTAAGGATAGAGATAGAGGTAAACCTAAACTAACATGGATAAAAATAATTAAAATATATATAACTATTTATAATTTGAATGTCAACTTAGTCCTGAACAGAGTAGAGTAGAGAAAGCAGATTCATGTAGCTGACCTCATGTAGTTGGAAAAGGCTTAGATGAGTTGAGTTGAGTTGCGCTATGCAAAAATAACTATATAACAATAGGTATTAAAACATTAATAGCATATAAAAGAATAAAATAGTAATATTTCACTAATAATTTATAAATTTTTGAATAGATATTTATAATTAAATAATTTACACAAATCTTTTAATTTATAATAAGCCTACTTAGTTGATCTAGACTTATAATAAATATGCTATGCATAATTTAAACTAATAATTTTAAAAATAATAAAATCCTATTATTTCAAATTAATCAATTATATAAAATTTTAAGCAATTATTTCAATTCAAATAATCATTCATCAATTATAAAATAAATTTTTGGCAATGTTGCAATATTATAAAATTTCAATCTATGGACAAGTTACTTATCAAAGTTTAAAATCCTTTTAGTAATTATAAATAATTTATAAAATACTTTAAATTATGGTTAGATTACATACATAAGTTTGAAATTCCTTTTAACAAACATGAATAATTTATAAAATATTCTATCTTATGATTAAATTACTTACCAAGGTTTAAATATCTTTTAACAATCATGAACAATGCATAATGTATTTTAACTGATGATTAGATTACTTACCCCTTTTAACAATCATGAACAATGCATAATATACTCTAATTTATGATTAAATTATTTATCTCTATAAATAAAATTACTAAAAACAAATCCTTGATTTTTTATGTTCAAAGTCTCCATTAAGTTTCTTGATTTTCTTGGTCCCTCAACCTTCACTTTCTTCATCTTTATGAAATATTAATTTATTATCAAAAAACTTTAATTAAGCCTTATTTATAGAGAAATTATCTAGGTTTCCGCTCTTTAAAGGATTCTAACATCTTAAAATCAATAAACTTCTCAATTTTTATAAAACATTGATTTTTTTAAGAAAACAAAAGAGATAAATATCTATTAAATATTTAAAAATAAATTCTTAATTCAAAAGTAACTTCTAAGTCATCTAATATAATTTTAAAATATAAAAATTTAGAAAAAAATATTTAAATCATCCTTATTTCAATTAATAGTATTTTTCTAATATATTTAAAATTTAGATAAAAATATTTATTAGAAAATTATCAATAATGATATATATTATAAAATTACATTTAACTTCCTCATTAATTTCTAATTTAAATGGTTCAAGATGCACTGAAAAGCTAACCAATATTGAACACCATAAATATAGGTTCAATCAAAAATTTTAATTATATTATTTTTATATTTTTTATACAAAGGAATCCATGTTGAGCCACCTTGATAGACTCAAAAAGATCTCCGTTGACGGTGGACTGGGTTGAAAACGCATGGCCCAGTGAGATCGAATTGTGACTCTTGGTGTCGACTAGGTAAGGTTTTTTCTAGGAAAATTCTTTGTACATCGCCTCCGGTGCAGCAAGGCCTACGTGGGCTGCACTGTCTCTTCTGATTGGTCCACATGGATCCTACATGGATGACGTGCCGGACGGTATGACTCTGCTACGATGTTATGTTCTGAACATGACGGCCATTTAAAGCGCTTCGCTTTTTTTTAAAATTAGCGTGCAGACGAAAATGCCCTTTCCCTCCATTCTATCGCCATTTTACGTTGGATTTTATCTATGCAAGAAAAACTCTTTCTTCCCCCTCGCTCTGGCTTTCGGATGCTAAGAAATCAGTCCAAGGCTTGAGCACGATCCTACGCCCTCGCTCTGAGAGTCTGGCCGAAAGAAAATATTTCAGCTTCGAGGCTGGAATACTTGTCTACGGAGTCTTTGTACAAAACTTCTGGAGGAAATGTCATCCGCAGCACAAAGTAAAAAGTCCTTCTTCCCACTTCTTTGTAAAGTTCCTTTATTACACCAATTGTTTTTTCTCGTTAGAGGTAGTTAATGCATGACCAAACCGTTTAATGCGCGGGTAACTTCCTTAGAACAAAATAGTTATGACATGCTGGCAGTCATAACTGTTTAGAATTTACTGTTTTGTAAGCACGAATGTCATACTCTTTAACTAGGATGTTATACCTCATGAACTGGGGTGTCGTCGAGTGTTTTGGCCTATATTCCCCGTTATTTTCTGTCCATATAGCTCTAGTATCGTCATGCTCGGCCAAAAATCCTTTGCGACACTGCAGTTCAAACATCACGACACCCTACCGACAATGCTACGATACCCATGCTTATAACCTTACGACACCCAAGGAGGAATTTGGCCAAAAATCATTCGTGACACCGCAGTTGAAACGTTATGACACCCTAGCAGCAACGCTACGACACCCATGCTTATAACCTTCGCGATCTTCGTATGTTGCTTTCCAGGGTGTCATAGCTTGTTCTATGGGGTGTCTTTAAATGCTAAAGGGTGTGTCGTACTTATAACTGACGTTGGAGAGCAGGCCCGTGATACACAAGTTATGTTCACCCAAAAAAAGATCTACGACGCTGTAGTTGAAACATTAAGACACCCAAGCGTCAACGCTACGACACCCCATATGAAGAATAATCCCCATGACACCCCGCTTTAATAGTCACATCATCGGTGTCATCACCTTAAAGCTAGGGTATCGTCAGATGCATGCTGGGGTGTCGTTAATAGCCTGAGTTGGCGATGTCATCGGTCGCCCCCTAACAGTCCCCGCATTGGAGCCGTCGCCTTAAAGCTAGGGTGTCGTCAGATGAGAACTGGGGTGTCGTTAACAGCCTGAGTCGGTGATGTCGTTGTTCGTGACACCCCAGTTGAAACCTTACGACACCCTAGCACCAATTCTACGACACCCGTGCTTATAACTGACCATGGAGAGAAGGCCTGTGACACCCAAGTTACAAACCGAAGACACCCGTTCACGCTTAGAAGAAAACTTTAGCACATCCCAGGATGAAATCGGTCAGAAAATAGTTACAACATCCAAGCTCCCTTATCCTTCGGTCTGGCAGCAAACACAAAGTTACTAAAATTTCTTTTTATTCATCACACAAATAAAGACAAGAAGAAAAGAAAAGAAAAAAGTATAGGAGCCCTCACTGGGGCTTGTCATTTTCTCCGGGCATTGCCGAGCTTCCCCCATGCTGCGGGGCTAACTCGGTGATCTGGCGCTGGAGGGACGCTACTTGCCCCTCCAACTGGCTGTTGGCCCGACGCAGGACCTCGATCTCTCTCGTTGAAACGACCAGATATTGCTCGGTCGCCCTGTGGAGTCGCTCACTGTTTGCGAGCGATGATGCAAAGACCTTCGCATCGACGGTTACCGTTGTGCGGTGGCTCCCATGGAGGCCAGTCGATCACCCCTCGCCTCTAGAAGCTATCTCAATATCCAAAAATTTTGAAATATCAGCTGAAAAGGTGATTAATGATGGCATTCTCCCATCCATATTTAAGGTACTCCTAGCGGGTGTTTCGATTGCCCGAGCTATCAGCTCCGGCGCCCCTATCGTGGAAACTCGCCACGTGCCACCATCTCAGTGGGTGATCAAAGGAAACGAAGGGCGTCGGAAAGCCAAATACCCGGTTACCGTAGTAAGCTTGATGACGTCCCAAGAGGAAACCTCACGACACAACAGGAGGAATTCGGCCAAAAATCCTTCGCGACACCCCAGTTGAAACCTAACGACACCCTAGCACCAATGCTATGACACCTGTGCTTATAACTGACCACGGAGAGAATCCACGCGACATCCCAAGAGGATTGGATTTCGATCGAAAATCCTTCGTGATACCTCAGTTGAAACCTCACGACACCGTAGCACCAATGCTACGACACCCATGCTAAAAACTGACCACGGAGAGAATCCCCATGACAACCCTGGTGGAATTCGGTCGAAAATCCTTCGTGACACCCAATTAAAATCTGACAATACCCTAGCTTTAAGGCGATGACACCCGTGCTTAAAACTGACCACGGAGAGAATCCCCGCGACAACCCTGGTGGAATTCAGTCAAAAATCCTTCGCGACACCCCAGTTGAAATCTCACGATACCCTAGCTTTAAGGCAACGACACCCGTGCTTAAAACTGACCACGAAGAGAATCCCTGCGACACCCTAGTTCGAATTCGGCCGAAAATCCATCATGACACCCAGTTGAAACCTCACGACACTGTAGCACCAATGCTAGGACACCTGTGCTTATAACTGACCACGGAGAGAATCCACGCGACACCCCTGGAGGAATTCAGCCAAAAATCATTCACGACACCCCAGTTGAAATCTCATGACACCCTAGCTTTAAGGCGATGACACCCGTGCTTAAAACTGACCATAGAGAGAATCCCCGCGACAACCCTGGTGGAATTATGCCAAAAATCCTCCGCGACACCCCAGTTGAAATCTCACAACATCCTAGCTTTAAGGCGACGACACCCGTGCTTAAAACTGACCATGGAGAGAATCCCCGTGACACCCTAGTTCGAATTTGGCCGAAAATCCTTCGCGACACCCCAGTTGAAACCTCACGACATTGTAGCACCAATGCTATGACACCCGTGCTTATAACTGACCACGGAGAGAATCCCCGCGACACCCCTAGTGGAATTCGGCCGAAAATCCTTCGCGACACCCCAGTTGAAATCTCACGACACCCTAGCTTTAAGGTGACGACACCTGTGCTTAAAACTGACCACGGAGAGAATTCCCGTGACAACCCTAGTGGAATTCGGCCAAAAATCCTTCGCGACACCCCAGTTGAAATCTCACGACACCCTAGCTTTAAGGCGACGACACCCGTACTTAAAACTGACCACGGAGAGAATCCCCACGACACCCTAGTTCGAATTCAACCGAAAATCCTTCGCGACATCCCAGTTGAAACCTCACGACACTGTAGCACCAATGCTACGACACCTGTGCTTATAACTGACCACGAAGAGAATCCCGCGACACCCCAAGAGGATTGGATTTCGGCCGAAAATCCTTCGTGACACCCTAGTTGAAACCTTAGGACACCCTAGCACCAATGCTACGACACCCGTGCTTATAGCTTTAAGGCGACGACCAACCCGCCTTAACAGTCAATGCATGGGTATCGTCGCCTTAAAGCTAGGGTGTCGTCAAATGAGAACTGGGGTGTCGGTAATAGCATGAGTCGGGGATGGTGTCGTTAGGCCCTTCGTCAATGTGTTATGAATTGGTGTCGTAATTTTACAGCTTCTGTGTCATTTTTTTGTAAACTAGGGTGTCGTGACTTCTGAATTCAGATCATAGGTGTCGTATTGTTTTAACCTTCGTGTCCTAATCCTTTGTCAGGATATATTGACAACTAAATCTATGGATATCATTGTTCATGACTATGTGCCTATATTTCCACAAACGATGCTGAAATTAAAGATCGGAAAGAAATCGATAACACTCCCGGTCGTGCACA
This sequence comes from Calamus simplicifolius, assembly GCA_900491605.1. Classification (NCBI taxonomy): domain Eukaryota; kingdom Viridiplantae; phylum Streptophyta; class Magnoliopsida; order Arecales; family Arecaceae; genus Calamus; species Calamus simplicifolius. The sequence continues at coordinate 1,755,344 of UESW01004001.1, forward strand.
TTCACCCGTCGCTCCAAATGCAGTGGATGATACTGTAGTTCCTCAAACTGGAATGGAATTCAATTCAGCAGATGATGTATATACGTTCTACAATGGATACACGAAACGAGTTGGTTTTGGAATCACAACAGTGTGTAGCAGGGCCAACAACAAAAAACAACTTTGCTTCAAGCACCTGGCGTGTTGGAGGTAAGGAAAATCTAGAAAAACAGAGAAGAGTATGAATCATAGGGATACTGGGAAAGTTGATTGCATGGCATCCATAAAAGCAAGACTGAAAGCTACAAGTGGTAAGTGGATATTGAATGAGGTTTCTCTAGAACATAACCAAGGGATGTCCATAACATCAACTGGTTATCTACGGTCGCATAGGAGGATCAGCACACCAAGAAGGCAGAGATCAGCAATTTACATGTCATGAATGTTCTGACAACTCAGATATACTCTGCCATACCAAGGAGAAAAGGGGGCAGAGAGACAATTGAATTTCATCGAGAAGGATGCTCGTAACTTCATTTGTCACGAACGTCAGTCTAAGCTGAAAGAAGGAGATGCTCAGTCGATGGTAATTCATTTCACCGAAATGCAACTCAGAAATCCCAATTTCTTCTATACCTTAGACCTCAATGATAATGGTCATCTGAGGTCTGTCTTCTGGATTCATCCAAGGTTAAGATTGGCATGCACATACTTCGGTGATGTTCTAAGCTTTGACTCAACCTACTTGATAAACAGATATCAAATGCCTTTTTGTCCATTCGTCGGGGTCAACCATCATGGACAGTCCACCTTGCTTGGTTGCGCATTGTTGTCTGATGAGAGTACTAAGACATATAAATGGGTTTTTCAGGCATGACTGGATACAAACGGTGGTCAAGCACCTATTGCCATAATAACTGACCAAGATAAGGCAATCGAGGCTATGTCAAAGAAGTTTTTCCTAACACACGACATCAATTTTATCTTTGGCATATATTGAAGAAGATACCTGAAAAGATTGGCCACATTTGCACGGCAAATCCCAAGTTTATGGTTGATTTCGATGAGGTGATATATGATTTATTGACCATACAGTCATTCGAGGAAAGGTGGGCACATGTTATGGAGAAATATAAAGAATGCAAGTCTATAGATTGGTTCAATGTCCTTTACGAATGTCGGGATAAATGGGTCCCAGTTTACCTAAATGATACATTCTTCGCAGGTTTGTATGTCACTGTCTTTGGTTCATGTTCCCGTTCAACGGTTTTTTTTGTTGACAAAATTATGAATAGGGATGTCATCTTCACAAAGGAGCGAGGGCATAAATCACTTCTTCGATGGGTTTATAAATTCGAAGACTACACTAATGGAGTTCATAGGTAAGTATGAAGATGCCTTGGAAAAAAGATACGAGGCCGAAAATGAGGAAGATAATAGGAGGTTGCAAACGATTGCTTTCCTAAAGACATCATCACCTTTTGAGAGACAAGCTGCATGAAGGTATACAAAGCACATTTTCAAAAAATTTCAAAATGAGATCCTTGAAATGGCTGCATCAAATACTAAATTGATCAAGGAAGCTGACAACTGTTATGTATATTCTGTAAAGTCGTACGAAAGGATTGAAGTCGATGGAATCGGCAAGGAGATGAACAAAGATTATATCATGTCATACGATAGAAATATTGAGGATGTCCAATGCCAGTGCCGATCCTTTCAGTTCAAGGGGTACCTGTGTAGGCATGCCTTGTTGGTTCTTCATCAAAGTGATGTATTTCGTTTACCAGATAAATACTTCTTGAAGAGATGGTGCAAGGACATGAAATACCAATTCGACGAATTCGACTGCAATACTGAAGGTTATGATAAAAGCACACGAAAATTACGGTACGCAGTGACAATTTTTTAATTGAAATGTCTTAATATATGTTTCATTAATATTATGTTAATGATTGTAGATATAGTTTGCTGAGTCATCGGATGATGAAGCTCGCAGAGATAGCCTCCATGTCTAAAGATGCATTTAATGTAGTGATGGATGGTCTAACACCTATATTCAAAATTGTCGTGGATGCCAACTGCGCAGCTAAGCTAGGTACAGAGCTTGTAATTCAAGATCCTGAACAAATTAGGACGAAAGGTCACCCAAGAGAGAACAGATTAAAGAGTGGAGTCGAGAAGAAGTCAAAAAGATCAAGGAAAAATCTGGTCAAGGAAAGAGCTGCTTCAAGCAATAGGCAGACTTGTATGCAGTCAATTAATACCGGAGGGACAAGGAAAGAATTGTACTGCCTTTCGAAACATTGATGGACGAATTTGATGCTTATGTATTGAGTCAACTTACACAGGAGCATATATAAAACACGGGTGTCGTAACTTTCTAACTAGGGTGTCTTGATCGCAAATGAAGTGCTTTCTAACTAGGGTGTCTTTTCAGTCAAATGAAGTACTTTTAGCGCGATGACACCTCAGCTCTGGGCTAACGACTCCCTAGCTCTAGCGCGGCGACACCCGAAAGGCAAAATCCTATGACATCCCAGTACTTACGAAAGGACATGGAAGCTTTTAGTGCGACGACACCCCAGCCTGGGCTAACAACTCCCTAGCTCTAGCGCGGCGACACCGGAAAGGCGAAATCCTATGATATCCCAGTACTCATGAAAGGACACCGAAGCTTTTAGCGCGACGACACTCCAGCCTGGGCTAACGACTCCCTAGCTCTAGCGCGGTGACACCCGAAAGGCGAAATCCTACGACATCCCAGTACTCACAAAAGGACACGGAAGTGGGCTAACGACTCCCTAGCTCTAGCGCGGTGACACCCGAAAGGCGAAATCCTACGACATCCTAGTACTCACGAAAGGACATCGAAGCTTTTAGCACGACGACACCCCAGCCTGGGCTAACGACTCCCTAGCTCTAGCACGGCGACAGCCAAAAGGCAAAATCCTATGATATCCCAGTAGTAACGAAAAGACACGGAAGCTTTTAGCGTGATGACACCCCAGCTCTGGGCTAACGACTCCCTAGCTCTAGTGCGGCGACACCCAAAAGGCGAAATCCAACAACATCCCAGTAGTAACGAAAAGACACAGAAGCTTTTAGCGCGACGACACCCCAGCTCTGGGCTAATGACTCCCTAGCTCTAGCACGGTGACACCCGAAAGGCGAAATCCTACGACATCCCAGTGCTTACGAAAGGACATTGAAGCTTTAGCGCGACGACACCCCAGCTCTGGGCTAATGACTCCCTAGCTCTAGTGCGGCAACACCTGAAAGGCGAAATCCTACGACATCCCAGTACTCACGAAAGGACACGGAAGATTTTAGCGCAACGAGACCCCAGCTTGGGCTAACGACTCCCTAGCCCTAGCGCGGCGACACCCGAAAGGCGAAATCCTATGATATCTCAGTGCTCAATTTACGACACTCTAGTGTTCAATTTACAACATCATATATGAAAACTTAAGAAATTGTGAAGTAGAAAAGGCAAAAATATGAATAAATTGAGGACACCCCTATTCTCAATATAAAATTTATGCATTTGCATTAAATCTGAATCAGTGTTAATATGAATAAATTACATTCAATTTTCATTCAAAGAAGAATTAAAAAATTAAGAACATTTTTCGACAATGTCGCTGATCTTTTTGTTTAGGCCCTCTCTCAATATCGTTGCAGCTAATTGTCGCCGATAATCTCTGACTTCCTCATCCGTGAAATCTATCTTCATATCAGGATTGTCCCATCGAGCAAGACATTCCATGTATCTCAGACAGTATAGGCCGCAATCCAGTGATCCGATCGGTTGGCTTGGGCAATCCAAAATCTCTTCCATCGGCTAAGTCATCGCTTCCATCTTATCGCAGTAGATATGGAATATGTGGCCAAGAATTGTATGTCATTTCTTTGCATTAGCCTTGTACTTGGGGTTGCATTTCATTGAATTCAGGTGCATGAACACCTTTCTTTCCATGTCGACAGCAACCAAATGCCAGTGCGAGTTATCGAAGTTTATTATGGTGAAAAGAAACCGGAATTGGGCCTTATCTTCATCGGATACATTGTCAAATATCGAGGCCCCTGATGTTCCAGCGAGTTCATGAGCAGGTGATGAAGAAGTCAGACATAGAGCGGATACAAAAACTGATGCAAATATGCACTTATGGTATCAGTCCGGATGCTCTGTCCAGTTGCGCATCAGAAACTCTTGGCCGGCATCAATTATCTGCCAATGCAATGTAAACCGATTAATATAATTCTAAAATTAACAACTAGAACAGGTTTCTTGATATACTTACATCATCTATTATCATTTCATTGTTAATGAGATCTTGAAGATTTTTCCTTGTTACAACGCCAGAAAACATATTGGTGTAGACAATTTCGTCGGTTAGTCGTTCACACAAAAAATTTTAAATAATAATTTGGTCATCTTTGACCGTTGTGTTGGGCTTTGATGTGCCCACTGTCTTCGTCGACTTTTTAGGACGGGTTGTCTCATAATAATCTCCGACAACCTTGGATGCCTTACGCTTCCTCGGCTCTTTTTAACCCTCCTAACAAGCGAAGGCACTCCAACAATTTCTATGTCCATATCATCACCCTTTGGCGCAGGGGTGCCAAGTTTATTATCGGATTTGGACTCCTCTTTATTTTCATTCCCATGCTCTGTTTTATCATCCAATGAATCCCCCTCCAATCTCTTCTCCTCTGCTTTTGCATTCTCCGTCTCAGTTGGACACTCGGATGAATGGTCCTCCTCTATCTTCTTCTCCTCAGTATATCCATTACGAGGCTTGCGGAGGACCAACTCCAGGGAATACACCTTCTCTGTTTTCCCGTCTCCCTTGTCCTCCTCATTTCTTGCATTACTTTCCTTTCTGAGCAGTGAACTGAGGAGGCTCTCAGCAATGGACAGCCTGTGCCTGACATCATTGAGTTGATCCTTAACGCACTCTAATTCAGTCCTCAACTTGGCACATCCTGCGCAGCTATCTGTTGGTTGAGGGGTGCAGCTATCTGTTGGTTGAGGGAATGCTACTTTCTACTGAGTGAGAAGCCAGCACTCTTCTGACAGTGGTATAGTAGCTCCCTCCATCTGCAACGCTAGATGATAACAAATTAATATTAAGTAAAAATATTAACACATTAAGTTGAAAAATATGGTTAGAGCAATGGAGCAATGTACTAGCTTACCAAGTCGTGAGGCTACAAGTCGGCAACCCGAACCGATTGGATCTTCATTTGGTGGTCATACCACTTCAACAGCCGGGGCAGTTTATCAGGATATGCTGGTGCTCGCATTGATGTATGCTTGAGGAACCATGCCTGAACATGATATTTTTTGGATATTAAATAATGTAATATTAACAAAGAAATTATACTAAGAATACTATTTCTGCGTCTCAATAATCCTTACCACCAGTGCTGCCGAGCATCCGAACAGGGTAGGCTGCCTCCTAACTTTTTTTGCATTCTTTGAGTGGACTGGCTCCTCGGAACGCAAGCATGCATCTATTTCTGGGAGAGCCAGAACAATCAACTCCTTCAATGCCAAAGCCCAGTCGATGCTATCCATTTGACTTAAGTTATCCAAGTGTTGGATGAGATACCGTGGACATCTCTGATTAGACTTTGGAGCCAAAAATATGGCCAACATGTATGCGATCCAAAGTCGGACGGTGTCCTCGACATCCTCCTGTGCCTTAGATGATCGGAGTTGAAATATTAACTTCTCCAAACCTTCTTGACAAAGATCTAAACCCTGGCCAAAACGTCTGAACAACCTTCGTTGAACAATTGGCTAGACGTATCGATCTTCTTCCCATGAGCTGGAAGACCCAAAATGAGTGCGACTTCGTCGGCATTGAATAAAACTGGCTTTTCGCAGAAAATGAATTCGTCGCCTCCATTGTGACATCTTATGATATCTGCTAGCAGTCGCCCATCGACTGTGAACGTCTGCATATCGACGAAGGCACCAAATGAGGTCCTTCGAATAAGTTTTGTATGCCGTCTAGTGAACCCCATCCTCCAAACCTTCTGAACGTATACGGCCGGCCTGCAACTATTCTTAAATAGCTGGGAAGCCTTTACTGGGGGGACTGGAACAATTTTCATATCAACTAAAACAGGGGTTAAGACATAAGATATACTTGTTATGAAATTTTAAGAGAGGATGTCATAATATTTTAACATAGTGATAAACATACCTGAAGGAGCCGTATCCTCATTCGAATGAAGAACGATGTCCTTGCATTGTTCCATCATTTTCTCTGTCTGGTTCTTCCTTGTTCGTGGTCTTTGTCCACAAACGAAAGCACTCATCTCCATAAATGAAGTATATGGAAGAAAGAACTATGGAAGAAATTAAGGACACCAGTGGCTTCTAGAGCAAGAAACGAAGGATGGCTTCTCGAGCAAAAGGATGGCTTCTCGAGCAACAGATGAAGGACCTCTAGGGTTTATACCGACCTCAGAGAAATATGAAAGGACACTAGGATCATCACGGTCACATCACACTGACACGCAAACCAATAGGAACTAGCCACGTTTTGCAATTTTTCTCAAAAAGATGGCATAGCTAAGTTACTAGGGTGTCGTCGAGTTAGTATTAGGGTGACGTCAAAATTCCCGTCTTGTTCAAATATATCATAGTGGTGTCATAAGTTAATAACAAGGGTGTCATAAAGTTTTAACTGGGGTGTCATACAGTTTTAACTGGGGTGTCATATCATTGGTGCTAGGGTGTCATGAGGTTTCAACTGGGTGTCGCTAAGGATTTTCGGCCAAATTCGACCAGGGGTGTCGTGGGGATTATCTCCATGGTCAGTTTTAAGCACGGTGTTATCGCCTTAAAGCTAAGGTGTCGTGAGATTTCAACTGGGGTATCGTGAAGGATTTTTGGCCGAATTTGAACTAGGGTGTCGCAGGGATTCTTTCCGTGGTCAGTTTTAAGCACGGGTGTCGTCGCCTTAAAGCTAGGGTTTTGTGAGATTTTAACTGAGGTGTCGCGAAGGATTTTTGGCTAAATTCCACCAGGGTTGTCGCCGGGATTCTCTCCATGGTCAGTTTTAAGAACGGGTGTCATCGCCTTAAAGCTAGGGTATCGTGAGATTTCAACTGGGGTGTCGCGAAAGATTTTTGGCCAAATTCCACCAGGGGTGTCGCGGGGATTCTCCGTGGTCAGTTTTAAGCACGGGTATCGCAGCATTGGTACTAGGGTGTCGCAGTATTTGGCTTCCCCACACTCTCTTCGGTAATGGTTTCTGTTCAAGAGGGGGGCAAATTCTTCCTGGGGTGTTTGCTGCCATTCGCTCTTATCATGTTGAAACCCACGACACCCTAGTTCAAAACCCACGACATCCTAGTTCAAAACCTACGACACCTTAGTTCAAAATGTTAAGACAAAGCATTAGTTCAAAACCTACGACACCCTAGTTGAAAACCCATGACACCCTAGTTCAAAACCCACGACACCCTAGTTCAAAACGTTAAGATAAAGCAGCATTAGTTCAAAACCCACGACACCCTTGCAGAAAAACCCATGACACCCTAGTTCAAAACCAACGACACCATAGTTCAAAACGTTAAGACAAAGCATTAGTTCAAAACCCACGACATCCTAGTTGAAAACCCATGACACCCTAGTTCAAAACCCACAACACCCTAGTTTTTTATCGCCAAGCTCATAAACCACAACAACCTCATAACGAAAGAATGTTTCGTGCTGCGGACGATATTTCCTCCATAAGTTTTTGTACAAAGACTCCAGTAGCCAGGTATTCCAGCCTCGAAGCTGAAATATTTTCTTTCGACCGGACTCTCAGAGCGAGGGCGTAGGATCGTGCTCAAGCCTTGGACTGATTCCTTAGCATCCGTACGCCAGAGCGAGGGGAAAGAAAGAGTTTTTTTTTGCACAGATGAAATCCAACGTAAAATGGCGATAGAATGGAGGGAAAGGGCATTTTCATCTGCACGCTAATTTTTAAAAAAAGCGAAGCGCTTTAAATGGCCGTCACATTCAGAACGTAACATCGTAGCAGAGCCATACCGTCCGGCATGTCATCCACGTAGGATCCACGTGGACCAATCAGAAGAGGCAGTGTAGCCCACGTAGGCCTTGCTGCACCGGGGGCGGTGTACAAAGACTTTTCCTTTTTTCTATGGAGAAAGCCAGGTGCAAGACTATGGCAACGCAACGTTTGAATGCGTCGTTGGTCTAATACTAAATCAAGTCCAGGCTAGTATATGGTCTAAGATAATGTTTCAATGGAAAAGCAAGGTTAAATGACTTTTAATTAAACTTTGTTCAAACTGAACTAATGCATGTGAAGAATGGTATTAATGAACATATGGTCAAAACATATGCATGAACCTAAAGCATTGATAGCATAGAAAATTTCTTTTTTTATTATCTGATAACAATAGAAGCATAAAATATACAAAAGCCAAACATCATAATTTTTCTTTAAAGAAAAAGGCTGAGGATTTTATCTAAAAATTATTAAAATTTTAAAACCTTTTTTTTACTACTGAAGATAGTTGAGAGGGATCCAAAATTAAATAAATTGTCATTATGTTCCCGTTACTATTTGAATGGTCAATAGAGGCTAAAGATTTAACTTGGTCCACGTTTGAACATTAATTAAGCCAAATAAATATCAAGATGATGGTTATGATATTTATTTTGTTGCATTAGGTCATTAAGTGTGCATAACAAAGTTTATTTTGTTATTTTTTAGATCGCACTTGTATACGGGTAGGTATAACAAAGATAAGACATCTTTTGTATTTAATGCTTTTATTATTTGTTAGTGTCATTTTTTTTTGTTTTTTAAAAAGAAAGATTGGGCCATACTCTAATCCTTATTTAGATCTAGTAATAATATGACAGTAAAATTCTTCGATTTAATTTAAAAAATTATGCTAGGTATGAGTATTAGTTGGGAAATGAGTTTAGTTGAATATGCTAGGCATAAGTATACAAATAATTTAGAATAATAATTTTATTTAAGATTAAAATAGATTTTTTTTTTGATTTGTGAATAGGGATGGCAACGGTTCAAAGATGGACTCGACTGTTACTGTTAAGAAAAACATCCCGTTTCCTACCCCGTTAAGCCGTTATAGTTAACAGGGCAGGAACGGAAATATTCGTTCGTTTACATAAAAAATAAAATTATTTTATTAAATTTATAATTTATTAAAAATTAAAAAAATAAAATTAATTAGGATAAGATAGAATAAATCAAACAATTAATTGTTGATATTGATACATCTAACACGTTAGCTTTAACATCGTAACAAACCATATAAGAAATGATCTATCAAATTAAAATTACATTTCAAGAAGAGCAAGAGATGATAGAGTAGTTCAGACTTTAGAATTTCAGATCGACCGCGTGAAAGAGGAAGAGAGCAAGAGAGGGTGCGCAAGAGTCGTTGAGTTATTATATAAAGCTAACGGGTACGAGAATAGATAAATGGGGATGGGACGAAAAATACCATCCCGTACCGTTTATCCATTTAGTCGTTAATAAAAATTTTCGTTATATGTTAAGCTATTTTAAATGAAATTTTTTTGACCTATTAAAAATAATACCAGATAAATAGGGAACGAAAAAATTGTCATCCCTATTTGTGAACAGAATATGCCCTTCCCCTCGCTATGCAAAAGTCTTTGATAGCAGTCGAGGCTTGCGCCATTAGGGACTTCAAAACGATGTCGACTAATCGGTGGCCACAAAATGGTGCCATAAAACGACGAACGGAAAGCCCCATTTCCATCCGCCTTCTCTACCTTCCAGCGGGTCCCCACCCCGCCCTCTTTGTAGAATAAAAAAAGAGGGGTTCACTTTCCAAAACCATCTACAAAAGGGGCCCGTGCCTCCCTCTTCTCCCAGCACTGAAAACTACCCCTACCCTTTCCCTCGAAAATCCACAAGCCCTCTCCTAAACAGATTACAACCCTCTCATGGCCAAAATGGCCGAAACTCCTACAACTTCTGGACGTTTTAACGGTGATCTCCCTGACCAAACCGAAGTCCTCCGAACCGCCATGCCATTTATAATGCAGCTGGGCTTCTCCGTAGCTGCGGATGCGGATCCCATAAGGTGTTCTTCAAGTTATATGCTCTCGCTAAATTCATTCATCTCATCCTTGCTCTTCTGATTGTGGCCTATCTCATGGCACTCTTGACCGGTATCCTGAGCCCCCCAACCTCAAACATGACGAAGCGTCTCATTGGGGCTACACTGGCCTGATCATTCGCCTTCAGCCTCGTGACCGTCTCTGCTTGGCGGCCTGATCCCCAATATCTATCATCTTATCTATGTGGTTCGTTGCGTCCGGTTTCGCTAAATAAGAGGGAGTGCATGGAGTCGTATAGTCTTGTATGCTCTTATGGGTGTCTTCATGGGTATCTTCCGGCTTGCGTCTTTTATGTTGTAATCTAAACTATCGGGCCATATATATTATGATGATATTTATAATAATCATCAATGAATCCTATGCTTCGTTGTTTGTTAGCGAATGCCAGTTTTTGTACTATTGCACAAATTTTATTATGACATTTTCTGCTTAACATTATAATAGTCATAGGCATTAGACTTAGATGAAATTAGCCCGTGTAAACAGTCAAAATTGGATTAATTTTTTTATATTTGATAAAATTACTTTTTTATCAATATAATTTAAATATATTTTTTTCTTTTTAAGTTTTTTTAAACTTTATTTTAAAATTGTTTCTCTCTAATTTTTTTTCTCTCTTTCTTTGTCCCGTTATTCTAGTCTAATTTTTTTTTTCTCTACTTTTTTTGGTTCCTCTTTCAACCAGTCACTCTAGTATAAATTTTTCTCTTCTTTTTGACCCATTATTTTAGTATATTTTTTTCTCTTTCTAATTTTTTTTCTTTTTTTTTGTCTGTAACTCTCCTCTAAATTTTTCTCTTTCTTTAGTTCGTTACTTTAGTTTAAATTTTTCTCTCTTCCTTTGATCGGCCACTTTAGTCTACATTGTTTAGCCGGGTCTCTCGTCTCTCCTTGATCCCTTCTTCCCAACACGATAACAACTTTGATTTCCTTTTCTTCTCTTTCCTTTTCTTTTCATTTTTTTTATTCTTCACTTTCTTCTAAAGCTCAAAACAGGTCCTCACCGTATGAATTAGGTTTTTCATTTTACTTTAGCCCTTTCCTTTCCCCTTCCCCTATTGCACAAATTTTATTATGATATTTTTATATTATATAAAATTATTTTTTATTAATATAATTTAAATATGTTTTTTAAGTTTTTTAAACTTTATAATTAAATTATTTTTCTTTAATTTTTTCTCTTCTTTGGCCCGTTATTTTAATCGAATTTTTTTTCTATTTTTTGATTTTTTTTATTCGTCACTCTAATGTAAATTTTTCTCTTCTTTTCTGATCTTTATCTTTCTAAGTTTTTTTTAATAAAAAAAAAGGAAGGATAGCTTCAGGATAGTACCCTTCCGAAGGCTTTTTTCTTGTCAGAAAATATTCCAGATAAGATGCTTAAATTTTTTGCAGCTTTTTTTTCATCCGAGAATGAGCAGATTAATTTGATCCCAACTCAAATACCATATGGTCAGATAAAAAATTAAAAAAAACCGTAACTCCTTACCCACACTTAATGACGCGTACCCTAAGAAAAATTCTAGGCCCCCAGCCACCCGGGTGGTAATTTTTTTTCTTTTTGACCTGTCGTTCTCGTTTAACTTTTTCTCTTTCTTTGAAGTTTGACCCGTGACCTTTTCTTTCCCCTTCCACACCCCCACCCCCCGGGCTTCTTTTTCCCCAAAGCCCTATTTCTCTATTTTACCCGGCTCTCTTTCCCTGTCCTCCGGTACCGATGTTTCTCGGCTGCCCACCGCTATGGCACCGTCTGTCGTTCACTCGTGCCACATCCAGCATGATCTACTCTGAGGTCCCTACTCTTCTCTCTCCGCTTTGGCGCCGACCGTCGTCTTCCGCTCATCGCTGCCGTGCCTTCTCGTCTACCTCGTACCTTCCAAATTCACCAAGGTGATGATAAAAAAAATACTTACTTTTCTTTTTGTCGTTAGTATTGAATCCTATTTTAGCTCTCGTTTTTGTTCTTTTTTCAAAATTTTCTTCTTCGGACGCAAAGGTTTTGGGAGGAGAAGTGGACTGGTTGATCTCCAGATCGGCTTTTAATTTTAAGAAAGATCTTAATCAGGGTATGGAAACCCTAATTTTGGTGACTCTGTATTGTTTCAGTTCATATATAAGCTGAAAATTTCAGTTTGTTGGGGAACACTAAATTCAAAGTCTCCTCCGTCTTTGTTTTTTCTACTGCGGCAGCAGTGGAGGTTCATAGCTTGCTGTCATAATAAAGTTGTTGGCTTTGTTCTCCGAATGGATGTGAAACTGTTATCAACTGGAACGCTTATTATCAAGTAAGACCTGTCATCAGATGCTTGGATTTTGACTGTTATGAATCCATGATGTCTGATGTCTTTGATTGATTTTTCTTGACCTCTTTTTCATTCTGAATCTTGAACCATACTCGTATTTATAATAGGTGAACATTTCTTGTGAAGTTATGGTCTTTTCCGATGGTCCTTAATTTGTAGGTCCTGGATTAAGGGCCAGTTATGGTAAAGTGCGCATCTTGTTGTTGTCGATGGGTGTTTGGCAGATGGTGGCTACCTAATGAATTAGACTGAGGCTAGAGTTTCACTCTATGTCCTTAAGACAATTTTGTCCCGCAATGGTTCTTACGGTCAGTATGACGATTGTCTCCCATGATACAACAGTCTCCTTTTGATGAAAGCAGCACTACAATTCATCAAAACTTTCGAACCAAGAATGCTACTATCTTTCAATGCACTATTGTTATACTATCCTTAGGGAAGTATGCAAATGCCTAAGAGAGAAGAATACTAGAATTGATTCAAATTGAACTCAATTCGGAATGGCTTGGGATGAATGAAATACTTAGGTCTAGGGTCCTATTTATAGGTTTTTAGGTACCCTTTGGAAGCAACCTTACAAATTTAATTTAAATTAAATTTTAAAATCAAAGGATGTGAGGGTTAAGGGCTTATCACCCTTGATATGCCCTTTAGACATCATGATCTTTAGATCATGCGATCGGATAAGCCTTTTCATGGCTGTGATCTGAAGATCAGCCGATCAGATAAGCCTATCCATATCCTGATAAGCCTTTTCATCATCATGATCTGATGATCATGTTATCAGATAGGTGGTTGCATGTCTTTGATATGTCTTTTCATGATCAGACCGTTGATTTATCTCCAACCGACGATCGAACGGATGCCTTATCACCAACCGATGATCGGACAGATGCCTTATCACCAACCATCCTGTTGACTGGTCAACCAACCGTCCTATTAACTGGTTAACCGATGGGTGTCAGCCATTGAATCGCGATCGCGGTCATGATTTGATCACCACATCTCGACCCTTCATCCGATCGATCAACGATCAATTGATCTCATCCCCTTATCTTGATCCGATCAGTCTCCACCGTTGGATCATCATGATCTAGAAAAAATTTAAAGCCCCTCAAGCTCCTCGTGACGATGCGCACGTGCGAAGTGCGAAGTGCAAAGTGCAAAGTGCAAAGTGCGCCTACAAAGCATCCATTGCACCCTTCACACACGCGCGTGCGCGATCACCCTCAAGTTCTCCACTTATGGTGAGCCTAATGAACTTAAGCTTTAAGGAAGTGGTTTCCATAAGTGAACCTTCCTTTCTTGTTCTTTTCGATATGGGACTAAATGTCCCCGCAATTTCTCATTCACACACTAAAGGGCGATGATGGGTTTTCACGGCCCATTAGGGTATTTAGGCATATTTTGGCCCATTACCCAATAATCCCCCACATGAATGGAAATTGGACTTAGATCAATGATCATCAAAAATCAGCAAAGGCAAACCCCCACATAAAAGGATTTTAATGCATATGAATATACAGACACACTAAAGAGAGTATAATGGGATGAAGTTGTATCGGGATAGGTAGCTTGTGGCTTTGAACATTCCTTAGTGAGTTGTTATCGAGTTTACTTGCTAAAAGGTGAACATGAAGTCTTGAACCTTTCAGCGTTTTGTGTAAACTAAGACAATAACAATCACGCAACTTCTTCCTGAGCATTCTTTTGGTTCTCATGATTGTGTTCATTTTGGCCCCGAACAACTCCTGGTCTCATGAGTGCTTCAGAGAATTAAACCTTTAAAATTCTCATAGAATTGGCCCAGTTCACACTCACATAGGTGATTCTTATTAAGAATATCCTGCTATACCCCACATGATGTTCATGTCATAAGAATCATTAAAAGCAATGCTTATCCTAGTACCTTTAGCAGGTAGCACCAATTATCATAGAAATGAGTAGGATTGGACATCCTTAGTGCTATCAAGCATCTTCATAATTTAGTTATCCCTTTTGAACCTAGATCTTGGGATCTCCAGTCAGCTAGGTTGGGTATCCACTATGAAGATTTTTTAGTTAAAGGTTTTAAACCCATTCCCCTCGATAAACAGTTTACTTGATCTCTTGGTAACCCCTTTGTTAATGGATCCGCTAGGTTTTTCTTTGACTGAACATAGTCAATAGAAATTACACCAATTTTAAGTAACTGCTTAATGGTATTATGTCTGCGACGTATATGTCTAGACTTACCATTATACATCTTATTCTGTGCTCTGCATATTGCCGATTAACTATCACAATGTATGCATATTGCAGACACAGGCTTTGGCCAATATGGAATATCTTCTAAAAGGTTTTGAAGCCATTCTGCTTCTTCAGCTGCCTTTTCTATGACAATAAACTCATATTCCATAGTGGATCGAGCTATACATGTTTGCTTAGAAGATTTCCATGACACAACACCTCCTCCTAAGGTGAATACATATCCACTTGTGGATTTTGTATCTTCTGTGTTAGATATCCAATTTGCATCACTGTATCCTTCTAGTATAACCGGATATCTTGAATAATGTAATCCATAACTTAGGGTATATCGTAGATATCTTAATACCCTTATTAGAGCTGTCCAATGATTTGGACCTAGATTACTTGTAAATCTACTCAACTTATTGACAGCATATGCTATGTCAGGACAAGTGCAATTCATGACATACATTAAGCTGCCAATTATACGTGAGTATTCCAATTGAGATATGTGTTCTCCAGTATACTTAGCCAAATGTAGATTAACATCTACTGGTGTTTTCACCGGGCTAGTATCGTACTTTTTATGCTTATTTAATATTTTCTTAATATAATGAGATTGGGATAATATTATTTCTTCAGATGTTCTGATGATTCGAATCCCTAGTATAACATCTGCAACACCCATATTTTTCATATCAAAATGTTTGATCAACATTTTCTTTGTCTGTTTAATCATTTCAGTATTACTACCAATGATTAACAGGTCATCTACATATAAGCAAATAATCACATACCCTTCAGGTAGGGTTTTGGCATATATGCATTTGTCACATTCATTTATTTTGAATCCATTTGATAACATAACATTATCAAATTTTATATGCCATTGCTTAGGTGCTTGCTTTAATCCATATAAGGATTTAACAAGTCTACACACCTTCTTTTCTTGTCCTGGAACAATAAATCCCTTAGGTTGTTCCATGTATATTTCTTCATCTAATTCACCATTCAGAAAAGTAGTTTTAACATTCATTTGATGAATTTCAAGATTGTTAATGGCTGCAAAAGCGATTAACATTCTTATAGATGTTATTCTACTTACTGGTGAATAGGTATCAAAGAAGTCTATACCTTCTTTTTGTTTGAAGCCTTTAACCACTAATCTGACTTATACTTGTCAATTGATCAATCAGCCTTTAGCTTTTTCTTAAAAATCCACTTGCACCCTAAAGGTTTCATACCAGATGGTAAGTCTACCAACTCCCATGTATGATTATGCATGATAGACTCAATTTCACTATTAACAGCTTCTTTCCAAAAGGGTGCTTCTGAATTAGACATTGCCTCCGTGAATGTTCGAGGTTCATCTTGTAACATATAAGTTACATAATCAGGACCAAAAGACTTTGCAACTCTTAGTCTCTTACTGCGTCTGGGTTCATCTTAGGATATTCTTCCTGATGACTACTACTAGCAGTATTATCATAAGTTCTTTTATTTGAACTTATTTCTAATTTCCTTTTATTTGAAATATATATTCAAAGAATGTTGCATTCCTTGATTCCATGATTGTATTTATCTGTATATCAGATATATCTGATTTATACATAAGAAAGCGATATGCACTACTATTATGTGCATAACCGATAAATATACAATCAACAGTTTTAGGTCCTATTTTGACCTTTTTGGGGTCCGCAATAGCTACTTTAGCTAGACACCCCCACACTCTTAAGTAATTGTAAGAAGGCTTCTTTCCTTTCCATAACTCATATGGAGTAACATCCTTCTTCTTAAGAGGTATTTTATTAAGAATATGATTTGCTGAGAGAATTGCTTCTCCCCATAAATTCTGTGGTGTACCAGAATTTATTAACATAGCATTCATCATTTCTTTTAATGTGCGGTTTTTACGTTTCACAATTCTATTAGATTGAGGCAAGTAAGGAGCAGTAGTTTGATGAATAATGCCATGCTCTTGATAGAATTCGTCAAAAGGTGCATCATATTCACCACCTCTATCACTCCTTATGGCCTTAATCTTTTTGCCAAGTTGATTTTCAACTTCATTCTTATAACATTTAAACATTTCTAAA
The DNA here is from genome assembly GCA_900491605.1 of Calamus simplicifolius. Lineage (NCBI taxonomy): Eukaryota > Viridiplantae > Streptophyta > Magnoliopsida > Arecales > Arecaceae > Calamus > Calamus simplicifolius. The sequence goes on from UESW01004001.1 coordinate 1,772,113, forward strand.
GCCTCATCTTTAGACTTTAGTAGATACACATAGCAGTATCTTATTAAATCATCAATAAATATTATAAAATACTTTTTACCTCCTCTAGTTTGAATTGACTTTAAGTCACATAGATCACTGTGAATTAAGTCAAGAGGTTCAGTATTTCTTTCAACTGATGGAAATGATGTTTTTGCTAATTTAGCTTCAACACACACTTCACACTTGTAATGTGGATCGATTTCACGATTAGGTAATAATTCTAATTTCATTAATTTTCGTAATGATTTAAAATTTACATGTCCTAATCTATCATGCCATAGACAAGAGGAGTCAACCATATAAGCAGAAGAAGAAGCTTTATTTATTTCAAGGTTTCTATGTACAGTCATTACATTCACCTTGACTAATCCATTATTCAAGTAACCCCTTCCAATAAATATCCCTCCCTTAGTGAGTACAAAATTATCAGACTCAAAGACCATCCTAAAGCCATGATTGTTTAGGAGGGAGCCTGATATAAGATTCTTCCGGATGTCTGGGACATGTAGCACATCATTTAGTAGAAGCTCCTTGCCAGATGAGATGTCATCTTCATAACGATGCGGTCAAGTCCTTCTATCTTGGATGTAGCGGAGTTACCCATGACCAAATTTCTACCATTGATAGGAGTATATGATGAGAACATACTCTTATCAGAGCAGACATGTCTGGTAGCTCCAGTGTCGATGTACCACTCATTTGCTTTATCAACCATGTTTGCTTCAAATACAACAGCTGACAGCATCATCCTCCTTGATCCTCAGGCAGACAATTAGGTCTTCAAGTCTCATCTCCTTCCGCTTGTGCTTCAGGTAGTTCTTGAAGTCCTTCCATAGTGGTGGTAGCTTCTCTATAATGGCAGCTACCTGGAATGACTCGCTGAAAGACATTCTCTATGCATGTATCTCATGCAGGATGATCTGGAGCTCTTGGACTTGCTCCATAACAGTTTTGTGGTCGACCATTTTGTAGTCTAGGAACCTTCCAACCATAAACTTCTTGTGTCCAGCATCCTCTGTTTTGTACTTTTTATTCAGGGATGCCCATAACTCCTTCGCAGTAGCAATATTACTGTACACATTGTACAGGGTATTGTCCAGACCATTCAGGATGTAGTTCTTGCAAAGGAAGTCTGAGTGCTTCCATGCTTCCACCGCAGCAATAACTTGCTTGTCGGTCTCCCCTTCCTTTAAGACAGGCGAATCTTCATTCAGCACTCTGACCAGGTTTAGAGTTGTGAGGTAGAACAGCATCTTCTGTTGCCACCTCTTGAAGTCCATGCCAGAGAATTTCTTCGGTCTCTTGGCTTGAATGGATGTCGTCATAGTAGCCATCTGTAGCAGCACTTCCGTGGTAGCACAAATTTATCTTAAGATTGTCGGTGGGTGTTTGGCAGATGGTGGCTACCTAATGAATCAGACTGAGGCTAGAGTTTCACTCTATGTTCTTAAGACAATTTCGTCCCGCAATAGTGCTTACAGTCAGTATGACGATTGTTTCCCATGATACAACAGTTTCTTTTGATGAAAGCAGCACTACAATTCACCAAAACTTTCGAACCAAGAATGCTACTCTCTTTTCAATGCACTATTGCTATACTATCCTTAGGAAAGTATGCAAATGCCTAAGAGAGAAGAATACTGGAATTGATTCAAATTGAACTCAATTCGGAATGGCTTGGGATGAATGAAATGCTTAGGTTTAGGGTCCTATTTATAGGTTTTTAGGTACCCTTTGGAAGCAACCCTACGAATTTAATTTAAATTAAATTCTAAAATCAAAGGATGTGAGGGTTAAGGGCTTATCACTCTTGATATACCCTTCAGACATCATGATCTTCAGATCAGGCGATCGGATAAGCCTTTTTATGGATGTGATCTGAAGATAAGCCGATCAGATAAGCCTATCCATATCCTGATAAGCCTTTTCATCATCGTGATCTGATGATCATGTTATCAGATAGGCGGTTGCATGTCTTTGATATGCCTTTTCATGATCGGACCGTTGACTTATCTCCAACCGACGATCGAACGGGTGCCTTATCACCAACCGACGATCGGACGAATGCCTTATCACCAACCATCCTGTTGACTGATCAACCAACCGTCCTGTTGACTGGTCAACCCAACCGTCCTATTGATTGGTCAATCGACGATCATGTTGACTGGTCAACCGATGGGTGTCAGCCATTCGATCGCGATCGCGGTCATAATTTGATCACCACATCTCGACCCTTCATCCGATCGATCAACGATCAATTGATCTCATCCCCTTATCTTGATCTGATCAGTCTCCACCGTTGGATCATCATGATCTAGAAAAAATTTAAAGCCCCTCAAGCTCCTCGCGACGATGCGCGCGTGTGTGCACCCTCAGCTCTCCACTTATGGTAAGCCTAAGAAACTTAAGCTTTAAGGAAGTTGTTTCCATATAAGTGAACCTTCCTTTCTTGTTCTTTCCGATATGGGACTAAATATCTTCGTAATTTCTCATTCACACACTAAAGGGCGGTGATGGGTTTTCAAGGCCCATTAGGGTATTTAGGCGTATTTTGGCCCATTACCCAACAGTTGTCTGGGTCGGGTATGCGAGAGAGGGGAGAGGAATGCGGGCATATCAAGCATTCAAATATTAGAGAAATTTCTCCTAGCAAGTGATTATGGGAAATGATTGATTGTGTGTAAAGTTGTTTGTCTTCCAACTACGGTGGTAGCTTGTACATGATCTAATAGATCTGTCAGAATAAAGGAATGTTGGCCCAGATGGCAACCCAAGAGGGGGGGGTGAATTGGGTTCTTAAAAATTTAAGACTTTTTGAAATGTTTTAAACAAATTAACTCAAGATGTGCAAGTGAGAGAAATTAACTTATAAGCAATGCACAAACAGAATATAAGAGATAGAGTGAGAGACAAATGAGCACGGCAAACACAAGATATTTTTATAGTGGTTCAGTGCAACCAGCACCTACATCCACTCCCAAGATCCACTTGGGTCCACACTATAATCTCCTCGATTACAGCCGAGTTGTTTTACAAGCTCACAACTCAAACTTGTTATTTTTCCGGGATCACAACGAACCCAGCCGGTTTTACACGGGCTTACCAGCACAAAACCCAAACCCAAACTTAACCAAGCTTGAACCGAGGTAAGACTACCTCCTCTAGTTCAATCCCCCAGATTGAACTAGGCACAAACAAAATAAGTATTGTTTTTGAAATACAAAGCTCCTCAATGAGCAGATATACAAATATAAGAATAACAAGGTTTAGAAAAGCCTGATTTGTAGATTGGTTGGCTTTTGAGCTTTTCTTCTTTTCTTCTTTTCTTCTTCTCCTTGCTGGATTGAATCAAGCCTCAGCTCCGATTCTTCACAGTTGAAGCAGTTGAGAAGAGTTGAAAAGCAAGAAACGAATCTTCTTTCTCCAAGTTGGGAAATCCACCAAGACTTTGATTTGAATGCTTTGGATTCCTCTTGAGCTTTTTGGAGTGGAGTGGATTTGAGCTAAAAGGTTTTCCTCTTAAGATTCAAGCTCTCGGATTTTTGAAATGGGATTTGTCTATCTCAGATTTTCTCTCTTTTTCCGTTCATTTTTCCGTTCTTTTTTTGAATAAGAGTCTTCCCTTTTTATAGATTTCTTTCAAGCCATTTTTGGAAGAAAACTATCCGTTGGAATGTACCTTGTATCAAAATATATCCGTTAGAAATAAGGTAAAATAGAAATATTACCGTTAGAGCTGATCTGGCATTTGATTTTTCGTTCCAGGTGGGTTGGAGTCGACTCTAACTTTTCTGGAGTCGGCTCTAGCTCGAGGCATTTCAAAACGATATTTCTGGAGTCGTCTCTGACTTTTCTGGGGTCGACAAGAAACTTTTCCGGAGTCGACTCTAACTTACCCGGAGTCGACTCTAGGTTGGGGCCAGAAAAATCGACTTTCTGCTTCTTCTGTGAGAGTCGACTCTAACAGTCTCGGAGTCGACTCTAACTCCGTGCCAGTTCCGGAGTCGGCTCTGTGATTCTCGGAGTCGACTCTAATGTCTGCAATTCTTACCTAGACATTAGATTCGATCCAGAACACTATGTAACTCCTGATTTTGATCATTCAATAGTCTTATAATCTGAAACACTAAATTAAATCATTAGAGCCTCAATAGTTATACTCAAGTAGTTTTGTTAATCATCAAAATCATCAATTGGGTCAACAATCTCCCCTTTTTGATGATAACAAAAACTTTGAGTATATGCATTCAAAAATTCATTCAAACTAAAGATTATCGTCATTTTGAAACTTAAACATTTTAAATGAAGGATTTGATGCCAATATTCAAAGTAAGCTTTTAAAATTGTGCATGAGTTCAATATAATCCATCAATTATGAATATTTAATCTTAATGTGCATAAAATTGCAAATGAGCTTTTTGTTAAGCTCCCCCTGCATTGAATAGCTCCCCCTATATATAAGCATCAAATTTTAACTGATTAACATTTCAAGTTATTTTGCATAAACAATATTTCTCCCCCTTTCTTTCTTTCTTTATGCATATACAACCATCTCTCCCTTCATTAAAATTTTTAAGTCTTTGCTTATTCATATTCAATATTCATTTTCAAGTCTTTCTTTGCATATTCAATCTCAACCATCTCTTTCATTAAAATTTTCAAGTCTTTCTTATGTCTTTCTTTCTTTGCATATTCAACCATCTCAACCATCTCTCCCCCTTTTTTGTTATCAGCAATAAGGAGAGTATTAGATAAAGAAAGCTATATATAAAAAAATGTAGACTCAATAAAGCATAGGGATCCAAGCAATCAATATTTGAAAATGTGAAATTGCATTTCATAAGTAAGAAGCATTACATTAGTTGATCCTTGTATAATCCAAAATGAAATACATTAAATTCAAAAACTTCCTAAGTACAAACTATCAAAATCAAAATCAAGGTCAGATGTGTTTGAATACAATTTTCTTCAGATGACCTATGATTTCCATTACATCATCCTTTTGTGATTTCTTAAAGTTTTCAAGGCAAGCTTCGATTTGTGAGACTGCAAGGTCAATGTCCTTCTTCAATTGACCCGTTGCATGAACATAAGATCCTGACCCATCAGCAATACCTTCCATCCTTTCGAAGATTTTGTGAAGATCAGCCCCAAAGGATTCAACTGAATTGCTTAAGGTAAAGGAGATCATGTCCAGTCTCGAATTAAGTTCTTCCTTCAACTGATTAAAGTCTTCTTTTAATTGAGTAATTTCTTGAGATCTCTGACTATCATACTCAGCAAGTAAACCTCTTAACTGATCAATTGTTCATCAGAAAATCTCCCAGAAGTTGCTATAGGCTGATGTGGAGGTGAGGGAATAGAACTAGGTCCGGCCTCTGAAGGTCCAGCTGAAGAAGGTCCCGCAATAGATGGATCAGGGACAGATGGTCCCTCAGTGGATGGTCCCGGGATGTCTTCTACTCTGGTTTCTTCTGCTCTATCTCTTTCTGCTCTTTCCTCTCTTCCTCCTTTCATCCAAACACCATTCAATTTCTTGAAGCCCATCCGATGAATAGTAGATATGCTATAGTAATCAGTGTGTCTCAATTTTCTTAAAGGTTCATTCTCCATAATGAGCACACCTTGGCTTCTAAAGATTAGTGTCAGAATCATACCGTATGGCAGTGTTGATCTCTTCTTTGTAGCTGCCTCTGCCATGTATCCAATCATCATGCCAGCTAAGTTGACTGGCCTTCCAGTAATTATACAGTCCATTAACAAAACGTCTCGCTCCGAGACATACTCGAATCTACCAATTTTTGGAAACAAGATTCTTCCACAGATATTATGTAGTAATCTGAGTTCTAGATTCAATTGATTTGCAAGGATTTCTTCAAACTCAATTACCTCTCCCTAGCATCCTTGTCAATGCTCCACTTCTATCCTCATGTTGATATTCCATTAAACCGATTGTGGGCATTTCTAATAAGTTTCCAAGAATCTCAGAGGTTATTGTCACTCTTGTTCCTCTTACTACACTTATTAATCCACCTTCTCCTCTGCTTAAACCGTTGTAAAACTCTCTCACTAAGGCTGGATATGTGGGTATATCAAGTGAACAGATTTTTTCCCATCCCATTTCCTTCAAACTTCTTCCTATAGTGAATCCTTCCGACTCAAAGAAATCAAAATTCACCTTTCTCCCAGTGGTAATGGTCTTACCGGCTAAATGATCAACCTTGGGTGAAGATGGTGAAGGAGGGGAATCCTCTTGAGTGGCCGAAGAGGAGGAAGGCGAGGGTTGCCTCCGAACAGTGCGTCTCCTCGTTGGAACGGATGCTCCACCGATGAATCCGCGCCTCTTAGGTGCCATTGAGAAGATTGGAACATTAATCAAGGGTTTTGAGTAGATTGGGGAAGTTGGAAGGGCTTTGGAGCTTTTTGGTTAGGTTTTGGAGACGAATGGAATGATTGGGGGTCGACTCCGCCTTTTTATTTTTAACCTAGCTCGACTTAGAGTCGACTCCCGAAAACTGGGTGTCGGCTCCGAACCAGAAAATCTGTCAGCGCTCGAATTAGAGTCGGCTCCACAAAAGCCAGAGTCGGCTCTAATCGCTTAGACAGAACATCAAAAACTCAGGTGTCGACTCCACAAACTGTCAGAGTCGACTCTAACAGTTCCAGAGATAAAAAATTAAGTTTCAAGGATTTGAAACTATTCAAATTAATCATCAAATTCTAGATTAATGTTCCTTAGCAATTGGGGAAACAATGAATCAAGATCTAGATAGATTTCCTTATTGAAATATCAAGATTTTTCAAGAAAATGATGAAATCTAGATAGATGTCCTTAAGAGTTTCAGAAAACTATTCCAAAGGATCACAAACTCCTAATTCTCCTCTAAGATAACAAAATCTCTCTTCACTTAAGGGTTTTGTTAATATATCTGCTAGTTGTTCTTCAGTATTCACATAATCAAGACAAATTTCATTATTGGCTACATGTTCTCTTATAAAGTGATATCTTATTTCAATATGCTTTGTTCTTGAATGTTGAATTGGATTTTTAGTTAGATTTATTGCACTTGTATTATCACATCTTATAGGTGTCTTATCAAGTGTGATACCATAGTCTTCAAGTTGTCTCTTAATCCATAGGATTTGAGCACAGCAACTTCCAGCTGCAACATATTCTGCTTCAACAGTAGATAATGCAACCGAATTTTGCTTTTTGCTAAACCATGAGATTAAGTTACTTCCTAAAAATTGGCATGCACCACTTGTGCTTTTTCTATCTAACTTGCATCCAGCATAATCAGAATCAGTGTATGCAATCAGATTTAATGTGGAGTCTCTAGAATACCATAAACCTACATTTTTTGTTCCACTTAAGTATCTTAGTATTCTTTTAACAGCAATTAAATGTGATTCTTTAGGTTCTGACTGAAATCTAGCACATAAGCAAACAGCAAACATTATGTCTGGTCTACTTGCAGTTAAATAAAGTAGGGATCCGATTATACCTCGATAATATTTTGATCAACCTTCTTACCTTCTTCATCTTTGTCCAGCTTGCATGAAGGACTCATTGGTGTTCCGAGGGGTTTAATTGATTCCATACCAAACTTCTTTAGAATTTCTTTTGTGTACTTTGTTTGGTTGATAAAGATACCCTCTTTGCTTTGTTTGATTTGGAGTCCAAGGAAGAAGTTGAGTTCTCCCATCATGCTCATTTCAAATTCTCCCTGCATTAACTTGGCAAATCTTGACATAGAGAATTGTTAGTAGCACCAAAAATAAATCATCAACATATATTTGAACTACAAGTAAATCTTTACTTTTCTTTTCAAAAATAATGTTTTATCAACATTTCCTCTTGTAAAATCATTTTCAATCAAAAATTTACTTAGTCTATCATACCAAGCTCTAGGTGCTTGTTTCAAACCATATAATGCTTTGTGCAATTTAAAAACGTGATTTGAAAATTCGTGATCTTCAAAACCTGGTGGTTGTTCAACATAAACTTCTTCATTTATTAAACCATTTAAAAATGCACTTTTACATCCATTTGAAATAAATTAAAATTCATATGACATGCAAATGCAAGTAATAGCCTAATGGCTTCTAATCTAGCTACAGGTGCAAAGGTTTCATCAAAATCAATACCTTCTTCTTGATTATATCCTTTTGCAACTAATCTAGCTTTGTTTCTAATTACTATGCCATTTTCATCTAGTTTATTTCTAAAAACCCATTTTGATCCTATTACTGAATGATTTTTAGGTCTTTCCACTAATGTCCATACATTATTTCTAGTGAATTGATTTAATTCTTCTTGCATTGCTAACATCCAATTATTATCTTTTTCAGCTTCTTCAATAGTTTTAGGTTCAATTTGTGATACAAATGCAAGATGATTACTAATATTTCTCATATATGATCTAGTTCTTATTCCTTGAGATGGATCACCTATAATCAATTCCTTAGGGATGACTATAGCATATCTCCAATCTCTAGGTAGATCTATATCATTATGATTATTAGTATCATCATCCTTAGGTGAATCATTATCTTTAGCTTCTTGTCATGATCTGAAGATACTTCAATATTAAGTTTTTCAAGATCTTTTTCAATTATGTTTGTATCTTCCTCATCATCAATTTTTCAGAACTAGATGCTAAAGACTCATCGAAAACTATATGAATGGATTCTTCAACTACTAAGGTTTTCTTGTTAAATACTCTATAAGCTTTACTAGTTGTTGAATATCCTAAAAAGATTCCTTCATCAGATTTAGCATCAAATTTTCCTAAATTATTTTTACCATTATTATGAATAAAACATTTACATCCAAATGCATGAAAGTATTTTATATTGGGTTTTCTTTCATTCCATAATTCATAAGGTGTTTTCTTTAAGATTGGTCTTATTAGGGCTCGATTTAAGATGTAGCATGCTGTGTTAATAGCTTCCGCCCAAAAGTATTTCGGGAGTTTACTTTCACATAGCATGGTACGGGCCATGTCTTCTAGAGTCCTATTTTTCCTTTCAACTACACCATTTTGTTGTGGAGTCCTAGGTGCAGAAAAATTATGATTAATACCATTTTCATTGCAAAACTTTCAAATAAGTGATTTTCAAATTCAGTTCCATGATCACTTCTTAGAGACACTATGGTAGTGTTTTTCTCATTTGTGACTTTCTTGAAGAATTTCAGAATATCGAGAAAGTCTCATCTTTGTGAGCTAAAAACATTACCCAAGTGAATCTAGAGTAATCATCTACTATCACAAGACCATATTTCTTTCCTCCTAGACTTGTGGTTCTAGTTGGTCCAAAAAGGTCCATGTGAAGTAGCTCTAATGGCCTAGAAGTTGAAACAATATTTTTAGATTTGAAAGAACTTCTTGTTTGTTTTCCAAATTGACATGCATCACATATTTTGTTGTTTTCAAAATCTAATTTAGGTAGACCTTTAACTAAATCCATTTAATTAGTTTTGAAATAAGTGTGTGCTTGCGTGACCTAATCTACGATGCCACAACCAACCAATCTCATTTATATTAGCATTGTCAGCAATAAGCAATGATCACTCAAAGATAATTTTTCTAGATCAACCAAGTAAACATTGCCATGTCTATAACCAGTAAAACAATGCTATTATCAATAGAATTAGTTACAGTGCATATTGAAGATTTAAATGAAACATTAAAGTTTTTATCACATAATTGGCTTATACTAATTAGATTATGCTTCAAACCATCAACATAAAGTACATTATCAATAAATGTAGATGGAGTTATACGAACTTTACCAAGGCCCATAATTTGACCTTTACCATTATCGCCAAACGTAACAACTCCACCTTTCTTTTCTTCAGGGTGATGAATTCATCTTTGTCACCCGTCATATGTCTTGAGCAGCCACTATCAAGGTACCACTTTCTTTTTGATCTTTTGGCTACAAGACATTCCTGCAACATAATTTAAACTTTATGTTTAGGTACCCAAGCTTTCTTGGGTCCTTCATGGTTAGTAGCAATAAAAATTGTTCCTTTCGGAACCCAATTTTCTTTCCTTTAGTGTTTAATTTTTCATTATTACTTATTGTTTTGCACTCAAAAGATTTATGTCCTTTTTAATTATATTAAAACAAGTAATATTACTTTGGCTAGCTTTTACAAAAATATTTTTCAATGATTTTTTTTCTAAATGTGTTATACCCTAAATCTGCTTTGTCAAAAACTGCTTTTTGACTATCTAAAATCATATTTAGTTTAGTTGAGCTTAGAGTAAATTTTTCAACAATGTCTTTATACTTTTTAACATCTTTCTTTAGAAAATCATTTTCATTAGAGATTAATTCTTTCTCTTTAATTAGATTTTCATTCTCAGATTTAATCAAATCAATCTTATGAGCAAAATCATTCTTTTCATTAAAAAGTGTTTCCTTTTTATCTTTTAAATCTTTAACTACAAGATTTAACTCATTTTCTCATTAATTAAATTTAAGTTTTCAGTTTTCAAAGATTTGTGTTTCTTTTTCAAAGCCTTGAAATCAATCATCAATTCATTAAATGCTTCAAACATTTCATCAAAAGTAAATTCATCATCGGGGGTTTCGATACTTACCTCTTCATTGTCGTCCGCCATGAAGCAAACATTTGCAACTTCTTTTTGTTCTTCTTCTTCGGAAGAAGACTCTTTACTGTCAGTCCAAGTTGCCATGTATGCCTTTTTCTTTTTCTTATAGGCCTTCTTAAGTAAAGGACAGTCTTATCTAAAATGCCCTGGCTTTTTACATTCATAACATACTAAGGGCTCTTTCTCTTTGTCCTTGTCCTTTTCCTTTTTCTTATCCTTTTCTTTTTCTCCTTCCATTTTTGATCCAAATCTCTTCTTGTGGAAGGGCCTCCTTCTTTGCATAAACTTCTTGAATTTCCTTGCAAGGAGGGCTGCCTCATCATCATCATCCTCTTCATCATTGCTGCTGCTTACTTCCTTTTCCGCAGCTTTGAGGGCGATGGTCTTCTTCTTTCTTGACTCATCCTCATTGACATGTTGTTTAACTTGAAGCTCATGAGTCATTAGCGAACCAAGAAGCTCTTCCAATGGTAGGATGTTCAGATCTTTGGCTTCTTGTATGGCTGTCACCTTGGCTTCCCAAGTCCTTGGAAGTGACCTAAGAATTTTGCGAACAAGCTCAGAGTTAGTATATACTTTTCCAAGACTTTTCAAACCATTCACAATATCAGTGAATCTAGTGAACATGCATGTGATGGTTTCATTTTGTTCCATGGTAAATAATTCATATTTATGAACCAAAATATTTATCTTTGATTCTTTTACTTGACTTGTTCCTTCATGTGTTATTTCCAACCTATCCCAAATTTCTTTTGCGGAATTACATGTTGAGATTCGGTTGAATTCATTAGAATCTAAGGAACAATACAAAATGTTAATAGCTTTAGCATTTAATTGTGCCATTCTCCTATCATTATCATTCCAATCCCTTTCGGGCTTAGGAACAATAGTGTCATCAACTACGTGTGTGGGTGTACTAGGTCCATTCATTATTACTCCCCATAATTCATAGTCAGAAACTTTAATGAATATTCTCATTCTAGCTTTCCAATATGAATAGTTGGTTCCATTAAATAAAGGATGTCTATTCGTAGAATGACCTTCAGCAAAACATGAACCACTTTGTGTTGCCATAAGGATCTTTAGCCCTTGATCGTGAGATCAAATTCTAAATGAACACTTGCTCTGATACCAATTGTTGGCCCAGATGGCAACCCAAGAGGGGGGGTGAATTGGGTTCTTAAAAATTTAAGACTTTTTGAAATGTTTTAAACAAATTAACTCAAGATGTGCAAGTGAGAGAAATTAACTTATAAGCAATGCACAAACAGAAATATAAGAGAGATAGAGTGAGAGACAAATGAGCACGGAAAACACAAGATATTTTTATAGTGGTTCGGTGCAACCAACACCTACGTCCACTCCCAAGATCCACTTGGGTCCACACTATAATCTCCTCGATTACAGCCGAGTTGTTTTACAAGCTCACAACACAAACTTGTTGTTTTTCCGGGATCACAACGAACCCAGCCGGTTTTACACGGGCTTACCAGCACAAAACCCAAACCCAAGCTTAACCAAGCTTGAACCGAGGTAAGACTACCTCCTCTAGTTCAATCCCCCAGATTGAACTAGGCACAAACAAAATAAGTATTGTTTTTGAAATACAAAGCTCCTCAATGAGCAGATATACAAATATAAGAATAACAAGGTTTAGAAAAGCCTGATTTGTAGATTGGTTGGCTTTTGAGCTTTTCTTCTTTTCTTCTTTTCTTCTTCTCCTTGCTGGATTGAATCAAGCCTCAGCTCCGATTCTTCACAGTTGAAGCAGTTGAGAAGAGTTGAAAAGCAAGAAACGAATCTTCTTTCTCCAAGTTGGGAAATCCACCAAGACTTTGATTTGAATGCTTTGGATTCCTCTTGAGCTTTTTGGAGTGGAGTGGATTTGAGCTAAAAGGTTTTCCTCTTAAGATTCAAGCTCTCAGATTTTTGAAATGGGATTTGTCTATCTCAGATTTTCTCTCTTTTTCCGTTCGTTTTTCCGTTCTATTTTTTAAATAAAAGTCTTCCCTTTTTATAGATTTCTTTCAAGCCATTTTTGGAAGAAAACTATCCGTTGGAGTGTACCTTGTATCAAAATATATCCGTTAGAAATAAGGTAAAACAGAAATATTACCGTTAGAGCTGATCTGGCAATTTGATTTTTCGTTCCAGGTGGGTTGGAGTCGACTCTAACTTTTCTGGAGTCGGCTCTAGCTCGAGGCATTTCAAAATGATATTTCTGGAGTCGTCTCTGACTTTTCTGGGGTCGACAAGAAACTTTTCCGGAGTCGACTCTAACTTACCCGAAGTCGACTCTAGGTTGGGGCCAGAAAAATCGACTTTTTGCTTCTTCTGTGAGAGTCGACTCTAATAGTCTCGGAGTCGACTCTAACATCCGTGCCAGTTCCGGAGTCGGCTCTGTGATTCTCGGAGTCGACTCTAATGTCTGCAATTCTTACCTAGACATTAGATTCGATCCAGAACACTATGTAACTCCTGATTTTGATCATTCAATAGTCTTATAATCTGAAACACTAAATTAAAATCATTAGAGCCTCCAATAGTTATACTCAAGTAGTTTTGTTAATCATCAAAATCATCAATTGGGTCAACAAGGAAGACGATGGTACACTTTCTAATGTTTGATAGGTGATTGAAGCAACTAGGAATGCTTTGATGTTGTGCTTGACTATTGCATTTTATTGAACTTAACGTTAAGGTAGTGTTTGATAGGAAAAATATTATTCATGAATAAGTATATGAGATAGAGTTTATCCCCTGGCTATCCCTAGGGATATCCCTTGGCTATCCCATTGATCATATCAAATGCAAAAAGGTAAATTCATAGGATAACCTTTTTTTTACTCTTATTTGGAGGGATAACCAGCTATTCCTGTATTTTCTAGGGAATAAATTGATGGAATATCCCATGGTTAACCATGGTTAACCATGGATTATCCCTTTGGTTAACTTTATTCCCAGCTATCCCTTATAGTTATGGCTTTTGGGATGTGTGATTGGATTTCGTAGAGCTGATGTGCGATGCCATATTTGTGACATGCAGATAAATGGTCTGCTTCTCCAAGTAATGTTAACAGATGCAATATTTGAAACAAAACAGATAACATTTGACATAATGCATGCTCCTTGTTCATTAGGCAAGTAGGATAATCAAAGACAGAAACAGACTTGAGATGGAAAGTAAGAAGGAAAACAAGAACAAGGGCCTCATGTGTGCTATTATCTTGCTTGCAAATTGTCATGCCTTGAACCCCATCATCAGGGTTGGCCCAGTAAGTATGCAAAGCCTTTAATTCTAAATTGTAAAATAGCAAAACACTAGTGGTTCCATAATTGAAAAATAACTCTGTAAGAAATCTCTATCCATGGACACCAGCATGAATAATAATATGTAAGCAATAATATAATCAAAATAAAATATTATAGCACCGATATTAACTATTTTATATGCCAGCATTATGATGTTTAAATTTAAATATGCAAATCCAATTAAAATAGCATGGTGTTCACAGTCATAACTCATAATATAGATCATGATAGTATAATCAAGATAATGACATGTATGCAAATTTCATAATTCAAATAATACCATGTTCCATAATAATTCCAGGATTCATAATTTCAACTCTCTATACAATCTAAGGACACAAATTGCTCAAAAATCATGATTTATGGATGTCGAAATCTCATGGGGGTGTTGCACCTATGTCCAGTGCTTGAGAAGCTCATTTCTAATAGTATTGTGGAAGTATTATATAGTATGGATTATCTTAATTTCTGATCTTTCATCTGACATAAAACAACACATTTTAATTGTTACATCATCCAATTTGTAGATCAAGCCTTTTAGACCCCCTAAAGAAGAAAGAAGCTTAAAAAATTCATGGGAGTCTTTCTTTGTTATCTTGATTAAGGAACTATTGGAATCAATGTTATCTCGAATAGAAACAAGAATAAGAGTATTCAGAATGAGTGGACACAGGTTTAGGTTGGTATAGCACAGTACAAGCTTTTACTGCTCCCTATCGGTCTGCACTAGTGCATATCTCTCCAAAATACAGGTGCTACTTGACCGTGCTGGTAACTTGCTAGCATGCTTTGCATGTGGACACGTTACAGCATGGATGAATACGTTGATCCTTGTGGGTATGGGCTTATTGTATTAAAGCTAGTTGTAAACCCTTAGATGCATCTGCAGTCACCCTTTCTCATGCCGACATTTTTCTTCATAAAGTTGACTACAATTTAAAACAGTAAAAATGAGTAAATTGGTTTCTTAAATATTTGTCTATGTGCAAGTGGATTCATTTGGTTCATTAAATTTGATTATTCAGGTGGCTTATCTTAAAGACACGATAGCAAGAACATATGAGGAAATTGAACAGTTGTAGCTGCTCAAAGATCTTAGTACCCAGTCATAATGCAAATGATGAGAGAGATGGTAATGACTTGCTATGTCACTCTTGTTCTGCTCCTGGAATTCTACCCCTAGCGGGAATCAACCAATAGAGTCAGCAATTGTCAGGTACAAGGCCAGTGAAAACTACTCTCAAAGCTGCTTCATGTCCTGATCATTGCTTTAGAATTCAGTGTGAAGCATTCTGATTTGAATGGAAGTGATGCAGGTGAGAATCTTCTGCTGATGCTGATCTTTTGGGCTCTGGTGAGGCAAATTCAGAAGAAAGATCAATTGACATATCTGATGATGGTTTTTAATGGGAACAAAAATTGACTGTTCTATAAACTCTGCCATCGAGTCTACTCTGCTTAAGCCATGCAGACCAGCAGAGGTCCAAACAGAGAAGAGGTATGTTCATTTTTTGGGAGAATTGCGGGCATCTAGTAAATTATATGACTGGTTGAAGTAATAGTTCGATGCCTCAGCTTTATAGTTATAATCTCATGTCTCAACACATTTTTAGGAGAATTCCTAGACATAAAAAGAAATGTGACAATTGAAACATGTCTCAACTATAAAGTGGATAAATGGAGAATAAAAGGCACATGTACGGTCTAGTTTTCACCAATTTAAGCCCATTTATAGTATTTTAATGAACAAATATTTGTTGGTTACTATTTATCAATTTAATTATCATTTTATAAAAAATGATTTAGAATAAATGAGGATAAACTTTAATATTGTGGACGTAAAAATATAAAAAAAGTTCTCTTATTTTTAATTCCATGAACTCCAATAGCAAACTTGCAAAGTTTACCATACAAGATTTATTAGTCATAAATAATTTAAGAACCATTCATGGTAAGGATAGAGATAGAAGTAGATCTAAACTAACATGGACAGAAATAATTAAAAAAGATATAACTATTTATAATTTCAATGTCGACTTAATCCTGAATAGAGCAGAGTGGAGGAAGCATATTTATATAACTAACACCATGTAGTTGGGAAAAGGCTTAGATGAGTTGAGTAGAAGTAATTTAAGAACCATATAGTCAAAAAAAATTATAGAAAATGGCTATACATATGATTTAATATGTAAATTGTTAGGAATAAATTTTTAATTCCAACATAAATAGCATATCAAATTGAATCTCGTGATCAAGTATTGTGTAGTCTATTATATGGATCTAAATCTTGTGATCCTAAACTGAACCTGATATGAAGATAGGATCCTGATAATTTAAGGCCATTTTGATTTGAGTCATAAGGCCAAGATCATGGATTGTAAGATTTTCATAACGGTGTGTATAACTCCAAAAGTACTTGCTTATTATAACTATGCAAGAAGTTTGAAACCTATATATCTACTTCTTTGAAAATCTATAATTTGCGAATATTCAGTTAAAAAACTGAAACTTGTGTATATGCCCCTATATTTAGATGACATCTTTCAAATGAAGAGTAGTAATGTTACTGTATTATTTATTCTTTTTTACTTTTGAGGACTTTGCATGGGTACGCTTCAAACATGCCTAATTACTTATTTAGTTGTTATACATTTATGTTGTTGGTAAACCATTTTAAATACGACCTTCAAAATAATCAAAATTGCATACACTTAAGGACCAAATAGCCCATAAAGAAGTTAAATTGCCTTTTAAACCAACGAAACTAAAATTAGAACTGCAAAAACGGACTCAACATGACAAAAAGAATATATGTGCAAATTTTGGACATTTGGAAGGGCACATGTGCGCATTCAGCTTTTTGAAGGTTAAAATAAGGGAATTTTGATGATGGAATTTATGCAAAAATCTATTTTTAATTTTTTTAAAGCTATTTAATTTTTTTAATTTCAAGACCAAATTTGTGATATTTTCCCTTTTTTCCTTCTATAATCGTTCTTTTGTATGTTTGTTTTCCTTCAATTGTCTCTTCTCCCACTTGTTACTGACTGCCTTCTTTTTTTCTATAAATGTTATGACTTCATGCATAATGATAATATGTTACCTAGCATAAAAAGATTTTAAGCTCATCATGACAAACCTCCCTTTTTCTGTGTAAAATATTTTGTAGCCTTTTATAATAAATAAAAAAAATGCATTTGTCTGAAAATGAGAAGTCTTGTTTTGATTGAGCATATATTAAGTTTCCTTCTGATTCCTTTTATGTACAATAGATACTACCATCAATGAAGGCTTGAACTAAGGTTTTTTTACATGAACCTGTAGTGATAAGATATATTACAGTATTAAGATTGGGTACACTTTAGGGATTGTACCAGCCTCTACTGAGCAGACTTGATAGGTTCGGCTTGGTTAGTTGTTGTTCTGACTTAAATTGCCCTGTTTCGAGCGATGGGATAGTTAGGTTTGAGAAAAAGGGTTTCTCAACCATGCATTGATACAAGGGCTGTATTACACTATATTGGGCATGTTTAAAGATTTTGTTTCTTTGATCGTCACTAGAACCTCGCATTTATTGACATAAAGCTGGTAATGTGAATTCCGAAATAAAACACAAGGATTTATTGCAAGAAATATTTAGATAATTCAATATTTGTTCTTTTCCCATGTATTCTTGGTGATCGCTTGAGCTAACTATAACGCTGCTTTGTCATTACATCCGTTCTTGAAATTGGGCAATAAAAACTAAAAAAATTGACTTTAGTTTCAAGAAACATCATTTCCTTAACGTGTCAAAAATTTCAAATATTTGCTCTCTTTTTTTTTCAAGAATACAACAGCTCAAAATACTTGCTCTTTCTTTTTCATCCACGGAACGATACATCAGTTTCCAAAGAATAAAAACAAAGTTCCAGTGACGATCAAAGAAACAAAACCAAGAAAGACTGCCCAATTGGAACATACAAAAAGAAAAAAAAGGATGATGGAATCCGGCATAGCTGAGAAAAGAAAACCAAGTAGAGATGAAAAAAAACTCACAAGGGCTTAAGGAGAGTTGGGGTACTTGGGAGGAGACCGACGGCAAGCCTGCGCGTGGTCTTGAACTGCCGGGAGTCGATGGCATCCCATATCGGTCGGACCCGCCGCTCCGGGATCCCTCCGGCAAGCCCAAACTTGGATGCCATCGGTGCCGGGCTGAGGCTCTGCCGCTAAGGTTTTCAATGAAGGGTGAAAAAGGAGAGGGAAAAAAAGCTAGGGTTTGTCGTCTCGCTCCTCATCATGGCCTCCAACAAGCATGGCGATTGGAAGAACGATCGCTATGAGGAATACAGGTAAGGGACCATATTTGGTAAATTTTTGTCCTTATTTTTTGATTTCTATCGCTATGAGGATTACCTTATTTATACGGCCTCGCTTCCAAACCCTGGATTCCCCTTAATATTTATACGATCGAGGCATCGCAGGCGGATGTTTTTCTTCAACCTCACTCTAATCTCCGTCTCGGTCTGTTTTTCTCCTTTGATTCCTCCCATGGCAGCGGCAGCGTGCTCCCTCGGTGCCAGGAGAAGATTCTGAAGAGCTCCTCCCGACAGGCCCCTGGAACGCCTTACAACCGGCCCGCATTGTTCAACCTCCTCTCTCTCATCTCCGTCTCCGTCTGTTTTTCTCCTTCGATTCCTCCCATGGCAGCAGCAGCGTACGAGGATGGTACCGGAAGACACTTTCCGAAGTGCTCCTTCGGTGCCAAGAGACAGATTTGAAGCGCTCCTCCCAGCGGGCGCGCATGGCAGCGGCAGCGTACGAGGGCGGTGCCAGGAAACACTTTCCGAAGTGCTCCCTCGGTGCCATGAGACATATTTCGAAGCGCTCCTCCCAACGGGCGCGCATGGCAGCGGCAGCATAAGAGGGCGGTGCCGGAAGACTCTTTTCGAAGTGCTCCCTTGGTGCTAGGAGATAGATTTCGAAGCGCACCTCCCGGTGGGGTGCATGACAGCGGCAGCGTATGAGGCAGTACCGGGAGACACTTTTCGAAGCGCTCCCTCAGTGACAGGAGATAGATTTCGAAGCGCTCTTCCTGGCGGGCGCGCATGGCAGCGGCAGCGTACGAGGGCAGTACCGGGAGACACTTTCTGAAGCGCTCCCTCGGTGCTAGGAGACAGATTTCGAAGCGCTCCCTCGATGCCAGGAGATAGATTTCGAAGCGCTCCTCCCGGCAGGCCCCTGGAATGCCTTACGATCGGCCCCCAAATGCGGCTCCTGGCCTCCTCTAGGACTGCAACCTGGCTCCGATGAAGAAAGGGGTGTTCAAACTTGTCAATTCTAGTTTTGGTTATAGTTTTTTTATTTTTTGGTGATGCTGATTCTTCTTTCAATCCGGGCAACAGCTCTTCTCTTCCATCCATAAATACTAATACGTTGGATTTTAGTTCTGTACCATCCACTTTTGGTTCTGTTGCACCTTCGTCATCCATAGGAATTTCATTTGGATTGTCTGTCCCCTCTTCGGATAGTTTACCTTTTAGATTTGACATATCATATGGGCCTGCATTTTCAGCTAAAACTGCTATCGAAAATGATCCAATGAATGTAGATTATAGCAGCATGATGGATATTGACACCATAGATTATAGCATCGGATCATTTTCGGTAGCAGTTTTAGTTGAAGTGAATGATAATGCAGGCCCAGATGATGTGTTAAATTAAAAGGTAAACTATCTGAAGAGGGGATAGACAATCCAAATAAAATTCCTATGGATGACGAAGGTGCAACAGAACCAAAAGTGGATGGTACAGAACTAGAATCCAACGTATTAGTATTTATGGATGGAAGAGAAGAGTTGCTGCCCAGATTGAAAGAAGAATCAGCATCAGCAAAAAATAGAAAACTAGAACCAGAACTAGGATCGACAAGTTTGGACACCCCTTTCTTCACCGGAGCTAGGTGGCAGCCCCAGAGGAGGCCACGAGCCGCATTTGGGGGCTGGTCGTAAGGCGTTCCAAGGGCCCGCCGGGAGGAGCGCTTCAAAATCTGTATCCTGACATCGAGGGAGCGCTTCGAAATCTATCTCCTGGCACCGAGGGAGCGCTTCGGAAAGTGTCTTCCGACACCGCCCTCGTACACTGCCGCCGCCATGCGCGCCCGCCGAGAGGAGCGCTTCGAAATGTCTCCTAGCACCGAGAGAGCACTTCAGAAAGTCTCCCGGCACCGCCCTCGTACGCTGCCGCTGCCTTGCGCGCCCGCCATAAGGAGCGCTTCGAAATCTGTCTTTCGGCACCGCCCTCGTATGCTGCCGCCGCCATGCGTGCCCATCGGGAGGAGCGCTTCGAAATCTATCTCCTGGCATCGAGGGAGCGCTTCGAAAAGTGTCTTCTAGCACCGTCCTCATACGCTATCGCTGCCATGCGCGCCCATCGGGAGGAGCACTTTGAAATCTATCTCCTGGCACCGAGGGAGCGCTTCGGAAAGTGTCTATCGGTACCATCATCGTACGCTGCTGCTGCCATGGAAGGAATCAAAGGAGAAAAATAGACGGAGACAGAGATGAGAGAGAGGAGGTTGAACAATGCGGGCCGGTCGTATGGCGTTCTAGGGGCCCGCTGGAGGAACGCTTCAGAATCTGTCTTCTAGCACCGAGAGAGCACGCTGCCACTACCATGGGAGGAATCGAAGGAGAAAAACAAACCGAGGCGGAGATTAGAGCGAGGTTGAAAAAAACATCCGCCTGCGATGCCTCTCGACCGTATAAATATTAAGGGGAATCCAGGGTTTGGAAGCGAGGCCGTATAAATAAGGTAATCCTCATAGCGATAGAAATCAAAAAATAAGGACAAAAAATTTACCAAATCTGGTCCCTTACATGTATTCCTCGTAGCGATCGTTCTTCCAATCGTCGTGCTTGTTGGAGGCCATGACGAGGAGCGAGACGATAAACCCTAGCTTTTTTTTCCCTCTCCAACGAAAACCTTAGCGGCAGAGCCTTAGCCCGGCGCCGATGGCGTCCAAGCATGGCGATTGGAAGAATGATCGCTATGAGGAATACAGATAAGGGACCAGATTTGGTAAATTTTTTGTCCTTATTTTTTGATTTCTATCGCTATGAGGATTACCTTATTTATACGGCCTCACTTCCAAACCTTGGATTCCCCTTAATATTTATATGGTTGAGGCATTGCAGGCGGATGTTTTTCTTCAACCTCGCTCTAATTTCCGTCTCGATCTATTTTTCTCCTTCGATTCCTCCCATGGCAGCGACAACGTGCTCCCTCGGTGCCAAGAGATAGATTCTGAAGCACTCCTCCCAACGGACCCTTGGAACGCCTTACAACTGGCCCGTATTGTTCAACCTCCTCCTCTCTCTCATCTCCATCTCCGTCTATTTTTCTCCTTCGATTCCTTCCATGGCAGCGGCAGCGTACGAGGACGGTACCGAAAGACACTTTCCAAAGTGCTCCCTCGGCCGCCCTGTGGAGTCCGCTCGCTGTTTGCGAGCGACGACGCAAAGACCTCCGCATCGATGGTTACCGTTGTGCGGCGGCTTCTATGGGGGCCAGTCGATTGCCCCTTGCCTTTAGAAGTCATCTCAGTATCCAAGAATTTTGGAAGATCAGCTGAAAAGGTGATTAATGATGGCATTCCCCCATCCATATTTAAGGTACTCCTAGCGGATGTTTCGATTGCCCAAGCTATCAGCTCCGGCACCCCTATCGTGGAAACTTGCCACGTGCTACCATCTCAGTGGACGGTCAAAGGAAACAAAGGGCGTCGGGAAGCCAAATACCCGGTTACCGTAGTAAGCTTGACGACGTCCCAAGAGGAAACCTCATGACACAACAGGAGGAATTCGGCCAAAAATCCTTCGCGATACCCCAGTTGAAATCTAACGATACTCTAGCACCAATGCTACGACACCCGTGCTTATAACTGACCATGGAGAAAATTCCCGCGACATCTCAGGAGGATTGGATTTCGGCCGAAAATCCTTTGCAACATCTCAGCTGAAACCTCACGACACCGTAGCACCAATGCTACGACACCCGTGCTTAAAACTGACCACGGAGAGAATCCCCGTGACAACCCTGGTGGAATTCGGCCGAAAATCCTTCGCGACACCCCAGTTGAAATCTGACGACACCCTAGCTTTAAGGCGATGACACCCATGCTTAAAACTGACCACGGAGAGAATCCCTGCGACAACCCTGGTGGAATTCGGTCGAAAATCATTCGCGACACCCCAGTTGAAATCTCACGACATCCTAGCTTCAAGGCAATGACACCCGTGCTTAAAACTGACCATGGAGAGAATCTCTGTGACACCCTAGTTCGAATTCGGCCGAAAATCCTTTGTGACACCCTAGTTGAAACCTCACGACAATGTAGCACCAATGCTATGACACCCGTGCTTATAACTGACCACGGAGAGAATCCCCACGATACCCCTGGTGGAATTTGGCTGAAAATCCTTCGCGACACCCCAGTTGAAATCTCACGACACCCTAGCTTTAAGGTGACGACACCCATGCTTAAAACTGACCACGGAGAGAATCCATGCGACAACCCTAGTGGAATTCGGCCGAAAATCCTTCGCGACACCCCAGTTGAAATCTCACGACATCCTAGCTTTAAGGCGACGACACCTGTGCTTAAAACTGACCACGGAGAGAATCCCCGCGACACCCTAGTTCGAATTTGGCCGAAAATCCTTCGCGACACCCCAGTTAAAACCTCACGATACCATAGCACCAATACTACGACACACATGCTTATAACTGACCACGGAGAGAATTCCCGCGACACCCCTAGTGGAATTCGGCTGAAAATCCTTCGCGATACCCCAGTTGAAATCTCACGACACCCTAGCTTTAAGGCGACGACACCCGTGCTTAAAACTAACCACAGAGAGAATCCCCATGACAACCATGGTGGAATTCGGCCAAAAATCCTTCGCGATACCCCAGTTGAAATCTCACAACACCCTAGCTTTATAGCGACGACACCCGTGCTTAAAACTAACCACAGAGAGAATCACTGTGACACCCTAGTTCGAATTCGGCCGAAAATCCTTCGCAACACCCCAGTTGAAACCTCACGACACCGTAGCACCAATGCTACAACACCCGTGCTTATAACTGACCACGGAGAGAATCCCCGTGACACCCCAGGAGGATTGAATTTCGGCCGAAAATCCTTCGTGACACCCCAATTGAAACCTCACGACACCCTAGCACCAATGCTACGACACCCGTGCTTATAGCTTTAAGGCGACGACCAACCCGCCTTAACAGTCAATGCACGGGTGTCGTCGCCTTAAAGCTAGAGCATCGTCAGATGAGAACTGGGGTGTCGGTAACAGCATGAGTCGAGGATGGCGTCGTTAGGCCCTTCGTCAATGTGTTATGAATTGGTGTTTTAATTTTATAGCTTCGGTGTTGTTTTTTGTAAACTTGAGTGTCGTAACTTCTGAATTCAGATCATAGGTGTCGTATTGTTTTAACCGTCATGTCCTAATCCTTTGTTAGGATATATTGACAACTAAATCTATGGATATCATTGTTCATGACTATGTGCCTATATTTCTACAGACGATGCTGAAATTAAAGATTGAAAATAAATCGATAACACTCCCAGTCGTGCACCTTCACTCGTCGCTCCAAATGCAGTGGATGATACTGTAGTTCCTCAAACTAGAATGGAATTCAATTCAGCAGATGATGTATATACGTTCTACAATGGATACACGAAACGAGTTGGCTTTGGAATCACAACAGTGTGTAGCAAGGCCAACAACAAAAAATAACTTTGCTTCAAGCACCTGGCATGTTGGAGGCAAGGAAAATCTAGAAAAACATAGAAGAGTATGAATCATAGGGATACTGGGAAAGTTGATTGTATGGCATCCATAAAAGCAAGACTGAATGCTACAAGTGGTAAGTGAATATTGGATGAGGTTTCTCTAGAACATAACCATGGGATGTCCATAACATCAACTGGTTATCTACGGTCGTATAGGAGGATCAGCACACCAGAGAAGGTAGAGATTAGCAATTTACATGCCATGAATGTTCCGACAACTCAGATATACTCTGCCATCTAAGGAGAAAAGGGGGCAGAAGACAATTGGATTTCACCGAGAAGGATGCTCGTAACTTCATTTGTCGCGAACGTCAGTCTAAGCTGAAAGAACGAGATGCTCAGTCGATGGTAATTCATTTCACCGAAATGCAACTCATAAATCTCAATTTCTTCTATACCTTAGACCTCAATGATAATGGTCATCTGAGGTCTGTCTTCTGGATTCATCCAAGGTCAAGATTGGCATGCACATACTTCGGTGATGTTCTAAGCTTTGACTCAACTTACTTGACAAACAGATATCAAATGCCTTTTTGTCCATTCGTCGGGGTCAACCATCTTGGACAGTCCACCTTGCTTGGTTGCGCATTGTTGTCTGATGAGAGTACTAAGACATATAAATGGGTTTTTCAGGCAGACTGGATGCAAACAGTGGTCAAGCACCTATTGCCATAATAACTGATCAAGATAAGGCAATTGAGGCTGCTGTCAAAGAAGTTTTTCCTAACACACGACATCGATTTTGTCTTTGGCATATATTGAAGAAGATACCTGAAAAGATTGGCCACATTTGCACAGCAAATCCCAAGTTTATGGTTGATTTTGATGAGGCAATATATGATTCATTAACCATACAGTCATTCGAGAAAAGGTGGGCACATGTTATGGAGAAATATAAAGAATGCAAGTCTATAGATTGGTTCAATGTCCTTTACGAATGTCGGGATAAATGGGTCCCAGTTTACCTAAATGATACATTCTTCGCAGATTTGTATGCCACTGTCTTTGGTTCATGTTCCCGTTCAACGATTTTTTTGTTGACAAAATTATGATTAGGGATGTCATCTTCACAAAGGAGCGAGGGCATAAATCACTTCTTCAATGGGTTTATAAATTCGAAGACTACACTAACAGAGTTCATATGTAAGTACAAAGATGCCTTGGAAAAAAGATACGAGGCCGAAAATGAGGAAGATAATAGGACGTTGCAAACGATTGCTTTCCTAAAGACATCATCACCTTTTGAGAGACAAGCTGCAAGAATGTATACAAGGCACATTTTCAAAAAATTTTAGAATGAGATCCTTGAAATGGCTGCATCAAATACTAAATTGATCAAGGAAGCTGGCAACTGTTGTGTATATTCTGTAAAGTCGTACAAAAGGATTGAAGTCGATGGAATCGGCAAGGAGATGATCAGAGATTATATCGTGTCATACGATAGAAATATTGAGGATGTCCAATGCCAGTGCCGATCCTTTCAGTTCAAGGGGTACCTGTGTAGGCATGCCTTGTTGGTTCTTCATCAAAGTGACGTATTTCGTTTACGAGATAAATACTTCTTGAAGAGATGGTGCAAGGACATGAAATACCAATTCGACGAATTCGACTGCAATACTGAAGGTTATGATAAAAGCACACGAAAATCATGGTACGAAGTGATAATTTTTTAATTGAAATGTCTTAATATATGTTTTCGTTAATATTATGTTAATGATTGTAAATATAGTTTGCTGAGTTATCGGATGATGAAGCTCGCAGAGATAGCCTCCATGTCTGAAGATGCATTTAATGTAGTGATGGATGGTCTAACACCTATATTCAAAATTGCCGTGGTTGCCAACTGCGCAGCTAAGCCAGGTACAGAGCTTGTAATTCAAGATCCTGAACAAATTAGGACGAAAGGTCGCCCAAGAGAGAACATATTAAAGAGTGGAGTCGAGAAGAAGTCAAAAATATCAAGGAAAAATCTAGTCAAGAAAAGAGCTACTTCAAGCAACAGGCAGACTTGTATGCAGTCAATTAATACCAGAGAGGACAAGGAAAGAATTGTACTGCCTTCCGAAACTTTGATGGACGAATTTGATGCTTATGTATTGAGTCAACTTATACAGGAGCATATATAAAACACGGGTGTCGTAACTTTCTAACTAGGGTGTCTTGGTCGCAAATGAAGTGCTTTCTAACTAGGGTGCCTTTTCAGTCAAATGAAGTGCTTTTAGCGCGACGATACCCCAGCTCTGGGCTAACGACTCCCTAGCTCTAGCGCGGCGACACCCGAAAGGCGAAATCCTACGACATCCTAGTACTCACGAAATGACACGGAAGCTTTTAGCACGATGACACCCCAGCCTGGGCTAACGACTCCCTACCTCTAGCGCGGCGACACCTGAAAGGCAAAATCCTATGACATCCCAGTACTTACAAAAGGACACCGAAGCTTTTAGCGAACGACACCCCAGCCTGGGTTAACGACTCCCTAGCTCTAGCGCGGCGACACCCGAAAGGCAAAATCCTACGACATCCTAGTAGTAACGAAAAGACACAGACGCTTTTAGCGGGACGACACCCCAGCTCTAGGCTAACGACTCCCTAGCTCTAGCGCAGCGACACCCAAAAGGAAAAATCCAACGACATCCCAGTAGTAACGAAAAGATACGGAAGCTTTTAGCGCGACGACACCCCAGCTCTGGGCTAACGACTCCCTAGCTCTAGCGCGGTGACACCCGAAAGGCAAAAAATCCTACGACATCCCAGTGCTCACGAAGGGACACCGAAGCTTTTAGCGTGACGACACCCTAGCTCTGGGCTAACGACTCCCTAGCTCTAGTGCGGTGACACCCGAAAGGCGAAATCCTACGACATCCCAGTACTCACGAAAGGACACGGAAGCTTTTAGCGCGACGAGACCCTAGCCTGGGCTAACGACTCCCTAGCTCTAGTGCGGCGACACTCGAAAGGCAAAATCCTACGACATCTCAGTGCTCAATTTACGACACTTTAGTGTTCAATTTACGACATCATATATGAAAACTTAAGAAATTGTGAAGTAGAAAAGCAAAAATATGAATAAATCGAGGACACCCCTATTCTCAATATAAAATTTATGCATTTGCATTAAATCTGAATCAGTGTTAATATGAATAAATTACATTCAATTTTCATTCAAAGAAGAATTAAAAAATTAAGAACATTTTTCAACAATGTCGCTGATCTTTTTATTCAGGCTCTCTCTCAATATCGTCGCGACTAATTGTCACCGGTAATATCTGAATTCCTCATCCATGAAATTCATCTTCATATCAGGATTGTCCCGTCGAGCAAGACATTCCATGTATCTCAGACAGTATAGGCCGCAATCCTGTGATCCGATCGGTTGGCTTGGGCAATCCGAAATCTCTTCCATCGGCCAAGTCATCGCTTCCTTCTTATCGCAGTAGATATGGAATATGTGGCCAAGAATTGTATGTCATTTCTTTGCATTGGCCTTGTACTTGGGGTTGCGTTTCATTGAATTTAGGTGCATGAACACCTTTCTTTCCATGTCGACAGCAACCAAATGCCAGTGCAAGTTATCAGAGTTTATTATGGTGAAAAGAAACTGGAATTGGGCCTTATCTTCATCGGATACATTGTCAAATATCGAGGCCCCTGATGTTTCAGCGAGTTTATGAGCAGGTGATGAAGAAGTCAGACATAGAGCGGATACGAAAACTGATGCAAATATGCACTTATGGTATCGGTCCGGATGCTCTGTCCAGTTGCGCATCAGAAACTCTGGCCGACATCAATTATCTACCAATGTAATGTAAACCGATTAATATAATTCTAAAATCAACAACTAGAACAGGTTTCTTGATATACTTACATCATCTATTATCATTTCATTGTTAATGAGATCTTGAAGATTTTTTCTTGTTACAACGCCAGAAAACATATTGGTGTAGACGATCTCGTCAGTTAATCGTTCGCTCAAAAAATTTTAAATAATAATTTGGTCATCTTCGACCATTGTGTTGGGCTTTGACGTGCCCACTGTCTTCGTCGACTTTTTAGGACGGGTTGTCTCATAACAATCTCCGACGACCTTGGATGCCTTACGCTTTCTCAGCTCCTTTTTAACCCTCCTAACAAGCGAAGGCACTCCAACATTTCTATGTCCATATCATCACCCTTTGACGCAACGGTGCCAAGTTTATTATAGGATTTGGACTCCTCTTTATTTTCATTCCCATGCTCTGTTTTATCATCCAATGAATCCCCCTCCAATCTCTTCTCCTCTGCTTTTGCATTCCCCGTCTCAGTTGGACACTCGGATGAATGGTCCTCCTCCATCTTCTTCTCCTCACTATTTCCATTACCAGGCTCGCGGAGGACCAACTCCAGGGAATGCACCTTCTCTATTTTTCCGTCCCCTTGTCCTCCTCATTTCTTGCATTACTTTCCTTTCTGAGCAGTGAACTGAGGAGGCTCTCAGCAATGGACAGCCTATGCCTGACATCGTCGAGTTGATCCTTAACGCACTCCAATTCAGTCCTCAACTCGGCACATCCTGCGCAGCTATCTGTTGGTTGAGGGGCGCAGCTATCTGTTGGTTGAGGGGATGCTACTTTCTGCTGAGTGAGAAGCCAGCGCTCTTTTAATAGTGGTACAGTAGCTCCCTCCATCTGCAACGCAAGATGATAACAAATTAATATTAAGTAAAAATATTGACACATTAAGTTGAAAAATATGGTTAGAGCAATGGAGCAATGTACTAGCTTACCAAGTCGTGAGGCTGCAAGTCGGCAACCCGAACCGACTGGATCTTCATTTGGTGGTCATACCACTTCAACAGCCGGGGCAGTTTATCAGGATATGCTGGTGCTCGCATTGATGTATGCTCGAGGAGCCACGCCTGAACATGATATTTTTTGGATATTAAATAATGTAATATTAACAAAGAAATTATAATAAGAATACTATTTCTGCGTCTCAATAATCCTTACCACCAGTGCTGCTGAGCATCCGAACAGGGTAGGCTGCCTTCTAACTTTTTTTGCATTCTTTGAGTGGACCGGCTCCTTGGAACGCAAGCAAGCAGCTATTTCTGGGAGAGCCAGAACAATCAACTCCTTCAATGCCGAAGCCTAGTCGATGCTATCCAGTTGACTTAAGTCATCCAAGTATTGGATGAGATACCGTGGACATCTCTGATTAGACTTTGGAGCCAAAAACATGGCCAACATGTATGCGATCCAAAGTCGGACGGTGTCCTCGACATCCTCCTGTGCCTTAGATGATCGGAGTTGAAATATTAACTTCTCCAAACCTTCTTGACGAAGATCTAAACCTTGGCCAAAA
The DNA here is from genome assembly GCA_900491605.1 of Calamus simplicifolius. NCBI lineage: Eukaryota > Viridiplantae > Streptophyta > Magnoliopsida > Arecales > Arecaceae > Calamus > Calamus simplicifolius. The sequence goes on from UESW01004001.1 coordinate 1,801,264, forward strand.
CGTCTGAACAACCTTCCGTTGAACAATTGGCTGGACGCGTCGATCTTCTTCCCATGAGCTGGAAGACCCAGAATGAGTGCGACTTCATCGGCACTGAATAAAATTGGCTTTCCGCAGAAAATGAATTCGTCGCCTCCATTGTGACATCTTATGATGTTTGCTAGCAGTCGCCCGTCGACTGTGAATGGGTGCATGTCGACGAAGGCACCAAATGGGGTCCTTCGAATAAGTTTTGTATGCCGTCTAGTGAACCATATCCTCCAAACCTTCTGAACGTATACGGCCGGCCTGCAACTATTTTAAACAGCTGGGAAGCCTTTACTGGGGGGACTGGAACAATTTTCATGTCAACTGAAACAAGGGGTAAGACATAAGATATACTTGTCATGAAATTTTAAGAGAGGATGTCATAATATTTTAATATAGTGATAAACATATCTAAAGGAGCCGCATCCTCATTCGAATGAAGAACGATGTCCTTGCATTGTTCCGTCATTTTCTCCATCTAGTTCTTCCTTGTTCGCGGTCTTCATCCACAAACGAAAGCACTCATCTCCATGAATGAAGTATATGGAAGAAAGAACTATGGAAGAAATTTAGGACACCAGTGGCTTCTCGAGCAATAAACGAAGGATGACTTCTCGAGCAAAGGATGGCTTCTCGTGTAACAGACGAAGGACCTCCAGGGTTTATGCCGACCTCAGAGAAATACGAAAGGACACCAGGATCGTCACGATCACATCACACTAACATGCAAACCCATAGGAACTCGCCACATTTTGCAACTTTTCTAATAAAGATGGCATAGCTGAGTTACTAGGGTGTCGTCGAATTAGTACTAGGGTGACGTCAAAATTTCCTCCTTGTTCAAATATATCGTAGTGGTGTCATAAGTTAATAACAAGGGTGTCGTAAAGTTTTAACTGGGGTGTCGTATCATTGGTGCTAGGGTGTCGTGAGGTTTCAACTGGGGTGTCGCTAAGGATTTTCGGCCGAATTCGACCAGGGGTGTCGCGGGATTCTCTCCGTGGTCAGTTTTAAGCACGGGTGTCGTCGTCTTAAAGCTAAGGTGTCATGAGATTTCAACTGGGATGTCGCGAAGGATTTTCGACCGAATTTGAACTAGGGTGTCGCGGGAATTCTCTCCGTGGTCAGTTTTAAGCATGGGTGTCGTCGCCTTAAAGCTAGGGTGTCGTGAGATTTCAACTGAGGTGTCGCGAAGGATTTTCGGCCGAATTCCACCAGGGTTGTCGCGGGGATTCTCTCTGTGGTCAGTTTTAAGCACGGGTGTCGTCGCCTTAAAACTAGGGTGTCGTGAGATTTCAACTGGGGTGTCGCAAAAGATTTTCGGCCGAATTCCACCAGGGGTGTCACAGGGATTCTATCCGTGGTCAGTTTTAAGCATGGGTATCACAGCATTGGTACTAGGGTGTCGCAGTATTTGGCTTCCCCACACTCTCTTCGGTAATAGTTTCTGTTCACGAGGGGGGCGAATTCTTCCTAGGGTGTTTGCTGCCATTCGCTCTTATCATGTTGAAACCCACGACACCCTAGTTCAAAACCCACGACACCCTAGTTCAAAACCTACGACACCCTAGTTCAAAATGTTAAGACAAAGCATTAGTTCAAAACCTACGACATCCTAGTTGAAAACCCACGACACCCTAGTTCAAAACCCACGACACTCTAGTTCAAAATGTTAAGACAAAGCAGCATTAGTTCAAAACCCACGATACCCTTGCAGAAAAACTCATGACACCCTAGTTCAAAACCCACGACACCATAGTTCAAAACGTTAAGACAAAGCATTAGTTCAAAACCCACGACACCCTAATTGAAAACCCACGACACCCCAGTTGAAAACCCACGACACCTAGTTCAAAACCCACGACACCCTAGTTTTTTATCGTCAAGCTCATAAACCACAACAACCTCATAACGAAAGAATGTTTCGTGCTGCGGACGACATTTCCTCCAGAAGTTTTTGTACAAAGACTCCAGTAGCCAGGTATTCTAGCCTCGAAGCTGAAATATTTTCTTTCGACCGGAAGAGCGAGGGCGTAGGATCATGCTCAAGCCTTGGACTGATTCCTTAGCATCCGAAAGCTAGAGCGAGGGGGAAGAAAGAGTTTTTCTTACACAGATGAAATCCAACGTAAAATGACGATAGAATGGAAGGAAAGGGCATTTTCGTCTGCACACTAATTTTAAAAAAAAGCGAAGCGCTTTAAATGGCCGTCACGTTCAGAACGTAACATCGTAGCAGAGCCATACCGCTCGGCACGTCATCTATATCGGATCCACGTGGATCAATCAGAAGAGGCGGTGCAGCCCACGTAGGCCTTGCTGCACCGGGGACGGTGTACAAAGACTTTTCCTTTTTTCTATGAAGAAAGCCAGGTGCAAGACTATGGCAATGCAACGTTTGAATGCGTCGTTGGTTGGATACTAAATCAAGTCCCGGCTAGTATATGATCTAAGATAATGTTTCAATGGAAAAGCAAGGTTAAATGACTTTTAATTAAACTTTGTTCAAACTGAACTAGCGCATGTGAAGAATGGTATTAATGAACATATGGTCAAAACATATGCATGAACCTAAAGCATTGATAGCAAAGAAAATTTCTTTTTTTATTATCTGATAACAATAGAAGCATAAAATATATAAAAGCCAAACATCATAATTTTTCTTTAAAGAAAAAGGCTGAGGATTTTATCTTAAAATTATTAAAATTTTAAAACTTTTTTTACTGCTGAAGATAGTTGAGAGGTATCCAAAATTAAATAAAATTGTCATTATGTTCCTGTTATTATTTGATGGTCAATAGAGGCTAAAGATTTAACTTGGTCCACGTTTGGACATTAATTAAGCCAAATAAATATCAAGATGATGGTTATGATATTTATTTTGTTGCATTAGGTCATTAAGTGTGCATAACAAAGTTTATTTTGTTATTTTTTAGATCGCACTTGTATATGGGTAGGTATAACAAAGCTAAGACATCTTTTGTATTTAATGATCGTATTATTAGTTAGTGTCATTTTTTTTTGTTTTTTAAAAAGAAAGAGTGGGCCATACTCTAATCCTTATTTAGATCTAGTAATGATATGACTATAAAATTCTTTGATTTAATTTAAAAAATTATGCTAGGTATGAGTATTAGTTGGGAAATGAGTTTAGTTGAATATGCTTGGCGTAAGTATACAAATAATTTAGAATAATAATTTTATTTAAGATTAAAATATATATTTTTTTAATTATGAATAGGGATGGCAACGGTTCAAAGATGGACTGGACTGTTCCTGTTAAGAAAAACATCATGTTTCCCACCCCGTTAAGCCGTTATAGTTAAGGGGCAGGAACGGGAATACCCGTTCGTTTACATAAAAAATAAAATTATTTTATTAAATTTATAATTTATTAAAAATTTAAAAAATAAAATTAATTAGGATAAGATAGAATAAATGCAAACAATCAATTATTGATATTGATACATCTAACACGTTAGCTTTAACATCGTAACAAACCAGATAAGAAATGATCTATCAAATTATAATTATATTTCAAGAAGAGCAAGAGATGATAGAGTAGTTCAGACTTCAGAATTTTAGATCGACCGCGTGAAAGAGGAAGAGAGCAAGAGAGGGTGCGCAAGAGTCGTTGAGTTATTATATAAAGCTAACGGGTACGAGAATAGATAAATGGGGATTGGACGAAGAATACCATCTCATACCGTTTATCCATCTAGTCGTTAATGAAAAATTTTTGTTACATGTTAAGCTATTTTAAATGAAAATTGTTGGCCCAGATGGCAACCCAAGAGGAGGGGGTGAATTGGGTTCTTTAAAAAATTTAACCCTTTAAAAACTATTGGCTTTGTGATAGATGAAATTAAATGCAATGTGAATATGAAGCACAAACAAGGAGATAGAGATAGAGATAATCGAAGCACGGCAAACACAAAGATTTTATAGTGGTTCGGTGTATCCAACACCTACGTCCACTCCCAAGACTCACTTGGGTCCACACTATAATCCTTTTGATTACAGTCGAGTTGTTTTCCAAGATCACAACTCAGAACTTGTTGTTTCCCAGGGATCACAACGAACCCAGCCGGTTTTCTGGGCTCACCAGCACAAAACCCTAAACTCAAGCTATTCTAGCTTGACCCGAGGTATACAACCTCCACTAGTTCAATCCTCTTGATAGAACTAGCACAAATAAGAATGAATAGTATTTTTTTAATAATACAAAGCTCCTTAAATGAGCAAATATTTAAAAATAAATAAATAGGGTTAGAAAAGCATATTTGAAGTAGATTGAATTTGAGCTTTTCTTCTTTTCTTCTTTTCCTCTTCTCTTTGGAGATGTTGAATCAGGCCTCAGCTTTGATTCGTTGCAGTTATTGCAGATGAGAAGTTGAAAAATCTTCAAGAACAGAGCTTCTTCTCCCTTTTTGAGAATCCTTCGATTTTTCAAGTTTGAATGCCTTGGATTCCTCTTTGAGCTTTTTGGAGTGGAAGGATTTGAGTTTGAATACTTTTCTCTTGGATTTCATGCTCAAGACTTCTCGGATTTTCGATTTGAATATTCTCTCTATTTTTCATTTTTTCCTTTTTCTTTTTTTTTCGTTATTTTTCAAACGGGCATTCTCCCTTTTTATAGATTTTCTTCAATCTATTTTTGGGAAGAAACTAGCCGTTGGAGTGTACCTAGAAACAAAATATATCCGTTAGAAGTTAGGTAAAAAGGAAATATTACCGTTAGAGCTGATCTGGCATTTTAAAATTTCATCCCAGACAGATTGGAGTCGGCTCCAACTTTTCAGGTGTCGGCTCCAAGTCGTTTATCCAAAAATAGAAAGTTCTGAGTTCGTCGAGGAGTCGGCTCTAAAAAAGTTAGGTGTCGGCTCGCCATCGTTAGGTGTCGGCTCCAAAAGACTATGTGTCGGCTCCAAGATGCTAAAAAATAAGCGTTCTATCCCCGCCATTGGAGTCGGCTGCAGACACTGTAAGTGTCGACTACGAAACTCTGGGTGTCGGCTCCGAAACTCTAGGTGTCGGCTCCAGTCCGTATCAAAAATCAGAAGAATATTTGACTGGCCAAGGGGTCGGCTCCAGCATTTCTAGGTGTCAACTCCAGTCTCTGAAACTTTGAAACTTATGATTTGCAATAGATTCAAAACACGTTTCTTAATACCTTTATATCGATCAAATATTTTTAAGTCCCAAAACACTTATCAAATCTATTAGTAATCAAGTAAATATACTCAATTCCTTTATTAATCATCAAAATCAATAATTGGGTCAACAATCTCCCCCTTTTTTATGATTATAAAAACATTGAGTATATGCATAGTATTCTCAACTTAAAATTTTCAAGAAGTGATCTTCACAAGTAGGCTCCCCCTGAATAAGGTAGCTCCCCCTATGAAGTTCAAATTATCAATTGTTCTTCTTTTGTTGTACATATTTGATACTTAAGATTCATTTATATCAATTTTCACTTTTATATCAATGTTCACTTAAGCTTATTTATGTATTTTCAAACTAATTTGATACTAATCAATCAAATGCTAATCAATGCATATATGACATAGCTTTCATTCAAATGCATATACGACATAACTTTCTTCCCCTTTTTTGTAATCAACAAAAAGATAAAGAAAAGTTAAGTCAAAAGATAAAATTGATAGATCAAAAGATAATTTCATTTCATCAAAAGTCAAGTATTACAAAAAGAAAATGTGCTTTCATTACATCAAAAGTTTAAACTTTCATTACAAACATCAAACAACATATCTCATTACATAAAAAAAAACTTTGACTTTATTACAAGAAAATTATAGATTGTTTCTAATGATCCTTGTCAAATGATCCAAAATCTTTCCCATTCCATCACTTTGAGTGGCTACAAATTCTTTCAACCTTCTATCAACAAAAGAGCAATCAGTCATGATTTTATCTTGAAGCTCTGCATTGCACTTTGAATAGGTCTTAGAATCTCCATAGATATCTTTAAGTTCTTCAAATATATTCTTTAGATCACTACTTAAAGATCCAGCAGAAGAGCTAAGAGTTGATTCTATCTTGCTAATGCGATCATCTAGGGAATAAAGAGTTTCTTTAAGATTCATAAATTTATTATCAAACTCAGTCTTCAGTTCATCCTTCTGAGCAGCAAGTAAGTCTTTGAGTTGCTCCAATTGAAGGTCTGAAAATCCAACTGATGAAGTGGATGGCTGAACAAGAGTTTGAGCAGGTGCAGGGGCCGGAACAGGACTCCTTGGCTGCGGAGAGGAAACCCTCACAGATGGACCAGCCTCACAAGGTCAGAAAGTCTAGGCTCAGGGGCTCTCTCATCCAAGTTACCTTTCCTTTCCCATTGCCCGTTCACCTTTACAAATCCCATCCTATGCAAAGTGGCCAGACTGTAGTAATCGGTGTGCCTGAGATTCTTGGATGGTTCATTCTCTAGAATCACTACTCCTTGGCTCCTGAATACCATGGTCAGAATCATGCCATAAGGTAAGGACGACCTTCTTTTCCCTCCAGCCTCGGCCATATAGAATATCATCATAGCAGCTAAATTAATAGGTTGACCGGTCAATATACTGTCCATCACAACAATGTCCGCTCAGAGACATACTCAAAACGACCGGTTTTGGGGAACAAAATCCTACTGCAAATGTTATGAAGTAATCTTAATTCCAAGGCAATTGGTTAGCCCTAATCTCTTCAAATTCTGTAACCTCTCTTCCTAACATCCTCGACAGAGCTGCTGATCTCTCACTGTGCATATCGGCTGCTAATCCGGTAATGGGGATGCTTAGGAGGTTTCCTAATTTTTGAAAAGTAAGATGAATCCGTTTACCTCTGACAGAGCTCACTAAACCACCATCACCTCTCGATAAATTGAAGTAAAATTCTTTTACTAGTGCTGGGTATGTAGGAACATCAAGAGAACAAACTTATCCCAGTCCTAATTCTTTGAGTTGTCTTCCAATCGAGAAACCTTCGGAATCAAAGAACTCGAAGTCAACTTTTCTACCCATAGTTATTACCCTCCCTGCTAGGGTATCTACCTGAGGGGAAGAAGAGTTGGGATTGTCCGAAGCGGTGGAGGAATCCTCGCTTGGAGACGGCTCGCGGACGGGTCGCCTCACGAGCATTTTTCGGTCACCACAGGCTCCAATCACCGAACCTCTTCTCTTAGGTGCCATTGGATCCTTAGGAAAGCTTGGTAGAGAGGAATTAGAGATGGGGAGGCTTTGAGAGAGTTTTGGAAGAGTTTGGTAGAGGATTTGAGAAGATACGAAATGACGAGGTGTCGACTCTGCCCTAATAAATCGATTTGGGACGCCCAGGTGTCGACTCCCGCAAAGTCGGGTGTCGACTCCAAATCGCTAACACAGTCAGCGCTCGAACTGGAGTCGGCTCCAAGGTCAGGGACCGAGAGCGACACAGACAAGGTGTCGAGTGTCGACTCCTCATTCTGTCGAGAGGTGTCGACTCCACTGACAGTTTCAGAGAAAAATAATTGAGATTCAAACATCTGAAACTTGTCAAAATAAATTCGATAAAATCTTGATAAAATTTTGGAGTATGAAGAATCAAGTTACTCAGATGACTAGATAATTTGTCCTTAAAATTATGAAAGGAATATCAAGAAATTAATAGAAATCTAGATAGTCATTCCTTAGTGTTTCAAAATCAATCCAAAGGGTCACATATCCCTAATTCACCTCTAAGATAACAAAATCTCTCTTCACTCAAGGGTTTTGTAAATATATCAGCTAATTGTTCTTCAGTATTAACATATTCAAGACAAATTTCATTATTAGCTACATGTTCTCTTATAAAGTGATATCTAATTTCAATGTGTTTTGTTCTTGAATGTTGAATTGGATTTTTAGTCAAATTTATTGCACTTGTGTTATCACATCTAATTGGAGTTTTATCAAGTGTTATGCCATAATCTTCAAGTTGTCTCTTAATCCAAAGGATTTGAGCACAGCAACTTCCAGCTGCAACATATTCTGCTTCAGCAGTAGATAATGCAACCGAATTTTGCTTTTTGCTAAACCAAGAGATTAAGTTACTCCTAAAAATTGACATGCACCACTTGTGCTTTTTCTATCTAATTTACATCCAGCATAGTCAGAGTCAGAATATGCAATCAAGTTTAATGTTGAGTCTCTAGAATACCATAAACCTACATTTTTAGTTCCACTTAAATATCTTAAAATTCTTTTTACAGCAATTAAGTGAGATTCCTTAGGTTCAGATTGAAATCTAGCGCATAGACATACAGCAAACATGATATCTGGTCTACTAGCTGTTAAGTAAAGAAGAGATCCGATCATACCTCTGTAATATTTTTGATCTACTTTCTTACCATCTTCATCTTTGTCCAGTTTGCATGAAGGACTCATAGGAGTTCCAAGTGGTTTGATTGACTCCATTCCAAACTTCTTGAGAAGTTCTTTTGTGTATTTGGCTTGATTGATGAAGATTCCTTCTTTGCTTTGCTTGATTTGAAGTCCTAGGAAGAAGTTGAGTTCTCCCATCATGCTCATTTCAAACTCACCCTGCATTAACTTAGCAAATTCTTGACATAACAAATTGTTAGTAGCACCGAATACAATATCATCAACATATATTTGTACTACTAATAAATCCTTGTCTTTTCTTTTCAAAAATAGTGTTTTATCAACATTTCCTCTTGTAAAATCATTTTCAATCAGAAATTTACTTAATCTTTCATACCAAGCTCTAGGTGCTTGTTTTAAACCATATAGTGCTTTGTGCAATTTAAAAACATGATTTGGAAATTCATGATCTTCAAAACCAGGAGGTTGTTCAACAAAAACTTCCTCATTTATAAATCCATTTAAAAATGCACTTTTAACATCCATTTGAAATAAATTGATATGCAAATGACATGCAAATGCAAGTAGTAATCTAATTGCTTCTAGTCTAGCTACAGGTGCAAAAGTTTCATCAAAATCAATTCCTTCTTCTTGATTATATCCTTTTGCAACTAATCTAGCTTTGTTTCTAATTACTATGCCATTTTTGTCTAATTTATTTCTAAATACCCATTTTGATCCTATAACAGAATGATCTTTAGGTCTATCTACAAGAGTCCAAACATTATTTCTAGTAAATTGATTTAATTCTTCTTGCATAGCTAACATCCAATTATTATCTTTTTCTGCTTCTTCAATAGTTTTAGGTTCAATTTGAGATACAAATGCAAGATGATTATTGATGTTTCTCATTGATGATCTAGTTCTTACTCCTTGAGATGGATCACCTATAATTAATTCTTTTGGATGACCATAGGCATATCTCCAGTCTCTAGGAAGATCCATATCATCATGATTTGCATCAACAACATCAACACTAGGAGAATCATTATCTTTAGCTTCTTGTTCATGATCCGAAGATACATCTATATTCAATTTTTCAATGTCTCTTTCTAAAATGTTTGTATCTTCCTCATCATCAATCTTTCTGGAACTCGATGCTAAAGATTCATCAAAGATTATATGAATAGATTCTTCTACAATTAAGTTTCTCTTGTTAAATACTCTATAGGCTTTACTAGATGTTGAATATCCTAAGAAAATGCCTTCGTCAGATTTTGCATCAAATTTTCCTAGATTATCTTTACCATTATTATGAATGAAACATTTACAACCAAATGCATGAAAGTAACTTATGTTTGGTTTTCTATTATTCCATAGTTCATAAGGAGTTTTCTTAATGATTGGCCTAATTAAAGCTCTATTAAGAATGTAACATGCCGTGTTTATAGCTTCTGCCCAAAAGTATTTTGGTAAGTTGCTTTCACATAGCATGGTACGGGCCATGTCTTCTAAAGTTCTATTTTTTCTTTCAACTACTCCATTTTGTTGTGGTGTTCTAGGTGCTGAAAAATTATGATGAATGTCATTTTCTATGCAAAAGTTTTTAAATAAATGATTTTCAAATTCAGTGCCATGATCACTTCTTAGAGACACTATGGTGTTGTTTTTCTCATTTGTGACCTTCTTGAAGAATTTCAAAAATAATGGAAAGGTCTCATCCTTATGAGCTAAAAACAGTACCCAAGTGTATCTAGAATAATCATCTACAATCACAAGACCATATTTCTTTCCTCCTAGACTTGTGGTTCTAGTAGGTCCAAAAAGATCCATGTGAAGTAGTTCAAGTGGCCTAGAAGTGGAAACAATATTTTTGGTTTTAAAAGAATTTCTAGTTTGTTTTCCAAATTGACATGCATCGCAAATTTTGTTATTTTCAAAGTCTAGTTGTGGAAGTCCTTTTACTAAATCCATTCTTATTAATTTTGAAATTAGGTGTGTGCTTGCATGACCTAATCTACGATGCCATAACCAACCAATCTCATTCATATTAGCATTATTAGCAACTAAGCAATGATTACTAGTAGACAAATTATCTAAATCAATCAAGTATACATTGCCATTTCTATTTCCAACAAAAACAATGCTATTATCAATGGGATTAGAAACGGTGCAGATAGATGCTTCAAATGATACTTTAAAACCTTTATCACATAATTGGCTAATACTTATAAGATTATGTTTTAAACCATTGACATATAAAACATTTTCAATATATGTGGAGGGAGTTATTTGAATATTACCAAACCCCATGATTTGGCCTTTGCCATTGTCACCAAACGTAACAACTCCTCCTCTTTTGCTCTCAAGGGTGATGAATTGATCCTTGTCACCCGTCATGTGTCTTGAGCAGCCACTATCGAGATACCACTTTCGCTTTGATCTTTTGCCGCAAGACACTCCTGCAAAAATAATTAAGTCTTATATTTAGGTACCCAAGCCTTCTTGGGTCCTTCATGGTTAGTAGCATAAAATATCGTTCCTTTGGGAACCCAAATTTTCTTGCTTTTGCTACTTAATTTTTTGTTACTGTTTCTTGCATCACATTCATAGATTTATGGCCTTTCTTGTTACAATAATGACATGTAATATTATCTCTATTTTGTTTTTTTCTAAAAAAGTTTTTGACAAATTTTTGTTTTATGTTAGGTCTATATCCTAACCCAGCCTTATCAAATATAGCTCTTTGATTACTCAATAATAAATTAAGTTTTTCAGAACTATAAGTAAATTTATCAACAATATTCTTATATTTATTAACTTCCTTCTTTAATTTATCATTTTCGTTGGAAATTGATTATTTTTCTTTTATCAAATTTTCTTTTTAGATTTCAGCATCTTAGTCTCATTAGTAAGATTATATTTTTCTTTACTTAGAATTGAATTATCATTTTTTAAAGATTTATATTTCTTTTTCAAAACTTTAAAATCATCTACTAGTTCATTAAAGGCTTCAAATAATTCATCAAATGCAAACTCATCACTAGGGTTTTCGGAACTTACCTCGTCGTCATCGTTTGCCATAAAGCAAATGTTTGCAACTTCTTTTTGTTCTTCCTCTGAAGAGGATTCATCGCTGTCACTCCAGGTTGCAATATATGCTTTCTTCTTCTTCTTGTAAGTCTTCTTCAATTGAGGACAATCGTATCTGAAGTGCCCCGGTTTTTTACACTCATAGCATATCAAGGGGTCTTTCTCTTTGTCCTTGTCCTTTTCTTTTTCTCCTTCCATTTTAATTCCTGATTTCTTCTTGTGGAATGGTCTCTTTCTTCTCATGAATTTTTTGAACTTCCTAGCTAGAAGAGCTGTCTCATCATTATCATCATCATTATCACTGCAGCTCTCCTCACTTTCTGCAGCCTTAAGAGCTATAGTCTTTTTCTTCTTAACATCTTCCTCTATGTGTTGCTTCATGGTTAGCTCATGGGTCATTAGAGATCCAAGTAGCTCCTCCAAGGGTAAAGTGTTGAGGTCCTTGGCTTCTTGGATTGCTGTCACTTTTGCTTCCCAAGTCCTTGGTAGTGACCTAAGAATTTTACGAACAAGTTTAGAGTTAGTATAGGTCTTGCCTAGACTTTTCAAACCATTCACAATATCGGTGAATCTAGTGTACATGCATGCTATAGTTTCAGTTTACTCCATGCTAAATAATTCATATTTATGAACAAGAATATTTATCTTAGATTCTTTAACTTGGTTTGTACCCTCATGGGTAACTTCTAATCTATCACATATCTCTTTTGCAGAATTACATGTAGATATACGATTAAATTCGTTTGCATCTAAGGAACAATATAAGACATTCATGGCCTTAGCATTGAGCTGAGCCATTTTCCTATCATTATCATTCCAATCCCTTTCGGGCTTAGGAACAATAGAGCCATCAATAATGTGTGTGGGTGTGCTAGGTTCATTAATTATAACACTCCACAATTCATAATCAGAAGCTTGAATGAATATCTTCATTCTTACTTTCCAATATGAATAGTTGGAACCATTAAACAAGGGAGGTCTATTTGTAGAATGACCTTCGGTAAATGAAGATCCAACTTGAGCTGCCATTTGGATCTTTTGCTCTTGATCGTGTGATCAAATAAACAATGAGCACTAGCTCTGATACCAATTGTTGGCCCAGATGGCAACCCAAAAGGGGGGGTGAATTGGGTTCTTTAAAAATTTAACCCTTTAAAAACTATTGGCTTTGTGATAGATGAAATTAAATGCAATGTGAATATGAAGCACAAACAATGAGATAGAGATAAAGATAATCGAAGCACGGCAAACACAAAGATTTTATAGTGGTTCGGTGTATCCAACACCTACGTCCACTCCCAAGACTCACTTGGGTCCACACTATAATCCTCTTGATTACAGTCGAGTTGTTTTCCAAGATCATAACTCAGAACTTATTGTTTCCCAGGGATCATAACGAACCCAGTCGATTTTCCGGGCTCCCCAGCACAAAACCCTAAACTCAAGCTATTCTAGCTTGACCCGAGGTATACAACCTCCACTAGTTCAATCCTCTTGATAGAACTAGCACAAACAAGAATGAATAGTATTTTTCAATAATACAAAGCTCCTCAAATGAGCAAATATTCAAAAATAAATGAATAGGGTTAGAAAAGCCTATTTGAAGTAGATTGAATTTGAGCTTTTCTTCTTTTCTTCTTTTTCTCTTCTCTTTGGAGATGTTGAATCAGGCCTCAGCTTTGATTCATTGCAGTTGTTGTAGATGAGAAGTTGGAAAATCTTCAAGAACAGAGCTTCTTCTCCCTTTTTGAGAATCCTCTGATTTTTCAAGTTTGAATGCCTTGGATTCCTCTTTGAGCTTTTTGGAGTGGAAGGATTTGAGGTTGAATATTTTTCTCTTGGATTTCAGGCTCAAGACTTCTCGAATTTTCGATTTGAATATTCTCTCTATTTTCCATTTTTTCCTTTTTCTTTTTTTTCGTTATTTTTCAAACGGGCGTTCTCCCTTTTTATAGATTTTCTTCAATCTGTTTTTGGGAAGAAACTAGCTGTTGGAGTGTACCTGGAAACAAAATATATCCGTTAGAAGTTAGGTAAAAAGGAAATATTACCGTTAGAGCTGATCTGGCATTTTAAAATTTCGTCCTAGACAGGTTGGAGTTGGCTCCAACTTTTCAGGTGTCAGCTCCAAGTCATTTATCCAAAAATAGAAAGTTCTGAGTTCGTCGAGGAGTCAGCTCTGAAAAAGTTAGGTGTCGGCTCGTCATCGTCAGGTGTCGGCTCCAAAAGACTGTGTGTGTCGGCTCCAAGATGCTAAAAAATAAGCGTTCTGTCCCGCATTAGAGTTGGCTCCAGACACTGTAAGTATCGACTCCGAAACTCTGGGTGTCGGCTCCAAAACTCTAGGTGTCGGCTCCAGTCCGTATCAAAAATCAAAAGAATATTTGACTGGCCAAGGGGTCGGCTCCAGCATTTCTAGGTGTCGACTCCAGTCTCTGAAACTTTGAAACTTATGATTTGCAATAGATTCAAAACACGTTTCTTAATACCTTTATATCAATCAAATATTTTTAAGTCCTGAAACACTTATCAAATCTATTAATAATCAAGTAAATATACTCAATTCCTTTATTAATCATCAAAATTAATAATTGGGTCAACAAAAATTTTTTGACCTATTAAAAATAATACTAGATAAATAGGGAACGAAAAAATTGCCATCCCTATTTGTGAATAGAATATGCCTCTTCCCCTCGCTATGCAAAAGTCTTTGATAGCAGTCGAGGCTTGCGCCATTAGGGACTTCAAAACGATGTCGACTAATCGGTGGCCACAAAATGGTGCCATAAAATGACAAACGGAAAGCCCCATTTCCATCCGCCTTCTCTGCCTCCCAGCGGGGTCCCCACCCTGCCCTCTTTGTAGAACAAGAAAAGAGGGGTTCACTCTCCAAAACCATCTACAAAAGGGGCCCATGCCTCCCTCTTCTCCCAGCACTGAAAACTGCCCCTGCCCTTTCCCTCGAAAATCCACAAGCCCTCTCCTAAACAGATTACAACCCTCTCATGGCCAAAATGGCCAAAACGCCTACAACTTCTGGACGTTTTAACGGCGATCTCCCTGACCAAACCGAAGTCCTCCGAACCGCCATGCCATTTATAATGCAGCTGGGCTTCTCCGCAGCTGCAGATGCGGATCCCATAAGGCGTTCTTCAAGTTATATGCTCTCGCTAAATTCATCCATCTCATCCTTGCTCTTCTGATTGTGGCCTATCTCATGGCACTTTTGACCGGTATCCTGAGCCCCCCAACCTCAAACACGACAAAGCGTCTCATTGGGGCTACACTGGCATGATCATTCGCCTTCAGCCTTGCGACCGGTCTCTGCTTGGTGGCCTGATCCCCAATATCTATCATCTTATCTATGTGGTTCGTTGCGTCCGGTTTCGCTAAATAAGAGGGAGTGCATGGAGTCGTATCATCTTGTATGCTCTTATGGGTGTCTTCATGGGTATCTTCCGGCTTGCTTCTATTATGTTGTAATCTAAACTGTCGGGCCATATATATTATATTATGATGATATTTATAATAATCATCAATGAATCCTATGCTTCGTTGTTTGTTAGCTAATGCCAGTTTTTGTACTATTGCACAAATTTTATTATGACATTTTCTGCTTAACATTATAATAGTCATAGGCATTAGACTTAGATGAAATTAGCCCATGCAAACAGTCAAAATTGGATTAATTTTTTATATTTGATAAAATTACTTTTTTATCAATATAATTTAAATATAATTTTTTCTTTTTAAGTTTTTTTAAACTTTATTTTTAAATTGTTTCTCTCTAATTTTTTTCTCTCTTTCTTTGGCCCGTTATTCTAGTCTAATTTTTTTTTCTCTAATTTTTTTGGTTCTTCTTTCAACCGGTCACTCTAGTATAAATTTTTCTCTTCTTTTTTGACCCATTATTTTAATATATTTTTTCTCTTTCTAAATTTTTTTTCTTTTTTTTGTCTGTCACTCTCGTCTAAATTTTTCTCTTTCTTTAGTCTGTTACTTTAGTTTAAATTTTTCTCTCTTCCTTTGATCGGCCACTCTAGTCTACATTTGTTTAGCCGGGTCTCTCGTCTCTCCTTGATCCCTTCTTCCCAACGCGATAACAACTTTGATTTCCTTTTCTTCTCTTCCCTTTTTCTTTTCATTTTTTATTCTTCACTTTCTTCTAAAGCTCAAAACAGGTCCTCACTGTAACTGTGAATTAGGTTTTTCATTTTACTTTAGCCCTTTCCTTTCCCCTTCCCCTATTGCACAAATTTTATATGATATTTTTATATTATATAATTTTTTTATTAATATAATTTAAATATAATTTTTTAAAAGTTTTTTAAACTTTATAATTAAATTATTTTTCTTTAATTTTTTCTCTTTCTTTGGCCCGTTATTTTAATCTAATTTTTTTCTTTTTTTTGATTTTTTTATTCGTCACTCTAATGTAAATTTTTCGCTTCTTTTCCTATCTTTATCTTTTTAGATTTTTTCCTTCTTTTTTTACAAAAAAGAAAAGGAAAGATTGCTTTAGGATAGCATCTTTCCGAAGGCTCCCTTCTTGCCAAAAAAATATTTCATATAAGGTGCTTAAATTTTTTGCAGCTTTTTTTCATCTGAGGATGAGCAGATTAATTTGATCCAACCCAAATACCAAATGGTCAGACAAAAAAAATAAAAAAAACCCTAACTCCTTACCCAGACCTAATGACGTGTGCCCTAGGAAAAATTCTAGGCCCAGCCACCCGGGTGGTAATTTTTTTTCTTTCTTTAACCTGTCGTTCTCGTTTAACTTTTTCTCTTTCTTTAAGTTTGACCCGTGACCTTTTCTTTCCCCTTCCACACCCCCACCCCCCGGGCTTCTTTTTCCCCAAAGCCCTATTTCTCTATTTTACCCGGCTCTCTTTCCCTGTCCTCCGGTACCGATGTTCTCGGCTGCCCACCGCTATGGCACCGTCTGTCGTTCACTCGTGCCACATCCAGCATGATCTACTCTGAGGTCCCTACTCTTCTCTCTCCGCTTTGGCGCCGACCGTCCTCTTCCGCTCATCGCTGCCGTGCCTTCTCGTCTACCTCGTACCTTCCAAATTCACCAAGGTGATGATAAAAAAAATACTTACTTTTCTTTTTG
This sequence comes from Calamus simplicifolius, assembly GCA_900491605.1. Taxonomy (NCBI): domain Eukaryota; kingdom Viridiplantae; phylum Streptophyta; class Magnoliopsida; order Arecales; family Arecaceae; genus Calamus; species Calamus simplicifolius. The sequence goes on from UESW01004001.1 coordinate 1,817,848, forward strand.
TCGTTAGTATTGAATCCTATTTTAGCTCTCGTTTTTGTTCTTTTTTTCAAAATTTTCTTCTTCCGACACAGATTTTGGGAGGAGAAGTGGACTGGTTGATCTCCGGATCGGCTTTTAAGTTTAGGAAAGATATTAATCAGGGCATGAAAACCCTAATTTTAGACTCTATATTATTTCAGTTCATATATTAATCGGGGAACACTAAATTCAAAGTCTCCTCCGTCTTTTGTTTTTCTACTGCGGCAGCAGTGGAGGTTCATAGCTTGCTGTCATAATAAAGTTGTTGGCTTTGTTCTCCGAATGGATGTGAAACTGTTATCAACTGGAACGCTTATTATCAATTAAGACGTGTCATCAGATGCTTGGATTTTTGACTATTATGAATCCATGATGTCTGATGTCTTTGATTGATTTTTCTTGACCACTTTTTCGTTCTGAATCTTGCACCATACTCATATTTATAATAGGCGAACATTTCTTGTGAAGTTATGGTCTTTTCCGATGGTCCTTAATTTGTAGGTCCTGGATTAAGGGCCGGTTGTGGCAAAGTGCGCATCTTGTTGTCTGGGTTGGGTATGCGAGAGAGGGGAGAGGAATGCGGGCATATCAGGCATTCAAATATTAGAGAAACTTCTCCTAGCAAGTGATTATGGGAAATGATTGATTGTGGGTAAAGTTGTTTGTCTTCAAACTACGGTGGTAGCTTGTAGATGATCTAATAGATCTGTCAGAATAAAGGAAGACGATGGTGCACTTTCTAATGTTTGATAGGTGATTGAAGCAACTAGGAATGCTTTGATGTTGTGCTTGACTATTGCATTTTATTGAACTTAACGTTAAGAGAAGTCTAGAATGTGTGATTGGATTTCGTAGAGCTAATGTGCGATGACATATTTGTGACATGCAGATAAATGGTCTGCTTCTCCAAGCAATGTTAACATATGCAATATTGGAAACAAAACAGATAACATTTGACATAATGCATGCTCCTTGTTCATTAGGCAGGTAGGATAATCAAAGACAGAAACAGACTTGAGATGGAAAGTAAGAAGGAAAACAAGAACAAGGGCCTCATGTGTGCTATTATCTTGCTTGCAAATTGTCATGCCTTGAACCCCATCATCAGGGGTTGGCCCAGTGAAGTATGCAAAGCCTTTAATTCTAAATTGTAAAATAGCAAAACACTAGTGGTTCCATAATTGAAAAATAACTATGTAAGAAATCTCTATCCATGGACACCAGCATGAATAATAATATGTAAGCAATAATATAATCAAAATAAAATATTATAGCACCAATATTAACTATTTTATATGCCAGCATTATGATGTTCAAATTTAAATATGCAAATCTAATTAAAATAGCATGGTGTTCACAGTGATAACTCATAATATAGATCATGATAGTATAATCAAGATAATGACATGTATGCAAATTTCATAATTCAAATAATACCATGATTCCACAATAATTCCAGGATTCATAATTTCAACTCTCTATACAATCTAAGGACACAAATTGCTCAAAAATCATGATTTATGGACATCAAAATCTCATGGGGGTGTTGCACCTATGTCCAGTGCTTGAGAAGCTCATTTCTAATAGTATTGTGGAAGTATTATATAGTATGGATTACCTTAATTTCTGATATTTCATCTGACATAAAACAATACATTTTAATTGTTACATCATCCAATTTGTAGATCAAGCCTTTTAGACCCCCTAAAGAAGAAAGAAGCTTAAAAAAATTCATGGGAGTCTTTCTTTGTTATCTTGATCAAGGAACTATTGGAATCAATGTTATCTCGAATAGAAACAAGAATAAGAGTATTCAGAATGAGTGGAGGTTTAGGTTGGTATAGTACAATACAAGCTTTTACTGCTCCCTATCGGTCTGCACTAGTGCATATCTCTCCAAAATACAGGTGCTACTTGACCGTGCTGGTAACTTGCTAGCATGCTTTGCATGTGGACACGTTACAGCATGGATGAATACGTTGATCCTTGTGGGTATGGGCTTATTGCATTAAAGCTAGTTGTAAACCCTTAGATGCATCTGCAGTCACCCTTTCTCATGCCGACATTTTTCTTCATAAAGTTGACTACAATTTAAAACAGTAAAAATGAGTAAATTGGTTTCTTAAATATTTTGTCTATGTGCAAGTGGATTCATTTGGTTCATTAAATTTGATCATTCAGGTGGCTTATCTTAAAGACACGATAGCAAGAACATATGAGGAAATTGAACAGTTGCAGCTGCTCAAAGATCTTAGTACCCAGTCATAATGCAAATGGTGAGAGAGATGGTAATGACTTGCTATGTCACTCTTGTTCTGCTCCCGGAATTTTGCCCCTAGCTGGAATCAACCAACAGAGTCAGCAATTGTCAGGTACAAGCCAGTGAAAACTACTCTCAAAGCTGCTTCATGTCCTGATCATTGCTTTAGAATTCAGTGTGAAGCATTCTGATTTGAATGGAAGTGATGCAGGTGAGAATCTGCTACTGATGTTGATCTTTTGGGCTCTGGTGAGGCAGATTCAGAAGAAAGATCAATTGACATATCTGATGATGGTTTTTAATGGGAACAAAAACTGACTGTTCTATAAACTCTGCCATCGAGTCTACTCTGCTTAAGCCAGGCAGACCAGCAGAGGTCCAAACAGAGAAGAGGTATGTTCATTTTTTTGGGAGAATTGCAGGCATCTAGTAAATTATATGACTGGTTGAAGTAATAGTTCGATGCCTCAGCTTTATAGTTATAATCTCATGTCTCAACACATTTTTAGGAGAATTCCTAGACATAAAAAGAAATGTGACAATTGAAACATGTCTCAACTATAAAGTGGATAAATGGAGAATAAAAGGCACATGTACGGTCTAGTTTTCACCAATTTATGCCCATTTATAGTATTTTTAATGGAACAAATATTTGTTGGTTACTATTTATCAATTTAATTATCATTTTATGAAAAATGATTTAGAATAAATGAGGATAAACTTTAATATTGTGGACGTAAAAATATAAAAAAAGTTCTCTTATTTTTAATTCCATGAACTCCAATAGCAGACTTGCAAAGTTTACCATACAAGATTTATTAGTCATAAATAATTTAAGAACCATTCATGGTAAGGATAGAGATAGAAGTAGATCTAAACTAACATGGACAGAAATAATTAAATAAGATATAACTATTTATAATTTCAATATCGACTTAATCCTGAATAGAGCAGAGTGGAGGAAGCAGATTTATATAACTAACACCATGTAGTTGGGAAAAGGCTTAGATGAGTTGAGTAGAAGTAATTTAAGAACCATATAGTCAAAAAAAAATTATAGAAAATGGCTATACATATGATTTAATATGTAAATTGTTAGGAATAAATTTTTAATTCCAACATAAATAGCATATCAAATTGAATCTCGTGATCAAGTATTGTGTAGTCTATTATATGGATCTAAATCTTGTGATCCTAAACTGAACCTGATATGAAGATAGGATCCTAATAATTTAAGGCCATTTTGATATGAGTCATAAGGCCAAGATCATGGATTGTAAGATTTTCATAACGGTGTGTATAACTCCAAAAGTACTTGCTTATTATAACTATGCAAGAAGTTTGAAACCTATATATCTGCTTCTTTGGAAATCTATAATTTGCGAATATTCAGTTAAAAAACTGAAACTTGTGTATATGCCCCTATATTTAGATGACATCTTTCAAATGAAGAGTAGTAATGTTACTGTATTATTTATTCTTTTTTCCTTTTGAGGACTTTGCATGGGTACGCTTCAAACATGCCTAATTACTTATTTAGTTGTTATACATTTATGCTGTTGGTAAACCATTTTAAATACGACCTTCAAAATAATCAAAATTGCATACACTTAAGGACCAAATAGCCCATAAAGAAGTTAAATTGTCTTTTAAACCAACGAAACTAAAATTAGAACCGCAAAAATGGACTCAACATGACAAAAAGAATATATGTGCAAATTTTGGACATTTGGAAGGGCACATGTGCACATTCATCTTTTTGAAGGTTAAAATAAGGGAATTTTGATAATGGAATTTATGCAAAAATCCTATTTTTAATTTTTTTAAAGCTATTTAATTCTTTTTAATTTCAAGACCAAATTTGTGATATTTTCCTTTTTTCCTTCTATAATCGTTCTTTTGTATGTTTGTCTTCTTTCAATTGTCTCTTCTCCCACTTGTTACTGACTGCCTTCTTTTTTTCTATAAATGTTATGACTTCATGCATAAGGATAATATGTTACCTAGCATAAAAAGATTTTAAGCTCATCATGACAAACCTCCCTTTTTCTGTGTAAAATATTTTGGAGCCTTTTATAATAATAAAAAAAATGCATTTGTCTGAAAATGAGAAGTCTTGTTTTGATTGAGCATATATTAAGTTTCCTTCTAATTCCTTTTATGTACAATAGATACTACCATCAATGAAGGCTTGAACTAAGGTTTTTTTACATGAACCTCTAGTGATAAGATATCATTATAGTATTAAGATTGGGTACACTTCAGGATTGTACCAGCCTCTACTGAGCAGACTTGATAGGTTCGGCTTGGTTAGTTGTTGTTCTGACTTAAATTGCCCTGTTTCGAGCGGTAGGATAGTTAGGTTTGAGAAAAAGGGTTTCTCAACCATGCATTGATACAAGGGCTGTATTACACTATATTGGGCATGTTTAAAGAATTTGTTTCTTTGATCGTCACAAGAACCTCGCATTTATTGACATAAAGCTGATAATGCAAATTCCGAAAATAAAACACAAGGATTTATTGCAAGAAATATTTAGATAATTCAATATTTGTTCTTTTTGCATGTATTCTTGGTGATCGCTTGAGCTAACTATAATGCTGCTTTGTCATTACATCCGTTCTTGAAATTGGGTAATAAAAACTAAAAAAATTGACTTTAGTTTCAAGAAATATCATTTCCTTAATGTGTCAAAAATTTCAAATATTTGCTCTCTTTTTTTTTTCAAGAATACAACAACTCAAAATACTTGCTCTTTGTTTTTCACCCACGGAATGATACATCAGTTTCCAAAGAATAAAAGCAAAGTTCCAGTGACGATCAAAGAAACAAAACCAAGAAAGATTGCCCAATTGGAACATACAAAAAGAAAAAAAAGGACGATGGAATCCGGCATAGCTGAGAAAAGAAAACCAAGTAGAAATAAAAAAAACTCACAAGGGCTTAAGGAGAGTTGGGGTACTTGGGGAGGAGACCGACGGCAAGCCTGCGCGCGGTCTTGAACTGCCGGGAGTCGATGGCATCCCATATCGGTCGGACCCTCCGCTCCGGGATCCCTTCGGCAAGCCCAAACTTGGATGCCATCGGCGCTGGGCTGAGGCTATGCCGCTAAGGTTTTCGATGAAGGGGAAAAAGGAGAGGAAAAAAAAAGCTAGGGTTTATCGTCTCGCTCCTTATCATGGCCTCCAACAAGCATAGCGATTGGAAGAACGATCGCTATGAGGAATACAGGTAAGGGACCAGATTTGGTAAATTTTTTGTCCTTATTTTTTGATTTCTATCGCTATGAGGATTACCTTATTTATACGGCCTCACTTCCAAACCTTAGATTCCCCTTAATATTTATACGACATCATAGGCGGATGTTTTTCTTCAACCTCGCTCTAATCTCCGTCTCGGTTTATTTTTATCCTTCGATTCCTCCCATGGCAGCGGCAGCGTGCTCCCTCGGTGCCAGGAGACAGATTCTGAAGCGCTCCTCTCGGTGGGCCCTTGGAACGCGTTACAACCGGCCCGTATTGTTCAACCTCCTCTCTCTCATCTCTGTCTCCGTCTATTTTTCTCCTTCGATTCCTCCCATGGCAGTGGCAGCGTACGAGGACAGTACCGGAAAACACTTTCCGAAGTGCTCCCTCGATGCCAAGAGACAGATTCGAAGCGCTCCTCTCGATGGCAGCGCGAAGCGCTCCTCTCGGCGGGTGCGCATGGCAGCGACAGCGTACGAGGGCGGTGCCAGAAAACACTTTCTGAAGCGCTCCCTCGGTGCCATGAGACATTTCGAAGCGCTCCTCCCGACGGGCGCACAATGCAGCGGCAGCGTACGAGGGCGGTGCCGGAAGACACTTTTCGAAGCGCTTCCTTGGTGCTAGGAGATAGATTTCGAAGCGCACCTTCCGGCGGGTGCGCATGGTAGCGGCAGCGTATGAGGGCGATGCCGGGAGACTTTCCGAAGCGCTCCCTCAGTGCCAGGAGACAGATTTCGAAGCGCTCCTCCTGGCGGGCGCGCATGGCAGCGGCAGCGTACGAGGGCGGTGCCGGAAGATACTTTCCGAAGCGCTCCCTCGGTGCTAGGAGACAGATTTTGAAGCGCTCCCTCGATGCCAGGAGACAGATTTCGAAGCGCTCCTCCCGGTAGGCCCCTGGAATGCCTTATGACCGGCCCCCAAATGCGGCTCCTGGCCTTTTCTGGGACTGCCACTTGGCTCCGGTGAAGAAAGGGGTGTTCAAACTTGTTGATCCTAGTTTTGGTTCTAGTTTTCTATTTTTTGCTGATGCTGATTCTTCTTTCAATCCGGGCAGCAAATCTTCTCTTCCATCCATAAATACTAATACGTTGGATTTTAGTTCTGTACCATCCACTTTTGATTTTGTTGCACCTTCGTCATCCATAGGAATTTCATTTGGATTGTCTGTCCCCTCTTCGGATAGTTTACCTTTTAGATTTGACATATCATCTGGGCCTATATTCTTATTCACTTCAGCTAAAACTGCTGCCGAAAATGATCCAATGAATATAGATTATAGCAGCATGATGGATATTGACACTGTAGATTATAGCATCGGATCATTTTCGGCAGCAGTTTTAGCTGAAGTGAATGATAATGCAGGCACAGATGATGTGTTAAATCTAAAAGGTAAACTATCTGAAGAGGGGATAAACAATCCAAATAAAATTCCTATGGATGATGAAGGTGCAACAGAACCAAAAGTGGATGGTACAGAACTAGAATCCAACGTATTAGTATTTATGGATGGAAGAGAAGAGTTGCTACCCGGATTGAAAGAAGAATCAGCATCAACAAAAAATAGAAAACTAGAACCAGAACTAGGATCAACAAGTTTGGATACCCCTTTCTTCACCGGAGCTAGGTGGCAGCCCCAAAGGAGGCCACGAGCCGCATTTGGGGGCTGGTCGTAAGGCGTTCGAAGGGCCTGCCGGGAGGAGCGCTTCGAAATCTGTCTCCTGGCACCGAGGGAGCGCTTCGAAAAGTGTCTTCCGGCACCGCCCTTGTACGCTGCCGCCGCCATGCGCGCTCGCCGGGAGGAGCGGTTTAAAATTTGTCTCCTAGCACCGAGGGAGCACTTCGGAAAGTCTCCCGGCACCGCCCTCATACGCTGCCGCAGCCATGCGCGCCTGTTGGAAGGAGCGCTTCGAAATCTGTCTTCCGGCACTGCCCTCGTATGCTGCCGCCGCCATGCGTGCCCGTCGGGAGGAGCGCTTCGAAATCTGTCTTCTGGCACCGAGGGAGCGCTTCAGAAAGTGTCTTCCGGTACCGCCCTTGTACGCTATCGCTGCCATGCGCGCCCGTCGGGAGGAGCGCTTCGAAATCTGTCTACTGGCACCGATGGAGCGCTTTGGAAAGTGTCTATCGGTACCGTACTCGTACGCTGCCGCTGCCATGGAAGGAATCAAAGGAGAAAAATAGACGGAGACAGAGATGAGAGAGAGGAGGTTGAACAATGCGGGCCGGTCGTATGGCATTCTAGGGGCCCGCCGGGACGAGCGCTTCATAATATATCTTCTAGCACCAAGAGAGCACGCTGCCGCTGCCATGGGAGGAATCGAAGGAGAAAAACAAACCGAGACGGAGATTAGAGCGAGGTTGAATAAAAACATCTGCCTGCGATGCCTCTCGACCGTATAAATATTAAGGGGAATCCAGGGTTTGGAAGCGAGGCCGTATAAATAAGGTAATCCTCATAGCGATAGAAATCAAAAAATAAGGATAAAAAATTTACCAAATCTGGTCCCTTGTATTCCTCATAGCGATCGTTCTTCCAATCGTCGTGCTTGTTTGAGGCCATGACGAGGAGCGAGACGATAAACCCTATCATTTTTTTTTCCTCTCCAACAAAATCTTAGCAGTAGAGCCTAGCTCAGCGCCGATGGCGTCCAAGCATGGCGATTGGAAGAACGATCGCTATGAGGAATACAGGTAAGGGACCATATTTGGTAAATTTTTTGTCCTTATTTTTTGATTTCTATCGCTATGAGGATTACCTTATTTATACGGCCTCGCTTCCAAACCCTGGATTCCCGTAAATATTTATACGGTCGAGGCATCGCAGGCAAATGTTTTTCTTCAACCTCGCTCTAATCTCCGTCTCGATCTGTTTTTCTCCTTCGATTCCTCACATGGCAACGACAACGTGCTCCCTCGGTGCCAGGAGACAGATTCTGAAGCGCTCCTCCCGACGGACCCTTGGAACACCTTACAATTGGCCTGCATTGTTCAACCTCCTCCCTCTCTCATTTCCGTCTCCATCTGTTTTTCTCCTTTGATTCCTCTCATGGCAGCGGCAGCATACGAGGACAGTACCGGAAGACACTTTCTGAAGTACTCCCTCGGTGCCAAGAGACAGATTCAAGGCGCTCCTCCCGGTGGGCGCACATGGCAGTGGCAGTGTACGAGGGCGGTGCCGGAAGACACTTTCCGAAGCGCTCCCTCGGTGCCATGAGACAGATTTCGAAGTGCTCTTCCCAACGGGCGCGCATGGCAGCGGCAGCGTACGAGGGCGGTGCCGAGAGACACTTTCTGAAGCGCTCCCTCGGTGTTAGGAGACAGATTTTGAAGTTCTCCCTCGATGCCAGGAGACAGATTTCGAAGCGCTCCTCCCAGCAGGCCCCTGGAACGCCTTACGATCGGCCCCCAAATGCGGCTCCTGGCCTCCTCTGGGACTGCCACTTGGCTCCGGTGAAGAAAGGGGTGTCCAAACTTATCAATCCTAGTTTTGGTTCTAGTTTTTTATTTTTTGCCGATGCTGATTCTTCTTTCAATCTGTGCAGCAACTCTTCTCTTCCATACATAAATACTAATACGTTGGATTCTAATTCTGTATCATCCACTTTTGATTCTGTTGCACCTTCATCATCCATAGGAATTTCATTTGGATTGTATGTCCCCTCTTCGGATAGTTTACCTTTTAGATTTTACATATCATGGAAGGAATCGAAGGAGAAAAACAAACCGAGACGGAGATTAGAGCGCTTCAGAATCTGTCTTCCAATCGCCGTGTTTGTTGGAGGCCATGACAAGGAGCGAGACGATAAACCCTAGCTTTTTTTTTCCTTTCCAACGAAAACCTTAGCGGCAGAGCCTTAGCTCGGCACCGATGGCGTCCAAGCATGGCGATTGGAAGAACGATCACTATGAGGAATATAGGTAAGGGACCATATTTGGTAAATTTTTTGTCCTAATTTTTTGATTTCTATCGTTATGAGGATTACCTTATTTATACGGCCTCGCTTCCAAACCCTGGATTCCCCTTAATATTTAGCGGATGTTTTCTTCAACCTCGCTCTAATCTCCGCCTTGATATGTTTTTCTCCTTCGATTCCTCCCATGGCAGCGACAACGTGCTCCCTCGGTGCCAGGAGACAGATTCTGAAGCGCTCCTCCCGACGGACCCTTAGAACGCCTTACAACTGGCCCGCATTGTTCAACCTCCTCTCTCTCATCTTCGTCTTCGTCTGTTTTTTACTTTCGATTCCTCCCATGGGAGCGGCAGCGTACGAGGACAGTACCGAAGACACTTTTCGAAGTGCTCCCTCGGTGCCAAGAGACATATTCGAAGCGCTCCTCCCGGTGGGCGCCCATGGCAGTGGCAGCGTACGAGGACGGTGCCGGAAGACACTTTCCGAAGTGCTCCCTTGGTGCCAAGAGACAGATTCGAAGCGCTCCTCCCGGTGGGCGCGCATGGCAGTGGCAGTGTACGAGGACGGTGCCGGAAAACACTTTCCGAAGCGCTCCCTCGGTGCCATGAGACAGATTTCGAAGCGCTCCTCCCGGTGGGCGCACATGGCAGTGGCAGCGTACGAGGACGGTGCCGGAAAACACTTTTCGAAGCGCTCCCTCAGTGCCATGAGACAGATTTCGAAGCGCTCCTCCCGACGGGCGCGCATGGCAACGGCAGCGTACGAGGGCGGTGCCGGAAGATACTTTCCGAAGCTCTCCCTTGGTGCTAGGAGAGATTTCGAAGGGCACCTCCCGACGGGCGCGCATGGCAGCAGCAGCGTACGAGGGCGGTGTCGAGAGACACTTTCTGAAGCGCTCCCTCGGTGCTAGGAGATAGATTTCGAGGCACTCCCTCGATACCAGGAGACAGATTTCGAAGCGCTCCTCCCCGCAGGCCCCTGGAACGCCATACGATCGGCCCCCAAATGTGGCTCCTGGCCTCCTTTGAGACTGCCACCTGGCTCCGATGAAGAAAGGGGTGTCCAAACTTGTCGATCTTAGATTTGGTTCTAGTTTTCTATTTTTTTGCCGATGCTGATTCTTCTTTCAATCCGGGCAGCAACTCTTCTCTTCCATCCATAAATACTAATACGTTGAATTCTAATTCTGTACCATCCACTTTTGATTATGTTGCAACTTCATCATCCATAGGAATTTCATTTGGATTGTCTCTCCTCTTCGGATAGTTTACCTTTTAGATTTGACATATCATCTGGGCCTGCATTCTCATTCACTTCAGCTAAAATTGCTGCCAAAAATGATCTGATGAATGTAGATTATAACAGCATGATGGATATTGACACTGTAGATTATAGCATCGGATCATTTTTGGCAGCAGTTTTAGCTGAAGTGAATGATAATGCAGGCCCAGATGATGTGTTAAATCTAAAAGGTAAACTATCCGAAGAAGGGACAGACAATCTAAATGAAATTCATATGAATGATGAAGGTGCAACAGAACCAAAAGTGGATAGTACAGAACTAGAATCCAACGTATTAGTATTTATGGATGAAAGAGAAGAGTTGCTGCCGGATTGAAAGAAGAATCAGCATCAACAAAAAATAGAAAACTAGAAACAGAACTAGGATCGACAAGTTTGGACACCCCTTTTTTTCACCAGAGCCAGGTGGTAGCCCTAGAGGAGGCCATGAGCCGCATTTGGGGGCTGGTCGTAAGGCGTTCCAGGGGCCCGCCGGGAGGAGCGCTTCGAAATCTGTCTCCTGGCATCGTGGAAGCGCTTCAGAAAGTGTCTTCCGGCACTGCCCTGGTATGTTGCTGCCGCCATGCGCGCCCGCCGGGAGGAGCGCTTCGAAATCTGTCTCCTCGCACCGAGGGAGCACTTTGGAAAGTCTCTCGGGACCGCCCTCGTACGCTGCCATGCGCGCCCGTCGAAAGGAGCACTTCGAAATCTGTTTTTCGGCACCGCCCTCGTATGCTGCCGCTGCCATGCGCGCCTGTCAGGAGGAGCGCTTCGAAATCTATCTCCTGGCACCGAGGGAGTGCTTCGAAAAGTGTCTTCCGACACCGCCCACGTACGCTATCGCTGCCATGCTCGCCCGCCGGGAGGAGCGCTTCGAAATCTGTCTCATGGCACTGAGGGAGCGCTTCAGAAAGTGTCTATCGGTAACGTCCTCGTACGCTGCCGCTGCCATGGAAGGAATCGAAGGAGAAAAACAGACGAAGACAGATGAGAGAGAGGAGGTTGAACAATGCGGGCCAGTCGTATGGCGTTCTAGGGGCCCGCCGGTAGGAGCGCTTCAGAATCTGTCTTCTAGCATCGAGAGAGCACGCTGCCGCTGCCATGGGAGGAATCGAAGGAGAAAAAAAATCGAGACAGAGATTAGAGATGCTGCCGCTGCCATTGGAGGAATCGAAGGAGAAAAACAAATCGAGATGGAGATTAGAGCAAGGTAGAAGAAAAACATCCGCCTGCGATGCCTCGTATAAATATTAAGGGGAATCCAGGGTTTGGAAGCGAGGCCGTATAAATAAGGTAATCCTCATAGCGATAGAAATAAAAAATTAAGGACAAATTTACCAAATCTGGTCCCTTACCTGTATATCCCTCATAGCGATCGTTCTTCCAATCGCCGTGCTTGTTGGAGGCCATGACGAGGAGCGAGACGATAAACCCTAGCTTTTTTTTTCCTCTCCAACGAAATCCTTAGCGGCAGAGCCTTAGCCCGGCGCCAATGGCGTCCAAGCGTGGCGATTGGAAGAACGTTCGCTATGAGGAATACAAGTAAGGGACCAGATTTGGTTAAATTTTGTCATTATTTTTTGATTTCTATCGCTATGAGGATTACCTTATTTATATGGTCTCGCTTTCAAACCCTGGATTCCCCTTAATATTTATACGGTCGAGGCATCGCAGGCGGATGTTTTTCTTCAACCTCGCTCTAATCTCGTCTCGATCTATTTTTCTCCTTTGATTCCTCCCATGGCAGTGGCAACGTGCTCCCTCGGTGCCAGAAGACAGATTCTGAAGCGCTCCTCCTGACGGACCCTTGGAACGCCTTACAACTGGCCCGCATTGTTAAACCTCCTGACACTTTCCGAAGCGCTCCCTCGGCGCCAAAAGACAGATTTGAAGCGCTCCTCTCGGTGGGCGCGCATGGCAGTGGCAGCGTATGAGGGCGGTGCTGGAAGACACTTTCTGAAGCGCTCCCTCGGTGCCATGAGACAGATTTCGAAGCGCTCCTCCCGATGGGCGCGCATGGTAGCGGTAGCGTACGAGTGCAATGTCGGAAGACACTTTTCGAAGCGCTCCCTCGGTGTCAGAAGACATTTCGAAGCGCTCCTTCCGACGGGCGCGCATGGCAGTGGCAGCATACGAGGGTGGTGATGGAAGACAGATTTCGAAGTGCTCTTTCCGGCGGGTGCACATGGCAGCGGCAGCGTACGAGGGCGGTGACGGGAGACTATCCGAAGTACTTCCTCGGTGCTAGGAGACAGATTTCGAAGCGCTTCTCCCGGTAGGCGCGCATGGCGGCGGCAACGTACGAGGGCGGTGCCGGAAGACACTTTCTGAAGCGCTCCCTCGGTGCCAGGAGACAGATTTCGAAGCGCTCCCTCGATGCCAAGAGAGATTTTGAAGCACTCCTTTCGGCGGTTCCCTGTAACGCCTTACGACCAGCCCCCAAATGCGGCTCGTGGCCTCCTCTGGGGCTGCCACCTGGCTCCGGTGAAGAAAGGGGTGTCCAAACTTGTCGATCCTAGTTCTGGTTCTAGTTTTCTATTTTTTGCTGATGCTGATTCTTCTTTCAATCCGGGCAGCAACTCTTCTCTTCCATCCATAAATACTAATACATTAGATTCTAGTTCTGTACCATCCACTTTTGGTTCTGTTGCACCTTCGTCATCCATAGGAATTTTATTTGGATTGTCTGTCCCCTCTTCGGATAGTTTACCTTTTAGATTTAACACATCATCTGGGCCTGCATTATCATTCACTTCAGCTAAAACTGCTGCCGAAAATGATCCGATGCTATAATCTACAGTGTCAATATCTATCATGCTACTATAATCTACATTCATCGGATCATTTTCGACAGCAATTTTAGCTGAAGTGAATGAGAATGCAGGTCCTGATGATATGTCAAATCTAAAAGGTAAACTATCCGAAGAGGGGACAAACAATCCAAATGAAATTCCTATGGATAATGAAGGTGCAACAGAATCAAAAGTGGATGGTACAGAATTAGAATCAAAAGCGCTCCTATCGCTGCCATGGAAGGAATTGATGGAGAAAAACAGATGGAGACAGAGATGAGAGAGGGAGGAGGTTGAACAATGCGGGCCGGTCGTATGGCGTTCCAGGGGCCCGCCGAGAGGAGCGCTTCAGAATCTGTCTTCTAGCACCGAGAAAGCACGCTGCCGCTGCCATAGGAGGAATCGAAGGAGAAAAACAAACCGAGACGGAGATTAGAGCGAGGTTGAAGAAAAACATCCGCCTGCGATGCCTCTCGACCGTATAAATATTAAGGGAAATCCAGGGTTTGGAAGCGAGGCCGTATAAATAAGGTAATCCTCATAGCGATAGAAATCAAAAATAAGGACAAAAAATTTACCAAATCTGATCCCTTACCTGTATTCCTCATAGCGATCGTTCTTCCAATCGCCATGCTTGTTGGAGGCCATGACGAGGAGCGAGACGATAAACCATAGCTTTTTTTTCCTCTCCAACAAAACCTTAGCGGCAGAGCCTTAGCGCGATGCCGATGGCCTCCAACAAGCATGGCGATTTGAAGAACGATCGCTATGAGGAATACAGGTAAGGGACCAGATTTGGTAAATTTTTTATCCTTAATTTTTGATTTCTATCGCTATGAGGATTACCTTATTTATACGGCCTCGCTTCCAAACCCTGGATTCCCCTTAATATTTATACGGTCGAGGCATCGCAGGCGGATGTTTTTTTTCAACCTCGCTCTAATCTCCGTCTCGATCTATTTTTCTCCTTCGATTCCTCCCATGGCAGTGGCAACGTGCTCCCTCGGTGCCAGGAGACAGATTCTGAAGCGCTCCTCCCGACGGACCCTTGGAACGCCTTATAACTGGCCCGCATTGTTCAACCTCCTCCTCTCTCTCATCTCCGTCTCCGTCTGTTTTTCTCCTTCGATTTCTTCCATGGGAGCGGCAGCGTACGAGGACGGTACCGAAAGACACTTTCCGAACTGCTCCCTCGGTGCCAAGAGACAGATTCGAAGCGCTCCTCCCGGTGGGCGCGCATGGCAGTGGCAGCGTACGAGGGCGGTGTCGGAAGACACTTTCCGAAGCGCTCCCTCGGTGCCATGAGACTGATTTCGAAGCGCTCCTCCCGACGGGCGCGCATGGCAGCGGCAGCGTACGAGGGCTGTGCTTGAAGACACTTTTCGAAGCGCTCCCTTGGTGCCAAGAGATATATTTTGAAGCGTACCTTCCGACGGGCGAGCATGGCAGCGGCAGCGTAGGAGGGCGGTTCCGAGAGACACTTTCTGAAGCGCTCCCTCGGTGCTAGGAGACAGATTTCGAAGCGCTCCCTCGATGCCAGGAGAGATTTCGAAGCGCTCCTCCCAGCAGGCCCCTGGAACGCCTTACGATCGGCCACCAAATGCGGCTCCTGGCCTCCTTTGGGACTGCCACCTGGCTCCGGTGAAGAAAGGGGTGTCCAAACTTGTCGATCCTAGTTTTGGTTCTTGTTTTCTATTTTTTGCCGATGCTAATTCTTCTTTCAATCCGGGCAGCAACTCTTCTCTTCCATCCATAAATACTAATACGTTGGATTCTAATTCTGTACCATCCACTTTTCATTCTGTTGCACCTTCATCATCCATAGGAATTTCATTTGGATTGTCTGTCCCCTCTTCGGATAGTTTACCTTTTAGATTTGACATATCATCTGGGCCTGCATTCTCATTCATTTCAGCTAAAATTGCTGCCGAAAATGATCCGATGAATGTAGATTATAGCAGTAGCATGATTGATATTGACACTAGATTATAGCATCTGATTATTTTTGGCAGCAGTTTTAGCTGAAGTGAATGATAATGCAGGCCCAGATGACGTGTTAAATCTAAAAGTTAAACTATCCAAAGAGGAGACAGGCAATCCAAATAAAATTCCTATGGATGACGAAGGTGCAATAGAACCAAAAGTGGATGGTACAGAACTAGAATCCAACGTATTAGTATTTATGGATGGAAGGGAAGAGTTGCTGCCCAGATTGAAAGAAGAATCAGCATCAGCAAAAAATAGAAAACTAGAACCAGAACTAGGATCGACAAGTTTAGACACCCCTTTCTTCACCGGAGCCAGGTGGCAGCCCCAGAGGAGGCCACGAGCCGCATTTGGGGGCTGGTCGTAAGGCGTTCCAGGGGCCCACCGGGAGGAGCGCTTCGAAATCTGTCTCCTGGCATCGAGGGAGCGCTTCAAAATCTGTCTCCTAGCATCGAGAGAGCGCTTCGGAAAGTGTCTTCCGGCACCTCCCTCATACGCTGCCGCCGCCAAGCGCGCCCGCCAGGAGGAGCGCTTCGAAATCTCTCCTAGCACCGAGGGAGCACTTCGGAAAGTCTTCCGGCACGCCCTAGTACGCTGCCGCTGCCATGCGCGCCCACCGGAAGGAGCACTTCGAAATCTGTCTTTGGGCACCGCCCTCGTATGCTGCCATGCACGCCCGTTGGGAGGAGCGCTTCGAAATCTGTCTCCTGGCACCGAGGGAGCGCTTCGGAAAGTATCTTCCGGTACCGCCCTCGTACGCTATCGCTGCCATGCGCGCCCGTCGGGAGGAGCACTTCGAAATCTGTCTCTTGGCACCGAGGGAGCGCTTCGGAAAGTGTCTATCGGTACCGTCCTCGTACGCTGCCACTGCCATGGAAGGAATCGAAGTAGAAAAACAGACGGAGACAGAGATGAGAGAGAAGAGGTTGAACAATGCGGGCCGGTCGTATGGCGTTTTAGGGGCCCGCCGGGAGGATCGCTTCAGAATATGTCTTCTAGCACCGAGAGAGCACGCTGTCGTTGCCATGGGAGGAATCGAAGGAGAAAAACAAACCGAGACGGAGATTAGAGCGAGGTTGAAGAAAAAACATCCGCCTGCGACGCCTCTCGACCGTATAAATATTAAGGGGAATCCAGGGTTTGGAAGCGAGGCTATATAAATAAGGTAATCCTCATAGCGATAGAAATCAAAAAATAAGAACAAAATTTACCAAATCTGGTCCCTTACCTATATTCCTCATAGCAATCGTTCTTCCAATCGCCGTGCTTGTTTGGGCCATGACGAGGAGCGAGACGATAAACCCTAGCTTTTTTTTTCTCTCCAACGAAAACCTTAGCGGCAGAGCCTTAGCCCGGCGCCGATGGCGTCCAAGCATGGCGGTTGGAAGAATGATCGCTATGAGGAATACAGGTAATGGACCAGATTTGGTAAATTTTTTGTCCTTATTTTTTGATTTCTATCGCTATGAGGATTACCTTGTTTATACGGCCTCGCTTCCAAACCCTGGATTCCCCTTAATATTTATACGGTCGAGGCATTGCAGGTGGATGTTTTTCTTCAACATCGCTCTAATCTCCGTTTCGATCTATTTTTCTCCTTCGATTCCTTCTATGGCAGCGACAACGTGCTCCCTCGGTGCCAGGAGACAGATTCTGAAGCGCTTCTCCCGACGGACCCTTGGAACGCCTTACAACTGGCCCGCATTGTTGAACCTCCTCTCTCTCATCTTCGTCTCCGTCTGTTTTTCTCCTTCGATTCCTCCCATAGGAGCGGCAGGTACGAGGACGGTACCGGAAGACACTTTCCGAAGTGCTCCCTCGGTGCCAAGAGACAGATTCGAAGCGCTCCTCCCGATGGGCGCATATGGCAGTGGCAGCGTACGAGGGCGGTGCCGAAAGACACTTTCCGAAGCGCTCCCTCGGTGCCATGAGACAAATTTCGAAGCGCTCCTCCCGACGGGCGTGCATGGCAGCGGCAGCGTACGAGGGCTGTGCCGGAAGACACTTTTCGAAGCGCTCCCTTGGTGGCAGGAGATAGATTTCGAAGCGCACCTCCCAGCAGCGCGCATGGCAGCGGCAGCGTGCGAGGGCGGTGCCAAGAGACTTTCTGAAACGCTCCCTCGGTGCTAGGAGACAGATTTCGAAGCGCTCCCTCGATGCCAGGAGATAGATTTCGAAGCGTTCCTCCCAGCAGGCCCCTGGAACGCCTTACGATCGGCCCCCAAATGCGGCTCCTAGCCTCCTCTGGGACTGCCACCTGGCTCCGGTGAAGAAAGGGGTGTCCAAACTTGTCGATCCTAGTTTTAGTTCTAGTTTTCTATTTTTTGCCGATGCTGAATTCTTCTTTCAATTTGGGCAGCAACTCTTCTCTTCCATCCATAGATACTAATACGTTGGATTCTAATTCTGTACCATCCACTTTTGATTCTGTTGCACCTTCATCATCCATAGGAATTTCATTTGGATTGGTTGTCCCCTCTTCGGATAGTTTACCTTTTAGATTTGACATATCATCTGGGCTTGCATTCTCATTCACTTCAGCTAAAATTGCTGCCGAAAATGATTCGATGAATGTAGATTATAGCAGCATGATGGATATTGACACTGTAGATTATAGCATCGGAAAGTGTCTTCCGGCACCGCCCTCGTATGCTGCCGCTGCCATGCGTGCCCGTCGGGAGGAGCGCTTCGAAATTTATCTCCTAGCACCGAGGGAGCGTTTCAGAAAGCGTCTTCCGGCACCGCCCTCGTACGCTGTTGCTGCCATGCGCGCCTGTCGAGAGGAGCGCTTCGAAATCTATCTCTTGGCACCGAGGGAGCGCTTCGGAAAGTGTCTATCGATACTGTCCTCGTATGCTGCTGCTGCCCTGGGAGGAACGAAGGAGAAAAACAGACGGAGACGGAGATGAGAGAGGAGGTTGAACAATACGGGCCGGTCGTATGGCGTTCCAGGGGCCCGCCAGGAGGAGCGCTTCAGAATCTGTCTCCTGGCACCAAGGGAGCACGCTGCCGTTGCCATGGGAGGAATCGAAGGAGAAAAACAGACCGAGACGGAGATTAGAGCGAGGTTGAAGAAAAACATCCGCCTGCGATGCCTCGACCGTATTATTATTAAGGGGAATCCAGGGTTTTGAAGCGAAACCGTATAAATAAGGTAATCCTCGTAGCGATAGAAATCAAAAAATAAGGATAAAATTTACCAAATCTGGTCCCTTACCTGTATTCCTCATAGCGATCGTTCTTCCAATCGCCGTGCTTGTTGGAGGCCATGACGAGGAGCGAGACGATAAACCCTAGCTTTTTTTTCCCTCTCCAACGAAAACCTTAGCAGCAGAGCCTTAGCCCAGCGCTGATGGCGTCCAAGTTTGGACTTGCCGAAGGGATCCCGGAGCGGTGGGTCCGGCCGATATGGGATCCCATCGACTCCCGATAGTTCAAGACCGCGCACAGGCATGCCGTCGGTCTCCTCGCCAAGTACTCCAACTCTCCTTACGCCCTTGTGAGTTTTTTTTTCATCTCTACTTGGTTTTCTTTTCTCAGCTATGTCGGATTCCATCGTCCTTTTTTTCTTTTTTTATGTTCCAATTAGGCAGTCATTCTTGGTTTTGTTTCTTTGATCGTCACTTGAACTTTGCTTTTATTCTTTGAAAACTGATGTATCGTTTCGTGGGTGAAAAAGAAAGAGCAAGTATTTTGAGCTATTGTATTCTTGAAAAAAAAAAGAGCAAATATTTGAAATTTTTGACACGTTAAGGAAATGATGTTTCTTGAAACTAAAGTCGAATTTTTTAGTTTTTACTGCCCAACTTCAAGAACGGATGTAATGACAAAGCAGCGTTATAGTTAGCTCAAGCGATCACCAAGAATACATGGGAAAAGAACAAATATTGAATTATCTAAATATTTCTTGCAATAAATCCTTATTTTTTATTTTTGGAATTCACATTACCAGCTTTATGTCAATAAATACGAGGTTCCAGTGACGATCGAAGAAACAAATTCTTTAAACATAAAGGGATAGTTAGGTTTGAGAAATGGCCTCAGCAAATTCTTCCACCATGAATCGTTCCAATATGTGATTAGTACAATAAATTAAACGTGTTTGCAACTTCTTATCAAAAGGAATTTGTTTACCTTTTATATGAAGAAAAGTTGAAAAATAATAGACTGTGGTTTTATTTGACAGAGCTCAATGTTCATTGATAATTCAAAAATGGATAAATGACTGGTTGATTGTTGATCAGCACAATCACTTCTGTTTTATTTGGCTTGCCCTGTAAGAATCTATTGACATATTTTGTTTGCTTGGATCATGTTGTGAAATGAGACATTTTTGCACATAATAATTTTTACTTATGCCCCAGGCGCAAAGAAAACCACAACCAGCCGGCAACAGCATTATTGGCCAAGCTGCCAAAACGTTTGCAGTAGAGCAAGTTCTTTTGCTAGAACTGGCTTTTGTCATGCTGCAGTTTCCTAAAAGATTCCATGCTGTGTAGCTAAGCACACTTCACCAATAACCCTCATGTTTTACTTGGCTCACAAATTTCCTGCACGACTGGGACCTGTATTGATGGAAGCTTGTAATATATACATAATCCATCAAATATCAATTAATTAGTTATAATCTCTTGTTGTTTTGTGTTCCTGGAAAATAGGATGCTGGCATGTTGCAGACTTGAGCTGCAAACCCACGCGAAGCAATTTTGCCAATTCAAGACCATCACCAATTAATCTTTTGAAAAAGGTTTGTATTTCCCAGATAAAGGGAAGGGGGAAGTGAAATAGAAAAGAAGGCAAGTGATTCTTTGGCAATTGCATCTGCGACCATGCTTTTTATCCATAATCTTTGACCATCGTCTGCTTACACGGACACCCAGACATAACAACTTTTATGGCTGGCTCCAGACCGTCACTTGATGAATGCTTTCTTGGTCTTAACATTTGAAAGAGAGACATTTTCCATGCATGGCTCTAAGCAGTGCAGGAGCAGAAGCTGTATTATTTCGGTATTAATAATAAGTGATATGGATAATAAGTAAAAAGTTAAAAAATAAAAGTCGGCCCCTAGAGCCTGGGCAGGCTCCCAATCCTGGGCGATCCCCAGAACCTGGGAGGCCCCCAGTTCTGGGTGGCCCCTAGAGCTTGGGCGGCTCCCCAAGCTTTTGAGCGGCCCCCAGTTCTGGACGGCCCCCAGTTCTGGGCGGCCCCCAGGATCTGGGCGGCCCCTAGAGCTTGGGCGGCTCCCCAAGCTTTTGAGCGGCCCTCAGTTCTGGACGGCCCCCAGTTCTGAGCGGCCCCTAGAGCCTGGGCGGCTTCCCGAGAATTTGAGCGGCCCCCAGTCCTGGGCGGCCCCCAGAATCTGGGCGGCCCCCGGTCCTGAGCGGTCCTCAGAATTTGAGCGGCCCCCAGTTCTGGGCGGCCCCTAGAGCCTGGGCGGCTTCCCGAGCTTTTGAGCGGCCCCCATAATCTGGGCGGCCCCCAGTTCCGGGCAGCCCCCAGAGTTTGGGCGGCCCTTAGTCCTGGACGACCCCCAGAACCTGGACGACCCCCAAAATTTGAGCGGCCCCTAGAATCTGGGCGACCCCCAGTCCTAAACGGCCCCGAGTCTGGGCGGCCTCCAGATTGAGAAAAATATTCATGCCAGAACCGCTAAACACGATAAACCGTCGTATTCGAAATGGAAATCGAGAAAGGATAAAGTATCATGATGCTTTAAATGGTTCGAATAAGACAAGCACGGAAACACCGCCGTTCATCTAGAAAAAGGAGACATTGAACTTCTATTTTAGAGCCAGATGCCTTTTCTCTGACTCTGATATCCCCACTAACCCTGACATTCCCTTGGGATAGCCAAGGTCATCATGAAAATCCTTATCTTCATGAACAAGTTTCTTAATACCCTTATTATTATTTACCACCGAATGACCACGTAGCAAAGAAATAAATAAAATAATAAAAGATGGATACTTATCCTACACGTGGATCTTTGGAGATAAAAAGAGATAATAAATAAAACAGGAAAAGGAGGATGATAAAAGGGGGAAAGAAAGGAAGGAGAAGGGGGGGACTTTTCCTTCAGAAAGAGAGATCGCATAACAAAAAAGAAAAATCTGGTGATCCAGCATCAACAGATTGGCGCGCCAGGAAGGGGTTCGTCATCAGAACAGTGAGATATACCTGTCCTACGACTCCAACTCCATGAACATGAGCTCCAGATCTCTGGAGGAAGATCCTACTGATTAGTCTGGGGGCATCCTTCGCCTCCCAACCATGATTTCACAACCCTTGGCCCTTCTCAGCCGGCGAAACCAAACTCTCCGGTTTTTCTTCACCTCCACCGGCTCCGGCTATTCCTCAAGATCCACTGCTGATCCTCACCCAACAAGTCCAAACTCTCGTCAGGATGGTTCAGCGGATGCAAGAGCAACATTCTCAAGGGGCCCGACTACGGCCCGAGCCACCTCTATTACCTAGGTCGGCCACTCCTGTTAGCCGACAATCAGCTCGAGGGAGATCTCCTCCGACAAGACCTCTCCGCCCTTATTCTTCAGGAAGACGGCGCTCCCAAAGCTTACATGACGGTTCACGCTCTTTGTCCCATTCCCCTAGCCGTCCACTTATCGGACGACGACGAGGGAAGGAACCATATATCGAGCGTAGCCGGTGGCATCGTCAATCTTCCTCCCGTTCTCCTGAACCTGCTAGAGGACATATAACTGATAGAATGGAGGAGCGTCTGGAAGAGCAAGATCGTAGGCTGGAGGAGCTCAGTCAAAGGATTAATAACCAACCAGGGTCGGATTACGACACCCGCCCCCTCTCACTCGACGGGTGATGGAGGAACCCATTCCAAGGAGGTTTCGATTTCCTCAACTAGACCCCTATGATGGTACTACTGATCCTCTAGATCATCTGGAGAGCTATAAGGCTATCATACAAGTCCAAGGGGCGACAGATGCCCTCTTATGCGTCGCCTTCCCGGCCACCCTTCGTAAGGCGGCCCATGTTTGGTATTCTCGTCTGCCCCCACGCAGTATTGACTCTTTTGACAACTGGAGAGATCTTTTCTAGCTCATTTTGATGCCTGTCGAAAAATTCCTCGGGTGGCAGATAGCTTATTCTCTGTGCAACAGCAAGAAGGAGAATCTTTGAAAGACTTTATAACCCGCTTCAAGGTGGCGGCCCTGGAAGTCTATCATCTTGAAGATGTCGTTGCCACTCTGGCTCTAAAACGGGGGCTCCGACCCTTCCGTTTCACTTACTCCTTGGACAAGAGACCTCCTTCTTCTTATGCCGATCTCCTGAGCCATGCGCAGAAGTACATCCGCGCCGATGAGGCTGACTCATCCAGGAGAGGTACTCAAGAGAGAACTGGCAAAAGGTCCACTCGCCCAGAGTTGAACGGACCTCCTTCTAAGAAACCAGAGTCTTTACGCCGGCCAATTGATCGCCGCAAGAGCCAGACTCCCAGAGAGGACCATCTTACACCCTTATTAGCACCCCGAGCTCACATCCTTATGGAGATTGAAAACGAGCCTTATCTACGGCGTTCGCCCCCGTTGAAGAAGGGCACTACCCGCGACAGAAGCCGTTATTGCCGTTTCCATAGAGATTATGGCCACGATACTGAAGAATGTCGGAACCTAAAGCAGGCCATTGAAGAGCTAATCCAAAGGGGATACCTTGGGCAATACGTCCAGAAGAAAGAGGCTCCTCCAATACCAGCCTTGATGGGACCTCCTCCCGCTCAAGCTAGCATTGATAACCCCCCGATGGAGAGGATGGTGGGTATGATTTCCCATGTAAAAGTTTCATCTTCTAAAAGGCCGAGGGGAGGCGAAGAGTTAGATGATGTAATCCCTTTTGAGGGAAATATAGCGGGGAGTAATATTGTAAAAGATGACAGTGTCGTCGTTTCGATGACGATTGCTAGGCATCCTGTAAAAAGAATCTTAATCGACAGTGGGAGCTCCGCTAATGTGCTTACTTATGATGCATTTCTTCGGATGAGTTTATCTCTGGATTCTCTTCGGCCTGTAGCCGTCCCTCTAGTTGGTTTCACTGGAGACTCCATTCGAGTAGAGGGCGAGATTACTTTGCCAGCTATAGCAGGATCGCCGCCGTGTCAAAGCACGGTTATGCTGGATTTTCTGGTAGTTCGGGTCCCCTTGGCTTATAACGCCATCTTTGGCCGTCCCGGCTTGAATATGTTAGATGCAGTTATATCTACTAAGCGCTTATTAGTGCAGTTCCCTACCAGACAAGGAGTCGGTGTGATGCATGGAGAGATAGACTCAGTCAGACCCTGCTATCATTTAGCCCCTAATCCCCAGATGGCTAATGTTCCTCCAACTGCCGAGTCATTTGACCCCAGGGAGGTTGACCGGAGAGGAGAGCCAGCGGAGCTTCTAATATCTTACCCCCTGGGAGGTGATCCCACTAAGACCGTGCAGATTGGTGAGCTCCTCTTCCCTGAGGTCAGGATCAACTCTAGCCTTCTTATCAATGAATGTAGATGTCTTCGCCTGGAAGGTAACGGATATGATCGGGATTCCTCCAGAGGTGATTACCCACCAGCTTAATATTAACCCAGGCTACCGCCCTGTTCGCCAGAAAAAAAGGAGTTTTGCTCCTGAGCGACAGAAGGTCATTGACGAGGAGGTAGACAAATTGATCATGGCCGGTCATATTCGAGAAGCATGGTATCCTGATTGGCTAGCCAATGTGTTATGGTCTGGAAAGCTAGTGGAGGATGGAGAATATGCATCGACTACACAGATCTTAATAAAGCTTGTCCTAAAGATAGTTTTCCACTGCCCCGGATCGACCAGTTAGTGGATTCGACTTCTGGTTATGAACTCCTTAGCTTCATGGATGCTTTCTCAGGGTATAATCAGATAAATTGGATCCCTCAGATGAAGAGCATACTTCTTTTATCACCAAGAAGGGCATTTATTGTTATAAAGTAATGCCCTTCGGATTGAAGAATGCAGGAGCTACTATCAGAGGCTGATGAACAAAGTTTTTAAAGACCAGCTCGGCCGCAACATGGAAGTATATGTAGATGATATGTTGACAAAAAGCACTGCATCACTGACCATGTCGCCGACTTGCAGGAAACTTTCCATAATCTCCGGCTCCATAGAATAAAGCTAACCTACGCAAGTGTGCATTCGGGGTTACTGCCGGGAAATTCTTGGGTTTCTTAGTCACCCGACGGGGGATTGAAGCAAACCCAGAGAAAATTCAAGCCATTCTCAGTATGAGACGGCCTATGTGTAAGAAAGAGGTGCAACAACTCACCGGGAGGATAGCAGCGTTAAGCCGATTTCTATCCAGATCAGCCGAGAGATGCTTACCTTTCTTCAAGGTCTTGCGTAAAGCAGACGGCTTTGAGTAGACAGAAGATTGTCAACGAGCTTTTGAAGAACTTAAGGAGTTCTTATCCACACCACCCATGCTATCCAAACCGGAGCAAGGAGAGAAGCTCTTCCTATATCTTGCGGCTTCTTCGGAGGCCGTTAGTTCTGTTCTGGTACGTATCGGCGATTATGCCGTTCAACGACCTGTATATTATACCAGCAAGGTGCTTCATGGTGCAGAAGAGAGATTCCAAAACGGAGAAAGTCATTTTCACTTTATTCGTTTCTGCTTGACGACTCAGACCCTACTTCCAAGCTCATCCCATAGTCGTCCTCACTGATCAACCTCTCAGAGCTATTTTATCACGACCAGATACTTCTGGCCGGTTAGCCAAGTGGGCCATCAAACTAGGGGAATTCGACTTATCATTTCAACCCAGAGCATCTTTGAAATCCCAGGTCTTGGCTGATTTTCTAGTAGAATGCACCTGGTCTAAGCCTCATCAAGAAGAAATCCCCCGATCCTTTTAGATACTGAGGAGGAGGATCATGAAGCATGGGTCTCCACGTCGACGGAGCCTCTAACTCACAGGATAGTGGAGCTGGCCTCATTCTTGCTAGCCCAGAAGGTGCAGTACTAGAATATGCTCTTCGTTTCCTCTTTGAAGCCACCAATAATCAAGCTGAATATGAGGCTTTACTGACCAGAATCAAACTAGCACATGAGATGGGAATCAAGAATCTCCGGGTTTTCACTGACTCACAGCTTATTTCAGCCCAAGTAGCAGGGGAATATGAAGCTCGGGACCCTATCATGCTCCAATATCTGAACAAGGTCAGATTATTAATTCCTTTATTAGATCACTTCACCATCAGTTATATACCCAGAGGTGAAAATGCTAGGGCCGATATGTTAGCCTGGCTAGCTACCTCGGCCGATAGTGCCATGGCAAAACCTACATTGAATATCTGGAAATACCTAGTATCGAAGCTACTGAAGAAGTTTTGCCCATTGTCCAAGAAGAAACCTGGATGGAATCTTATATCCGATATCTAAAAGACGGCATTCTTCCAGTTGGTCATGAAGAAGCTAAGCTGCTCAAGCGGAGAGCTTCTAAATTTGTGCTACTAGAAGGCCAACTTTACAAGAAATCCTTTTCTCAGCCCCTCCTCAAATGTGTTAATTCGGCTGATGCAGATTATATCCTCAGAGAAATTCATGAAGGCATCTGCGGGAATCACTCCGGAGGCCGATCTCTAGCACGCAAGGCCCTTCGACAAGGATATTACTGGCTCACCATGCAAGAGGATGCAACCGAATTAGTGAAAAGATGTGATCGATGCCAACGGAATGCTTACATTCAGCGGCAACCATCTTCTCAATTAAATTCTTTTCTGCTCCTTGGCCCTTTGCTCAGTGGGGTATGGACATCTTGGTCCTTTCCCTCCGGCCTCAGGACAGCGTAAATTTCTATTAGTAGCAGTAGATTATTTTACTAAATGGGTTGAAGCTGAAGCACTTGCCAAAATTACTGAAGCTAAGGTCAAAGCCTTTTTCTGGAAAGCCATTATTTGCCGATACGGCATACCACACACCCTCATCACTGACAATGGCCGACAGTTTGACAACAACACCTTCCGGACTTTCTGTACTGATCTCGGCATCCTGCAGCGATTCACCTCCGTTGGCCATCCACAATCTAATGGAGAAGCTGAGGTTACAAATCGCATGATATTGCGGGGACTAAGGACCAGACTGGACACGTCCAAAGAAATGGGTAGAAGAGCTCCCGAGTGTACCCTGGGCATACCACACAACTCCCAGAACACCGACAGGAGAAACACCGTTCAATCTAGTCTTTGGTTCTGAAGCTGTTATTCCCGTCGAAATTGGCTTACCAAGTAGCCGAGTAGAAACATACAACGAAACAGACAATCTCCCTAATTTAAGAACCAATCTTGACCTCATTGATGAAGCAAGAGATCGGGCTCGAATTAAGATGGCGGCATACCAGCAGCAGGTAGCGAGGTATTATAATACCCGCGTCCGCTCGAAGAGTTTCCGTCAGAGAGATTAGTACTGAGAAAAGCTTCGATATCCAAGCCAACGGAAGGGGGCAAATTATCTCCAAATTGGGAAGGACCTTACCGTATAGGAGAAGTCCTTCACCGTGGAGCGTATCAGCTTGAAGAGTTAAATGGACAACTGATCCCCCGAACGTGGAATGCAGACAATCTCCGGCCATACTACTAGTAATGTAATATATTTATTCAAATGTTAAATGAGTCTACACATTTGAAACACATATTCTTAGATGATTCTTCAGAACAGCTCGACGGCCCTATAGTCCAAAGGACACCCCCAGGCCGGCATAACTTGCCCCTGAGGAGGTTCAAGTCCGTGACTCAAGCGGCCCCGAATCACGATGAACGGCTCGACGGCCCTATAGTCCAAAGGACACCCCCAGGCCGGCATAACTTGCCCCTGAGGAGGTTCAAGTCCGTGACTCAAGCGGCCCCGAACCACGATAAACGGCTCGACGGCCCTATAGTCCAAAGGACACCCCCAGGCCGGCATAACTTGCCCCTGAGGAGGTTCAAGTCCGTGACTCAAGCGGCCCCGAACCACGATAAACGGCTCGACGGCCCTATAGTCCAAAGGACACCCCCAGGCCGGCATAACTTGCCCCTGAGGAGGTTCAAGTCCGTAACTCAAGCGGCCCCGAACCACGATGAACGGCTCGATGGCCCTATAGTCCAAAGGACACCCCCAGGCCGGCATAACTTGCCCCTGAGGAGGTTCAAGTCCGTGACTCAAGCGGCCCCGAATCACGATGAACGGCTCGACGGCCCTATAGTCCAAAGGACACCCCCAGGCCGGCATAACTTGCCCCTGAGGAGGTTCAAGTCCGTGACTCAAGCGGCCCCGAACCACGATAAATGGCTCGACGACCCTATAGTCCAAAGGACACCCCAGGCCGGTAGGACTTGCCCCTGATCCCAAGAGCTTCATGCTTTCTTAAACCCAAGATTAACTCTCCTACGGGAACCCCTAAGCTTAATACGACACACTGGAAAACGACTCTAAGGCTATGAAAGTCCCGTTGACTCGTGGACAGATCCCCTAATCCATGAGCAAATGAAACATTAAGTAATGCCAAATAAATAAAGGATAGCATCTGCTCGTTTAAAGTTATCTACTAAAAAACTTTATAAAGTTTCCTCAATAAACGAATGTTCGTTACAAAAAGAGGTCCTTTAAAAGGACCAAGTCAAGGATAGAAAAACAAAAGTTAAAGACAGAGTAAATTTAGGCATCCTCAATCAATTTCCTGGATGCTCCTTCTCTATACTGGAATCGGAAGCTGGCTCCTTAGTAAGAGGCTTTTCTGCAGCAAGATCTTGGTCACCGCCACCTTACCCGCCACTTCTTCGACCCCCACATCAGGAAATCCTTCGTCATCCACAGGTCGAAAACGTTCCAGGTTCTCTAAGTTGAAGTGTCGGGCTAGCTTCTGTTTACACATCTCAAAGCCTTGAGCAAAGGCATCTAGGGCAGCCTCCTGGAACTCCGATTCAAAATCCGGAGAGCCCTTGTACTCCTTGATAGCATCTCGGACCTTAGCTTCAGCCGCGGCCACCTTTTCTTGAGCCTTGGCATCAGCAATGGCTACCTTTTCTCGAGCCTTGGCCTCGGCGACAGCTATCTTTTCTCGAGCCTCGGCCTCGACCGCGGCTATCTTTTTCTGGGCCTCCGTCACCACTGTTGTAACTTTATCGAGAGCATTCTTAGCATCTTTCTCAGCTAGAACCAACTTCTCTACAGCATCACGAGCCGTAGCTTCTGCGTTATAAGCTCGATTTTCAGTATGTTCTAGCCTAAGAGTAGTCTCTCTTAACCTCTCTTCCGTTGGTAACAACTTTGCCCGAACTTCGGACAATTGAGCATCTAGGCTCTGCAACTCCATTTCCGCCTTTCCCCGCCAGGTCCGATAATCCTCCCGAATAACTTGAAGATCGTGTAGTGCTTTTGATTCTCGGGCCTTTGTCTCCACCAATTCTTTGTCTAAGCTCACACTCCGAGACTTGACCTTGTTTAAATCTTTGCGCAGTACAAAAAGATCATTAGACATCTGCAAAATACATTCAGTGAATACCTGAATTTGATAATCATAAAAGGAAAAGGTCAAAACCTTACCTGAAGCGCAGCTGTGAATATGGTGTCGAAGGACTCTTCTTGTGTTACCTTCCTCATTTTATCTTGGAACCTGGGCAGGATTGCGAGTTTAAGAATTGTCTCCGACAGGCAACTTTTGTACCCAGCACCCTGAGTAGGCGGTTGAGGAGACGGAGATAGATTCCCTAAAGGTTGAGAAAGCGGAGGTAGATTTCCTAAAGCATCTGAAGGAACGGGGACGGAGACACCCGCTTCCTTCGATAATGAAGGACTTGGCAAATTGACTTCGACTGCTTCCGCACTCCTTACAGATCCCCCAGCGCCCTTATCAGGGGATAGAACGACTTCCGGAAGCTCCCTCTCGACAGAATCTCTTATCGGGATCCCCGTTGGAGGACTCGTCTCTCCTTCACTATCTTCTATCAAGGTTGCTTCGGGAATCGCCGCCGGAGGTTGGGCCTGACAATCCTCCGAAGGTTGGGCCTGACAATCCGATCCTAATTGGCGAAGCTTTTTAGGTTCGTTCCCTGCTACGCCACACTCGCTCCTCTCTCTCTTTCGAAGGTTTGATACCAAAAAGTCTCGAGAAAACTTCATTGCTGCAATATAGTGAATATAAAGTTAGCTAAACAAAGACACCAAATATGATAGCTAAGAATACAAAGAAGAGAGACACGAAGAGGAAAAGAGAGATGAATTCTTTGAAGCTCACCGGGCGCTGCAGCCAGCGACACCGGCACGGACGCAATCTCCCGGAGATTATCCTCCGATAGCAATTCTCTACTGGGAGGTATGACGGTAGAGATTAGAGTATTGAAAAGCTCACGGTCTCTCTCATCTACAATCGCATTCTGGTTAGAACTGGTATCCGGGATACCCCAACCTACGCCCAACCCCTCCAGATGTGCATAGAAAAATCGAGATTTCCACCCTTTGATCTTAGAAGGGAGACTAAGCCTAAGAACCCTTTTAGGCCTCGATGCGAAACTCCACCACCCATCCCTAATTGGGTTTCGAATCCTATACAGTGTTCAAAATAAAGAAAGTCGAGCAGAAGCTCCATGAAAAGAGCAAAGCACTAAAATGAAAATATGATACGAATAGAATTAGGAGTGAGCTGTGCAGGGATAAGGCGATATCGGTTCAATAGGTTTACAAAGAAAGGATGTAAGGGCAGTCGTAGACCCCCCTTGAAAACTCTTCATACAGGGCTACCTTACCTGGTCGCGCTAGAGTAACCCTATCCTCAGGAAGGGGAACGGAGAGCCGAATATTATCAGGGATTCGAATTAAGCCCTAAGGTTCCTCAAATCCTGAGAGGATATAACAGAGGCAACGTCCGCCGGTCTAACCAATTTGGAAGCAACCGCGGGAGGCTCTACTTCACGACTAGTAGACGAAGAGGAAACCCTAGGGGACTGGGATAATAACCTAGATAGGTTGTATGGATCGAGCAACGGATTGGTCCCCACGGATAACTACCCCTCCCAGGGCCTATCGACGTGCTTGAAGAACCTCCTCCCGGAGGGCTCGACCATGGGGCCCTTACCTTTCCTATCTACGGAAGAATCCATACAGAGAAAAAGGGGAGAAGAAGAAGTCGACTGACCTGGGCTTGAAGAGATAAAAAACGCAGAAGGATACACAAAATTAAAGGTTAAGATAAAGGGATGGCTTTCCCTTTTTTATATATATATCAGATGCCACGCCTCGAGCACCGTAAGGACACATGGTAGTCCCTCAATGGAGCCGGACAAACGAAAAGACGCCATCCTTTTAGAGATATGCGCCCCCCTCCTTTTTCCCTTTTTTTCGAAATGTCACTTATCATGTACGGGACGTTTTGAAATTCAAATTTTTCCGCCCTTCTTTCTTGAACGCGCACGATACACCTGAATACAAGGGAGATGGGCGAGGGGGCATATGATATGGATAATAAGTAAAAAGTTAAAAAATAAAAGTCGGCCCCTAAAGCCTGGGCAGGCTCCCAATCCTGGGCGATCCCCAGAACCTGGGAGGCCTCCAGTTCTGGGCGGCCCTAGAGCTGGGCGGCTCCCAAGCTTTTGAGCGGCCCCCAGTTCTCGGCGGCCCCCAGAATCTGGGCGGCCCCCAGTTCTCGGCGGCCCCCAGTTCTGGGCGGCCCCCAGGATCTGGGCGGCCCCTAGAGCCTGGGCGGCTCCCCGAGAATTTGAGCGGCCCCCAGTCCTGGGCGGCCCCCAGAATCTGAGCGGTCCTCAGAATTTGAGCGACCCCCAGTTCTGGGCGGCCACTAGAGCCTGGGCGGCTCCCCGAGCTTTTGAGCGGCCCCCAGTTGTTCTGGGCGGCCCCCAGAATCTGGGCGGCCCCCAGTTCTGGGCAGCCCCCAGAGTTTGGGCGGCCCCTAGTCCTGGACGACCCCCAGAACCTGGACGACCCCCAGAATTTGAGTGGCCCCCAGTTCTGGGCGGCCCCTAAAACTGGGCGGCCCCCAGAATCTGGGCGACCCCCAGTCCTAAACGGCCCCTGGAGTCTGGGCGGCCTCCAGCTCTGGGCGGCCTCCAGATTGAGAAAAATATTCATGCCAGAACCGCTAAACACGATAAACCGTCGTATTCAAAACGGAAATCGAGAAAGGATAAGTATCATGACGCTTTAAATGGTTCGAATAAGACAAGCACGAAAACCCCGCCGTTCATCTAGAAAAAGGAGACACTGAACTTCTATTTTAGAGCCAGATGTCTTTTCTCTGACTCTGACATCCCCACTAACCCTGACATTCCCTTGGGATAGCCAAGATCATCATGAAAATCCTTATCTTCATGAACAAGTTTCTTAATACCCTTATTATTATTTACCACCGAATGACCACGTAGCAAGAAATAAATAAAATAATAAAAGATGGATACTTATCCTACACGTGGATCTTTGGAGATAAAAAGAGATAATAAATAAAACAGGAAAAGGAGGATGATAAAAGGGGGAAGAAAGGAAGGAGAAGGGGGGACTTTTCCTTCAGAAAGAGAGATCGCATAACAAAAAAGAAAAATCTGGTGATCCAGCATCAATAATAAGTATTATTTATCTTAAATTCTGCTGAGCAAGCCGGATGGTAAATTGTGCTTGTAGTGGAATTTAGAAACTTGAATATAGGAATACCATATGTACCGAAAGGTTCTGGTTCAGTGATCCTTCATGTGAACTATGATCAAAACGTTCTACTGAAACAATTGCTTACAGCAGAGTTGGCTGCACCTTTTTTTTTCTTCTTGTTTTTAGTTGCATTTATCGCTATACAATTTGTTATTTTATAAATTATTCTTGGTAAATGCAGTTTTAAAGCCCGATCAAGAATACCGAGATCACTTCCGGTGAAGACTGGACAAGCAACAATGGCTCAATCTTCACGTATGTATTTTCATCTCTAGGAGATCTTTCTTGTGCAACATGATATTTTTTCTTGGGTTGGAAACTAAAATATTGTGCGCAGGAGGAATATATTTTTAAATATTAACTGGTGAAAATGTACAGCTAAAACTATATAACAGCCAATGTTTATCCTGAACGATTATCCATTTGGTACAGTTAAATCTCTGAAATTGAGTTGGAACCTGGTCTTCTTTTTTATGCCTGATCCTCTTGAATTAAGATAGCCTCAGCAAATCCTACAACTATGAATCGTTCCAACATGTGATTAATACACTAATTTAAACACTTCTGCTATTGAGGTTTGAACAGCAGTGGAATTTTTTCTAAACTTTCATCCTTGATTGCCGCCAACTTGATTGGATAAAGCGCGTTTCTTTAACCCTTTGGTCCCCGCTTCAAACTTGATTGGAATTTCCTTTTTCAGTATTTATTTCCTTGCCGGAACGCCCCTCGTCCACACGAAGCCCGTTCCTGGGTCCACGCGACGCCGCTGGTGCCCAACCATCATGCGACGCCGGTAGAACACACGAAGCCCCCAGCCGTCCCCATTGCCCCCTGTTCGGTTCACACGAAGTCCTTGTGAGCTCACGGGACGAGCGGTCTGAGACGAGGAGAAAGATGAGGGATGAGAAAAAAATTTTCTTGAATCATTCATCCAAAACCTAAAAATTAGGGCTTGATTCAAACTTATTAAAAAAATTTATAAACTAACCCAATAAAATTAAAATAATCTTCAAGCCCATGTACATTCATGACTTAATTTAATCTTAACCCTTCACATACATCTATAAGTTAGTCTAATCTGAACCTTTCTATAACTTCTCATGCAAAAGAGTCGATTTACCTTTTATATAAAGAAAAGTTGTAAAATAATAAACTGTTCATCGATAACTCAAAAATGGATAAATGACTGGTTGATGATGGTTGATCAGCACAAATCACTTTTGTTTTATTTGGCTTGTCCCAGAGGAATGAATCTACTGGCATATTTTATTTCCTTGCATCATCTTGTGAAATGGCACATTTTTGGCACATAATAATTTTTACTTATGCCCCAGGTACAAAGAAAACCACAACCAGCTAGGCAACAGCATCATTGGCCAAGCTGCCAAAGCGTTTGCAGTAGAGCAAATTCTTTTTCTAGAATTGGTTGTTGTAATACTGCAGTTTCCTAGAAGATTCCATGCTGTATAGCTAAGCACATTTCACTAGCGACCCTTATGTTTTAGTTGGCTCACAAATTTCCTGTACGACTAGGAC
This sequence comes from Calamus simplicifolius, assembly GCA_900491605.1. Taxonomy (NCBI): domain Eukaryota; kingdom Viridiplantae; phylum Streptophyta; class Magnoliopsida; order Arecales; family Arecaceae; genus Calamus; species Calamus simplicifolius. Next base: position 1,851,549 of record UESW01004001.1, read on the forward strand.
CCTGCATTGGTGGAAGCATGTAATATCTGTAATTCATCAAATATTAATTAATCACTTATAATCACAAATTTCCTGTACGACTAGGATGCTGGCATGTTGCAGACTTGAACTGTGAACCCACACGAAACAGTTTTGTCAATTAAAGATCATCACCAGTTAATTTGTCAAAAAGTTTGTATTTTCCGGATAACATTGTAGGCAAAAGGGGTTATTAAACGAAAAAAAAAAATAGAGGGTAAAGGGTAAGAGAAAAGAAGGCAAGTGATTCTTTGCATTGCATCTGCGTCCATGTTTTTTATCCATAATCTTTGACCATCGTCTGCTTGCACGAACATCCAGACATAAGAACAAGAAAGTGCACCATGTTTTTATCTGGCTGCAGAGCGTCATTCGATGAATGTTCCAGTGGCCTTAAAATTTGAAAGAGGTAAAATTTTCTTGCATCGCTGTAAACAGCGCGGGAAGAGCAGCAGCATTATTATCTTGGTATTAATAATAACTATTTTATGTCTTAAATTCTGCTGAGCGAGCCAGGTGTGGTAAGTTGTGCTTGTAGCGGATTTTACAAACTTGAAATACGTTCTCTCTTAACAGAATCCAGTTGGACGCTCCTCTCAAAAATTCTGTATATTATTTGTTTGTTTGTTTCCAAGGGATGGTCTTTTAATGGGGTGGCAGTGGCCCCCTTTTTTTTTCTTAACAAAAAAATTATCTGTATATAATAAATAAGCTTAGGGGTATGATCGAGTCCAGTCGAGTCAATACAGTGTCATGCAAGCTCGAGCTCGACTTGACTTTAAAATTTTAAATTCGAAACTTGACTCGAGCTCAATCGAGATTCTTATTTAGAGTTCGAATTCAAGTTCGATGAAATACTCGATATACTCGAGCTTCATTGGACTCGATTCGAATTTCTATATAAAAATTTAAAATTAATTTTAAAATTAAAATAAAATATATTTTTAACTAAAAATTCAAAGAAGTTTAAGATTTACAAATACAATGATAGTATAGGTTCAAAATGAAATAATGCATCAACTAAATTAAAGATACACATTTTAAATTAACAATAAAAATATATAAACAAACATTCTTTAGTTTTATATAGTTAGGATAATATTGTAAATATGTATAATTATAAGGGTAAAATAGTAAAATTATATAGGCTTAATTAAACTTGCGAACTTTTTAAGCCGAATATTTTAATACTCAAACTCGACTTGATAATATATTCGAGTAGCTCGAGCTCAAGCTCGATTCGATAAGCAACGAGTCGATTTCAAGTATTTTTTGAGTTGATTTTGAGTTACTCGCGAGTTGTCTCGACTCAATTACATCACTAAATAAGCCATATGAAGAAGCAAGAATTATAAGAAAACATGTTTGATGTGGTTGCACGCTATGATGAAACTGTAGGTTTACATAAAATTGATAAAAGATATGTATAATAGAGCAATAACTATTGTTAAAATAATAATAGGAAAAACTAGTGAGTTTTCAATTACTGTAGGTTTACATCAAGGATCTGCTTTAAATTCGTATCTTTTTGTATTATTTATGGATGAATTAACCAAACTATTCAAGATAATATATCACATGGTGTATGTTATTTGCAGACGATATAATGTTGATTGATGAAACTAAATCTGGAGTAAATGCTAAGCTAGAGATTTGGAGAGAGGCTTTAGAATCTAAAGGTTTTAAAATTAGTAGAACTAAAACTGAATATATGAAATATAATTTTAGTCGAAGAAGAAATACAAATGAAGAAGAGTGAAGATTGCAAGCCAAGAGATACAAAGGAGTAAAAAATTTAGAAATTTTGGATCAATTATCCAACAAGAAGGTAAAATAGGTGAAGATGTGAATCATAAAGTTAAAGCAGGATAGGTTAAGTGGGGGAGTGCTTCGAAAGTATTATATGATCGATACATCCCATTAAAATTAAAAAAAATTCTATAAAATCACTATCAGGCCAACTATGCTATATGAAATAGAGTGTTGGGCAATACTGAAACAACATGTTAATAAATTAAGTGTAATAGAAATGCATATGTTAAGATGGATATATGGTAAACTTTAAAAGATAGAATTTAAAATAAATATAAAAAAAAGATAGAAGTAGCCTCAATTGAAGATAAAATGAGAGAAAATCGATTACGGTGGTTTGAACATATACAACAAAGATCTTTAGATGATTTAGTTAGAAAGAGTGATCTTTTAACAATTCATGGTAAGGATAGAGATAGAGGTAAACCTAAACTAACATGGGCATAGAGGTAAACCTAAACTAACATGGGCAGAAATAATTAAAATATATATACTATTTATAATTTGAATGTCAACTTAGTCCTAAACAGAGTAGAGTAGAGAAAGCAGATTCATGTAGCTGACCTCATGTAGTTGGAAAAAGGCTTAGATGAGTTGAGTTGAGTTGCGCTATGCAAAAATAACTATATAACAATAGGTATTAAAACATTAATAGCATATAAAATAATAAAATAGTAATATTTCACTAATAATTTATAAATTTTTGAATAGATATTTATAATTAAATAATTTACACAAATCTTTTAATTTATAATAAGCCTACTTAGTTGATCTAGACTTATAATAAATATGCTATGCAGAATTTAAACTTTTAATAATATTTAAAAATAATTATAAAATCTTATTATTTCAAATTAATCAATTATATAAAATTTTAAGCAATTATTTCAATTCAAATAATCATTCATCAATTATAAAATAAATTTTTGGCAATGTTGCAATATTATAAAAATTTCAATCTATGGACAAGTTACTTATCAAAGTTTAAAATCCTTTTAGTAATTATAAATAATTTATAAAATACTTTAAATTATGGTTAGATTACATACATAAGTTTGAAATTCCTTTTAACAAACATGAATAATTTATAAAATATTCTATCTTATGATTAAATTACTTACCAAGGTTTAAATATCTTTTAACAATCATGAACAATGCATAATGTATTTTAACTGATGATTAGATTACTTACCCCTTTTAACAATCATGAACAATGCATAATATATTCTAATTTATGATTAAATTATTTATCTCTCTAAATAAAATTACTAAAAACAAATCCTTGATTTTCTTGGTCCCTCAACCTTCACTTTCTTCATATTTATGAAATATTAATTTATTATCAAAAAACTTTAATTAAGCCTTATTTATAGAGAAATTTCTAGGTTTCCGCTCTTTAAAGGATTCTAACATCTTAAAATCAATAAACTTCTCAATTTTTATAAAACATTGATTTTTTTAAGAAAACAAAAGAGATAAATATCTATTAAATATTTAAAAATAATTCTTAATTCAAAAGTAACTTCTAAGTCATCTAATATAATTTTAAAATATAAAAATTTAGAAAAATATTTAAAATCATCCTTATTTCAATTAATAGTATTTTTCTAATATATTAAAATTTAGATAAAAATATTTATTAGAAATTTATCAATAATGATATATATTTATAAAATTACATTTAACTTCCTCATTAATTTCTAATTTAAATGGTTCAAGATGTACTGAAAAGCTAACCAATATTGAACACCATAAATATAGGTTCAATCAAAATTTTAATTATATTATTTATATTTTTTTATACAAAGGAATCCAGGGTGAGCCACCATGATAGACTCAAAAAGATCTCCATTGACGGTGGGCTGGGTTGAAAACGCGTGGCCTAGTGAGATCGAATTGTGACTCTTGGTGTTGACTAGGTAAGGTTTTTTCTATGGAGAAAGCCAGGTGCAAGACTGTGGCAACGCAACGTTTGAATGCATCGTTGGTCGAATACTAAATCAAGTCCCGCTAGTATAGGGTCTAAGATAATGTTTCAATGGAAAAGCAAGGTTAAATGACTTTTAATTAAACTTTGTTCAAACTGAACTAGCGCATGTGAAGAATGGTATTAATGAACATATAGTCAAAACATATGTATGAACCTAAAGCATTGATTGTTAGGAAATGTGTCCTACAGCCAATCGTTTAGCTTGTAGATGGTTATGAGTTGATGTATATGAACATGATTTATTCAATAATAAGAGTGAATTTTGGCCATACAGCATATAGTTTACATCTTCCAGTAAAATTCCAATATTTGTAGTCCTTAGAGTTACATGTATTCGACAATGAAGGAATTGTTGAGTAACTCTTAAATAAGTTCGCGGCCAAATGATACGTCGTTATCGAGGACGATGACGTAATCAAGTGTAGGTCGTTGTATGTCATATGGTTGGTTTGTTCTCTTAAACCAAGGAGTGTATAACACTGGTATGACATGCGGGTGAGTGTAGGAGTACATTCACTGAATAGTGACTCATCTCTGTTGAGTGCTCAACTGCCTGGAGCAACTCACAGAAAGGCAATGGGTATAAGTGTCCCTTGACATGAGACTATCATGTTGACTTGATAAGCAACTCACTGTACTTAGGCACTGGACCATCCGGATTTCTAATCCGGTGACGAAAGGTTGCTGGGTGCAGTCAAGTACTTATTGGGTCAGTGATGAGTCAAGATGGATTGTCCACTCTAAGTGTTAGAGAGAGTGCTCGAACTATGTTTCAATTTAGCAAAACCTTGGCCAAGGTAATCTTTGTGAGGTCACAAGATTCATTGCATTGAAACATACTTGGGTGATTTACTCAGAGTTGGCAGTTAACTCCGTATTCGCCCAGAGTACTAGGACAAGGGGATGAATTATGCGGCAACCATAGCCTGGGTTCCAGAATGTTGCCTTGTGCAAATTCGATCTATCCGACGTCGGGAACCATGGCTAGATGGTCACATCGATTAGTATAGGAAGCGTTCCTGTGCTACCGGCTTAGGTTTGAACCTATGGAGTCACGCACATAGTCGGATGACTTGTACGCATGGTGATCACTGATTTGAGTGGGACTCAATCAGATGGGTCATACGGGGTTCGTTCTGGCTATGTCTAGCTAGCTCTAGACATTAGCGGCAGCACCTACTTCGAGGGTGATTTGAGTTAGTCAGTAACTCAAATAGAATTTTGGGACACGATATGAATCTGGAATAAAGTTAATTTGAACCATGGACCAATGGTTGGTCTGATAACAGAGTGGTTTGGATCCGGGTTCAAAGTGGTTCGATCCGGATATCCAATAGAGCCTCTGAAAGTTTATTTATGAATTTTGAATTCATAAATCACTTCGGATTGGAGCTCGGCAAGGCACAATATGAAGTATGGTTCAAGAGACGAGTAGCTTCTTTCGGATTTGAATTTGGACTTCAAACGGAGTTGATTGGATCAATTCTGTTAAAAAGAAATTTTAATTGATAATATCTTTCATTCGTCATCATCCACTTGTTATAACAGCCTGGGAACAGAGTTATTGATTATGTTACGGAGGATGCTCAAAGGTCCCGTCACTCTACGTTTCCTCTTAGGCTCGCTGTTTGAGGGACTCATTGATGAGGTGACTGCGGACTTAATGCGGATTCATGTAATGGCATTTTAAAGAGCTCTTTCATTTTTTTTTATTGAATTTTCATCGGATATAAAATGTTACATGGAACAAAAAAATTTGACAGAGACTTTTCCGTGAAAGCTGATCTTCTGCAATCACAGAAAGTCTGCAAGAAGTCCAATTGGAGATTGTCTCTTCTTGGGAGAAGAGTTCTCTTTCCATTGTTCAAGAATTCCACCTCCTATCCGCATTCATCAGGCGTGCGTGTGATATAGAGGAGCGGCGCGTGCGGCTCTTGCAAGGCAAGGGGAACTTCTCTGTATCGAATCTGCTACCTTCGTTATCAACAGCTTCCGCAATGAGAGGTACTGTTTTAAACTAATTTAAATAATCTTAAATTTTAGATATGTTAATTTGCTTTAATTAATATTCATGTGAATATTAAAACCGATTTACATGCTTTCCACCTTGAGATCCTGTGCATAGGAAAAACTTTTTTTCCTTCAAATGGTATCAGAGCCATGGTTAAGGCTTAGGAATGCATGTATAAGCATAATAGATATATTATGCATACATAATCTAATGTAGATCTAAAGTTGATCTTATTTTGATTAGTTTAGATCTATAGTAGATTTAAAAGTTTTGCATGATGAAAGCATGTTAAAGTTATTTAATGATGATTAAATATATATTTTAAAGGTAGATCTAATATAGATCTTGCATGCTGTGTTCTATTATATCTTGGATTGGGTATTTTTACCAGGCCGTCCGGTCATAGGGAGGTTTCATAGCCCCTGTTTCCTTATTCAAGAAAGGTTTCCTATGACGTGTAAGGTGTCACTTTGAAAGAACCATAAACGGATGTACAGAACAGAAGAAAGATTAAAATATGTTTTAACCGAATTAATCTTTTATTCTGTGATAATTTTGATTAGATCCAAAATTAATTAAAGATGAAATGTTAATAAAGATTAACATTAAGACATCTTAATTGATTTAAAACTTAATTATAAATTACAGTAAAATTGTTTTACGTAAAAGTCAGATCACAGAAAATAGAAAGAAAGTAAAGATGTTTTACGGAAAAATTTTGAAAAATGTTTCAAAATCAGAACTCAAAATTGAAATTGGTTCAAATTTGAAAAGAAGTTAACTTAAGATCTAGAATTATGAATTAAAGACCTTAAGACATGATCATAAATCATGGGCTAATTGGGTTAGCATGAATCAGGTTCTCTAAATGGGTTAGACCTAAGGTTAGATGAATTGGACTAAATTAGAAAATTGAATCTAATCAAATGTTGAGATAAGTTTTTTTTTTCTTGAGATCCATCTAATTAGATTAGATTGATCAGTCCATACATCTAAATGGACTTGATTTGGGGCTCAGTGGACACCCAAGTCTTTAGGCAAATTTAATTGGGTCTGGTCAACCACTTGGTGTCTAGAAAGGTTCTGATCAAGGTCGCGGCTACCTCTAACCTGGCTAGTTGATTATCAGCTAGTGTCTAGGCAAGATGGTTAATGGCGCAACTCGGCCTTTTGATCAAGCCGGCCTGGCTAAGTGGTCCCAGCACTTGATTAGACTAGCCTATTGACTTGGGCTAACCCATGCTTCCTAAGGAAAATCAGTCTGACTGATTTAGGTACCCATGGACCAAATTAATGAACCCAACTAAATGGTTTAGTGGGAGAATACATAAATTGGTCCATGTCATTCATGTGTCACAAATTAATCAAACCCTCTAAAATTATTAGGTCCCTAAAATGACTAAATTATGGGGATAATTAGATCATAGCCTCCCATTAAGAGAGTGATAATGAGTCCAATGGCTAAGATGATTATTGGAGGCCCAAAGGCCTGGTACTCATCTGGTCTTTGGAATTATCATTCATATTATGATGGTTCAATGCAACTCTCTCAACGATGGTCAGGTGGGCCGGCCAAAGTCGGGCTTGACCAATTCCTTGGTTAGAAGCTTGAACATGTCATGTTAATGGTTGGACCTAACCAGGACACCCAATAGGAGGCCCAAAGGCCGATTGACGTGCAACCTGGGGCAAAATAAATTACTAGAAATTGTTTGGGGAAACAATTGGTTATGAACCTACCTTTAGATACATGTGGGTGGGCCGGCCAAAGTCGGGCTCATATGTAGTCTACTGGGTTCTAGTACCCACTAAGAAATTAGGAGTAATTTCTCGGGTTGGAGGTAGGGGCTACCAACCTGAATAAAATAGTGGGAGAACTTTAGACCATATGTCCAAGTCTATAGGTTTAAATAAATCATGTACACTAATAAGTTTTTGGTTTTCCTTTCAGAAATGTCTACAAATCTGTCGCTCCGGTCACTGTTGGACAATGATAAACTGACAGGTCCAAACTTCGATAGCTGGTATCGAAGGCTTAGGATAGTCCTAGAGCATGAAAGGATCCTTTATGTGATAATGGATCCTGCACCTGAGCAGCCAGCCCCAAATGTGCCTGGTGTGGCCAGGGACACTTATCTGAAGTGGACCAATGACCGCACCACAGTGCGCTGCATAATGCTGGCTTCTATGAATGATGAGTTCAGTAGGAAATTTGAGGAGGCCCAACCGGAACAAATACTCCAAATGTTGAAGGAATCTTTCGGGACGCCAGACGACGTTGAAAGGTACAAAATGTCTAGTGCCATCTTCAACGCGCGTATGCGTGATGGGACTTCTGTCACCGATCATGTACTATACATGATCGAGACGATAGAACGTCTGGGCAAACTTGGATTTCCTTTGCATGAGCAACTTGGGAAGGATGCCATACTGAACTCCCTGCCTAGCTCCTACCTGGACTTTCTCAGTCATTATAGAATGACGAAGCCTGCAGTAAACTATCATGGTTTGCTGGGTCTACTGCAGACTTTTGAGAAAGATCACCAGCTTCAAAAGAAGTCAGTGAACTTGGTGGGAGGTTCGGGGGCAGGTCGTCATCACCTTAAGAAAGGGATGAAGAAGAAAAATAAAAGAAAGAAGGTGCAACATGCTGGGCCTAGTCAGACCAAGAAGAAGAGGGCTGACAAAAGTCAGGCAGAGTGCTTCTACTGCAAGAAGCTGGGTCACTGGAAAAGGAACTGTCCCCAGTACATAGCAACCCTGGATCCAAACAGGCCTAAGAAGAAAAACCAGCAAGGAGTTGCTGGACAAGGTATTTATATGATAACACCTTGTAATTTTTCTATCTGTGATACTACTAATTGGGTATTAGATACCGGGAGTCCAATTCATATTTGCAATTCTTTGCAGGGGCTTCGAATTAGTAGAAGATTCAAAGAAGGTGAAAGATTCCTAAACGTGGGTGATGGAAGCCGAGTTCCAGTACTGGCGTTGGGAGTCGTGGAGCTTTATTTTGAATTTAATAAAATATTGCTTAGTGAATGTCACTATTGTCCTGCATTTTTATTTAATGTCATTTCTGTAGGCCAGTTGGCTATTGAAGGATATGATTTTTCAATAAAGAAAGATATTTTAAATATCATTATGAATGATGTACCAGTGATGTGTGGACAATTGAGCAATGGAATTTACCTTCTATCACAGCCTGTTAATGTATTATGCACTCCAAACAAACGCCCCAAAATAGATGATGTCGATGACTCATACCTTTGGCACTGTAGGCTAGGTCATATAAACAAGAACAGGATAAGCAGGTTAGTCAGAGAGGGCATCCTCAATGACATTGATTGTGAATCAATTAAAACTTGTGAATCCTGTCTTCTTGGGAAAATGACCAAGTCACCTTTTACAGGAAAAGGTGAAAGAGCCAAAGAGATTCTAGGCCTCATACATACGGATGTTTGTGGACCTATGAATACTGCCTCTATGAGAGGGTTTAGCTATTTCATTACATTTACAGACGACCACTCCAGGTTTGGTTATGTCTTCCTAATGAGACACAAATCTGAATCGTTTGAAATGTTCAAACGATATCGTAGTGAGGTAGAAAAACAAATTGGAAAGAATATTAAAATCCTTCGGTCAGATCGAGGAGGTGAATATCTTTCTAATGAGTTTTTGACATATCTAAAGGAGAATGAGATTCTCTCTCAATGGACACCTCCAGGGACACCCCAGTTAAATGGTGTGTCTGAAAGGAGGAATCGAACCCTATTAGATATGGTTCGGTCCATGATGGGCTTTGCTAGTTTGCCTATCTCCTTTTGGGACTATGCACTTGAGTCGGCCTGTTACATTCTTAACAGGGTCCCTAGTAAATCTGTTGCTAAAACTCCATATGAGATATGGACGGGGCGTAAGCCGGTGCTCACACACCTTAGGGTCTGGGGGTGTCCAGCTTATGTCAAGAGATTGTTGACAGACAAGCTAGGACCAAGGTCTGACAAATGCCTCTTTGTTGGATATCCTAAGGAGTCTAAAGGATACTACTTCTACCAAACTGAAGAGCAAAAGTTGTTCGTCAGTATGAGAGCCACCTTTTTAGAAAAGGAGTATCTTACTGGAAGTGCTAAGGCTAATGTTGAACTTAATGAAGTTCGACAAGGAGAAGTACCTTTACACTCAGAAACCGCTATGGAACCGGCTTTGAATGGTTCAAACCCGATGCCCGCTGAGGTACCATTAAGGAGATCTGGTAGAGTACCACGTCAGCCGGACAGATACTTCGGTTTCTTGGTCCGTGACGGGGATCCCATCGAACTCGATGAGAACGATGAAGACCCAATCACCTATATGGATGCGCTGCAGAGATCTGACTCTGAGAAATGGCTAGATGCCATGAAGTCCGAAATGGAATCCATGGAGATCAATAGTGTATGGACACTAGTTGATCCACCTGAAGGGGTAAAACCCATAGGGTGTAAATGGATTTTCAAGAGGAAACGGGGTGCAGATGGGAAGGTGGAGACCTATAAAGCCCGTCTGGTTGCTAAGGGGTATAGTCAGCGTTATGGTATTGACTATGACGAGATTTTTTCCCCTGTAGCAATGCTCAAGTCAATTCGGATTATGCTTGCTCTAGCTGCACATTTTGACTATGAGATCTGGCAAATGGATGTCCGAACGGCTTTTCTAAATGGAGAGCTCGAAGAGGAGGTGTATATGATACAACCTGAAGGGTTCACATCCACAGACGAGTCAAAAGTATGCAGGCTTCATAAGTCCATCTATGGACTCAAGCAAGCTTCTCGGAGTTGGAATAAACGTTTTGATAAATGTATCAAGACTTATGGCTTCATTAAGAACAGAGAAGAACCCTGCGTGTATAAGTGGGCAAATGGTTCCATAGTTGTATTTCTTGTACTGTATGTGGATGACATTCTCTTGATTGGGAATGACATCCCTGCACTACAGGGAATAAAGGTTTGGTTGCTGTCTCAGTTCTCCATGAAAGACCTGGGAGAAGCTTCTTACATCCTAGGGATGAAGATCTATAGAGATAGATCTAAGAAGCTGCTGGGATTGTCCCAGTCAAAGTACATTGAGACTGTGCTGAAGAGGTTCAGCATGGATAATTCAAAAAGGGGCTATCTTCCGATAGGCCATGGAATTACTCTCTCCAAGAAGGATTGTGCGACAACTCCTGAGGAGAGAGAGTACATGAGTAGAATTCCGTATGCCTCAGCAGTGGGTTCTATCATGTATGCTATGACATGTACAAGACCAGACGTGGCACACTCACTAGGGATAGTGAGTAGGTACCAGTCTAACCCAGGTGAAGCACATTGGAAGGTGGTAAAAACCATCCTTAAGTATTTGAGAAATACTAAGGACCAATGGCTCATTTATGGAGAACCTGACTTAAAACTAGTGGGGTACACTGACTCCAGTTTTCAGTCAGATAGAGATGACAGCAAAAGCATATCCGGATTTATCTTTACCCTCAATGGAGGAGCGATCTGCTGGAAAAGTTCCAAGCAGAACACAGTGGCAGATTCAGTATGCGAGGCTGAATACATTGCAGCATCAGATGCAGCAAAGGAAGCTGTATGGCTACGAAAGTTCTTGGGCGAGCTGGGAGTGGTACCTGCCCTGGAGAGTCCCGTCCTAGTATACTGTGACAGCACGGGAGCAATTGCCCAAGCCAAGGAGCCAAAGTCGCATCACCGAACCAAGCATGTGTTGCGCCGCTATCACCTTGTACGAGAGATCGTGGAACGAGGTGACATATACCTTCAGAAGATCGACGGAAAGGAAAACCTAGCTGACCCAATGACTAAAGCACTCGGAATCAAGGAGTTCAATGAACACAAGTGGAAGATGGGTATTAGATACTGTTCCGATTGGCTATAGTTCAAGTGGGAGTTGTTAGGAAATGTGTCCTACAGCCAATCGTCTAGCTTGTAGACGGTTATGAGTTGATGTATATGAACATGATTTATTCAATAAATAAGAGTGAATTTTGGCCATACAGCATATAGTTTACATCTTCCAGTAGAATTCCAATATGTTGTAGTCCTTAGAGTTACATGTATTCGACAATGGAGGAATTGTTGAGTAACTCTTAAATAAGTTCGCGGCCAAATGATACGTCGTTACCGAGGACGACGACGTAATCAAGTGTAGGTCGTTGTATGTCATATGGGTTGGTTTGTTCTCTTAAACCAAGGAGTGTATAACACTGGTATGACATGCGGGTGAGTGTAGGAGTACATTCACTGAACAGTGACTCATCTCTGTTGAGTGCTCAACTGCCTGGAGCAACTCACAGAAAGGCAATGGGTATAAGTGTCCCTTTGACATGAGACTATCATGTTGACTTGATAAGCAACTCACTGTACTTAGGCACTGGACCACCCGGATTTCTAATCCGGTGACGGAAGGTTGCTGGGTGCAGTCAAGTACTTATTGGGTCAGTGATGAGTCAAGATGGGATTGTCCACTCTAAGTGTTAGAGAGAGTGCTCGAACTATGTTTCAATTTAGCAAAACCTTGGCCAAGGTAATCTTTGTGAGGTGTCACAAGATTCATTGCATTGAAACATACTTGGGTGATTTACTCGGAGTTGGCAGTTAACTCCGTATTCGCCCAGAGTACTAGGACAAGGGGATGAATTATGCGGCAACCATAGCCTGGGTTCCAGAATGTTGCCTTGTGCAAATTCGATCTATCCGGACGTCGGGAACCATGGCTAGATGGTCACATCGATTAGTATAGGAAGCGTTCCTGTGCTACCGGCTTAGGTTTGAACCTATGGAGTCACGCACATAGTCGGATGACTTGTACGCAGGCGTGATCACTGATTTGAGTGGGACTCAATCAGATGGGTCATACGGGGTTCGTTCTGGCTATGTCTAGCTAGCTCTAGACATTAGCGGCAGCACCTACTTCGAGGGTGATTTGAGTTAGTCAGTAACTCAAATAGAATTTTGGGACACGATATGAATCTGGAATAAAGTTAATTTGAACCATGGACCAATGGTTGGTCTGATAACAGAGTGGTTTGGATCCGGGTTCGAAGTGGTTCGATCCGGATATCCAATAGAGCCTCTGAAAGTTTATTTATGAATTTTGAATTCATAAATCACTTCGGATTGGAGCTCGGCAAGGCACAATATGAAGTATGGTTCAAGAGCTACGAGTAGCTTCTTTCGGATTTGAATTTGGACTTCAAACGGAATTGATTGGATCAATTCTGTTAACAAAAGAAAATTTTAATTGATAATATCTTTCATTCGTCATCATCCACTTGTTATAACAGCCTGGGAACGGAGTTATTGATTATGTTACGGGAGGATGCTCAAAGGTCCCGTCACTCTACGTTTCCTCTTAGGCTCGCCGTTTGAGGGACGCATTGATGAGGTGACTGCGGACTTAATGCCATGATGGGATTCATGTAATGGCATTTTAAAGAGCTCTTTCACGTTTTTTTTTTTTTTTATTGCGGAATTTTTCATCGGATATAAAAGGTTACGATGTGAATAAAAAAGGGTGAACAGATAAGGAGAAAAAAAATGACAGAGACTTTTCCGTGAAAGCTGATCTTCTGCAATCACAGAAAGTCTGCAAGAAGTCCAATTGGAGATTGTCTCTTCTTGGGAGAAGAGTTCTCCTTCCATTGTTCAAGAATTCCACCTCCTGTCTGCATTCATCAGGCGTGCGTGTGATATAGAGGAGCGGCGCGTGCGGCTCTTGCAAGGCACGAAGGGGAACTTCTCTCTGTAGATCGGATCTGCTACCTTCGTTATCAACAGCTTCCGCAACGAGAGGTACTGTTTTAAACTAATTTAAATAATCTTAAATTTCAGATCTGTTAATTTGCTTTAATTAATATTCAATGTGAATATTAAAACCGATTTACATGCTTTCCACCTTGAGATCCTGTGCATAGGAAAAACTATTTTTTCCCTTCAAATGGTATCAGAGCCATGGTTAAGGCTTAGGAATGCATGTATAAGCATAATAGATCTGATATAATTATGCATACATAATCTAATGTAGATCTAAAGTTGATCTTATTTTGATTAGTTTAGATCTATAGTAGATTTAAAAGTTTTGCATGATGAAAGCATGTTAAAGTTATTTAATGATGATTAAATATATGTTTTAAAGGTAGATCTAATGTAGATCTTGCATGCTGTGTTCTATTATATCTTGGATTGGGTATATTCACCAGGCCGTCCGGTCATAGGGAGGTTTCATAGCCTCTGTTTCCTTATTCAAGAAAGGTTTCCTATGACGTGTAAGGGTGTTACTGTGAAAGAACCCATGAACGGATGTACAGAACAGAAGAAAGAAAGATTAAAATATGTTTTAACCGAATTAATCTTTTATTCTGTGATAATTTTGATTAGATCCAAAATTAATTAAAGATGAAATGTTAATAAAGATTAACATTAAGACATCTTAATTGATTTAAAACTTAATTATAAATTATAGTAAAATTGTTTTACGTAAAAGTCAGATCACAGAAAATAGAAAGAAAGTAAAGATGTTTTACGGAAAAATTTTGAAAAATGTTTCAAAATCAGAACTCAAAATTGAAATTGGTTCAAATTTGAAAAGGAGTTAACTTAAGATCTAGAATTATGAATTAAAGACCTTAAGACATGATCATAAATCATGGGCTAATTGGGTTAGCATGAATCAGGTTCTCTAAATGGGTTAGACCTAAGGTTAGATGAATTGGACTAAATTAGAAAATTGAATCTAATCAAATGTTGAGATAATTTTTTTTTTCTTGAGATCCATCTAATTAGATTAGATTGATCAGTCCATACATCTAAATGGACTTGATTTGGGGCTCAGTGGACACCCAAGTCTTTAGGCAAATTTAATTGGGTCTGGTCAACCACTTGGTGTCTAGAAAGGTTCTGATCAAGGTCGCGGCTACCTCTAACCTGGCTAGTTGATTATCAGCTAGTGTCTAGGCAAGATGGTTAATGGCGCAACTCGGCCTTTTGATCAAGCCGGCCTGGCTAAGTGGTCCCAGCACTTGATTAGACTAGCCTATTGACTTGGGCTAACCCATGCTTCCTAAGGAAAATCAGTCTGACTGATTTAGGTACCCATGGACCAAATTAATGAACCCAACTAAATGGTTTAGTGGGAGAATACATAAATTGGTCCATGTCATTCATGTGTCACAAATTAATCAAACCCTCTAAAATTATTAGGTCCCTAAAATGACTAAATTATGGGGATAATTAGATCATAGCCTCCCATTAAGAGAGTGATAATGAGTCCAATGGCTAAGATGATTATTGGAGGCCCAAAGGCCTGGTACTCATCTGGTCTTTGGAATTATCATTCATATTATGATGGTTCAATGCAACTCTCTCAACGATGGTCAGGTGGGCCGGCCAAAGTCGGGCTTGACCAATTCCTTGGTTAGAAGCTTGAACATGTCATGTTAATGGTTGGACCTAACCAGGACACCCAATAGGAGGCCCAAAGGCCGATTGACGTGCAACCTGGGGCAAAATAAATTACTAGAAATTGTTTGGGGAAACAATTGGTTATGAACCTACCTTTAGATACATGTGGGTGGGCCGGCCAAAGTCGGGCTCATATGTAGTCTACTGGGTTCTAGTACCCACTAAGAAATTAGGAGTAATTTCTCGGGTTGGAGGTAGGGGCTACCAACCTGAATAAAATAGTGGGAGAACTTTAGACCATATGTCCAAGTCTATAGGTTTAAATAAATCATGTACACTAATAAGTTTTTGGTTTTCCTTTCAGAAATGTCTACAAATCTGTCGCTCCGGTCACTGTTGGACAATGATAAACTGACAGGTCCAAACTTCGATAGCTGGTATCGAAGGCTTAGGATAGTCCTAGAGCATGAAAGGATCCTTTATGTGATAATGGATCCTGCACCTGAGCAGCCAGCCCCAAATGTGCCTGGTGTGGCCAGGGACACTTATCTGAAGTGGACCAATGACCGCACCACAGTGCGCTGCATAATGCTGGCTTCTATGAATGATGAGTTCAGCAGGAAATTTGAGGAGGCCCAACCGGAACAAATACTCCAAATGTTGAAGGAATCTTTCGGGACGCCAGACGACGTTGAAAGGTACAAAATGTCTAGTGCCATCTTCAACGCGTATGATGGGACTTCTGTCACCGATCATGTACTGTACATGATCGAGACGATAGAACGTCTGGGCAAACTTGGATTTCCTTTGCATGAGCAACTTGGGAAGGATGCCATACTGAACTCACTGCCTAGCTCCTACCTGGACTTTCTCAGTCATTATAGAATGACGAAGCCTGCAGTAAACTATCATGGATTGCTGGGTCTACTGCAGACTTTTGAGAAAGACCACCAGCTTCAAAAGAAGACAGTAAACTTGGTGGGAGGTTCAGGGGCAAGACGTCATCACCCTAAGAAAGGGATGAAGAAGAAAAATAAAAGAAAAAAGGTGCAACATGCTGGGCCTAGTCAGACCAAGAAGAAGAAGGCTGACAAAAGTCAGGCTGAGTGCTTCTACTGCAAGAAGCTGGGTCACTGGAAGAGGAACTGTCCCCAGTACATAGCAACCCTGGATCCTAACAGGCCTAAGAAGAAAAACCAGCAAGGAGTTGCTGGACAAGGTATTTATATGATAACACCTTGTAATTTTTCTATCTGTGATACTACTAATTGGGTATTAGATACCGGGAGTCCAATTCATATTTGCAATTCTTTGCAGGGGCTTCGAATTAGTAGAAGATTCAAAGAAGGTGAAAGATTCCTAAACGTGGGTGATGGAAGCCGAGTTCCAGTACTGGCGTTGGGAGTCGTGGAGCTTTATTTTGAATTTAATAAAATATTGCTTAGTGAATGTCACTATTGTCCTGCATTTTTATTTAAAGTCATTTCTGTAGGCCAGTTGGCTATTGAAGGATATGATTTTTAATAAAGAAAGATATTTTAAATATCATTATGAATGATGTACCAGTGATGTGTGGACAATTGAGCAATGGAATTTACCTTCTATCACAGCCTGTTAATGTATTATGCACTCCAAACAAACGCCCCAAAATAGATGATGTCGATGACTCATACCTTTGGCACTGTAGGCTAGGTCATATAAACAAGAACAGGATAAGCAGGTTAGTCAGAGAGGGCATCCTCAATGACATTGATTGTGAATCAATTAAAACTTGTGAATCTGTCTTCTTGGGAAAATGACCAAGTCACCTTTTACAGAAAAGGTGAAAGAGCCAAAGAGATTCTAGGCCTCATACATACGGATGTTTGTGGACCTATGAATACTGCCTCTATAAGAGGGTTTAGCTATTTCATTACATTTACATACGACCACTCCAGGTTTGGTTATGTCTTCCTAATGAGATACAAATCTGAATCGTTTGAAATGTTCAAACGATATCGTAGTGAGGTAGAAAAATAAATTGGAAAGAATATTAAAATCCTTCGGTCAGATCGAGGAGGTGAATATCTTTCTAATGAGTTTTTGACATATCTAAAGGAGAATGAGATTCTCTCTCAATGGACACCTCCAGGGACACCCCAGTTAAATGGTGTGTCTGAAAGGAGGAATCGAACCCTATTAGATATGGTTCGGTCCATGATGGGCTTTGCTAGTTTGCCTATCTCCTTTTGGGACTATGCACTTGAGTCGGCCTGTTACATTCTTAATAGGATCCCTAGTAAATCTGTTGCTAAAACTCCATATGAGATATGGACGGGGCGTAAGCCGGTGCTCACACACCTTAGGGTCTGGAGGTGTCCAGCTTATGTCAAGAGATTGTTGACAGACAAGCTAGGACCAAGGTCTGACAAATGCCTCTTTGTTGGATATCCTAAGGAGTCTAAAGGATACTACTTCTACCAAACTGAAGAGCAAAAGTTGTTCGTCAGTATGAGAGCCACCTTTTAGAAAAGAGTATCTTACTGGAAGTGCTAAGGCTAATGTTGAACTTAATGAAGTTCGACAAGGAGAAGTACCTTTACACTCAGAAACCGCTATGGAACCGGCTTTGAATGGTTCAAACCCGGTGCCCGCTGAGGTACCATTAAGGAGATCTGGTAGAGTACCACGTCAGCCGAACAGATACTTCGTTTCTTGGTCTGTGACGGGATCCCATCGAACTCGATGAGAACGATGAAGACCCAATCACCTATATGGATGCGCTGCAGAGATCTGACTCTGAGAAATGGCTAGATGCCATGAAGTTCGAAATGGAATCCATGGAGATCAATAGTGTATGGACACTAGTTGATCCACCTGAAGGGGTAAAACCCATAGGGTGTAAATGGATTTTCAAGAGGAAACGGGGTGCAGATGGGAAGGTGGAGACCTATAAAGCCCGTCTGGTTGCTAAGGGGTATAGTCAGCGTTATGGTATTGACTATGACGAGATTTTTTCCCCTGTAGCAATGCTCAAGTCAATTCGGATTATGCTTGCTCTAGCTGCACATTTTAACTATGAGATCTGGCAAATGGATGTCCGAACGGCTTTTCTAAATGGAGAGCTCGAAGATGAGGTGTATATGATACAACTGAAGGGTTCACATCCACAGACGAGTCAAAAGTATGCGGGCTTCATAAGTCCATCTATGGACTCAAGCAAGCTTCTTGGAGTTGGAATAAACGTTTTGATAAATGTTTCAAGACTTATGGCTTCATTAAGAACAGAGAAGAACCCTGCATGTATAAGTGGGCAAATGGTTCCATAGTTATATTTCTTGTACTGTATGTGGATGACATTCTCTTGATTGGGAATGACATCCCTGCACTACAGGGAATAAAGGTTTGGTTGCTGTCTTAGTTCTCCATGAAAGACCTGAGAGAAGCTTCTTACATCCTAGGGATGAAGATCTATAGAGATAGATCTAAGAAGCTGCTGGGATTGTCCCAGTCAAAGTACATTGAGACTGTGCTGAAGAGGTTCAGCATGGATAATTCAAAAAGGGGCTATCTTCCGATAGGCCATGAATTACTCTCTCCAAGAAGGATTGTGCGACAACTCCCGAGGAGAGAAAGTACATGAGTAGAATTTGTATGCCTCAGCAGTGGGTTCTATCATGTATGCTATGACATGTACAAGACCAGACGTGGCACACTCACTAGGGATAGTGAGTAGGTACCAGTCTAACCCAGGTGAAGCACATTGAAAGGTGGTAAAAACCATCCTTAAGTATTTGAGAAATACTAAGGACCAATGGCTCATTTATGGAGAACCTGACTTAAAACTAGTGGGGTACACTGACTCCAGTTTTCAGTCAGATAGAGATGACAGCAAAAGCATATCCGGATTTATCTTTACCCTCAATGGAGGAGCGATCTGCTGGAAAAGTTCAAGCAGAACATAGTGGCAGATTCAATATGCGAGGCTGAATACATTGCAGCATCAGATGCAGCAAAGGAAGCTGTATGACTACGAAAGTTCTTGGGAGCTGGGAGTGGTACCTACCCTGGAGAGTCCCATCCTAGTATACTGTGACAGCACGGGAGCAATTGCCCAAGCCAAGGAGCCAAAGTCGCATCACCGAACCAAGCATGTGTTGCGCCGCTATCACCTTGTACGAGAGATTGTGGAACGAGGTAACATATACTTTCAGAAGATCGACGGAAAGGAAAACCTAGCTGACCCAATGATTAAAGCACTCGGAATCAAGGAGTTCAATGAACACAAGTGGAAGATGGGTATTAGATACTGTTCTGATTGGCTATAGTTCAAGTGGGAGTTGTTAGGAAATGTGCCCTACAGCCAATCGTCTAGCTTGTAGACGGTTATGAGTTGATGTATATGAACATGATTTATTCAATAAATAAGAGTGAATTTTGGCCATACAGCATATAGTTTACATCTTCCAGTAGAATTCCAATATGTTGTAGTCCTTAGAGTTACATGTATTCGACAATGGAGGAATTGTTGAGTAACTCTTAAATAAGTTCGCGGCCAAATGATACGTCGTTACCGAGGACGACGACGTAATCAAGTGTAGGTCGTTGTATGTCATATGGGTTGGTTTGTTCTCTTAAACCAAGGAGTGTATAACACTGGTATGACATGCGGGTGAGTGTAGGAGTACATTCACTGAACAGTGACTCATCTCTGTTGAGTGCTCAACTGCCTGGAGCAACTCACAGAAAGGCAATGGGTATAAGTGTCCCTTTGACATGAGACTATCATGTTGACTTGATAAGCAACTCACTGTACTTAGGCACTGGACCACCGGATTTCTAATCCGGTGACGGAAGGTTGCTGGGTGCAGTCAAGTACTTATTGGGTCAGTGATGAGTCAAGATGGGATTGTCCACTCTAAGTGTTAGAGAGAGTGCTCGAACTATGTTTCAATTTAGCAAAACCTTGGCCAAGGTAATCTTTGTGAGGTGTCACAAGATTCATTGCATTGAAACATACTTGGGTGATTTACTCGGAGTTGGCAGTTAACTCCGTATTCACCCAGAGTACTAGGACAAGGGGATGAATTATGCGGCAACCATAGCCTGGGTTCCAGAATGTTGCCTTGTGCAAATTCGATTTATCGGACGTCGGGAACCATGGCTAGATGGTCACATCGATTAGTATAGGAAGCGTTCCTGTGCTACCGGCTTAGGTTTGAACCTATGGAGTCACGCACATAGTCGGATGACTTGTACGCAGCGTGATCACTGATTTGAGTGGGACTCAATCAGATGGGTCATACGGGGTTCGTTCTGGCTATGTCTAGCTAGCTCTAGACATTAGCGGCAGCACCTACTTCGAGGGTGATTTGAGTTAGTCAGTAACTCAAATAGAATTTTGGGACACGATATGAATCTGGAATAAAGTTAATTTGAACCATGGACCAATGGTTGGTCTGATAACAGAGTGGTTTGGATCCGGGTTCGAAGTGGTTCGATCCGGATATCCAATAGAGCCTCTGAAAGTTTATTTATGAATTTTGAATTCATAAATCACTTCGGATTGGAGCTCGGCAAGGCACAATATGAAGTATGGTTCAAGAGCTACGAGTAGCTTCTTTTATTTGAATTTGGACTTCAAACGGAATTGATTGGATCAATTCTGTTAACAAAAGAAATTTTAATTGATAATATCTTTCATTCGTCATCATCCACTTGTTATAACAGCCTGAACAGAGTTATTGATTATGTTATGGGAGGATGCTCAAAGGTCCCGTCACTCTACGTTTCCTCTTAGACTCATCGTTTGAGGGACGCATTGATGAGGTGACTGCTGACTTAATGCATGATGGGATTCATGTAATTGCATTTTAAAGAGCTCATTTCACGTTTTTTTTTTATTGCGACATTTTTCATAGGATATAAAAGGTTACGATATGAACAAAAAAAATTATAGAGACTTTTCTGTGAAAGCTAATTTTTTGAAATCACAGAAAGTCTGCAAGAAGTCAAATTGGAGATTGTCTCTTCTTGGAGAAGAGTTCTCTTTCATTGTTCAAGAATTCCATCTCATGTCTGCATTCATCAGGCGTGCGTGTGATATAGAGGAGCGGCGCGTGCGGCTCTTGCAAGGCATGAAGGGGAACTTCTCTCTGTAGATCGGATCTACTACCTTCGTTATCAACATCTTCCCCAACGAGAAGTACTATTTTAAACTAATTTAAATAATCTTAAATTTCAGATCTATTAATTTGCTTTAATTAATATTCAATGTGAATATTAAAACCGATTTACATGCTTTCCACTTTGAGATCTTGAGCATAGAAAAATTGTTTTTTCCCTTCATTGATAGCATAGAAAATTTCTTTTTTTATTATCTGATAACAATAGAAGCATAAAATATACAAAAGCCAAACATCATAATTTTTCTTTAAAGAAAAAGGCTGAGGATTTTATCTTAAAATTATTAAAATTTAAAACTTTTTTTTTATTGTTGAAGATAGTTGAGAGGGATCCAAAATTAAATAAAATTGTCATTATGTTCCCGTTATTATTTGAATGGTAATAGAGGCTAAAGATTTAACTTGGTCCACGTTTGGACATTAATTAAGCCAAATAAATATCAAGATGATGGTTATGATATTTATTTTGTTGCATTAGGTCATTAAGTGTGCATAACAAAGTTTATTTGGTTATTTTTTAGATCGCACTTGTATACGGGTAGGTATAACAAAGCTAAGACATCTTTTATATTTAATGCTCTTATTATTAGTTAGTATCATTTTTTTTAAAAAAAAAGAAAGACTGGGCCATACTCTAATCCTTATTTAGATCTAGTAATAATATGACAGTAAAATTCTTCGATTTAATTTAAAAAATTATGCTAGGTATGAGTATTAGTTGGGAAATTAGTTTAGTTGAATATGCTAGGCGTAAGTATACAAATAATTTAGAATAATAATTTTATTTAAGATTAAAATAGATGTTTTTTTTTGATTTGTGAATAGGGATGGCAACGGTTCAAGGATGGACTGGACCGTTCCTTTTAAGAAAAACATCCCGTTCCCCACCCCGTTAAGCCATTATAGTTAATGGGGCAGGAACGGGAATACCGTTCGTTTACATAAAAAATAAAATTATTTTATTAAATTTATAATTTATTAAAAATTTAAAAAATAAAATTAATTAGGATAAGATAGAATAAACGCAAACAATCAATTGTTGATATTGATATATCTAATACGTTAGCTTTAACATCGTAACAAACCAGATAAGAAATGATCTATCAAATTATAATTACATTTCAAGAAGAGTAAGAGATGATAGAGTAGTTCAGACTTCAGAATTTCAGATCGACTACGTGAAAGAGGAAGAGAGCAAGAGAGGGTGTGCAAGAGTCGTTGAGTTATTATATAAAGCTAACTGGTACGAGAATAGATAAATGGGGATGGGACGAAGAATACCATCCCATACCGTTTATCCATTTAGTCATTAATGAAGAATTTTCGTTACATGTTAAGCTATTTTAAATGAAATTTTTTTGACCTATTAAAAATAATACCAGATAAATAGGGAATGAAAAAATTGCCATCCCTATTTGTGAACAGAATATGCCCCTTCCCCTTGCTATGCAAAAGTCTTTGATAGTAGTCGGGGCTTGCGCCATTAGGGACTTCAAAACGATGTCGACTAATCGGTGGCCACAAAATGGTGCCATAAAACGACGAACGGAAAGCCCCATTTCCATCCGCCTTCTCTGCCTCCTAGCGGGGTCCCCACCCCGCCCTCTTTGTAGAACAAAAAAAGAGGGGTTCACTCTCCAAAACCATCTACAAAAGGGGCCCGTGCCTCCCTCTTCTCCCAGCACTGAAAACTGCCCTTGCCCTTTCCCTCGAAAATCCCCAAGCCCTCTCCTAAACAGATTACAACCCTCTCATGGCGAAACGCCTACAACTTCTGGACGTTTTAACGGTGATCTCCCTGACCAATCCGTAGTCCTCCGAACCGCCATGCCATTTATAATGCAACTGGGCTTCTCCGCAGCTGCGGATGCGGATCCCATAAGGCGTTCTTCAAGTTATATGCTCTCATCCTTGCTCTTCTGATTGTGGCCTATCTCATGGCACTCTTGACCGGTATCCTGAGCCCCCCAACCTCAAACACGACGAAGCATCTCATTGGGGCTACACTGGCATGATCATTCGCCTTCAGCCTCGCGACCGGTCTCTGCTTGGCGGCCTGATCCCCAATATCTATCATCTTATCTATGTGGTTCGCTGCGTCTCGTTTCGCTAAATAAAAGGGAGTGCATGGAGTCGTATCGTCTTGTATGCTCTTATGGGCGTCTTCATGGGTATCTTCTGGCTTGCGTCTATTATGTTGTAATCTAAACTATCGGGCCATATATATTAAGGTGATATTTATAATAATCATCAATAAATCATATGCTTTGTGGTTTGTTAGCGAATGCCAGTTTTTGTACTATTGCACAAATTTTATTATGACATTTTCTGCTTAACATTATAATAGTCATAGGCATTAGACTTAGATGAAATTAGCCCGTGCAAACAGTCAAAATTGGATTAATTTTTTTATATTTGATAAAATTACTTTTTTATCAATATAATTTAAATATAATTTTTTCTTTTTAAGTTTTTTTAAACTTTATTTTTAAATTGTTTCTCTCTAATTTTTTTTCTCTCTTTCTTTGGCCCGTTATTCTAGTCTAATTTTTTTTTCTCTAATTTTTTTGGTTCTTCTTTCAACCAGTTACTCTAGTATAAATTTTTCTCTTCTTTTTTGACCCATTATTTTAGTATATTTTTTTCTCTTTCTAAATTTTTTTTCTTCTTTTTTGTTTGTCACTCTCGTCTAAATTTTTCTCTCTCTTTAGTCCGTTACTTTAGTTTAAATTTTTCTCTCTTCCTTTGATCGGCCACTCTAGTCTACATTTGTTTAGCTGGGTCTCTCGTCTCTCCTTGATCCCTTCTTCCCAACAAGATAATAACTTTGATTTCCTTTTCTTCTCTTCCCTTTTTCGTTTCATTTTTTTATTCTTCACTTTCTTCTAAAGCTCAAAACAGGTCCTCACTGTAACTGTGAATTAGGTTTTTCATTTTACTTTAGCCCTTTCCTTTCCCCTTCCCCTATTGCACAAATATTATTATGATATTTTTATATTATATAAATTTTTTATTAATATATTTAAATATAATTTTTTAAAAGTTTTTTAAACTTTATAATTAAATTATTTTTCTTTAATTTTTTCTCTTTCTTTGGCCCGTTATCTTAATCTATTTTTTTTTCTATTTTTTTTTTGATTTTTTTTATTCGTCACTCTAATGTAAATTTTTCTCTTCTTCTTCGATCTTAATCTTTCTAAATTTTTTTTCTTTTTTTTTTCTTACAAAAAAAGAAAAGAAAGGATTACTCCAGAACCTTCTTGCCAGAAAATATTCCATATAAGATACTTAAATTTTTTACAGCTTTTTTTTTCATCCGAGAATGAGTAGATTAAAAAAACCCTAACTCCTTAATCATACCCAATGACGCTTGCCCTAAGAAAAATTCTAGGCCCCAGCCACCCGGGTGGTAATTTTTTTTCCTTCTTTGACCTGTCATTCTCGTTTAACTTTTTCTCTTTCTTTGAAGTTTGACCCGTGACCTTTTCTTTCCCCTTCCACACCCCCACCCCCCGGGCTTCTTTTTCCCCAAAGCCCTATTTCTCTATTTTACCCGGCTCTCTTTCCCTGTCCTCCGGTACCGATGTTTCTCGGCTGCCCACCGCACCGTCTGTCGTTCACTCGTGCCACATCCAGCATGATCTACTCTGAGGTCCCTACTCTTCCCTCTCCGCTTTGGCGCCGACCGTCCTCTTCCGCTCATCGCTGCCGTGCCTTCTCGTCTACCTCGTACCTTCCAAATTCACCAAGGTGATGATAAAAAATACTTACTTTTCTTTTTGTCGTTAGTATTGAATCCTATTTTAGCTCTCGTTTTTGTTCTTTTTTTCAAAATTTTCTTCTTCGGACACAGATTTTGGGAGGAGAAGTGGACTGGTTGATCTCCGGATCGGCTTTTAAGTTTAGGAAAGATATTAATCAGGGCATGAAAACCCTAATTTTAGTGACTCTCTATTATTTCAGTTCATATATAAGCTGAAAATTTTCAATTTGTCGGGGAACACTAAATTCAAAGTCTCCTCCGTCTTTTGTTTTTCTACTGCGGCAGCAGTGGAGGTTCATAGCTTGCTGTCATAATAAAGTTGTTGGCTTTGTTCTCCTAATGGATGTGAAACTGTTATCAACTGGAACGCTTATTATCAATTAAGACGTGTCATCAGATGCTTGGATTTTTGACTATTATGAATCCATGATGTCTGATGTCTTTGATTGATTTTTCTTGACCACTTTTTCGTTCTGAATCTTGCACCATACTCATATTTATAATAGGCGAACATTTCTTGTGAAGTTATGGTCTTTTCCGATGGTCCTTAATTTGTAGGTCCTGGATTAAGGGCCGGTTGTGGCAAAGTGCGCATCTTGTTGTCTGGGTTGGGTATGCGACAGAGGGGAGAGGAATGCGGGCATATCAGGCATTCAAATATTAGAGAAACTTCTCCTAGCAAGTGATTATGGGAAATGATTGATTGTGGGTAAAGTTGTTTGTCTTCAAACTACGGTGGTAGCTTGTACATGATCTAATAGATCTGTCAGAATAAAGGAAGACGATGGTGCACTTTCTAATGTTTGATAGGTGATTGAAGCAACTAGGAATGCTTTGATGTTGTGCTTGACTATTGCATTTTATTGAACTTAACGTTAAGAGAAGTCTAGAATGTGTGATTGGATTTCGTAGAGCTAATGTGCGATGACATATTTGTGACATGCAGATAAATGGTCTGCTTCTCCAAGCAATGTTAACAGATGCAATATTGGAAACAAAACAGATAACATTTGACATAATGCATGCTCCTTGTTCATTAGGCAGGTAGGATAATCAAAGACAGAAACAGACTTGAGATGGAAAGTAAGAAGGAAAACAAGAACAAGGGCCTCATGTGTGCTATTATCTTGCTTGCAAATTGTCATGCCTTGAACCCCATCATCAGGGGTTGGCCCAGTGAAGTATGCAAAGCCTTTAATTCTAAATTGTAAAATAGCAAAACACTAGTGGTTCCATAATTGAAAAATAACTCTGTAAGAAATCTCTATCCATGGACACCAGCATGAATAATAATATGTAAGCAATAATATAATCAAAAAAAAATATTATAGCACCGATATTAACTATTTTATATGCCAGCATTATGATGTTCAAATTTAAATATGCAAATCCAATTAAAATAGCATGGTGTTCACAGTCATAACTCATAATATAGATCATGATAGTATAATCAAGATAATGACATGTATGCAAATTTCATAATTCAAATAATACCATGATTCCATAATAATTCCAGGATTCATAATTTCAACTCTCTATACAATCTAAGGACACAAATTGCTCAAAAATCATGATTTATGGACATCGAAATCTCATGGGGGTGTTGCACCTATGTCCCGTGCTTGAGAAGCTCATTTCTAATAGTATTGTGGAAGTATTATATAGTATGGATTACCTTAATTTCTGATATTTCATCTGACATAAAACAACACATTTTAATTGTTACATCATCCAATTTGTAGATCAAGCCTTTTAGACCCCTAAAGAAGAAAGAAGCTTAAAAAAATTCATGGGAGTCTTTCTTTGTTATCTTGATCAAGGAACTATTGGAATCAATGTTATCTCGAATAGAAACAAGAATAAGAGTATTCAGAATGAGTGGACACAGGTTTAGGTTGGTATAGCACAGTACAAGCTTTTACTTCTCCCTATCGGTCTACACTAGTGCATATCTCTCCAAAATACAGGTGCTACTTGACCGTGCTGGTAACTTGCTAGCATGCTTTGCATGTGGACACGTTACAGCATGGATGAATACGTTGATCCTTGTGGGTATGGGCTTATTGCATTAAAGCTAGTTGTAAACCCTTAGATGCATCTGCAGTCACCCTTTCTCATGCCGACATTTTTCTTCATAAAGTTGACTACAATTTAAAACAGTAAAAATGAGTAAATTGGTTTCTTAAATATTTTGTCTATGTGCAAGTGGATTCATTTGGTTCATTAAATTTGATCATTCAGGTGGCTTATCTTAAAGACACGGTAGCAAGAACATATGAGGAAATTGAACAGTTGCAGCTGCTCAAAGATCTTAGTACCCAGTCATAATGCAAATGGTGAGAGAGATGGTAATGACTTGCTATGTCACTCTTGTTCTGCTCCCGGAATTCTGCCCCTAGCTGGAATCAACCACAGAGTCAGCAATTGTCAGGTACAAGGCCAGTGAAAACTACTCTCAAAGCTGCTTCATGTCCTGATCATTGCTTTAGAATTCAGTGTGAAGCATTCTGATTTGAATGGAAGTGATGCAAGTGAGAATCTTCTGCTGATGCTGATTTTTGGGCTCTGGTGAGGCAGATTCAGAAGAAAGATCAATTGACATATCTAATGATGGTTTTTAATGGGAACAAAAACTAACTGTTCTATAAACTCTGCCATTGAGTCTACTCTGCTTAAGCCAAGTAGACCAGCAGAGGTCCAAACAGAGAAGAGGTATGTTCATTTTTTGGGAGAATTGCGGGCATCTAGTAAATTATATGACTGGTTGAAGTAATAGTTCGATGCCTCAGCTTTATAGTTATAATCTCATGTCTCAACAAATTTTTAGGAGAATTCCTAGACATAAAAAGAAATGTGACAATTGAAACATGTCTCAACTATAAAGTGGATAAATGGAGACTAAAAGGCACATGTACGGTCTAGTTTTCACCAATTTATGCCCATTTATAGTATTTTTAATGGAACAAATATTTGTTGGTTACTATTTATCAATTTAATTATCATTTTATGAAAAATGATTTAGAATAAATGAGGATAAACTTTAATATTGTGGATTTAAAAATATAAAAAAAGTTCTCTTATTTTTAATTCCATGAACTCCAATAGCAGACTTGCAAAGTTTACCATACAAGATTTATTGGTCATAAATAATTTAAGAACCATTCGGATAGAGATAGAAGTAGATCTAAACTAACATGGATAGAAATAATTAAAAAAGATATAACTATTTATAATTTCAATGTCGACTTAATCCTGAATAGAGCAGAGTGGAGGAAGCAGATTTATATAACTAACACCATGTAGTTGGGAAAAGGCTTAGATGAGTTGAGTAGAAGTAATTTAAGAACCATATAGTCAAAAAAAAATTATAGAAAATGGTTATACATATGATTTAATATGTAAATTGTTAGGAATAAATTTTTAATTCCAACATAAATAGCATATCAAATTGAATCTCGTGATCAAGTATTGTGCAGTCTATTATATGGATCTAAATCTTGTGATCCTAAACTGAACCTGATATGAAGATAGGATCCTGATAATTTAAGGCCATTTTGATCCAGTCATAAGGCCAAGATCATGGATTGTAAGATTTTCATAACGGTGTGTATAACTCCAAAAGTACTTGCTTATTATAACTATGCAAAAGTTTGAAACCTATATATCTGCTTCTTTGGAAATCTATAATTTGCGAATATTCAGTTAAAAAACTGAAACTTGTGTATATGCCCCTATATTTAGATGACATCTTTCAAATGAAGAGTAGTAATGTTACGGTATTATTTATTCTTTTTTCCTTTTGAGGACTTTGCATGGGTACGCTTCAAACATGCCTAATTACTTATTTAGTTGTTATACATTTATGCCGTTGGTAAACCATTTTAAATACGACCTTCAAAATAATCAAAATTGCATACACTTAAGGACCAAATAGCCCATAAAGAAGTTAAATTGCCTTTTAAACCAATGAAACTAAAATTAGAACTGCAAAAACGGACTCAACATGACAAAAAGAATATATGTGCAAATTTTGGACATTTGGAAGGGCACCTGTGCGCATTCAGCTTTTTGAAGGTTAAAATAAGGGAATTTTGATGATGGAATTTATGCAAAAATCCTATTTTTAATTTTTTTAAAGCTATTTAATTCTTTTTAATTTCAAGACCAAATTTGTGATATTTTTCCTTTTTTTCTTCTATAATCGTTCTTTTGTATGTTTGTCTTCCTTCAATTGTCTCTTCTCCCACTTGTTACTGACTGCCTTCTTTTTTTCTATAAATGTTATGACTTCATGCATAATGATAATATGTTACCTAGCGAAAAAGATTTTAAGCTCATCATGACAAACCTCCCTTTTTCTGTGTAAAATATTTTGTAGCCTTTTATAATAAATAAAAAAAATTGCATTTGTCTGAAAATGAGAAGTCTTGTTTTGATTGAGCATATATTAAGTTTCCTTCTGATTCCTTTTATGTACAATAGATACTACCATCAATGAAGGCTTGAACTAAGGTTTTTTTACATGAACCTGTAGTGATAAGATATCATTACAGTATTAAGATTGGGTACACTTCAGGGATTGTACCAGCCTTACTGAGCAGACTTGATAGGTTCGGCTTGGTTAGTTGTTGTTCTGACTTAAATTGCCCTATTTCGAGCGGTGGGATAGTTAGGTTTGAGAAAAAGGGTTTTCTCAACCATGCATTGATACAAGGGCTGTATTACACTATATTGGGCATGTTTAAAGAATTTGTTTCTTTGATCGTCACTAGAACCTCGCATTTATTGACATAAAGCTAATAATGGGAATTCCGAAATAAAACACAAGGATTTATTGCAAGAAATATTTAGATAATTCAATATTTGTTCTTTTCACATGTATTCTTGGTGATCGCTTGAGCTAACTATAACGCTGCTTTGTCATTACATCCGTTCTTGAAATTGGGCAATAAAAACTAAAAAAATTGACTTTAGTTTCAAGAAACATCATTTCCTTAACGTGTCAAAAATTTCAAATATTTGCTCTCTTTTTTTTTTCAAGAATACAACAGCTCAAAATACTTGCTCTTTCTTTTTCACCCACGGAACGATACATCAGTTTCCAAAGAATAAAAGCAAAGTTCCAGTGACGATCAAAGAAACAAAACTAAGAAAGATTGCCCAATTGGAACATACAAAAAGAAAAAAAAGGACGATGAATCCGGCATAGCTAAGAAAAGAAAACCAAGTAGAGATGAAAAAAAAACTCATAAGGGCTTAAGGAGAGTTGGGGTACTTGGGGAGGAGACCGACGGCAAGCCTGCGCGCGGTCTTGAACTGCCGGGAGTCGATGGCATCCCATATCGGTCGGACCCGCCGCTCCGGGATCCCTCGGCAAGCCCAAACTTGGATGCCATCGGCGCCGGGCTGAGGCTTTGCCGCTAAGGTTTTCGATGAAGGGGAAAAAGGAGAGGAAAAAAAAGCTAGGGTTTATCGTCTCGCTCCTCGTCATGGCCTCCAACAAGCATGGCGATTGGAAGAACGATCGCTATGAGGAAGGGACAAGATTTGTAAATTTTTTGTCCTTATTTTTTGATTTCTATCGCTATGAGGATTACCTTATTTATGCGGCCTCGCTTCCAAACCCTGGATTCCCCTTAATATTTATACGGTCGAGGCATCGTAGGCGGATGTTTTTCTTCAACCTCGCTCTAATCTACGTCTCGGTCTGTTTTTCTCCTTCGATTCCTCCCATGGCAGCGGCAGCGTGCTCCCTCGGTGCCAGGAGATAGATTCTGAAGCGCTCCTCTCGGCGGGCCCTTGGAACGCCTTACAATCGGCCCGCATTGTTCAACCTTTCTCTCATCTCCGTCTCCATCTATTTTTCTCCTTCGATTCCTCCCATGGCAGCGCAGCGTACGAGGACGGTACCAGAAGACACTTTCCGAAGTGCTCCCACGGTGCCAAGAGACATATTCGAAGCGCTCCTCCCGGCGGGCACGCATGGCAGCGGAAACGTACGAGGGTGGTGCTAGAAAACACTTTCGAAGCGCTCCCTCGGTGCCATGAGACATATTTCGAAGCGCTCCTCCCGACGGTCGCGCATGGTAGCGGCAGCGTACGAGGGCGGTGCCGGAAGATACTTTTTGAAGCGCTCCCTTGGTGCTAGGAGATAGATTTCGAAGCGCACCTCCCGGCGGGCGCGCATGGCAGCGGCAGCGTATGAGGGCGGTGCCAGAAGATACTTTCCGAAGCGCTCCCTCAGTACCAGGAGACAGATTTCGAAGCGCTCCTCCCGGCAGGCGCGCATGGCAGTGGCAGCGTACAGGGCGGTGCCGGGAGACACTTTCTGAAGCGCTCCCTCGGTGCTAGGAGACAGATTTCGAAGCGCTCCCTCGATGCCAGGAGATAAATTTCAAAGCACTCCTCCGGAAGGCCCTGGAATGCCTTAAGAACGGCCCCCAAATACGGCTCCTGGCCTCCTCTGGGACTGCCAACGGGCTTCGGTGAAGAAAGGGGTGTTCAAACTTGTCGATCCTAGTTTTGGTTCTAGTTTTCTATTTTTTGCCGATGCTGATTCTTCTTTCAATCTGGGCAGCAACTCTTCTCTTTCATCCATAAATACTGATACGTTGGATTTTAGTTCTGTACCATCCACTTTTGGTTCTGTTGCACCTTCGTCGTCTATAGAATTTCATTTGGATTGTCTGTCCCCTCTTTGGATAGTTTACCTTTTAGATTTGACATATCATTTGGGCCTGCATTCTTATTCACTTCAGCTAAAATTGCTGCCGAAAGTGATCCAATGAATGCAGATTATAGCAGCATGATGGATGACACTGTAGATTATAGCATCGAAATATGTCTCCTAGCATCGAGGGAGCGCTTTGGAAAGTGTCTTCCGGCACTGCCCTTGTACGCTATCACTGCCATGCGCGCCCGTTGGGAAGAGCGCTTCGAAATCTGTCTCTTGGCACCGAGGGAGTGTTTCGAAAGTGTCTATCGGTACCGTTCTCGTACGCTGCCGCTATCATGGAAGGAATCGAAGGAGAAAAATAGAGGGAAACAGAGATGAGAGAGAGGAGGTTGAACAATGCGGGCCGGTCGTATGGCGTTCTAGGGGCCCGCCGGGAGGAGCGCTTCAGAATGTCTTCTAGCATCGAGAGAGCACGCTGCCGCTGCCATGGTAGGAATTGAAGGAGAAAAATAAACAGAGACGGAGATTAGAGCGAGGTTGAAGAAAAATATCCGCCTGCGATGCCTCTCGGCCGTATAAATATTAAGGGGAATCCAGGGTTTGGAAGCGAGGCCGTATAAATAAGGTAATCCTTATAGCGATAGAAATAAAAAAAATAAGGACAAAAAATTTATCAAATCTAGTCCCTTACCTGTATTCCTCATAGCTATCGTTCTTCCAATCATCGTGCTTGTTGGAGGCCATGACGAGGAGCGAGACGATAAACCCTAGCTTTTTTTTCCTCTCCAACGAAAACCTTAGCGGCAGAGCCTTAGCCCGGCGCCGATGGCGTCCAAGCATGGCGATTGGAAGAACGATCACTATGAGGAATACAGGTAAGGGACCATATTTGGTAAATTTTGTCCTTATTTTTTGATTTCTATCGCTATGAGGATTACCTTATTTATACGGCCTCGCTTCCAAACCCTGGATTCCCGTTACTATTTATACGGTCGAGGCATCGCAGGCGGATGTTTTTCTTCAACCTCACTCTAATCTCCGTCTCGATCTGTTTTTCTGCTTCGATTCCTCCCATGGCAGCGGCAACGTGCTCCCTCGGTGCCAGGAGACAAATTCTGAAGCGCTCCTCCCGACAGACCCTTGGAACGCCTTACAACTGGCCCGCATTGTTCAACCTCCTCCTCTCTCTCATCTCCGTCTCATCTGTTTTTCTCCTTCGATTCCTCTCATGGCAGCGGCAGCGTACGAGGACGGTACCAGAAGACCCTTTCCGAAGTGCTCCCTCGGTGACAAGAGACAGATTCGAGGCGCTCCTCCCGGTGGGCGCACATGGCAGTGGCAGCGTACGAGGGCGGTGCCGGAAGATACTTTTCGAAGCGCTCCCTCAGTGCCATAAGACAGATTTCGAAGCGCTCCTCCCGACGGGCGCGCATGGCAGCGGCAACGTACGAGGGCGGTGCCGGAAGACACTTTTCGAAGCGCTCCCTTGGTGCCAGGAGATAGATTTCGAAGCACACCTTCCGGCGGGCGTGCATGGCAGCGGCAGCGTACGAGGGCGATGCCGAGAGACACTTTCTGAAGCGCTCCCTCGGTGCTAGGAGACAGATTTTGAAGCGCTCCCTCGATGCTAGGAGACAGATTTCGAAGCGCTCCTCCCAGTAGGCCCCTGGAACGCCTTACGATCGGCCCCCAAATGCGGCTCCTGGCCTCCTCTGGGACTGCCACATGGCTCCGGTGAAGAAAGGGGTGTCCAAACATGTCGATCCTAGTTTTGGTTCTAGTTTTCTATTTTGCTGATATTGATTCTTCTTTCAATCCGGGCAGCAACTCTTCTCTTCCATCCATAAATACTAATACGCTGGATTCTAATTCTGTACCATCCACTTTTGATTTTGTTGCACGTTCATCATCCATAGGAATTTCATTTGGATTGTCTGTCCCCTTTATGGATAGTTTACCTTTTAGATTTGAAATATCATCTGGGCCTACATTCTCACTTCAGCTAAAATTGCTGTCGAAAATGATAGCAGCGTGATGGATATTGACACTGTAGATTATAGCATCGGATCATTTTCGGCAGCAGTTTTAGCTGAAGCGAATGATAATGCAGGCCCAGATGATGTGCTAAATCTAAAAGGTAAACTATTCGAAGAGGGGATAGACAATCCAAATAAAATTCCTATGGATGACGAAGGTGCAACAGAGCCAAAAGTGGATGGTAGAGAACTAGAATCCAACGTATTAGTATTTATGGATGGAAGAGAAGAGTTGCTGCCCGGATTGAAAGAAGAATCAGCATCAGCAAAAAACTAGAAAACTAGAACCAGAACTAGGATCGACAAGTTTGGACACCCCCTTCTTCATCGGAGCTAGGTGGCAGCCTAAGAGGAGGCCACGAGCCGCATTTGGGGGCTGGTCGTAAGGCGTTCCAAGAGCCCGCCGGGAGGAGCGCTTCGAAATCTGTCTCCTGGCATTGAGGGAGCGCTTCGAAATCTGTCTCCTAGCACCGAGGGAGCGCTTCAGAAAGTGTCTTCCGGCACCGCCCTCGTACGCTGCTGCCGCCATGCGCGCCCGCCGAGAGGAGCGCTTCGAAATCTGTCTTCTAGCACCGAGGGAGCACTTCAGAAAGTCTCCCGGCATCGCCCTCGTACGCTGTCGCTGCCTTGCGCGCCCGCCGGAAGGAGCGCTTCGAAATTTGTCTTCCGGCATCGCCCTCGTATGCTGTCGCTGCCATGCGCGCCCATCGGGAGAAGCTTCGAAATCTGTCTCCTGGCACCGAGGGAGCACTTCGGAAAGTGTCTTTCGGCACCGCCCTCGTACGATATCGCTGCCATACGCGCCCGCCGGGAGGAGCGCTTCGAAATCTGTATCCTGGCACTAAGGGAGCGCTTCGAAAAGTGTCTATCGGTACCGTCCTCGTACGCTGCCGCTGCCATGGAAGGAATCGAAGGAGAAAAACAGACGGAGACAGAGATGAGAGAGAGGAGGTTGAACAATGCGGGCCGGTCGTATGGCGTTCTAGGGGCCCGCCGGGAGGAGCGCTTCAGAATTTGTCTTCTGGCACCGAGAGAGCACGCTGCCACTGCCATGGGAGGAATCGAAGCAAAAAAACAAACCGAAACGGAGATTATAGCAAGGTTGAAGAAAAACATCCGCCTGCGATGCCTCTCGACCGTATAAATATTAAGAGGAATCCAGGGTTTGGAAGCGAGGCCGTATAAATAAGGTAATCCTCATAGCGATAGAAATCAAAAAATAAGGACAAAAAATTTACCAAATCTGGTCCCTTGTATTCCTCATAGCGATCGTTCTTCCAATCGTCGTGCTTGTTGGAGGCCATGACGAGGAGCGAGACGATAAACCCTAGCTTTTTTTTTCCTCTCCAACGAAAACCTTAGCGGCAGAGCCTTAGCTCGGCGCCGATGGCATCCAAGCATGGCGATTGGAAGAACGATCGCTATGAGGAATACAGATAAGGGACCAGATTTGGTAAATTTTTTGTCCTTATTTTTGATTTTTATCGCTATGAGGATTACCTTATTTATACGGCCTCGCTTCCAAACCCTGGATTCCCCTTAATATTTATACGGTCGAGGCATCGCAAGCATTTTTTTTTCTTCAACCTCGCTCTAATCTCCGTCTCGATCTATTTTTCTCCTTCGATTCCTCCTATGGCAGCGGCAACGTGCTCCCTCGGTGCCAGGAGACAGATTCTGAAGCGCTCCTCCCGATAGACCCTTGGAACGCCTTACAACTGGCCCGCATTGTTCAACCTCCTCCTTTGCCTTATCTCCGTCTCCGTCTGTTTTTCTCCTTCGATTCCTCCCATGGGAGCGGCAGCATACGAGGACGGTACCGAAAGACACTTTCCGAAGTGCTCCCTCGGTGCCAAGAGACAGATTCGAAGCGCTCCTCCCGGTGGGCGTGCATGGCAGTGGCAGCGTACGAGGACGGTGCCGGAAGACACTTTCCGAAGTGCTCCCTTGGTGCCAAGAGACAGATTCGAAGCGCTCCTCCCGGTGGGCGCGCATGGCAGTGGCAGCGTACGAGGGCAGTGCCGGAAGACACTTCCGAAGTGCTCCCTCGGTGCCATGAGATAGATTTCGAAGCGCTCTTCCCGACGGGCGCGCATGGCAGCGACAACGTACTAGGGCGGTGCCGAAGGACACTTTTCGAAGCACTCCCTTGATGCCAGGAGAGATTTCGAAGCGCACCTCATGGCAGGCGCGCATGGCAGTGGCAGCGTACGAGTGCGGTGCCGAGAGACACTTTCTGAAGCGCTCCCTCGGTGCTAGGAGACAGATTTCGAGCGCTCCCTCGATGCCAGGAGACAGATTTTGAAGCGCTCCTCCCAGCAGGCCCCTAGAACGCCTTACGATCGGCCACCAAATGCGGCTCCTGGCCTCCTCTGGGACTGCCACCTGGCTTCGGTGAAGAAAGGGGTGTCCAAACTTGTCGATCCTAGTTTTGGTTCTATTTTTCTATTTTTTGCCGATGCTGATTCTTCTTTCAATCCGGGCAGCAACTCTTCTCTTCCATCCATAAATACTAATACGTTGGATTCTAATTCTATACCATCCACTTTTGATTCTGTTGCACCTTCATCATCCATAGGAATTTCATTTGGATTGTCTGTCCCCTCTTCGGATAGTTTACCTTTTAGATTTGACATATCATCTGGGCCTGCATTCTCATTCACTTCAGCTAAAATTGCTGCCAAAAATGGTCCGATGAATGTAGATTATAGCAGCATGATGGATATTGATATTGTAGATTATAGCATCGGATCATTTTCGGCAGCAGTTTTAGCTGAAGTGAATAATAATGCAGGCCCAAATGATGTGTTAAATCTAAAAGGTAAACTATCCGAAGAGGGGACAGACAATCCAAATAAAATTTCTATGGATGACAAAGGTGCAACAGAACCAAAAGTGGATGGTACAGAACTAGAATCCAACGTATTAGTATTTATGGATGGAAGAGAAGAGTTGCTGCCCGGATTGAAAGAAGAATCAGCATCAGCAAAAAATAGAAAACTAGAACCAGAACTAGGATCGATAAGTTTGGACACCCCTTTCTTCACCGGAGCCAGGTGGCAGCCCTAGAGGAGGCCACGAGCTGCATTTGGGGGCTGGTCATAAGGCATTTCAGGGGCCCGCTGGGAGGAGCGCTTCGAAATCTGTCTCTTGGCATCGAGAGAGCGCTTCGAAATCTGTCTCCGGCACCGAGAGAGCGCTTTGGAAAGTGTCTTCCGGCACTGCCCTCGTACGCTGCCGCCGCCATGCGCGCCCACCGGGAGGAGCGCTTCGAAATCTGTCTCCTAGCACCGAGGGAGCACTTCGAAAAGTCTCCCGGCACTGCCCTCGTACGCTGCCGCTAGCATGCGCGCCCGCCGAAAGGAGCGCTTCGAAATCTGTCTTCCGGCACCGCCCTCGTATGCTGCCACTGCCATGCGCGCTCGTCGGGAGGAGCGCTTCGAAATCTATCTCCTGGCACTGAGGGTGCGCTTCGGAAAGTGTCTTTCGGCACCGCCCTAGTACGCTATCGCTGCCATGCGCGCCCGCCGGGAGGAGCGCTTCGAAATCTGTCTCCTGGCACCGAGGGAGCGCTTTGGAAAGTGTCTATCGGTACCGTCCTCGTACGCTGCCGCTGCCATGGAAGGAATCGAAGGAGAAAAATAGACGGAGATAGAGATGAGAGAGAGGAGGAGGTTGAACAATGCGGGCCGGTCTTCTAGCACCGAGAGAGCACGCTGTCGCTGCTATGGGAGGAATCGAAGAAGAAAAACAAACCGAGACGGAGATTAGAGCGAGGTTGAAGAAAACATCCGCCTGCGATGCCTCTCGACCTTATAAATATTAAGGGGAATCCAGGGTTTGGAAGCGAGGCCGTATAAATAAGGAAATCCTCGTAGCGATAGAAATAAAAAACTAAGGACAAAATTTACCAAATCTGGTCCCTTACCTGTATTCCTTATAGCGATTGTTCTTCCAATCGCTGTGCTTGTTGGAGGCCATGACGAGGAGCGAGACGATAAACCCTAGCTTTTTTTTTCCTCTCCAACGAAAACCTTAGCGGCAGAGCCTTAACCCGGTGCCGATGGCGTCCAAGCATGGCGATTGGAAGAATGATCACTATGAGAATACAGGTAAGGGACCAGATTTGGTAAATTTTTTGTCCTTATTTTTTGATTTCTATCGCTATGAGGATTACCTTTTTTATACAGCCTGACTTCCAAACCCTGGATTCCCCTTAATATTTATACGGTCGAGGCATCGCAGGCGGATGTTTTTCTTCAACCTCGCTCTAATCTCCGTCTCGATCTATTTTTCTCCTTTGATTCCTCCCATGGCAGCGGCAACGTGCTCCCTCGGTGCCAGGAGAGATTCTGAAGCGCTCCTCCCGGTGGGCCCCTAGAACGCCTTACAACCGGCCCGCATTGTTCAACCTCCTCTTTCTCATCTCCGTCTCCGTCTGTTTTTCTCCTTCGATTCCTCCCATGGCAGCGGCAGCGTACGAGGACGGTACCGGAAGACACTTTTCGAAGTGCTCCCTCGGTGCCAAGAGACAGATTCGAAGCGCTCCTTCCGGTGGGCGCGCATGGCAGCGACAGCGTACGAGGGCGGTGCCAGAAAACACTTTCCGAAGCGCTCCCTCGGTGCCATGAGACAGATTTCGAAGTGCTCCTCCCGACGGGCACGCATGGTAACGGCAGCATACGAGGACAGTGCCGGAAGACACTTTTCGAAGTGCTCCCTTGGTGCCAGGAGAGATTTTGTAGCGCACCTCCCGACGGGCGTGCATGGCAGCGGTAGCGTACGAGGGCGGTGTCGAGAGACTTTCTGAAGCGCTCCCTCGGTGCTAGGAGACAGATTTCGAAGCGCTCCCTCGATGCCAGGAGATAGATTTTGAAGCGCTCCTCCCAGTAGGCCCCTGGAATACCTTACGATCGGCCCCCAAATGCGGCTCCTGGCCTCCTCTGGGACTGCCACCTGGCTCCGGTGAAGAAAGGGGTGTCCAAACTTGTCGATCCTAGTTTTGGTTCTAGTTTTCTATTTTTTGCCGATGCTGATTCTTCTTTCAATTCGGGCAGCAACTCTTCTCTTTCATCCATAAATACTAATACGTTGGATTCTAATTCTATACTATCTACTTTTGATTCTGTTGCACCTTCATCATCCATAGGAATTTTATTTGGATTGTCTGTCCCCTCTTCGGATAGTTTACATTTTAGATTTGACATATCATCTGGGCCTGCATTTTCATTCACTTTAGCTAAAATTGCTACCGGAAATGATCCGATGAATGTAGATTATAGCAGCATGATGGATATTGACACTGTAGATTATAGCATCGAATCATTTTCGGTAGCAGTTTTAGCTGAAGTGAATGATAATGCAGGCCCAGATGATGTGTTAAATCTAAAAGGTAAACTATTCGAATAGGAGATATATAATCCAAATAAAATTCTTATAGATGACGAAGGTGCAACAGAACCAAAAGTGGATGGTACAGAACTAGAATCCAACGTATTAGTATTTATGGATGGAAGAGAAGAGTTGCTGCCCGGATTGAAAGAAGAATCAGCATCAGCAAAAAAATAGAAAACTAGAACCAGAACCAGGATCGACAAGTTTGGACATCCCTTTCTTCACCGGAGCCAGGTGGTAGCCCTAGAGGAGGCCCCGAGCCGTATTTGGGGGCTGGTCGTAAGGTGTTCCAGGAGCCCGCCGGGAGGAGCGCTTCTAAATCTGTCTCTTGGCATCGAGGGAGCGCTTCAAAATCTGTCTCCTGGCACCGAGGGAGCGCTTCGGAAAGTGTCTTCCGGCACCACCCTCGTACACTGCCGCCGCCATGCGCGCCCGCTGGGAGGAGCGCTTCGAAATTTGTCTCCTAGCACCGGGGGAGCACTTCGGAAATTCTCCCGGCACTGCCATCGTACGCTGCCGCTGCCATGTGCGCCGCCGAAAGGAGCGCTTCGAAATCTGTCTTCCGGCACCGCCCTCGTATGCTGCCGCTGCCATGCGCGCCCGTCGGGAAGAGCGCTTCGAAATATGTCTCCTGGCACCGAGGGAGCGCTTCGGAAAGTGTCTTCCGGCACTGCCCTCGTACGCTATCGCTGCCATGCGCGACCGCCGAGAGGAGTGCTTCGAAATCTGTCTCATGGCATCGAGGGAGTGCTTTGGAAAGTGTATATAGGTACCGTCCTCGTACGCTGCCACTGCCATGGAAGGAATCGAAGGAGAAAAACGGACAGAGACAGATGAGAGAGAGGAGGTTGAACAATGTGGGCCGGTCGTATGGCGTTCTAGGGGCCCACCGGGAGGAGCGCTTCAGAATCTGTCTTCTAGCACCGAGAGAGCACGCTGCCGCTGCCATGGGAGGAATCGAAGGAGAAAAACAAACTGAGACGGAGATTAGAGCGAGGTTGAAGAAAAACATCCGCCTGCGACGCCTCTCAACCGTATAAATATTAAGGGGAATCCAGGGTTTGAAGCGATGCCGTATAAATAAGGTAATCCTCATAGCGATAGAAATCAAAAAATAAGGACAAAAAATTTACCAAATCTGGTCTCTTACCTGTATCCTTATAACGATCGTTCTTCCAATCGCCGTGCTTGTTGGAGGCCATGACGAGGAGCGAGACGATAAACCCTAGCTTTTTTTTTCCTCTCCAACGAAAACCTTAGCGGCAGAGCCTTAGCCCGGCGCCGATGGCATCCAAGCATGGCGATTGGAAGAACGATCGCTATGAGGAATACAGGTAAGGGACCAGATTTGGTAAATTTTTTGTCCTTATTTTTTGATTTCTATCGCTATGAGGATTACCTTATTTATACGGTCTCGCTTCCAAACCCTGGATTCCCCTTAATATTTATACGGTCGAGGCATCGCTGACGGATGTTTTTCTTCAACCTCGCTCTAATCTCCGTCTCGATCTGTTTTTCTCCTTCGATTCCTCCCATGGCAGCGGCAACGTGATCCCTCGGTGCCAGGAGAGATTCTGAAGCGCTCCTCCTGACGGACCCTTGGAACGCCTTACAACTGGCCCGCATTGTTCAACCTCCTCTCTCTCATCTCCGTCTCCGTCTGTTTTTCTCCTTCGATTCCTCCCATGGTAGCGGTAGCGTACGAGGACGGTACCGGAAGACACTTTCTGAAGTGCTCCCTCGGTGCCAAGAGATAGTTTCGAAGCGCTCCTCCCGGTGGGCGCGCATGGCAGTGGTAGCGTACGAGGGCGGTGCCGGAAGACACTTTTCGAAGTGCTCCCTTGGTGCTAGGAGAGATTTCGAAGCGCACCTCTCGGTGGGCGTGCATGGCAGCGGCAGCGTACGAGGGCGGTGCCGAGAGACACTTTCTGAAGCGCTCCTTCGGTGATAGGAGACAGATTTTGAAGCGCTCCTTCGATGCCAGGAGACAGATTTTGAAACGCTCCTCCCAGTCGGCCCCTGGACCGCCTTACGATCGGCCCCAAAATGCAGCTCCTGGCCTCCTCTGGGACTGCCACCTGGCTCCGATGAAGAAAGGGGTGTCCAAACTTGTCGATCCTAGTTTTGGTTCTAGTTTTCTATTTTTTACAGATGCTGATTCTTCTTTCAATCCGGGCAGCAACTCTTCTCTTCCATCCATAAATACTAATACATTGGATTCTAATTCTGTACCATCCACTTTTGATTCTGTTGCACCTTCATCATACATAGGAATTTCATTTCGATTGTCTGTCCCCTCTTCCGATAGTTTACCTTTTAGATTTGACATATTATCTGGGCCTGCATTCTCATTCACTTCAGCTAAAATTGCTACCGAAAATGATCCGATGAATGTAGATTATAGCAACATGATGGATATTGACACTGTAGATTATAGCATCGGATCATTTTCGGCATCAGTTTTAGCTGAAGTGAATGATAATGCAGGCCCAGATGATGTGTTAAATCTAAAAGGTAAACTATTCGAAGAGGGGATAAACAATCCAAATAAAATTCCTATGGATGACGAAGGTGCAACAGAGCCAAAAGTGGATGGTACAGAACTAGAATCCAAGGTATTAGTATTTATGGATGGAAGAGAAGAGTTGCTGCCCGGATTGAAAGAAGAATTCAGCATCAGCAAAAAAATAGAAAACTCGAACCAGAACTAGGATCGACAAGTTTGGACACCCCTTTCTTCACCGGAGCCAGATGGCAGCCCTAGAGGAGGCCACGAGCCGCATTTGGGGGCTGGTCGTAAGGCGTTCCAGGGGCCTGCCGGAAGGAGCGCTTCGAAATGTCTCCTAGCACCGAGGGAGCGCTTCGAAATCTGTCTCCTAGCACCGAGGGAGCGCTTCGGAAAGTGTCTTCCGGCACCACCCTCGTACGCTGCCGTCGCCATGCGCGCCCGCCGGGAGGAGCGCTTCGAAATCTGTCTCCTAGCACCGAGAGATCACGCTGCCGCTGCCATGGTAGGAATTCAAGGAGAAAAACAAACAGAGACGGAGATTAGAGCGAGGTTGAAGAAAACATCCGCCTGCGATGCCTCTCGGCCGTATAAATATTAAGGGAAATCCAGGGTTTGGAAGCGAGGTCGTATAAATAAGGTAATCCTTATAGTGATAGAAATAAAAAAATAAGGACAAAAAATTTACCAAATCTGGTCCCTTACCTGTATTCCTCATAGCGATCGTTCTTCCAATCATCGTGCTTGTTGGAGGCCATGACGAGGAGCGAGACGATAAACCCTAGCTTTTTTTCCTCTCCAACGAAAACCTTAGCGGCAGAGCCTTAGCCCGGCGCCGATGGCGTCCAAGCATGGCGATTGGAAGAACGATCGCTATGAGGAATACAGGTAAGGGACCAGATTTGGTAATTTTTTATCCTTATTTTTTGATTTCTATCGCAATGAGAATTACCTTATTTATACGGTCTCGCTTCCAAACCCTGGATTCCCCTTAATATTTATACGGTCGAGGCATCGCAGGCGGATGTTTTTCTTCAACCTCGCTCTAATCTCCGTCTCGATCTGTTTTTCTCCTTCGATTCCTCCCATGGCAGCGGCAACGTGCTCCCTCGGTGCCAGGAGACAGATTCTGAAGCGCTCCTTCCGACGGACCCTTGGAACGCCTTACAACTAGCCCGCATTGTTCAACCTCCTCTCTCTCATCTCCGTCTCCGTCTATTTTTCTCCTTCGATTCCTCCCATGGGAGCGGCAGCGTATGAGGACGGTACTGGAAGACACTTTCCGAAGTGCTCCCTCGGTGCCAAGAGACAGATTCGAAGCGTTCCTCCCGATGGGCGCGCATGGCAGTGGCAGCGTATGAGGGTGGTGCCGGAAGACACTATCCGAAGCGCTCCCTCGGCGCCATGAGACATATTTCGAAGCGCTCCTTCTGACGGGCGCGCATTGCAGCGGCAGCGTACGAGGGCGGTGCTGGAAGACACTTTTCAAAGCGCTCCCTCGGTGTCATGAGACAGATTTCGAAGCGCTCCTCCCGACGAGCGCGCATGGCAGCGGCAGCCTACTAGGGCGGTGCTAGAAGACACTTTCCGAAGCGCTCCCTTGGTGCCAGGAGAGATTTTGAAGCGCACCTCCCGGCGGGCGTGCATGGCAGCGACAGCGTACGAGGGCGGTGCCGAGAGACACTTTCTGAAGCGCTCCCTCGATGTTAGGAGATAGATTTCGAAGCGCTCCCTCGTTGCCAGGAGACAGATTTCGAAGCGCTCCTCCCAGCAGGCCCCTAGAACGCCTTACGATCGGCCACCAAATGCGGCTCCTGGCCTCCTCTGGGACTGCCATCTGGCTCCGGTGAAGAAAGGGGTGTCCAAACTTGTCGATCCTAGTTTTGGTTCTAGTTTTCTATTTTTTGCCGATGCTGATTCTTCTTTCAATCCGGGCAGCAACTCTTCTCTTCCATCCATAAATACTAATACGTTGGATTCTAATTCGGTACCATCCACTTTTGATTATGTTGCACCTTCATCATCCATAGGAATTTCATTTGGATTGTTTGTCCCCTCTTCGGATAGTTTACCTTTTAGATTCGACATATCATCTGGGCCTGCATTCTCATTCACTTCAGCTAAAATTGCTGCCGAAAATGCTCCAATGAATGTAGATTATAGCAGCATGATGGATATTGACACTGTAGATTATAGCATCGGATCACACGAAGTCCTTGTGAGCTCACGGGACGAGCGGTCTGAGACGAGGAGAAAGATGAGGGATGAGAGAAAATTTTTCTTGAATATATATATTTCATTCATCCAAACCCTAAAAATTAGGGCTTGATTCAAACTTATTAAAAAATTTTATAAACTAACCCAATAAAATTAAAATAATCTTCAAGCCCGTGTACATTCATGA
The DNA here is from genome assembly GCA_900491605.1 of Calamus simplicifolius. Lineage (NCBI taxonomy): Eukaryota > Viridiplantae > Streptophyta > Magnoliopsida > Arecales > Arecaceae > Calamus > Calamus simplicifolius. Next base: position 1,895,760 of record UESW01004001.1, read on the forward strand.
CTTAATTTAATCTTAACCCTTCACGTACATCTATAAGTTAGTCTAATCTGAACCTTGATAGCACCATATGAGGCTCAACATCTATAACTTCTCATGCAAAAGAGTCGATTTACCTTTTATATAAAGAAAAGTTGTAAAATAATAAACTGTTCATCGATAACTCAAAAATGGATAAATGACTGGTTGATGATGGTTGATCAGCACAAATCACTTTTGTTTTATTTGGCTTGTCCCAGAGGAATGAATCTATTGGCATATTTTATTTCCTTGCATCATCTTGTGAAATGGCACATTTTTGGCACATAATAATTTTTTCTTATGCCCCAGCTACAAAGAAAACCACAACCAGCCAGGCAACAGCATCATTGGCCAAGTTGCCAAAGCGTTTGCAGTAGAGCAAATTCTTTTTGGTTTTTGTAATACTGCAGTTTCCTAGAAGATTCCATGCTGTATAGCTAAGCACATTTCACTAGCGACCCTTATGTTTTAATTGGCTCACAAATTTCCTGTACGACTAGGACCCTGCATTTGTGGAAGCATGTAATATCTATAATTCATCAAATATTAATTAATCACTTATAATCAATGGGCTTCTCTTTGTGCTCTGTCTTCCCGAAAAATAGGATGCTGGCATGTTGCAGACTTGAACTGTGAACCCACACGAAATAGTTTTGTCAATTAAAGATCATCACCAGTTAATTTTGTCAAAAAGTTTGTATTTTCCGGATAACATTGTAGGCAAAAGGGGTTATTAAACGGAAAAAAAATAGAGGGTAAAGGGTAGAGAAAAGAAGGCAAGTGATTCTTTGCATTGCATCTGCGTCCATGTTTTTTATCCATAATCTTTGACCATCGTCTGCTTGCACGAACATCCAGACATAAGAACAAGAAAGTGCACCATGTTTTTATCTGGCTGCAGAGCGTCATTCGATGAACGTTCCAGTGGCCTTAAAATTTGAAAGAGGTAAAATTTTCTTGCATCGCTGTAAACAGCGCGGGAAGAGCAGCAGCATTATTATCTTGGTATTAATAATAACTATTTTATGTTTTAAATTCTGCTAAGCGAGCCAGGTGGGGTAAGTTGTGCTTGTAGCGGATTTTACAAACTTGAAATACATTCTTTCTTAACAGAATCCAGTTGGACGCTCCTCTCAAAAATTCTGTATATTATTTGTTTGTTTGTTTCCAAGGGATGGTCTTTTAATGGGGTGGCGGTGGCCCCCTTTTTTTTTCTTAACAAAAAATTATCTGTATATAATAAATAAGCTTAGGGGTATAATCGAGTCCAGTCGAGTCAATACAGTGTCATGCAAGCTCGAGCTCGACTTAACTTTAAAATTTCAAATTCGAAACTTGACTCGAGCTCGATCGAGATTCTTATTTAGAGTTCGAATTCAAGTTCGATGAAATACTCGATATACTCGAGCTTCATTGGACTCGATTCGAATTTCTATATAAAAATTTTAAAATTAATTTTAAAATTAAAATAAAATATATTTTTAACTAAAAATTCAAAGAAGTTTAAGATTTACAAATACAATGATAGTATAGGTTCAAAATGAAATAATGCATCAACTAAATTAAAGATACACGTTTTAAATTAACAATAAAAATATATAAACAAACATTCTTTAGTTTTATATAGTTAGGATAATATTGTAAATATGTTTAATTATAAGGGTAAAATAGTAAAATTACATAAGCTTAATTAAACTTGCGAACTTTTTAAGCCGAATATTTTAATACTCAAACTCGACTTAATAATATACTCGAGCTCGAGCTCGATTCGATAAGCAACGAGTCGATTTCAAGTATTTTTTGAGTCGATTTTGAGTTATTCGCGAGTTGTCTCGACTAGTTACATCACTAAATAAGCCATATGAAGAAGCAAGAATTATAAAGAAGACATGTTTGATGTGGTTGCACGCTATGATGAAATTGTAGGTTTACATAAATTGATAAAAGATATGTATAATAGAGCAATAACTATTGTTAAAATAATAATAGGAAAAACTAGTGAGTTTTCAATTACTGTAGGTTTACATCAAGGATCTGCTTTAAATTCGTATCTTTTTGTATTATTTATGGATGAATTAACCAAACATATTCAAGATAATATATCACATGGTGTATGTTATTTGCAGACGATATAATGTTGATTGATGAAACTAAATCTGGAGTAAATGCTAAGCTAGAGATTTGGAGAGAGGCTTTAGAATCTAAAGGTTTTAAAATTAGTAGAACTAAAACTGAATATATGAAATGTAATTTTAGTCGAAGAAGAAATACAAATGAAGAAGAGTGAAGATTGCAAGCCAAGAGATACAAAGGAGTAAAAATTTAGAAATTTTGGATCAATTATCCAACAAGAAGGTAAAATAGGTGAAGATGTGAATCATAAAGTTAAAGCAGGATAGGTTAAGTGGAGGAGTGCTTCGGAAGTATTATATGATCGATACATCCCATTAAAATTAAAAAAAATTCTATAAAATCACTATCAGGCCAACTATGCTATATGAATAGAGTGTTGGGCAATACTGAAACAACATGTTAATAAATTAAGTGTAACAGAAATGCATATATTAAGATGGATATATGGTAAAACTTTAAAAGATAGAATTTAAAATAAATATAAAAAAAATGATAGGATTAGCCCAATTGAAGATAAAATGAGAGAAAATCGATTATGGTGGTTTGAACATATACAACGAAGACTTTAGATGCTTTAGTTAGAAAGAGTGATCTTTTAACAATTCATGGTAAGGATAGAGATAGAGGTAGACCTAAACTAACATGGGCAGAAATAATTAAAATATATAACTATTTATAATTTGAATGTCAACTTAGTCCTGAACAGAGTAGAGTAGAGAAAGCAGATTCATGTAGCTGACCTTATGTAGTTGGAAAAAGGCTTAGATGAGTTGAGTTGAGTTGCGCTATGCAAAAATAACTATATAACAATAGGTATTAAAACATTAATAGCATATAAAATAATAAAATAGTAATATTTCACTAATAATTTATAAATTTTTGAATAGATATTTATAATTAAATAATTTACACAAATCTTTTGATCTAGACTTATAATAAATATGCTATGCAGAATTTAAACTTTTAATAATATTTTAAAAATAATTATAAAATCTTATTATTTCAAATTAATCAATTATATAAAATTTTAAGCAATTATTTCAATTCAAATAATCATTCATCAATTATAAAATAAATTTTTGGCAATGTTGCAATATTATAAAAATTTCAATCTATGGACAAGTTACTTATCAAAGTTTAAAATCCTTTTAGTAATTATAAATAATTTATCAAATACTTTAAATTATGGTTAGATTACATACGTAAGTTTGAAATTCCTTTTAACAAACATGAATAATTTATAAAATATTATATCTTATGATTAAATTACTTACCAAGGTTTAAATATCTTTTAACAATCATGAACAATGCATAATGTATTTTAACTGACGATTAGATTACTTACCCCTTTTAACAATCATAAACAATGCATAATATACTCTAATTTATGATTAAATTATTTATATCTCTAAATAAAATTACTAAAAACAAATCCTTGATTTTCTTGGTCCCTCAACCTTCACTTTCTTCATCTTTATGAAATATTAATTTATTATCAAAAAACTTTAATTAAGCCTTATTTATAGAGAAATTTTCTAGGTTTCCGCTCTTTAAAGGATTCTAACATCTTAAAATCAATAAACTTCTCAATTTTTATAAAACATTGATTTTTTTAAGAAAACAAAAGAGATAATATCTATTAAATATTTAAAAATAAATTCTTAATTCAAAAGTAACTTCTAAGTCATCTAATATAATTTTAAAATATAAAAATTTAGAAAAAATTTAAAATCATCCTTATTTCAATTAATAGTATTTTTCTAATATATTTAAAATTTAGATAAAATATTTATTAGAAATTTATCAATAATGATATATTTATAAATTACATTTAACTTCCTCATTAATTTCTAATTTAAATGGTTCAAGATGTACTGAAAGCTAACCAATATTGAACACCATAAATATAGGTTCAATCAAAAATTTAATTATATTATTTTTATATTTTTTTATACAAAGGAATCCAGGGTGAGCCACCATGATAGACTCAAAAAGATCTCCGTTGATGGTGGACTGGGTTGAAAACGCGTGGCCTAGTGAGATCGAATTGTGACTCTTGGTGTTGACTAGGTAAGGTTTTTTCTATGGAGAAAGCCAGGTGCAAGACTGTGGCAACGCAACATTTGAATGCGTCGTTGGTCGGATACTAAATCAAGTCCCGGCTAGTATAGGGTCTAAGATAATGTTTCAATGGAAAAGCAAGGTTAAATGACTTTTAATTAAACTTTGTTCAAACTGAACTAGCGCATGTGAAGAATGGTATTAATGAACATATAGTCAAAACATATGTATGAACCTAAGCATTGATTGTTAGGAAATGTGTCCTACAGCCAAATGTTTAGCTTGTAGACGGTTATGAGTTGATGTATATGAACATGATTTATTCAATAAATAAGAGTGAATTTTGGCCATACAGCATATAGTTTACATCTTCCAGTAGAATTCCAATATGTTGTAGTCCTTAGAGTTACATGTATTCGACAATGGAGGAATTGTTGAGTAACTCTTAAATAGTTCGCGGCCAAATTGTTGGCCCAGATGGCAACCCAAGAGGGGGGGGTGAATTGTGTTCTTAAAAATTTAAGACTTTTTGAAATATTTAAACAAATTAACTCAAGATGTGCAAGGAGAAATTAACTTATAAGCAATGCACAAACAGAAATATAAGAGAGATAGAGTGAGAGAAAATGAGCATGGCAAACACAAGAAGATTTATAGTGGTTCGGTGCAACCAGCACCTACGTCCACTCCCAAGATTCACTTGGGTCCACACTATAATCTCCCTAGATTACAGCCGAGTTATTTTACAAGCTCACAACTCAAACTTGTTGTTTTTCTGGGATCACAACGAACCCAGCCGATTTTACACGGGCTTACCAGCACAAAACCCAACTCATGTTTTTTAACGGGATCACAACGAACCCAACACGTAAGCTATCCTAAGCTTACAACGAGGTACAACTACCTCCACTGATTCAATCCACTGATTGAATCAGTACACAAGAAAATAATTTAGAGTTTAAATACAAACAGCTCCTCTAGAGCAGAATAATCAAAATAAAGCTTAGGTTTAGAAAAGCCTGATTAGATAAGCTTGAATGCAGGCTTGGCTCTTTGCTTCTCTTCTCCAACTCCTTTGAAGTGTGGAATCAGGCCTCAGCACATATTCTCCTAGCTTTGGGGCTTTTGGATGTTGGTTGAAGCTTTTCTTCTTTTTCTTCTAGGTTGGAAGATCTTGATATTGCTCTTGGTTGCTTTGGGATCTCCTCTTGAACTTTGTTGATTGTAGCTCTGGAGCACACGAATCTCTCTCTTTTGATTTCACTCCTTTTGAATCTCTTTCTTGACTCAAATGATTTTTCCAATGAAGCTCTTTTTTTCCCTTTTTTGAAAGATTTTCTTTTCTCTTTTTCACCACTTATATATTTTTGATTTGAAAAGAGCTCCTCTATTTATAGATTCTGCAAAAATATATCCGTTAGAAAACAGAAATATAGCCGTTATTGAAAATATTACCGTTGGAGTGACGTGTCATCGTGAAAAATTGCGTCCAGAATTTCGTGGAGTCGACTCGAGCACTGTGGGAGTTCAGCTCGAAGTCGTTTACTAAAAATAGAAATATTTAAAACGTTAGAGGGTCGACTCGCGAAGAACCAAAGTGTCGACTCCTGACAGTCGGGGGTCGACTCGAAGAAAATGGGGAGTCGACTCGAGAAGTGCTTAAAAAATATGCTTTCTGTTGTTTGAGCGGAGTCGACTCACACAGTCCAGGAGTCGGCTCGCACAGAGTCAGGGGTCGACTCTTGAAATCCAAGGGTCGACTCGAGAAAATCAGAAATCTCTGTTACTTACTGGAGTCGACTCTGAAACTCTAGAGTCGGCTCCGGAACGTATCAAAAATCAGAAATTTTCTTGATTGACTTTGAAATTCGTTCCAGAATAATTTTAAATGATATTTTGACTTGAATACAATAAATATGACATTAAGCATGAATTCAAGACATGTTTCAAGAAATCATTGATTGAAATATAACATGTAAAATTCCTTTTTGAAATCTTAAATATAGAGCTTGAAACTTCTTTTTCAAATTGATTCAAAACTCAGTGAATTTAAACATTGAGAGTCCATTGCTTTCATTTTGAATAAGCTCAAGGTTTTTGATAAATAAACTCATTATTTCCTTTAAAATACTCATGGCTTTTGGAAATCATCAAAATCAAAAAGTTGGGGTAATTAAATAATTACAATCTCCCAAATTTCTTAACAATCTCTCCTTTTGATGATAACAAAAACATTGAGTATATGCATGTTTGAATTGAAAAATTTTTCTGAAACCAAAATCAATTTTTATGTTCATTGAGAGGCCCCCTAAAGAGATAGCTCCCCCTATAAAACTCAATTTTGTAATTCATTCAAAATTTTCAATTGTTAGTTCAAGCAAATAATTTTCCTTTTTAATTTTAAGCATAATGATAACCAATTATCTCTCCCTTTAAGTAACTCTCCTCCTTTAATATTCAAATTATCTCTCCCTCTTTCAAATTTAAAATTTGATTTCATTGAAAGTATATTGAAAGCATATATTAATTGAAAGCATATACGATTAATAAAATCTCTCCCCTTTTTTGTAATCAACAAAAAGGTTAGGATAAAGTCATTGCATCAAGAATGTATTAAGGGTTTCAAGTTTTCCATATAATCATTAAACTTCTCAACCATTATCTAATTGTATCAACTTCATTGTATCAAATTCAAATACAAGCTTCATAAGTAAATTTCTTTCATTGCATTGCTAATTCAAGATCAAATCAAGCATCCAATACATTAAAGAAATTGCTTAGACAAAAGTTAAAATATTCATTGCATCAAAATGAGATTACAAAGTGAACTTCATTACATCAAAATGCTAAGCATCTAATACATCAAAATAAGGATTACATTACATTTAGAAATTCTTCCTAGTAATCCTAGTTAAGTGATCTACAATGCTCTGCATGCCTTCACATTGTAGTTTGACATAATCTTTTAATCTTTCATTACAAAAGTACAAGCAGTACAATCTTGTCCTGGAGCTCGGCGTTGCACTGGGCATATGTCTTAGAGTCACCACAGATGTTCTTAAGCTCTCCAAAAAATATTTCAAGTCTTCACTTAAGGAGCTGGTGGATGAACTAAGAGTAGATTCAATAGATGCAACCCGATCACTAAGTGAATACAAAGCTTCTTTCAAATTATAAACTTTCATCAAATTCATTTTTCAACCTATCTTCATGCTCACTAATCTCAGATTTAAATAAAGATCTAAGCTGTTCTAACTGAACATCAGAAAAGCTAACAGATGATAAAGTAGATGTCTGAGCTGGAGCAGGCAGGAACAGGGGCAGGAGCTGGAACAGAGGCAGGAGCAAAATCTAGAACTGAAGAGCTCAGAGGAGGCTCAGGTGAAGACTGTCTCACAGAAGGTCCAGGGGCCTCAGTATCCATAGCTCTATCCTCAGCAATGTTCTTCCTCTCCCATCTCCCATTCCTTTTAACAAATCCCATTTTATGAATAGTGGCCAAAGTGTAATAGTCAGTGTGCCTTAATTCCTTCTTTGGCTCACTCTCACCAAATACAATCCCTTGGCTTTGAAATATCTTAGTCAGAATCATGTCATAGGGTAAACTGGACTTCTTCTTGCCTCCACAATCAGCTATGTGCCAAATAATCATCCGAGGCAAATTGATGGGCTTTCCGGTCACAACAGCATCCATCACGAAGATATCCCTCTCAGAAACATAATCAAATCTGCCAGTCTTGGGAAGCAATACCCTACTGCAGATATTATGAAGTAGCCTCAGCTCCAAAGGTAACTGATTTGCAAATACTTCTTCAAATCCCTCAAAACTTCTGTTCAATAATCTTGTGAGGGCAGGTGATCTATCCTCTGGAGCATAAGTGGATGGTCCAGATAGGGGCAAATCTAACAGTCTGGATAAAATAGTGGCGGTGATATTCAATCCAATGCCTCTCACCACACTAACTAATCCATCATCACCTCTAGTCAAATTTGAGTAAAATTCCTTAACTAATGCAGGATATGTGGGACAATCTAGTGAACATATCTTCTCAAGTCCATTTCAATCAATTGTCTCCCAATAATAAATCCCTCATTTTCAAATAACTCAAAGTCCACCTTCCTACCGGTTGTAACAACCCGATTGGCAAGAAGATCTACCTGAGGAGTGGAAGCTGGTACAGGTGAACCACTCGGAGAAGGTGTAGAAGACGAATCCGGAGACGGCTCGCGGACGGGTCGTCGAACAGTCCTGTTGGCCCAGATGGCAACCCAAGAGGGGGGGGTGAATTGGGTTCTTAAAAATTTAAGACTTTTGACTTTAATTGATTAATTAGCAAGATGTGCAAGTGAGTGAAATTAACTAATAAGCAGCAATAAAGAGAGATAGAGATAGAGAAAATAAGGCACGGCAAACACAAGATAATTTTATAGTGGTTCGGCGCAACCAGCACCTACGTCCACTCCCAAGATTCACTTGGGTCCACACTATAATCTCTCTAGATTACAACCGAGTTGTTTTCCAAGCTCACAACTCAAACTTGTTGTTTTACCGGGTGCACAACGAACCCAGCTGGTTTTAACTCGGGCTTACCAGCACAAAACCCTACACGTTGTTTTTCATGGGCTCACAACTAACCCAACACAAGCACTCCGGCTTGCAACGAGGTATACCAACCTCCACTGATTCAATCCACTGATTGAATCAGCAAACAAATAATAATGATAGTGTTTGAACAATAAAGTGCTCCCCTTGAGCAAATATACAAATGAAGTACAAAATATTAAAAGGTTAGAAAAGCCTGATTGTATTGCAGATGGTGGTGGCTTTGGCTTTCTTCCTTCTTCTCTTCAACTCCTCTTGAAACGTTGAATCACGCCCAGCAAGATTCTTGACCGTTGAAGTCTTTGGAGTTGAGATGAAGCTTTTTCCTCTTTTGAAAATCCTCCGATTTGACCTTTGAAATGCTTGTGGATTTTCTTCTCTTTGTGGATTGATGAGAAGGAGCAGTCGAAACTTCCTCTTGGATTTCTCTCCTTTTGAATCACTCTCTTTGAGCTAGNTGATTCTTTTACTTGGTTTATTCCTTCATGTGTTATTTCCAACCTATCTCAAATTTCTTTTACGGAATTACATGTTGAGATTCGGTTGAATTCATTAGAGTCTAAGGAACAATACAAAATATTAATGGCTTTAGCATTTAATTGTGCCATTCTCCTATCATTATCATTCCAATCCCTTTCGGGCTTAGGAACAATAGTGTCATCAACTACGTGTGTGGGTGTACTAGGTCCATTCATTATTACTCCCCATAATTCATAGTCAGAAGCTTGAATGAATATTCTCATTCTAGCTTTCCAATATGAATAGTTGGTTCCATTAAATAAAGGAGGTCTATTCGTAGAATGACCTTCAGCAAAATATGAACCACTTTGTGTTGCCATAAGGATCTTTAGCCCTTGATCGTGAGATCAAATTCTAAATGAGCACTTGCTCTGATACCAATTATTGGCCCAGATGGCAACCCAAGAGGGGGGGGATGAATTGGGTTCTTAAAAATTTAAGACTTTTTGAAATGTTTTAAACAAATTAACTCAAGATGTGCAAGTGAGAGAAATTAACTTATAAGCAATGCACAAACAGAAATATAAGAGAGATAGAGTGAGAGACAAATGAGCACGGCAAACACAAGAAGATTTTATAGTGGTTCGGTGCAACCAGCACCTACGTCCACTCCCAAGATTCACTTGGGTCCATACTATAATCTCCCTAGATTACAGCCGAGTTGTTTTACAAGCTCACAACTCAAACTTGTTATTTTTTTGGGATCACAACGAACCCAGCCGGTTTTACACGGGCTTACCAGCACAAAACCCAACTCGTTGTTTTTAACGGGATCACAACGAACCCAACACGTAAGCTATCCCAAGCTTACAACGAGGTACAACTACCTCCACTGATTCAATCCACTGATTGAATCAGTACACAAGAAAATAATTTAGAGTTTAAATACAAACAACTCCTCTAGAGCAGAATAATCAAAATAAAGCTTAGGTTTAGAAAAGCCTGATTAGATAAGCTTGAATGCAGGCTTGGCTTCTTTGCTTCTCTTCTCCAACTCCTTTGAAGTGTGGAATCAGGCCTCAGCATAGATTCTCCTAGCTTTGGGGCTTTTGGATGTTGGTTGAAGCTTTTCTTCTTTTTCTTCTAGGTTGAAAGATCTTGATATTGCTCTTGGTTGCTTTGGGATCTCCTCTTGAACTTTTGTTGATTGTAGCTCTGGAGCACACGAATCTCTCTCTTTGATTTCACTCCTTTTGAATCTCTTTTCTTGACTCAAATGATTTTTCCAATGAAGCTCTGTTTTTCCCTCTTTTTGAAAGATTTTCTTTCTCTCTTTTTCACCACTCTATATATTTTTGATTTGAAAAGAGCTCCTCTATTTATAGATTTTGCAAAAATATATCCGTTAGAAACACAGAAATATAGCCGTTATTTGAAAATATTACCGTTGGAGTGACGTGTCATCGTGAAAAATTGCGTCCAAAATTTCGTGGAGTCGACTCGAGCACTGTGGGAGTCGGCTTAAAGTCGTTTACTAAAAATAGAAACATTTAAAACATCAGGGGTCGACTCTTGAAATCCAAGGGTCGACTCGAGAAAATCAAAAATCTCTGTTACTTACTGGAGTCGACTCTGAAACTCTAGAGTCGGCTCCGGAACGTATCAAAAATCAAAAATTTTCTTGATTGACTTTGAAATTCGTTCCAGAATAATTTTAAATGATATTTTGACTTGAATACAATAAATATGACATTAAGCATGAATTCAAGACATGTTTCAAGAATCATTGATTGAAATATAACATGTAAAAATTCCTTTTTGAAATCTTAAATATAGAGCTTGAAACTTCTTTTTCAAATTGATTCAAAACTCAGTGAATTTAAACATTGAGAGTCCATTGCTTTCATTTTGAATAAGCTCAAGGTTTTTGATAAATAAACTCATTATTTCCTTTAAAATACTCATGGCTTTTGGAAATCATCAAAATCAATAAAGTTGGGGTAATTAAATAATTACAATCTCCCAAATTTCTCAACACAAATGATACGTCGTTACCGAGGACGACGACGTAATCAAGTGTAGGTCGTTGTATGTCATATGGGTTGGTTTGTTCTCTTAAACCAAGGAGTGTATAACACTGGTATGACATGCGGGTGAGTGTAGGAGTACATTCACTGAATAGTAACTCATCTCTGTTGAGTGCTCAACTGCCTGGAGCAACTCACAGAAAGGCAATGGGTATAAGTGTCCCTTTGACATGAGACTATGATGTTGACTTGATAAGCAATTCACTGTACTTAGGCACTGGACCATCCAGATTTCTAATCCGGTGACGAAAGGTTGCTGGGTGCAGTCAAGTACTTATTGGGTCAGTGATGAGTCAAGATGGGATTGTCCACTCTAAGTGTTAGAGAGAGTGCTCGAACTATGTTTCAATTTAGCAAAACCTTGGCCAAGGTAATCTTTGTGAGGTGTCACAAGATTCATTGCATTGAAACATACTTGGGTGATTTACTCGGAGTTGGCAGTTAACTTGTATTCGCCTAGAGTACTAGGACAAGGGGATGAATTATGCGGCAACCATAGCCTGGGTTCCAGAATGTTGCCTTGTGCAAATTCGATCTATCCGGACATCGGGAACCATGGCTAGATGGTCACATCGATTAGTATAGGAAGCGTTCCTGTGCTACCGGCTTAGGTTTGAACCTATGGAGTCACGCACATAGTCGGATGACTTGTACGCAGGCGTGATCACTGATTTGAGTGGGACTCAATCAGATGGGTCATACGGGGTTCGTTCTGGCTATGTCTAGCTAGCTCTAGACATTAGCGGCAGCACCTACTTCGAGGGTGATTTGAGTTAGTCAGTAACTCAAATAGAATTTTGGGACACGATATGAATCTGGAATAAAGTTAATTTGAACCATGGACCAATGGTTGGTCTGATAACAGAGTGGTTTGGATCCGGGTTCAAAGTGGTTCGATCCGGATATCCAATAGAGCCTCTGAAAGTTTATTTATGAATTTTGAATTCATAAATCACTTCGGATTGGAGCTCGGCAAGGCACGATATGAAGTATGGTTCAAGAACTACGAGTAGCTTCTTTCGGATTTGAATTTGGACTTCAAACGGAGTTGATTGGATCAATTCTGTTAACAAAAGAAATTTTAATTGATAATATCTTTCATTCGTCATCATCCACTTGTTATAACAGCCTGGGAACGGAGTTATTGATTATGTTACGGGAGGATGCTCAAAGGTCCCGTCACTCTACGTTTCCTTTTAGGCTCGCTGTTTGAGGGACTCATTGATAAGGTGACTGCGGACTTAATGCAGATTCATGTAATGGCATTTTAAAGAGCTCTTTCACATTTTTTTATTGCGGAATTTTTCATCGGATATAAAATGTTACAATGTGAACAAAAAAAAATTTGACAGAGACTTTTCCATGAAAGCTGATCTTCTGCAATCACAGAAAGTCTGCAAGAAGTCCAATTGGAGATTGTCTCTTCTTGGGAGAAGAGTTCTCTTTCCATTGTTCAAGAATTCCACCTCCTATCCGCATTCATCAGGCGTGCGTGTGATATAGAGGAGAGGCGCATGCGGCTCTTGCAAGGCACGAAGGGAACTTCTCTCTGTATATCGAATCTGCTACCTTCATTATCAACAGCTTCCGCAACGAGAGGTACTATTTTAAACTAATTTAAATAATCTTAAATTTTAGATATGTTAATTTGCTTTAATTAATATTCAATGTGAATATTAAAACCGATTTACATGCTTTCCACCTTGAGATCCTGTGCATAGGAAAAACTGTTTTTTCCCTTCAAATGGTATCAGAGCCATGGTTAAGGCTTAGGAATGCATGTATAAGCATAATAGATATAATTATGCATACATAATCTAATGTAGATCTAAAGTTGATCTTATTTTGATTAGTTTAGATCTATAGTAGATTTAAAAGTTTTGCATGATGAAAGCATGTTAAAGTTATTTAATGATGATTAAATATATGTTTTAAAGGTAGATCTAATATAGATCTTGCATGTTGTGTTCTATTATATCTTGGATTGGGTATTTTTACAGGCCGTCCGGTCATAGGAGGTTTCATAGCCCCTGTTTCCTTATTCAAGAAAGGTTTCCTATGACGTGTAAGGGTGTCACTGTGAAAGAATCCATAAACGGATGTACAGAACAGAAGAAAGAAAGATTAAAATATGTTTTAACCGAATTAATCTTTTATTCTGTGATAATTTTGATTAGATCCAAAATTAATTAAAGATGAAATGTTAATAAAGATTAACATTAAGACATCTTAATTGATTTAAAACTTAATTATAAATTAGTAAAATTATTTTACGTAAAAGTCAGATCACAGAAAATAGAAAGAAAGTAAAGTTTTATGGAAAAATTTTGAAAAATGTTTCAAAATCAGAACTCAAAATTGAAATTGGTTCAAATTTGAAAAGGAGTTAACTTAAGATCTAGAATTATGAATTAAAGACCTTAAGACATGATCATAAATCATGGGCTAATTGGGTTAGCATGAATCAGGTTCTCTAAATGGGTTAGACCTAAGGTTAGATGAATTGGACTAAATTAGAAAATTGAATCTAATCAAATGTTGAGATAAGTTTTTTTTTTCTTGAGATCCATCTAATTAGATTAGATTGATCAGTCCATACATCTAAATGGACTTGATTTGGGGCTCAGTGGACACCCAAGTCTTTAGGCAAATTTAATTGGGTCTGGTCAACCACTTGGTGTCTAGAAAGGTTCTGATCAAGGTCGCGGCTACCTCTAACCTGGCTAGTTGATTATCAGCTAGTATCTAGGCAAGATGGTTAATGGCGCAACTTGGCCTTTTGATCAAGCTGGCCTGGCTAAGTGGTCCCAGCACTTGATTAGACTAGCCTATTGACTTGGGCTAACCCATGCTTCCTAAGGAAAATCAGTCTGACTGATTTAGGTACCCATGGACCAAATTAATGAACCCAACTAAATGGTTTAGTGGGAGAATACATAAATTGGTCCATGTCATTCATGTGTCACAAATTAATCAAACCCTTTAAAATTATTAGGTCCCTAAAATGACTAAATTATGGGGATAATTAGATCATAGCCTCCCATTAAGAGAGTGATAATGAGTCCAATGGCTAAGATGATTATTGGAGGCCCAAAGGCCTGGTACTCATCTGGTCTTTGGAATTATCATTCATATTATGATGGTTCAATGCAACTCTCTCAACGATGGTCAGGTGGGCCGGCCAAAGTCGGGCTTGACCAATTCCTTGGTTAGAAGCTTGAACATGTCATGTTAATGGTTGGACCTAACCAGGACACCCAATAGGAGGCCCAAAGGCCGATTGACGTGTAACCTGGGGCAAAATAAATTACTAGAAATTTTGGGGAAACAATTGGTTATGAACCTACCTTTAGATACATGTGGGTGGGCCGGCCAAAGTCGGGCTCATATGTAGTCTACTGGGTTCTAGTACCCACTAAGAAATTAGGAGTAATTTCCTGGGTTGGAGGTAGGGGCTACCAACCTGAATAAAATAGTGGGAGAAATTTAGACCATATGTCCAAGTCTATAGGTTTAAATAAATCATGTACACTAATAAGTTTTTGATTTTCCTTTTAGAAATGTCTACAAATCTGTCGCTCCGGTCACTGTTGGACAATGATAAACTGACAGGTCCAAACTTCGATAGCTGGTATCGAAGGCTTAGGATAGTCCTAGAGCATGAAAGGATCCTTTATGTGATAATGGATCCTGCACCTGAGCAGCCAGCCCCAAATGTGCCTGGTGTGGCCAGGGACACTTATCTGAAGTGGACCAATGACGCACCATAGTGCGCTGCATAATGCTGGCTTCTATGAATGATGAGTTCAGCAGGAAATTTGAGGAGGCCCAACCGGAACAAATACTCCAAATGTTGAAGGAATCTTTTGGGACGCCAGACGACGTTGAAAGGTACAAAATGTCTAGTGCCATCTTCAACACGCGTATGCATGATGGGACTTCTGTCACCGATCATGTACTGTACATGATCGAGACGATAGAACGTCTGGGCAAACTTGGATTTCCTTTGCATGAGCAACTTGGGAAGGATGCCATACTGAACTCACTGCCTAGCTCCTACCTGGACTTTCTCAGTCATTATAGAATGACGAAGCCTGCAGTAAACTATCATGGATTGCTGGGTCTACTGCAGACTTTTGAGAAAGACCACCAGCTTCAAAAGAAGACAGTAAACTTGGTGGGAGGTTCAGGGGCAAGACGTCATCACCCTAAGAAAGGGATGAAGAAGAAAAATAAAAGAAAAAAGGTGCAACATGCTGGGCCTAGTCAGACCAAGAAGAAGAAGGCTGACAAAAGTCAGGCTGAGTGCTTCTACTGCAAGAAGCTGGGTCACTGGAAGAGGAACTGTCCCCAGTACATAGCAACCCTGGATCCTAACAGGCCTAAGAAGAAAAACCAGCAAGGAGTTGCTGGACAAGGTATTTATATGATAACACCTTGTAATTTTTCTATCTGTGATACTACTAATTGGGTATTAGATACCGGGAGTCCAATTCATATTTGCAATTCTTTGCAGGGGCTTCGAATTAGTAGAAGATTCAAAGAAGGTGAAAGATTCCTAAACGTGGGTGATGGAAGCCGAGTTCCAGTACTGGCGTTGGGAGTCGTGGAGCTTTATTTTGAATTTAATAAAATATTGCTTAGTGAATGTCACTATTGTCCTGCATTTTTATTTAATGTCATTTCTGTAGGCCAGTTGGCTATTGAAGGATATGATTTTTCAATAAAGAAAGATATTTTAAATATCATTATGAATGATGTACCAGTGATGTGTGGACAATTGAGCAATGGAATTTACCTTCTATCACAGCCTGTTAATGTATTATGCACTCCAAACAAACGCCCCAAAATAGATGATGTCGATGACTCATACCTTTGGCACTGTAGGCTAGGTCATATAAACAAGAACAGGATAAGCAGGTTAGTCAGAGAGGGCATCCTCAATGACATTGATTGTGAATCAATTAAAACTTGTGAATGTCTTCTTGGGAAAATGACCAAGTCACCTTTTACAGAAAAGGTGAAAGAGCCAAAGAGATTCTAGGCCTCATACATACGGATGTTTGTGGACCTATGAATACTGCCTCTATAAGAGGGTTTAGCTATTTCATTACATTTACATACGACCACTCCAGGTTTGGTTATGTCTTCCTAATGAGATACAAATCTGAATCGTTTGAAATGTTCAAACGATATCGTAGTGAGGTAGAAAAATAAATTGGAAAGAATATTAAAATCCTTCGGTCAGATCGAGGAGGTGAATATCTTTCTAATGAGTTTTTGACATATCTAAAGGAGAATGAGATTCTCTCTCAATGGACACCTCCAGGGACACCCCAGTTAAATGGTGTCTGAAAGGAGGAATCGAACCCTATTAGATATGGTTCGGTCCATGATGGGCTTTGCTAGTTTGCCTATCTCCTTTTGGGACTATGCACTTGAGTCGGCCTGTTACATTCTTAATAGGATCCCTAGTAAATCTGTTGCTAAAACTCCATATGAGATATGGACGGGGCGTAAGCCGGTGCTCACACACCTTAGGGTCTGGAGGTGTCCAGCTTATGTCAAGAGATTGTTGACAGACAAGCTAGGACCAAGGTCTGACAAATGCCTCTTTGTTGGATATCCTAAGGAGTCTAAAGGATACTACTTCTACCAAACTGAAGAGCAAAAGTTGTTCGTCAGTATGAGAGCCACCTTTTAGAAAAGAGTATCTTACTGGAAGTGCTAAGGCTAATGTTGAACTTAATGAAGTTCGACAAGGAGAAGTACCTTTACACTCAGAAACCGCTATGGAACCGGCTTTGAATGGTTCAAACCCGGTGCCCGCTGAGGTACCATTAAGGAGATCTGGTAGAGTACCACGTCAGCCGAACAGATACTTCGGTTTCTTGGTGTGACGGGGATCCCATCGAACTCGATGAGAACGATGAAGACCCAATCACCTATATGGATGCGCTGCAGAGATCTGACTCTGAGAAATGGCTAGATGCCATGAAGTTCGAAATGGAATCCATGGAGATCAATAGTGTATGGACACTAGTTGATCCACCTGAAGGGGTAAAACCCATAGGGTGTAAATGGATTTTCAAGAGGAAACGGGGTGCAGATGGGAAGGTGGAGACCTATAAAGCCCGTCTGGTTGCTAAGGGGTATAGTCAGCGTTATGGTATTGACTATGACGAGATTTTTTCCCCTGTAGCAATGCTCAAGTCAATTCGGATTATGCTTGCTCTAGCTGCACATTTTAACTATGAGATCTGGCAAATGGATGTCCGAACGGCTTTTCTAAATGGAGAGCTCGAAGATGAGGTGTATATGATACAACTGAAGGGTTCACATCCACAGACGAGTCAAAAGTATGCGGGCTTCATAAGTCCATCTATGGACTCAAGCAAGCTTCTTGGAGTTGGAATAAACGTTTTGATAAATGTTTCAAGACTTATGGCTTCATTAAGAACAGAGAAGAACCCTGCATGTATAAGTGGCAAATGGTTCCATAGTTATATTTCTTGTACTGTATGTGGATGACATTCTCTTGATTGGGAATGACATCCCTGCACTACAGGGAATAAAGGTTTGGTTGCTGTCTTAGTTCTCCATGAAAGACCTGAGAGAAGCTTCTTACATCCTAGGGATGAAGATCTATAGAGATAGATCTAAGAAGCTGCTGGGATTGTCCCAGTCAAAGTACATTGAGACTGTGCTGAAGAGGTTCAGCATGGATAATTCAAAAAGGGGCTATCTTCCGATAGGCCATAGAATTACTCTCTCCAAGAAGGATTGTGCGACAACTCCCGAGAGAGAAAGTACATGAGTAGAATTCCGTATGCCTCAGCAGTGGGTTCTATCATGTATGCTATGACATGTACAAGACCAGACGTGGCACACTCACTAGGGATAGTGAGTAGGTACCAGTCTAACCCAGGTGAAGCACATTGAAAGGTGGTAAAAACCATCCTTAAGTATTTGAGAAATACTAAGGACCAATGGCTCATTTATGGAGAACCTGACTTAAAACTAGTGGGGTACACTGACTCCAGTTTTTCAGTCAGATAGAGATGACAGCAAAAGCATATCCGGATTTATCTTTACCCTCAATGGAGGAGCGATCTGCTGGAAAAGTTCAAGCAGAACACAGTGGCAGATTCAATATGCGAGGCTGAATACATTGCAGCATCAGATGCAGCAAAGGAAGCTGTATGACTACGAAAGTTCTTGGGCGAGCTGGGAGTGGTACCTACCCTGGAGAGTCCCATCCTAGTATACTGTGACAGCACGGGAGCAATTGCCCAAGCCAAGGAGCCAAAGTCGCATCACCGAACCAAGCATGTGTTGCGCCGCTATCACCTTGTACGAGAGATTGTGGAACGAGGTAACATATACTTTCAGAAGATCGACGGAAAGGAAAACCTAGCTGACCCAATGATTAAAGCACTCGGAATCAAGGAGTTCAATGAACACAAGTGGAAGATGGGTATTAGATACTGTTCTGATTGGCTATAGTTCAAGTGGGAGTTGTTAGGAAATGTGCCCTACAGCCAATCGTCTAGCTTGTAGATGGTTATGAGTTGATGTATATGAACATGATTTATTCAATAAATAAGAGTGAATTTTGGCCATACAGCATATAGTTTACATCTTCCAGTAGAATTCCAATATGTTGTAGTCCTTAGAGTTACATGTATTCGACAATGGAGGAATTGTTGAGTAACTCTTAAATAAGTTCGCGGCCAAATGATACGTCGTTACCGAGGACGACGACGTAATCAAGTGTAGGTCGTTGTATGTCATATGGGTTGGTTTGTTCTCTTAAACCAAGGAGTGTATAACACTGGTATGACATGCGGGTGAGTGTAGGAGTACATTCACTGAACAGTGACTCATCTCTGTTGAGTGCTCAACTGCCTGGAGCAACTCACAGAAAGGCAATGGGTATAAGTGTCCCTTTGACATGAGACTATCATGTTGACTTGATAAGCAACTCACTGTACTTAGGCACTGGACCACCGGATTTCTAATCCGGTGACGGAAGGTTGCTGCAGTCAAGTACTTATTGGGTCAGTGATGAGTCAAGATGGGATTGTCCACTCTAAGTGTTAGAGAGAGTGCTCGAACTATGTTTCAATTTAGCAAAACCTTGGCCAAGGTAATCTTTGTGAGGTGTCACAAGATTCATTGCATTGAAACATACTTGGGTGATTTACTCGGAGTTGGCAGTTAACTCCGTATTCACCCAGAGTACTAGGACAAGGGGATGAATTATGCGGCAACCATAGCCTGGGTTCCAGAATGTTGCCTTGTGCAAATTCGATTTATCGGACGTCGGGAACCATGGCTAGATGGTCACATCGATTAGTATAGGAAGCGTTCCTGTGCTACCGGCTTAGGTTTGAACCTATGGAGTCACGCACATAGTCGGATGACTTGTACGCATGCGTGATCACTGATTTGAGTGGGACTCAATCAGATGGGTCATACGGGGTTCGTTCTGGCTATGTCTAGCTAGCTCTAGACATTAGCGGCAGCACCTACTTCGAGGGTGATTTGAGTTAGTCAGTAACTCAAATAGAATTTTGGGACACGATATGAATCTGGAATAAAGTTAATTTGAACCATGGACCAATGGTTGGTCTGATAACAGAGTGGTTTGGATCCGGGTTCGAAGTGGTTCGATCCGGATATCCAATAGAGCCTCTGAAAGTTTATTTATGAATTTTGAATTCATAAATCACTTCGGATTGGAGCTCGGCAAGGCACAATATGAAGTATGGTTCAAGAGCTACGAGTAGCTTCTTTCGGATTTGAATTTGGACTTCAAACGGAATTGATTGGATCAATTCTGTTAACAAAAGAAATTTTAATTGATAATATCTTTCATTCGTCATCATCCACTTGTTATAACAGCCTGACAGAGTTATTGATTATGTTACGGAGGATGCTCAAAGGTCCCGTCACTCTACGTTTCCTCTTAGACTCATCGTTTGAGGGACGCATTGATGAGGTGACTGCTGACTTAATGCCATGATGGGATTCATGTAATTGCATTTTAAAGAGCTCTTTCACGTTTTTTTTTTATTGCGACATTTTTCATAGGATATAAAAGGTTACGATATGAACAAAAAAAAATTATAGAGACTTTTCCGTGAAAGCTAATTTTTTGCAATCACAGAAAGTCTGCAAGAAGTCCAATTGGAGATTGTCTCTCTTGGGAGAAGAGTTCTCTTTCATTGTTCAAGAATTCCATCTCATGTCTGCATTCATCAGGCGTGCGTGTGATATAGAGGAGCGGCGCGTGCGGCTCTTGCAAGGCATGAAGGGAACTTCTCTGTAGATCGGATCTGCTACCTTCGTTATCAAAATCTTCCCCAACGAGAAGTACTATTTTAAACTAATTTAAATAATCTTAAATTTCAGATCTATTAATTTGCTTTAATTAATATTCAATGTGAATATTAAAACCGATTTACATGCTTTCCACCTTGAGATCTTGAGCATAGAAAAATTTTTTTCCCTTCATTGATAGCATAGAAAATTTCTTTTTTTATTATCTGATAACAATAGAAGCATAAAATATACAAAAGCCAAACATCATAATTTTTCTTTAAAGAAAAAGGCTGAGGATTTTATCTTAAAATTATTAAAATTTAAAACTTTTTTTTTATTGTTGAAGATAGTTGAGAGGGATCCAAAATTAAATAAAATTGTCATTATGTTCCCGTTATTATTTGAATGGTCAATAGAGGCTAAAGATTTAACTTGGTCCACGTTTGGACATTAATTAAGCCAAATAAATATCAAGATGATGGTTATGATATTTATTTTGTTGCATTAGGTCATTAAGTGTGCATAACAAAGTTTATTTGTTATTTTTTAGATCGCACGGGTAGGTATAACAAAGCTAAGACATCTTTTTATTTAATGCTCTTATTATTAGTTAGTCATTTTTTTTAAAAAAAAAGAAAGACTGGGCCATACTCTAATCCTTATTTAGATCTAGTAATAATATGACAGTAAAATTCTTCGATTTAATTTAAAAAATTATGCTAGGTATGAGTATTAGTTGGGAAATAGTTTAGTTGAATATGCTAGGCGTAAGTATACAAATAATTTAGAATAATAATTTTATTTAAGATTAAAATAGATGTTTTTTTTTGATTTGTGAATAGGGATGGCAACGGTTCAAGGATGGACTGGACCGTTCCTTTTAAGAAAAACATCCGTTCCCCACCCCGTTAAGCCATTATAGTTAATGGGGCAGGAACGGAATACCGTTCGTTTACATAAAAAATAAAATTATTTTATTAAATTTATAATTTATTAAAAATTTAAAAAATAAAATTAATTAGGATAAGATAGAATAAACGCAAACAATCAATTGTTGATATTGATATATCTAATACGTTAGCTTTAACATCGTAACAAACCAGATAAGAAATGATCTATCAAATTATAATTACATTTCAAGAAGAGTAAGAGATGATAGAGTAGTTCAGACTTCAGAATTTCAGATCGACTACGTGAAAGAGGAAGAGAGCAAGAGAGGGTGTGCAAGAGTCGTTGAGTTATTATATAAAGCTAACTGGTACGAGAATAGATAAATGGGGATGGGACGAAGAATACCATCCCATACCGTTTATCCATTTAGTCATTAATGAAGAATTTTCGTTACATGTTAAGCTATTTTAAATGAAATTTTTTTGACCTATTAAAAATAATACCAGATAAATAGGGAATGAAAAAATTGCCATCCCTATTTGTGAACAGAATATGCCCCTTCCCCTTGCTATGCAAAAGTCTTTGATAGTAGTCGGGGCTTGCGCCATTAGGGACTTCAAAACGATGTCGACTAATCGGTGGCCACAAAATGGTGCCATAAAACGACGAACGGAAAGCCCCATTTCCATCCGCCTTCTCTGCCTCCTAGCGGGGTCCCCACCCCGCCCTCTTTGTAGAACAAAAAAAGAGGGGTTCACTCTCCAAAACCATCTACAAAAGGGGCCCGTGCCTCCCTCTTCTCCCAGCACTGAAAACTGCCCTTGCCCTTTCCCTCGAAAATCCCCAAGCCCTCTCCTAAACAGATTACAACCCTCTCATGGCCGAAACGCCTACAACTTCTGGACGTTTTAACGGTGATCTCCCTGACCAATCCGTAGTCCTCCGAACCGCCATGCCATTTATAATGCAACTGGGCTTCTCCGCAGCTGCGGATGCGGATCCCATAAGGCGTTCTTCAAGTTATATGCTCTCATCCTTGCTCTTCTGATTGTGGCCTATCTCATGGCACTCTTGACCGGTATCCTGAGCCCCCCAACCTCAAACACGACGAAGCATCTCATTGGGGCTACACTGGCATGATCATTCGCCTTCAGCCTCGCGACCGGTCTCTGCTTGGCGGCCTGATCCCCAATATCTATCATCTTATCTATGTGGTTCGCTGCGTCTCGTTTCGCTAAATAAAAGGGAGTGCATGGAGTCGTATCGTCTTGTATGCTCTTATGGGCGTCTTCATGGGTATCTTCTGGCTTGCGTCTATTATGTTGTAATCTAAACTATCGGGCCATATATATTAAGGTGATATTTATAATAATCATCAATAAATCATATGCTTTGTGGTTTGTTAGCGAATGCCAGTTTTTGTACTATTGCACAAATTTTATTATGACATTTTCTGCTTAACATTATAATAGTCATAGGCATTAGACTTAGATGAAATTAGCCCGTGCAAACAGTCAAAATTGGATTAATTTTTTTATATTTGATAAAATTACTTTTTTATCAATATAATTTAAATATAATTTTTTCTTTTTAAGTTTTTTTAAACTTTATTTTTAAATTGTTTCTCTCTAATTTTTTTTCTCTCTTTCTTTGGCCCGTTATTCTAGTCTAATTTTTTTTCTCTAATTTTTTTGGTTCTTCTTTCAACCAGTTACTCTAGTATAAATTTTTCTCTTCTTTTTTGACCCATTATTTTAGTATATTTTTTTCTCTTTCTAAATTTTTTTTCTTCTTTTTGTTTGTCACTCTCGTCTAAATTTTTCTCTCTCTTTAGTCCGTTACTTTAGTTTAAATTTTTCTCTCTTCCTTTGATCGGCCACTCTAGTCTACATTTGTTTAGCTGGGTCTCTCGTCTCTCCTTGATCCCTTCTTCCCAACAAGATAATAACTTTGATTTCCTTTTCTTCTCTTCCCTTTTTCGTTTCATTTTTTTATTCTTCACTTTCTTCTAAAGCTCAAAACAGGTCCTCACTGTAACTGTGAATTAGGTTTTTCATTTTACTTTAGCCCTTTCCTTTCCCCTTCCCCTATTGCACAAATATTATTATGATATTTTATATTATATAAATTTTTTATTAATATAATTTAAATATAATTTTTTAAAAGTTTTTTAAACTTTATAATTAAATTATTTTTCTTTAATTTTTTCTCTTTCTTTGGCCCGTTATCTTAATCTATTTTTTTTTCTATTTTTTTTTTGATTTTTTTTATTCGTCACTCTAATGTAAATTTTTCTCTTCTTCTTCGATCTTAATCTTTCTAAATTTTTTTCTTTTTTTTTTCTTACAAAAAAAGAAAAGAAAGGATTACTCCAGAACCTTCTTGCCAGAAAATATTCCATATAAGATACTTAAATTTTTTACAGCTTTTTTTTTCATCCGAGAATGAGTAGATTAAAAAAACCCTAACTCCTTAATCATACCCAATGACGCTTGCCCTAAGAAAAATTCTAGGCCCCAGCCACCCGGGTGGTAATTTTTTTTCCTTCTTTGACCTGTCATTCTCGTTTAACTTTTTCTCTTTCTTTGAAGTTTGACCCGTGACCTTTTCTTTCCCCTTCCACACCCCCACCCCCCGGGCTTCTTTTTCCCCAAAGCCCTATTTCTCTATTTTACCCGGCTCTCTTTCCCTGTCCTCCGGTACCGATGTTTCTCGGCTGCCCACCGCACCGTCTGTCGTTCACTCGTGCCACATCCAGCATGATCTACTCTGAGGTCCCTACTCTTCCCTCTCCGCTTTGGCGCCGACCGTCCTCTTCCGCTCATCGCTGCCGTGCCTTCTCGTCTACCTCGTACCTTCCAAATTCACCAAGGTGATGATAAAAAATACTTACTTTTCTTTTTGTCGTTAGTATTGAATCCTATTTTAGCTCTCGTTTTTGTTCTTTTTTTCAAAATTTTCTTCTTCGGACACAGATTTTGGGAGGAGAAGTGGACTGGTTGATCTCCGGATCGGCTTTTAAGTTTAGGAAAGATATTAATCAGGGCATGAAAACCCTAATTTTAGTGACTCTCTATTATTTCAGTTCATATATAAGCTGAAAATTTTCAATTTGTCGGGGAACACTAAATTCAAAGTCTCCTCCGTCTTTTGTTTTTCTACTGCGGCAGCAGTGGAGGTTCATAGCTTGCTGTCATAATAAAGTTGTTGGCTTTGTTCTCCTAATGGATGTGAAACTGTTATCAACTGGAACGCTTATTATCAATTAAGACGTGTCATCAGATGCTTGGATTTTTGACTATTATGAATCCATGATGTCTGATGTCTTTGATTGATTTTTCTTGACCACTTTTTCGTTCTGAATCTTGCACCATACTCATATTTATAATAGGCGAACATTTCTTGTGAAGTTATGGTCTTTTCCGATGGTCCTTAATTTGTAGGTCCTGGATTAAGGGCCGGTTGTGGCAAAGTGCGCATCTTGTTGTCTGGGTTGGGTATGCGACAGAGGGGAGAGGAATGCGGGCATATCAGGCATTCAAATATTAGAGAAACTTCTCCTAGCAAGTGATTATGGGAAATGATTGATTGTGGGTAAAGTTGTTTGTCTTCAAACTACGGTGGTAGCTTGTACATGATCTAATAGATCTGTCAGAATAAAGGAAGACGATGGTGCACTTTCTAATGTTTGATAGGTGATTGAAGCAACTAGGAATGCTTTGATGTTGTGCTTGACTATTGCATTTTATTGAACTTAACGTTAAGAGAAGTCTAGAATGTGTGATTGGATTTCGTAGAGCTAATGTGCGATGACATATTTGTGACATGCAGATAAATGGTCTGCTTCTCCAAGCAATGTTAACAGATGCAATATTGGAAACAAAACAGATAACATTTGACATAATGCATGCTCCTTGTTCATTAGGCAGGTAGGATAATCAAAGACAGAAACAGACTTGAGATGGAAAGTAAGAAGGAAAACAAGAACAAGGGCCTCATGTGTGCTATTATCTTGCTTGCAAATTGTCATGCCTTGAACCCCATCATCAGGGGTTGGCCCAGTGAAGTATGCAAAGCCTTTAATTCTAAATTGTAAAATAGCAAAACACTAGTGGTTCCATAATTGAAAAATAACTCTGTAAGAAATCTCTATCCATGGACACCAGCATGAATAATAATATGTAAGCAATAATATAATCAAAAAAAAATATTATAGCACCGATATTAACTATTTTATATGCCAGCATTATGATGTTCAAATTTAAATATGCAAATCCAATTAAAATAGCATGGTGTTCACAGTCATAACTCATAATATAGATCATGATAGTATAATCAAGATAATGACATGTATGCAAATTTCATAATTCAAATAATACCATGATTCCATAATAATTCCAGGATTCATAATTTCAACTCTCTATACAATCTAAGGACACAAATTGCTCAAAAATCATGATTTATGGACATCGAAATCTCATGGGGGTGTTGCACCTATGTCCCGTGCTTGAGAAGCTCATTTCTAATAGTATTGTGGAAGTATTATATAGTATGGATTACCTTAATTTCTGATATTTCATCTGACATAAAACAACACATTTTAATTGTTACATCATCCAATTTGTAGATCAAGCCTTTTAGACCCCTAAAGAAGAAAGAAGCTTAAAAAAATTCATGGGAGTCTTTCTTTGTTATCTTGATCAAGGAACTATTGGAATCAATGTTATCTCGAATAGAAACAAGAATAAGAGTATTCAGAATGAGTGGACACAGGTTTAGGTTGGTATAGCACAGTACAAGCTTTTACTTCTCCCTATCGGTCTACACTAGTGCATATCTCTCCAAAATACAGGTGCTACTTGACCGTGCTGGTAACTTGCTAGCATGCTTTGCATGTGGACACGTTACAGCATGGATGAATACGTTGATCCTTGTGGGTATGGGCTTATTGCATTAAAGCTAGTTGTAAACCCTTAGATGCATCTGCAGTCACCCTTTCTCATGCCGACATTTTTCTTCATAAAGTTGACTACAATTTAAAACAGTAAAAATGAGTAAATTGGTTTCTTAAATATTTTGTCTATGTGCAAGTGGATTCATTTGGTTCATTAAATTTGATCATTCAGGTGGCTTATCTTAAAGACACGGTAGCAAGAACATATGAGGAAATTGAACAGTTGCAGCTGCTCAAAGATCTTAGTACCCAGTCATAATGCAAATGGTGAGAGAGATGGTAATGACTTGCTATGTCACTCTTGTTCTGCTCCCGGAATTCTGCCCCTAGCTGGAATCAACCACAGAGTCAGCAATTGTCAGGTACAAGGCCAGTGAAAACTACTCTCAAAGCTGCTTCATGTCCTGATCATTGCTTTAGAATTCAGTGTGAAGCATTCTGATTTGAATGGAAGTGATGCAAGTGAGAATCTTCTGCTGATGCTGATTTTTGGGCTCTGGTGAGGCAGATTCAGAAGAAAGATCAATTGACATATCTAATGATGGTTTTTAATGGGAACAAAAACTAACTGTTCTATAAACTCTGCCATTGAGTCTACTCTGCTTAAGCCAAGTAGACCAGCAGAGGTCCAAACAGAGAAGAGGTATGTTCATTTTTTGGGAGAATTGCGGGCATCTAGTAAATTATATGACTGGTTGAAGTAATAGTTCGATGCCTCAGCTTTATAGTTATAATCTCATGTCTCAACAAATTTTTAGGAGAATTCCTAGACATAAAAAGAAATGTGACAATTGAAACATGTCTCAACTATAAAGTGGATAAATGGAGAATAAAAGGCACATGTACGGTCTAGTTTTCACCAATTTATGCCCATTTATAGTATTTTTAATGGAACAAATATTTGTTGGTTACTATTTATCAATTTAATTATCATTTTATGAAAAATGATTTAGAATAAATGAGGATAAACTTTAATATTGTGGTAAAAATATAAAAAAAGTTCTCTTATTTTTAATTCCATGAACTCCAATAGCAGACTTGCAAAGTTTACCATACAAGATTTATTGGTCATAAATAATTTAAGAACCATTCGGATAGAGATAGAAGTAGATCTAAACTAACATGGATAGAAATAATTAAAAAAGATATAACTATTTATAATTTCAATGTCGACTTAATCCTGAATAGAGCAGAGTGGAGGAAGCAGATTTATATAACTAACACCATGTAGTTGGGAAAAGGCTTAGATGAGTTGAGTAGAAGTAATTTAAGAACCATATAGTCAAAAAAAAATTATAGAAAATGGCTATACATATGATTTAATATGTAAATTGTTAGGAATAAATTTTTAATTCCAACATAAATAGCATATCAAATTGAATCTCGTGATCAAGTATTGTGCAGTCTATTATATGGATCTAAATCTTGTGATCCTAAACTGAACCTGATATGAAGATAGGATCCTGATAATTTAAGGCCATTTTGATCTGAGTCATAAGGCCAAGATCATGGATTGTAAGATTTTCATAACGGTGTGTATAACTCCAAAAGTACTTGCTTATTATAACTATGCAAGAAGTTTGAAACCTATATATCTGCTTCTTTGGAAATCTATAATTTGCGAATATTCAGTTAAAAAACTGAAACTTGTGTATATGCCCCTATATTTAGATGACATCTTTCAAATGAAGAGTAGTAATGTTACGTATTATTTATTCTTTTTTCCTTTTGAGGACTTTGCATGGGTACGCTTCAAACATGCCTAATTACTTATTTAGTTGTTATACATTTATGCTGTTGGTAAACCATTTTAAATACGACCTTCAAAATAATCAAAATTGCATACACTTAAGGACCAAATAGCCCATAAAGAAGTTAAATTGCCTTTTAAACCAATGAAACTAAAATTAGAACCGCAAAAACGGACTCAACATGACAAAAAGAATATATGTGCAAATTTTGGACATTTGGAAGGGCACCTGTGCGCATTCAGCTTTTTGAAGGTTAAAATAAGGGAATTTTGATGATGGAATTTATGCAAAAATCCTATTTTTAATTTTTTTAAAGCTATTTAATTCTTTTTAATTTCAAGACCAAATTTGTGATATTTTTCCTTTTTTTCTTCTATAATCGTTCTTTTGTATGTTTGTCTTCCTTCAATTGTCTCTTCTCCCACTTGTTACTGACTGCCTTCTTTTTTTCTATAAATGTTATGACTTCATGCATAATGATAATATGTTACCTAGCGAAAAAGATTTTAAGCTCATCATGACAAACCTCCCTTTTTCTGTGTAAAATATTTTGTAGCCTTTTATAATAAATAAAAAAAATTGCATTTGTCTGAAAATGAGAAGTCTTGTTTTGATTGAGCATATATTAAGTTTCCTTCTGATTCCTTTTATGTACAATAGATACTACCATCAATGAAGGCTTGAACTAAGGTTTTTTTACATGAACCTGTAGTGATAAGATATCATTACAGTATTAAGATTGGGTACACTTCAGGGATTGTACCAGCCTCTACTGAGCAGACTTGATAGGTTCGGCTTGGTTAGTTGTTGTTCTGACTTAAATTGCCCTATTTCGAGCGGTGGGATAGTTAGGTTTGAGAAAAAGGGTTTTCTCAACCATGCATTGATACAAGGGTTGTATTACACTATATTGGGCATGTTTAAAGAATTTGTTTCTTTGATCGTCACTAGAACCTCGCATTTATTGACATAAAGCTGATAATGGGAATTCCGAAATAAAACACAAGGATTTATTGCAAGAAATATTTAGATAATTCAATATTTGTTCTTTTCACATGTATTCTTGGTGATCGCTTGAGCTAACTATAACGCTGCTTTGTCATTACATCCGTTCTTGAAATTGGGCAATAAAAACTAAAAAAATTGACTTTAGTTTCAAGAAACATCATTTCCTTAACGTGTCAAAAATTTCAAATATTTGCTCTCTTTTTTTTTTCAAGAATACAACAGTTCAAAATACTTGCTCTTTCTTTTTCACCCACGGAACGATACATCAGTTTCCAAAGAATAAAAGCAAAGTTCCAGTGACGATCAAAGAAACAAAACTAAGAAAGATTGCCCAATTGGAACATACAAAAAGAAAAAAAAGGACGATGAATCCATAGCTAAGAAAAGAAAACCAAGTAGAGATGAAAAAAAAAACTCATAAGGGCTTAAGGAGAGTTGGGGTACTTGGGGAGGAGACCGACGGCAAGCTTACGTGCGGTCTTGAACTGCCGGGAGTCGATGGCATCCCATATCGGTCGGACCCGCCGCTCCGGGATCCCTTCGGCAAGCCCAAACTTGGATGCCATCGGCGCCGGGCTGAGGCTCTGCCGCTAAGGTTTTCGATGAAGGGGAAAAAGGAGAGGAAAAAAAAGCTAGGGTTTATCGTCTCGCTCCTCATCATGGCCTCCAACAAGCATGGCGATTGGAAGAACGATCTCTATGAGGAAGGGACCAGATTTGGTAAATTTTTTGTCCTTATTTTTTGATTTCTATCGCTATGAGGATTACCTTATTTATACGGCCTCACTTCCAAACCCTGGATTCCCCTTAATATTTATACGGTCGAGGCATCGCAGGCGGATGTTTTTCTTCAACCTCGCTCTAATCTACGTCTCGGTCTGTTTTTCTCCTTCGATTCCTCCCATGGCAGCGGCAGCGTGCTCCCTCGGTGCCAGGAGACAGATTCTGAAGCGCTCCTCTCGGCGGGCCCCTAGAACGCCTTACAATCAGCCCGCATTATTCAACCTCCTCTCTCTCATCTCCGTCTCCGTCTGTTTTTCTCCTTCGATTCCTCCCATGGCAGCGGCAGCGTACGAGGACGGTACCGGAAGACACTTTCCGAAGTGCTCCCTCGGTGCCAAGAGACATATTCGAAGCGCTCCTCCCGGCGGGCACGCATGGCAGCGGAAGCGTACGAGGGTGGTGCCAGAAAACACTTTCGAAGCGCTCCCTCGGTGCCATGAGACATATTTCGAAGCGCTCCTCCCGACGGGCGTGCATGGCAGCGGCAGCGTACGAGGGCGGTGCCGGAAGACACTTTTCGAAGCGCTCCCTTGGTGCTAGCAGATAGATTTTGAAGCGCACCTCCCGGCGGGCGCGCATGGCAGCGGCAGCGTATGAGGGCGGAGCCGGAAGACACTTTCCGAAGCGCTCCCTCAGTACCAGGAGATAGATTTCGAAGCGCTCCTCCCGGCAGGCGCGCATGGTAGCGGCAGCGTACGAGGGCGGTGCCGGGAGACACTTTCTGAAGCGCTCCCTCGGTGCTAGGAGACAGATTTCGAAGCGCTCCTACCGGAAGGCCCTTGGAATGCCTTACGAACGGCCCCCAAATACGGCTCCTGGCCTCCTCTGGTACTGCCACCGAGCTCCGGTGAAGAAAGGGGTGTTCAAACTTGTCGATCCTAGTTTTGGTTCTAGTTTTCTATTTTTTGCCGATGCTGATTCTTCTTTCAATCCGGGCAGCAACTCTTCTCTTCCATTCATAAATACTGATACGTTGGATTTTAGTTTTGTACCATCCACTTTTGGTTCTGTTGCACCTTCGTCGTCCATAAGAATTTCATTTGGATTGTCTGTCCCCTCTTCGGATAGTTTACCTTTTAGATTTGACATATCATTTGAGCCTGCATTCTTATTCACTTCAGCTAAAACTGCTGCCGAAAATGATCCAATGAATGCAGATTATAGCAGCATGATGGATATTGACACTGTAGATTATAGCATCGAAATCTGTCTCCTAGCACCGAGGGAGCGCTTCGGAAAGTGTCTTCCGGCACCGCCCTTGTACGCTATCACTGCCATGCGCGCCCGTCGGGAGGAGCGCTTCGAAATCTGTCTCTTGGCATCGAGGGAGTGCTTTGGAAAGTGTCTATCGGTACCGTCGTCGTACGCTGCCACTGCCATGGAAGGAATCGAAGGAGAAAAATAGACGGAGACAGAGATGAGAGAGAGGAGGTTGAACAATGCGGGGCCGATCGTATGGCGTTCTAGGGGCCCGCCGAGAGGAGCGCTTTAGAATGTCTTCTAGCACTGAGAGAGCACGCTGCCGCTGCCATGGTAGGAATTGAAGGAGAAAAACAAACAGAGACGGAGATTAGAGCGAGGTTGAAGAAAAATATCTGCCTGCAATGCCTCTCGACCGTATAAATATTAAGGGGAATCCAGGGTTTGGAAGTGAGGCCGTATAAATAAGGTAATCCTTATAGCGATAGAAATAAAAAAATAAGGACAAAAAATTTACCAAATCTGGTCCCTTACCTGTATTCCTCATAGCGATCGTTCTTCCAATCATCGTGCTTGTTGGAGGCCATGACGAGGAGCGAGACGATAAACCCTAGCTTTTTTTTTCCTCTCCAACGAAAACCTTAGCGGCAGAGCCTTAGCCCGGCGCCGATGGCGTCCAAGCATGGCGATTGGAAGAATGATCGCTATGAGGAATACAGGTAAGGGACCAGATTTGGTAAATTTTTTGTCCTTATTTTTTGATTTCTATCGCTATGAGGATTACCTTATTTATACGGCCTCGCTTCCAAACCCTGGATTCCCGTTAATATTTATACGGTCGAGGCATCGCAGGCGGATGTTTTTCTTCAACCTCGCTCTAATCTCCGTCTCGATCTGTTTTTCTGCTTCGATTCCTCCCATGGCAGTGGCAACGTGCTCCCTCGGTGCCAGGAGACAGATTCTGAAGCGCTCCTCCCGACAGACCCTTGGAACGCCTTATAACTGGCCCGCATTGTTCAACCTCCTCCTCTCTCTCATCTCCGTCTCATCTGTTTTTCTCCTTAGATTCCTCCCATGGCAGCGGCAGCGTACGAGGACGGTACCAGAAGATACTTTCCGAAGTGCTCCCTCGGTGACAAGAGACAGATTCGAGGCGCTCCTCCCGATGGGCGCACATGGCAGTGGCAGCATACGTGGGCGGTGCCGGAAGACACTTTTCGAAGCGCTCCCTCGGTGCCATGAGACAGATTTTGAAGCGCTCCTCCCGACGGGCACGCATGGCAACGGCA
Organism: Calamus simplicifolius; assembly: GCA_900491605.1. Classification (NCBI taxonomy): domain Eukaryota; kingdom Viridiplantae; phylum Streptophyta; class Magnoliopsida; order Arecales; family Arecaceae; genus Calamus; species Calamus simplicifolius. Next base: position 1,928,324 of record UESW01004001.1, read on the forward strand.
ATGTACAAGGGCGGTGTCGGAAGACACTTTTCGAAGCGCTCCCTTGGTGCCAGGAGATAGATTTCGAAGCACACCTTTCGGCGGGCGCGCATGGCAGCGGCAGCGTACGAGGGCGATGCCGAGAGACACTTTTTGAAGCGCTCCCTCGGTGCTAGGAGACATATTTTGAAGCGCTCCCTCGATGCTAGGAGACAGATTTTGAAGCGCTCCTCCCAGGAGGCCCCTGGAACGTCTTACGATCGGCCCCCAAATGCGGCTCCTGGCCTCCTCTGAGACTGCCACCTGGCTCCGGTGAAGAAAGGGGTGTTCAAACTTGTCGATCTTAGTTTTGGTTCTAGTTTTCTATTTTTTGCTGATGCTGATTCTTCTTTCAATCCGGGCAGCAACTCTTCTCTTCCATCCATAAATACTAATACGTTGGATTCTAATTCTGTACCATCCACTTTTGATTCTGTTGCACCTTCATCATCCATAGGAATTTCATTTGGATTGTCTGTCCCCTCTTCGGATAGTTTACCTTTTAGATTTGAAATATCATCTGGGCCTACATTCTCACTTCAGCTAAAATTGCTGTCGAAAATGATCCGATGAATGTAGATTATAGCAGCGTGATGGATATTGACACAGTAGATTATAGCATCAGATCATTTTCGGCAGCAGTTTTAGCTGAAGTGAATGATAATGCAGGCCCAGATGATGTGCTAAATCTAAAAGGCAAACTATTCGAAGAGGGGACAGACAATCCAAATAAAATTCCTATCGATGACGAAGGTGCAACAGAACCAAAAGTGGTTGGTAGAGAACTAGAATCCAACGTATTAGTATTTATGGATGGAAGAGAAGAGTTGCTGCCCGGATTGAAAGAAGAATCAGCATCAGCAAAAAAATAGAAAACTAGAACCAGAACTAGGATCGACAAGTTTGGACACCCCTTTCTTCATCGGAGCTAGGTGGCAGCCTCAGAGGAGGCCACGAGCCGCATTTGGGGGCTGGTCGTAAGGCGTTCCAGGAGCCCGTTGGGAGGAGCGCTTCGAAATCTGTCTCCTCGCATTGAGGGAGCGCTTCGAAATCTGTCTCTTGGCACCGAGGGAGCGCTTCGGAAAGTGTCTTCCGGCACTGCCCTCGTACGCTGCCGCCGCCATGCTCGCCCACCGAGAGGAGCGCTTCGAAATCTGTCTCCTAGCACCGAGGGAGCAATTCGGAAAGTCTCCCGGTACCGCCCTCGTACGCTGCTGCTGCCTTGCGCGCCCGCCGGAAGGAGCGCTTCGAAATCTGTCTTTCGGCACCGCCCTCGTATGCTGTTGCTGCCATTCGCGTCCGTTGGGAGGAGCGCTTCGAAATCTATCTCCTGGCACCGAGGGAGCACTTCGGAAAGTGTCTTCCGGCACCGCCCTCGTACGATATCGCTGCCATATGCGCCCGTTGGGAGGAGCGCTTCAAAATCTGTATCCTGGCACCGAGGGAGCGCTTCGGAAAGTGTCTATCGGTACCGTCCTTGTACGCTGCCGCTGCCATGGAAGGAATCGAAGGAGAAAAATAGACGGAGACAGAGATGAGAGAGAGGAGGTTGAACAATGCGGGCCGATCGTATGGCGTTCTAGGGGCCCACCGGGAGGAGCGCTTCAGAATTTGTCTTCTAGCACCGAGAGAGCACGCTGCCGCTGCCATGGGATGAATCGAAGGAGAAAAACAAATCGAGACGGAGATTAGAGCAAGGTTGAAGAAAAACATCCGCCTGCGACGCCTCTCGACCGTATAAATATTAAGGGGAATCCAGGGTTTGGAAGCGAGGCCGTATAAATAAGGTAATCCTCATAGCGATAGAAATCAAAAAATAAGGACAAAATTTACCAAATCTGGTCTCTTACCTGTATTCCTCATAGCTATTGTTCTTCCAATCGCCGTGCTTGTTGGAGGCCATGACGAGGAGCGAGACGATAAACCCTAGCTTTTTTTTCCTCTCCAACGAAAACCTTAGCGGCAGAGCCTTAGCCCGGCGCCGATGGTATATATTTTTAACTAAAAATTCAAAGAAGTTTAAGATTTACAAATACAATGATAGTATAGGTTCAAAATGAAATAATGCATCAACTAAATTAAAGATACACGTTTCAAATTAACAATAAAAATATATAAACAAACATTCTTTAGTTTTATATAGTTAGGATAATATTGTAAATATGTATAATTATAAGGGTAAAATAGTAAAATTACATAAGCTTAATTAAACTTGCGAACTTTTTAAGCCGAATATTTTAATACTCAAACTCGACTTGATAATATACTCGAGTAGCTCGAGCTCGATTCGATAAGCAACGAGTCGATTTCAAGTATTTTTTGAGTCGATTTGAGTTACTCGCGAGTTGTCTCGACTCAGTTACAACACTAAATAAGTCATATGAAGAAGCAAGAATTATAAAGAAGACATGTTTGATGTGGTTGCACTCTATGATGAAATTGTAGGTTTACATAAAATTGATAAAAGATATGTATAATAAAGCAATAATTATTATTAAAATAACAATAGGAAAAACTAGTGAGTTTTCAATTACTGTAGATTTACATCAAGGATCTGCTTTAAATTCGTATCTTTTTGTATTATTTATGGATGAATTAACCAAACATATTCAAGATAATATATCACATGGTGTATGTTATTTGCAGACGATATAATGTTGATTGATGAAACTAAATTTGGAGTAAATGCTAAGCTAGAGATTTGGAGAGAGGCTTTAGAATCTAAAGGTTTTAAAATTTGTAGAACTAAAACTGAATATATGAAATGTAATTTTAGTCGAAGAAGAAATACAAATGAAGAAGAGTAAAGATTGCAAGCCAAGAGATATAAAGGAGTAAAAAATTTAGAAATTTTGGATCAATTATCCAACAAGAAGGTAAAATAGGTGAAGATGTGAATCATAAAGTTAAAGCAGGATAGATTAAGTGGAGGAGTGCTTCGGATGTATTATATGATCGATACATCCCATTAAAATTTAAAAAAATTTATATAAAATCACTATCAGGCCAACTATGCTATATGGAATAGAGTGTTGGGCAATACTGAAACAATATGTTAATAAATTAAGTGTAATAGAAATGCATATGTTAAGATGGATATATGGTAAACTTTAAAAGATAGAATTTAAAATAAATATATAAAAAATGATAGAAGTAGCCTCAATTGAAGATAAAATGAGAGAAAATCAATTACGGTGGTTTGAACATATACAACGAAGATCTTTAGATGATTTAGTTAGAAAGAGTGATCTTTTAACAATTCATGGTAAGGATAGAGATAGAGGTAAACCTAAACTAACATGGGCAGAAATAATTAAAATATATATAACTATTTATAATTTGAATGTCAACTTAGTCCTGAACAGAGTAGAGTAGAGAAAGCAGATTCATGTAGCTGACCTCAGTTGGAAAAAGGCTTAGATGAGTTGAGTTGAGTTGTGCTATGCAAAAATAACTATATAACAATAGGTATTAAAACATTAATAGCATATAAAATAATAAAATAGTAATATTTCACTAATAATTATAAATTTTTGAATAGATATTTATAATTAAATAATTTACACAAATCTTTTAATTTATAATAAGCCTACTTAGTTGATCTAGACTTATAATAAATATGCTATGCAGAATTTAAACTTTTAATAATATTTTAAAAATAATTATAAAATCTTATTATTTCAAATTAATCAATTATATAAAATTTTAAGCAATTATTTCAATTCAAATAATCATTCATCAATTATAAAATAAATTTTTGGCAATGTTGCAATATTATAAAAATTTCAATCTATGGACAAGTTACTTATCAAAGTTTAAAATCCTTTTAGTAATTATAAATAATTTATAAAATACTTTAAATTATGGTTAGATTACATACATAAGTTTGAAATTCCTTTTAACAAACATGAATAATTTATAAAATATTCTATCTTATGATTAAATTACTTACCAAGGTTTAAATATCTTTTAACAATCATGAACAATGCATAATGTATTTTAACTGATGATTAGATTACTTACCCCTTTTAACAATCATGAACAATGCATAATATACTCTAATTTATGATTAAATTATTTATCTCTCTAAATAAAATTACTAAAAACAAATCCTTGATTTTCTTGGTCCCTCAACCTTCACTTTCTTCATATTTATGAAATATTAATTTATTATCAAAAAACTTTAATTAAGCCTTATTTATAGAGAAATTTTCTAGGTTTCCGCTCTTTAAAGGATTCTAACATCTTAAAATCAATAAACTTCTCAATTTTTATAAAACATTGATTTTTTTAAGAAAACAAAAGAGATAAATATCTATTAAATATTTAAAAATAAATTCTTAATTCAAAAGTAACTTCTAAGTCATCTAATATAATTTTAAAATATAAAAATTTAGAAAAATATTTAAAATCATCCTTATTTCAATTAATAGTATTTTTCTAATATATTTAAAATTTAGATAAAAATATTTATTAGAAATTTATCAATAATGATATATATTTATAAAATTACATTTAACTTCCTCATTAATTTCTAATTTAAATGGTTCAAGATGTACTGAAAACCTAACCAATATTGAACACCATAAATATAGGTTCAATCCAAAATTTTAATTATATTATTTTTATATTTTTTATACAAAGGAATCCAGGGTTAGCCACCATGATAGACTTAAAAAGATCTCCGTTGACGGTGGACTGGGTTGAAAATGCGTGGCCCAGTGAGATCGAATTGTGACTCTTGGTGTTGACTAGGTAAGGTTTTTTCTATGGAGAAAGCCAGGTGCAAGACTGTGGCAACACAACGTTTGAATGCGTCATTGGTCGGATACTAAATCAAGTTCCGGCTAGTATATGGTCTAAGATAATGTTTCAATGGAAAAGCAAGGTTAAATGACTTTTAATTAAACTTTGTTCAAACTGAACTAGCGCATGTGAAGAATGGTATTAATGAACATATAGTCAAAACATATGTATGAACCTAAAGCATTGATTGTTAGGAAATGTGTCCTACAGCCAATCGTCTAGCTTGTAGACGGTTATGAGTTGATGTATATGAACATGATTTATTCAATAAATAAGAGTGAATTTTGGCCATACAGCATATAGTTTACATCTTCCAGTAGATTTTCAATATGTTGTAGTCCTTAGAGTTACATGTATTCGATAATGGAGGAATTGTTGAGTAACTCTTAAATAAGTTCGCGGCCAAATGATACGTCGTTACCGAGGACGACGACGTAATCAAGTGTAGGTCGTTGTATGTCATATGGGTTGGTTTGTTCTCTTAAACCAAGGAGTGTATAACACTGGTATGACATGTGGGTGAGTGTAGGAGTACATTCACTGAATAGTGACTCATCTCTGTTGAGTGCTCAACTGCCTGAGCAACTCACAGAAAGGCAATGGGTATAAGTGTCCCTTTGACATGAGACTATCATGTTGACTTGATAAGCAACTCACTGTACTTAGGCACTGGACCATCGGATTTCTAATCCAGTGACGAAAGGTTGCTGGGTGCAGTCAAGTACTTATTGGGTCAGTGATGAGTCAAGATGGGATTGTCCACTCTAAGTGTTAGAGAGAGTGCTCGAACTATGTTTCAATTTAGCAAAACCTTGGCCAAGATAATCTTTGTGAGGTATCACAAGATTCAGTTAACTCCGTATTCGCCCAGAGTACTAGGACAAGGGGATGAATTATACGGCAACCATAGCCTGGGTTCCAGAATGTTGCCTTGTGCAATTTCGATCTATCCGGACGTCGGGAACCATGGCTAGATGGTCACATCGATTAGTATAGGAAGCGTTCCTGTGCTACCGGCTTAGGTTTGAACCTATGGAGTCACGCACATAGTCGGATGACTTGTACGCAGGCATGATCACTGATTTGAGTGGGACTCAATCAGATGGGTCATACGGGGTTCGTTCTGGTTATGTCTAGCTAGCTCTAGACATTAGCGGTAGCACCTACTTCGAGGGTGATTTGAGTTAGTCAGTAACTCAAATAGAATTTTGGGACACGATATGAATCTGAATAAAGTTAATTTGAACCATGGACCAATGGTTGGTCTGATAACAGAGTGGTTTGGATCCGGGTTCGAAGTGGTTCGATCCGGATATCCAATAGAGCCTCTAAAAGTTTATTTATGAATTTTGAATTCATAAATCACTTCGGATTGGAGCTCGGCAAGGCACAATATGAAGTATGGTTCAAGAGCTACGAGTAGCTTCTTTCGGATTTGAATTTGGACTTCAAACGGATTGATTGGATCAATTCTGTTAACAAAAGGAAATTTTAATTGATAATATCTTTCATTCGTCATCATCCACTTGTTATAACAGCCTGGGAATGGAGTTATTGATTATGTTACCGGAGGATGCTCAAAGGTCTCGTCACTCTACGTTTCGTTTTAGGCTCGCCGTTTGAGGGACTCATTGATGAGGTGACTGCGGACTTAATGCGGATTCATGTAATGGCATTTTAAAGAGCTCTTTCATATTTTTTTTATTGCGGAATTTTTCATCGGATATAAAATGTTACAATGTGAACAAAAAAAAATTTGACAGAGACTTTTCCATGAAAGCTGATCTTCTGCAATCACAGAAAGTCTGCAAGAAGTCCAATTGGAGATTGTCTCTTCTTGGAGAAGAGTTCTCTTCCATTGTTCAAGAATTCCACCTCCTATCCTCATTCATCAGGCGTGCGTGTGATATAGAGGAGCGGCGCGTGTGGCTCTTGCAAGGCACGAAGGAAAACTTCTCTTTGTAGATCGAATCTGCTACCTTCGTTATTAGGGTACTATTTTAAACTAATTTAAATAATCTTAAATTTCAGATATGTTAATTTGCTTTAATTAATATTCAATGTGAATATTAAAACCAATTTACATGCTTTCCACCTTGAGATCCTGTGCATAGGAAAAACTATTTTTTCCTTCAAATGGTATAGAGCCATGGTTAAGGCTTAGGAATGCATGTATAAGCATAATAGATATAATTATGCATACATAATCTAATGTAGATCTAAAGTTGATCTTATTTTGATTAGTTTAGATCTATAGTAGATTTAAAAGTTTTGCATGATGAAAGCATGTTAAAGTTATTTAATGATGATTAAATATATGTTTTAAAGGTAGATCTAATGTAGATCTTGCATGTTGTGTTCTATTATATCTTGGATTGGGTATTTTTACCAGGCCGTCCGGTCATAGGGAGGTTTCATAGCCTCTGTTTCCTTATTCAAGAAAGGTTTCCTATGACGTGTAAGGGTGAAAGAACCCATGAACGGATGTACAGAACAGAAGAAAGAAAGATTAAAATATGTTTTAACCGAATTAATCTTTTATTCTGTGATAATTTTGATTAGATCCAAAATTAATTAAAGATGAAATGTTAATAAAGATTAACATTAAGACATCTTAATTGATTTAAAACTTAATTATAAATTATAGTAAAATTGTTTTACGTAAAAGTCAGATCACAGAAAATAGAAAGAAAGTAAAGATGTTTTACGGAAAAATTTTGAAAAATGTTTCAAAATCAGAACTCAAAATTGAAATTGGTTCAAATTTGAAAAGGAGTTAACTTAAGATCTAGAATTATGAATTAAAGACCTTAAGACATGATCATAAATCATGGGCTAATTGGGTTAGCATGAATCAGGTTCTCTAAATGGGTTAGACCTAAGGTTAGATGAATTGGACTAAATTAGAAAATTGAATCTAATCAAATGTTGAGATAAGTTTTTTTTTCTTGAGATCCATCTAATTAGATTAGATTGATCAGTCCATACATCTAAATGGACTTGATTTGGGGCTCAGTGGACACCCAAGTCTTTAGGCAAATTTAATTGGGTCTGGTCAACCACTTGGTGTCTAGAAAGGTTCTGATCAAGGTCGCGGCTACCTCTAACCTGGCTAGTTGATTATCAGCTAGTGTCTAGGCAAGATGGTTAATGGCGCAACTCGGCCTTTTGATCAAGCCGGCCTGGCTAAGTGGTCCCAGCACTTGATTAGACTAGCCTATTGACTTGGGCTAACCCATGCTTCCTAAGGAAAATCAGTCTGACTGATTTAGGTACCCATGGACCAAATTAATGAACCCAACTAAATGGTTTAGTGGGAGAATACATAAATTGGTCCATGTCATTCATGTGTCACAAATTAATCAAACCCTCTAAAATTATTAGGTCCCTAAAATGACTAAATTATGGGGATAATTAGATCATAGCCTCCCATTAAGAGAGTGATAATGAGTCCAATGGCTAAGATGATTATTGGAGGCCCAAAGGCCTGGTACTCATCTGGTCTTTGGAATTATCATTCATATTATGATGGTTCAATGCAACTCTCTCAACGATGGTCAGGTGGGCCGGCCAAAGTCGGGCTTGACCAATTCCTTGGTTAGAAGCTTGAACATGTCATGTTAATGGTTGGACCTAACCAGGACACCCAATAGGAGGCCCAAAGGCCGATTGACGTGCAACCTGGGGCAAAATAAATTACTAGAAATTGTTTGGGGAAACAATTGGTTATGAACCTACCTTTAGATACATGTGGGTGGGCCGGCCAAAGTCGGGCTCATATGTAGTCTACTGGGTTCTAGTACCCACTAAGAAATTAGGAGTAATTTCCCGGGTTGGAGGTAGGGGCTACCAACCTGAATAAAATAGTGGGAGAACTTTAGACCATATGTCCAAGTCTATAGGTTTAAATAAATCATGTACACTAATAAGTTTTTGGTTTTCCTTTCAGAAATGTCTACAAATCTGTCGCTCCGGTCACTGTTGGACAATGATAAACTGACAGGTCCAAACTTCGATAGCTGGTATCGAAGGCTTAGGATAGTCCTAGAGCATGAAAGGATCCTTTATGTGATAATGGATCCTGCACCTGAGCAGCCAGCCCCAAATGTGCCTGGTGTGGCCAGGGACACTTATCTGAAGTGGACCAATGACCGCACCACAGTGCGCTGCATAATGCTGGCTTCTATGAATGATGAGTTCAGCAGGAAATTTGAGGAGGCCCAACCGGAACAAATACTCCAAATGTTGAAGGAATCTTTCGGGACGCCAGACGACGTTGAAAGGTACAAAATGTCTAGTGCCATCTTCAACGCGCGTATGCGTGATGGGACTTCTGTCACCGATCATGTACTGTACATGATCGAGACGATAGAACGTCTGGGCAAACTTGGATTTCCTTTGCATGAGCAACTTGGGAAGGATGCCATACTGAACTCACTGCCTAGCTCCTACCTGGACTTTCTCAGTCATTATAGAATGACGAAGCCTGCAGTAAACTATCATGGATTGCTGGGTCTACTGCAGACTTTTGAGAAAGACCACCAGCTTCAAAAGAAGACAGTAAACTTGGTGGGAGGTTCAGGGGCAGGACGTCATCACCCTAAGAAAGGGATGAAGAAGAAAAATAAAAGAAAAAAGGTGCAACATGCTGGGCCTAGTCAGACCAAGAAGAAGAAGGCTGACAAAAGTCAGGCTGAGTGCTTCTACTGCAAGAAGCTGGGTCACTGGAAGAGGAACTGTCCCCAGTACATAGCAACCCTGGATCCTAACAGGCCTAAGAAGAAAAACCAGCAAGGAGTTGCTGGACAAGGTATTTATATGATAACACCTTGTAATTTTTCTATCTGTGATACTACTAATTGGGTATTAGATACCGGGAGTCCAATTCATATTTGCAATTCTTTGCAGGGGCTTCGAATTAGTAGAAGATTCAAAGAAGGTGAAAGATTCCTAAACGTGGGTGATGGAAGCCGAGTTCCAGTACTGGCGTTGGGAGTCGTGGAGCTTTATTTTGAATTTAATAAAATATTGCTTAGTGAATGTCACTATTGTCCTGCATTTTTATTTAATGTCATTTCTGTAGGCCAGTTGGCTATTGAAGGATATGATTTTTCAATAAAGAAAGATATTTTAAATATCATTATGAATGATGTACCAGTGATGTGTGGACAATTGAGCAATGGAATTTACCTTCTATCACAGCCTGTTAATGTATTATGCACTCCAAACAAACGCCCCAAAATAGATGATGTCGATGACTCATACCTTTGGCACTGTAGGCTAGGTCATATAAACAAGAACAGGATAAGCAGGTTAGTCAGAGAGGGCATCCTCAATGACATTGATTGTGAATCAATTAAAACTTGTGAATCCTGTCTTCTTGGAAAATGACCAAGTCACCTTTTACAGGAAAAGGTGAAAGAGCCAAAGAGATTCTAGGCCTCATACATACGGATGTTTGTGGACCTATGAATACTGCCTCTATGAGAGGGTTTAGCTATTTCATTACATTTACAGACGACCACTCCAGGTTTGGTTATGTCTTCCTAATGAGACATAAATCTGAATCGTTTGAAATGTTCAAACGATATCGTAGTGAGGTAGAAAAATAAATTGGAAAGAATATTAAAATCCTTCGGTCAGATCGAGGAGGTGAATATCTTTCTAATGAGTTTTTGACATATCTAAAGGAGAATGAGATTCTCTCTCAATGGACACCTCCAGGGACACCCCAGTTAAATGGTGTGTCTGAAAGGAGGAATCGAACCCTATTAGATATGGTTCGGTCCATGATGGGCTTTGCTAGTTTGCCTATCTCCTTTTGGGACTATGCACTTGAGTCGGCCTGTTACATTCTTAACAGGGTCCCTAGTAAATCTGTTGCTAAAACTCCATATGAGATATGGACGGGGCGTAAGCCGGTGCTCACACACCTTAGGGTCTGGGGGTGTCCAGCTTATGTCAAGAGATTGTTGACAGACAAGCTAGGACCAAGGTCTGACAAATGCCTCTTTGTTGGATATCCTAAGGAGTCTAAAGGATACTACTTCTACCAAACTGAAGAGCAAAAGTTGTTCGTCAGTATGAGAGCCACCTTTTTAGAAAAGGAGTATCTTACTGGAAGTGCTAAGGCTAATGTTGAACTTAATGAAGTTCGACAAGGAGAAGTACCTTTACACTCAGAAACCGCTATGGAACCGGCTTTGAATGGTTCAAACCCGGTGCCCGCTGAGGTACCATTAAGGAGATCTGGTAGAGTACCACGTCAGCCGGACAGATACTTCGGTTTCTTGGTCCGTGACGGGGATCCCATCGAACTCGATGAGAACGATGAAGACCCAATCACCTATATGGATGCGCTGCAGAGATCTGACTCTGAGAAATGGCTAGATGCCATGAAGTCCGAAATGGAATCCATGGAGATCAATAGTGTATGGACACTAGTTGATCCACCTGAAGGGGTAAAACCCATAGGGTGTAAATGGATTTTCAAGAGGAAACGGGGTGCAGATGGGAAGGTGGAGACCTATAAAGCCCGTCTGGTTGCTAAGGGGTATAGTCAGCGTTATGGTATTGACTATGACGAGATTTTTTCCCCTGTAGCAATGCTCAAGTCAATTCGGATTATGCTTGCTCTAGCTGCACATTTTGACTATGAGATCTGGCAAATGGATGTCCGAACGGCTTTTCTAAATGGAGAGCTCGAAGAGGAGGTGTATATGATACAACCTGAAGGGTTCACATCCACAGACGAGTCAAAAGTATGCAGGCTTCATAAGTCCATCTATGGACTCAAGCAAGCTTCTCGGAGTTGGAATAAACGTTTTGATAAATGTATCAAGACTTATGGCTTCATTAAGAACAGAGAAGAACCCTGCGTGTATAAGTGGGCAAATGGTTCCATAGTTGTATTTCTTGTACTGTATGTGGATGACATTCTCTTGATTGGGAATGACATCCCTGCACTACAGGGAATAAAGGTTTGGTTGCTGTCTCAGTTCTCCATGAAAGACCTGGGAGAAGCTTCTTACATCCTAGGGATGAAGATCTATAGAGATAGATCTAAGAAGCTGCTGGGATTGTCCCAGTCAAAGTACATTGAGACTGTGCTGAAGAGGTTCAGCATGGATAATTCAAAAAGGGGCTATCTTCCGATAGGCCATGGAATTACTCTCTCCAAGAAGGATTGTGCGACAACTCCTGAAAGAGAGTACATGAGTAGAATTCTGTATGCCTCAGCAGTGGGTTCTATCATGTATGCTATGACATGTACAAGACCAGACGTGGCACACTCACTAGGGATAGTGAGTAGGTACCAGTCTAACCCAGGTGAAGCACATTGGAAGGTGGTAAAAACCATCCTTAAGTATTTGAGAAATACTAAGGACCAATGGCTCATTTATGGAGAACCTGACTTAAAACTAGTGGGGTACACTGACTCCAGTTTTCAGTCAGATAGAGATGACAGCAAAAGCATATCCGGATTTATCTTTACCCTCAATGGAGGAGCGATCTGCTGGAAAAGTTCAAGCAGAACATAGTGGCAGATTCAGTATGCGAGGCTGAATACATTGCAGCATCAGATGCAGCAAAGGAAGCTGTATGGCTACGAAAGTTCTTGGGCGAGCTGGGAGTGGTACCTGCCCTGGAGAGTCCCGTCCTAGTATACTGTGACAGCACGGGAGCAATTGCCCAAGCCAAGGAGCCAAAGTCGCATCACCGAACCAAGCATGTGTTGCGCCGCTATCACCTTGTATGAGAGATTATGGAACGAGGTGACATATACTTCAGAAGATCGACGGAAAGAAAACCTAGCTGACCCAATGACTAAAGCACTCGGAATCAAGGAGTTCAATGAACACAAGTGGAAGATGGGTATTAGATACTGTTCCGATTGGCTATAGTTCAAGTGGGAGTTGTTAGGAAATGTGTCCTACAGCCAATCGTCTAGCTTGTAGATGGTTATGAGTTGATGTATATGAACATGATTTATTCAATAAATAAGAGTGAATTTTGGTCATACAGCATATAGTTTACATCTTCCAGTAGATTTCCAATATGTTGTAGTCCTTAGAGTTACATGTATTCGACAATGGAGGAATTGTTGAGTAACTCTTAAATAAGTTCGCGGCCAAATGATACGTCGTTACCGAGGACGATGACGTAATCAAGTGTAGGTCGTTGTATATCATATGGGTTGGTTTGTTCTCTTAAACCAAGGAGTGTATAACACTGGTATGACATGCGGGTGAGTGTAGGAGTACATTCACTGAACAGTGACTCATCTCTATTGAGTGCTCAACTGCCTGGAGCAACTCACAGAAAGGCAATGGGTATAAGTGTCCCTTTGACATGAGACTATCATGTTGACTTGATAAGCAACTCACTGTACTTAGGCACTGGACCACCCGGATTTCTAATCCGGTGACGGAAGGTTGCTGGGTGCAGTCAAGTACTTATTGGGTCAGTGATGAGTCAAGATGGGATTGTCCACTCTAAGTGTTAGAGAGAGTGCTCAAACTATGTTTCAATTTAGCAAAACCTTGGCCAAGGTAATCTTTGTGAGGTATCACAAGATTCATTGCATTGAAACATACTTGGGTGATTTACTCGGAGTTAGCAGTTAACTCCATATTCACCCAGAGTACTAGGACAAGGGGATGAATTATGTGGCAACCATAGCCTGGGTTCCAGAATGTTGCCTTGTGCAAATTTGATTTATCCGGACGTCGGGAACCATGGCTAGATGGTCACATCGATTAGTATAGGAAGCGTTCCTGTGCTACCGGCTTAGGTTTAAACCTATGGAGTCACGCACATAGTCGGATGACTTGTACGCAGCATGATCACTGATTTGAGTGGGACTCAATCAGATGGGTCATACGGGGTTCGTTCTGGCTATGTCTAACTAACTCTAAACATTAGCGGTAACACCTACTTCGAGGGTGATTTGAGTTAGTCAGTAACTCAAATAGAATTTTAGGACACGATATGAATCTGGAATAAAGTTAATTTGAACCATAGACCAATGGTTGGTCTGATAACAGAGTGATTTGGATCCGGGTTCGAAGTGGTTCGATCCAGATATCCAATAGAGCCTCTGAAAGTTTATTTATGAATTTTGAATTCATAAATCACTTCGGATTGGAGCTCGGCAAGGCACAATATGAAGTATGGCTCAAGAGCTACGAGTAGCTTCTTTCGTATTTGAATTTGGACTTCAAACGGAATTGATTGGATCAATTCTGTTAACAAAAGGAAATTTTAATTGATAATATCTTTCATTTGTCATCATCCACTTGAGTTATTGATTATGTTACGAGAGGATGCTCAAAGGTCCCATCACTCTACGTTTCCTCTTAGACTCGTCGTTTGAGGGACGCATTGATGAAGTGACTGCGGACTTAATGCCATGATGGGATTCATGTAATTGCATATTAAAAAGCTTTTTCACATTTTTTTTTATTGCAAAATTTTTTATTGGATATAAAAGGTTACGATGTGAACAAAAAAAAATTGATAGAGACTTTTCCGTGAAAGCTAATTTTCTGCAATCATAGAAAGTCTTCAAGAAGTCCAATTGGAGATTGTTTCTTCTTGGGAGAAGAGTTCTCTTTCTATTGTTCAAGAATTCCACTCTGCATTCATCAGGCGTGCGTGTGATATAGAGGAGCGACGCGTGCGGCTCTTGGAAGGCACGAAGGGGAACTTCTCTCTGTAGATCGAATCTGCTACCTTCGTTATCAACATCTTCCCCAACGAGAAGTACTATTTTAAACTAATTTAAATAATCTTAAATTTCAGATCTATTAATTTGCTTTAATTAATATTCAATGTGAATATTAAAATCGATTTACATGCTTTCCACCTTGAGATCTTGAACATAGGAAAAACTGTTTTTTCCCTTCATTGATAGCATAGAAAATTTCTTTTTTTATTATCTCATAACAATATAAGCATAAAATATACAAAAGTCAAACATCATAATTTTTCTTTAAAGAAAAAGGCTGAGGATTTTATCTTAAAATTATTAAAATTTTAAAACTTTTTTTTTACTGCTGAAGATAGTTGAGAGGGATCCAAAATTAAATAAAATTGTCATTATGTTCCGTTATTATTTGAATGGTCAATAGAGGCTAAAGATTTAACTTGGTCCACGTTTGGACATTAATTAAGCCAAATAAATATCAAGATGATGATTATGATATTTATTTTGTTGCATTAGGTCATTAAGTGTGCATAACAAAGTTTATTTTGTTATTTTTTAGACCGCACTTGTATACGGGTAGGTATAACAAAGCTAAGACATCTTTTGTATTTAATGCTCTTATTATTAGTTAGTGTCATTTTTTTTTGTTTTTTAAAAAAGAAAGACTGGGCCATACTCTAATCCTTATTTAGATCTAGTAATAATATGACAGTAAAATTCTTCGATTTAATTTAAAAAATTATGCTAGGTATGAGTATTAGTTGGGAAATGAGTTTAGTTGAATATGCTAGGCGTAAGTATACAAATAATTTAGAATAATAATTTTATTTAAGATTAAAATAGATGTTTTTTTTTATTTGTAAATAGGGATGGCAACGGTTCAAGGATGGACTGGACCGTTCCTGTTAAGAAAAACATCCCGTTCCCCACCCCATTAAGCCGTTATAGTTAACGGGGCAAGAACGGGAACACCCGTTCGTTTACATAAAAAATAAAATTATTTATTAAATTTATAATTTATTAAAAATTAAAAAATAAAATTAATTAGGATAAGATAGAATAAACGCAAACAATCAATTGTTGATATTGATACATCTAACATGTTAGCTTTAACATCGTAACAAACTAGATAAGAAATGATCTATCAAATTATAATTACATTTCAAGAAGAGCAAGAGATGATAGAGTAGTTCAGACTTCAGAATTTCAGATCGACTACGTGAAAGAGGAAGAGAGCAAGAGAGGGTACGCAAGAGTCGTTGAGTTATTATATAAAGCTAACGGGTACAAGAATAGATAAATGGGGATGGGACGAAGAATACCATCCCGTACCATTTATCCATTTAGTCATTAATGAAAAATTTTCGTTACATGTTAAGCTATTTTAAATGAAAATTTTTTGACCTATTAAAAATAATACCAGATAAATAGGGAACGAAAAAATTGCCATCCCTATTTGTGAACAGAATATGCCCCTTTCCCTCGCTATGCAAAAGTCTTTGATAGCAGTCGAGGCTTGCGCCATTAGGGACTTCAAAAGATGTCGACTAATCGGTGGCCACAAAATGGTGCCATAAAACGACGAACGGAAAGCCCCATTTCCGTCTGCCTTCTCTGCCTCCCAGCGGGGTCCCCACCCGCCCTCTTTGTAGAACAAAAAAAGAGGGGTTCACTCTCCAAAACCATCTACAAAAGAGGTCGTGCCTCCCTCTTCTCCCAGCACTGAAAACTGCCCCTACCCTTTCCCTCGAAAATCCACAAGCCCTCTCCTAAACAGATTACAACCCTCTCATGGCCGAAACGCCTACAACTTCTGGACGTTTTAACAGTGATCTCCCTGACCAATCCGAAGTCCTCCGAACCACCATGCCATTTATAATGCAACTGGGCTTCTCCGTAGCTGCGGATGCGGATCCCATAAGGCGTTCTTCAAGTTATATGCTCTCGCTAAATTCATCCATCTTATCCTTACTCTTCTGATTGTGGCCTATCTCATGGCACTCTTGACTGGTATCCTAAGCCCCCCAACCTCAAACACGACGAAGCATCTCATTGGGGCTACACTGGCCTGATCGTTCACCTTCAGCCTCGCGACCGGTCTCTGCTTGGCAGCCTGATCCCCAATATCTATCATCTTATCTATGTGGTTCGCTGCGTTCGATTTCGCTAAATAAGAGGGAGTGCATGGAGTCGTATCGTCTTGTATGCTCTTATGGGCGTCTTCATGGGTATCTTTTGGCTTGCGTCTATTATGTTGTAATCTAAACTATCGGGCCATATATATTATGGTGATATTTATAATAATCATCAATAAATCCTATGCTTCGTTGTTTGTTAGCGAATGCTAGTTTTTGTACTATTGCACAAATTTTATTATAACATTTTCTGCTTAACATTATAATAGTCATAGGCATTAGACTTAGATGAAATTAGCCCGTGCAAACATTCAAAATTGGATTAATTTTTTTATATTTGATAAAATTACTTTTTTATCAATATAATTTAAATATAATTTTTTTCTTTTTAAGTTTTTTTTAACTTTATTTTTAAATTATTTCTCTCTAATTTTTTTTTTTCTCTCTTTCTTTGGCCGTTATTCTAGTCTAATTTTTTCTCTCTAATTTTTTTGGTTCTTCTTTCAACCAGTCACTCTAGTATAAATTTTTCTCTTCTTTTTTGACCCATTATTTTAGTATTTTTTTTCTCTTTCTAAATTTTTTCTTCTTTTTTGTCTATCACTCTCGTCTAAATTTTTCTCTTTCTTTAGATCGTTACTTTAGTTTAAATTTTTCTCTCTTCCTTTGATCGGCCACTCTAGTCTACATTTGTTTAGCCGGGTCTCTCGTCTCTCGTTGATCCCTTCTTTGCAACAAGATAACAACTTTGATTTCCTTTTCTTCTCTTCCCTTTTTCTTTTCATTTTTTTATTATTCACTTTCTTCTAAAGCTCAAAACAGGTCCTCACTGTAACTGTGAATTAGGTTTTTCATTTTACTTTAGCCCTTTCCTTTCCCCTTCCCCTTTTGCACAAATTTTATTATGATATTTTTATATTATATAAATTTTTTTATTAATATAATTTAAATATAATTTTTTAAAAGTTTTTTAAACTTTATAATTAAATTATTTTTCTTTAATTTTTTCTCTTTCTTTGGCCCATTATTTTAATCTAATTTTTTTTCTATTTTTTTAAATTTTTTTTATTCGTCACTCTAATGTAAATTTTTCTCTTCTTTTCGATCTTTATCTTTCTAAATTTTTCTTTTTTTTTTACAAAAAAGAAAAGGAAGGATTGCTCCAGGATAGCACCTTTCCGAAGGCTCCCTTTTATCAAAAAATATTCCATATAAGGTGCTTAAATTTTTTGCAACTTTTTTTCATCCGAGGATTAGCAGATTAATTTGATTCCAACCCAAATACCAAATGGTCAGACAAAAAAAATAAAAAAAAACCTAACTCCTTACCCACACCTAATGACGTGTGCCCTAGGAAAAATTCTAGCACCAGCCACCCGGGTGGTAAATTTTTTTCTTTCTTTGACCTGTCGCTCTCGTATAACTTTTTCTCTTTCTTTGAAGTTTGACCCATGACCTTTTCTTTCCCCTTCCACACCCCCACCCCCCGGGCTTCTTTTTCCCCAAAGCCCTGTTTCTCTATTTTACCCGGCTCTCTTTCCCTGTCCTTTGGTACCGATGTTTCTCGGCTGCCCACCGCTATGGCACCGTCTGTCGTTCACTCGTGCCACATCGGATATTGACACGGTAGATTATAGCATCGGATCATTTTCGGCAACAGTTTTAGCTGAAGTGAATGATAATGCAGGCCCAGATGATGTGTTAAATCTAAAAGGTAAACTATTCGAAGAGGGGACAGACAATCCAAATAAAATTCCTATGAATGACGAAGGTACAATATAACCAAAAGTAGATGGTACAGAACTAGAATCCAACATATTAGTATTTATGGATGGAAGAGAAGAGTTGCTGCCCGGATTGAAAGAAGAATCAGCATCAGCAAAAAATAGAAAACTAGAACCAGAACTAGGATCGACAAGTTTGAACACCCCTTTCTTCACCGGAGCCAGGTGGCAGCCCCAGAAGAGGCCATGAGCCGCATTTGGGGCTGGTCGTATGGCGTTCCAGGGGCTCGCCGGGAGGAGCGCTTCGAAATCTGTCTCCTGGCACCGAGGGAGCGCTTCAAAATCTGTCTCTTGGCACCAAGGGAGCGATTCGGAAAGTATCTCCCGGCACCGCCCTCGTACACTGCCGCTGCCATGCGCGCCCGTCGGGAGGAGCGCTTCGAAATCTGTCTCCTAGCACCGAGGGAGCGCTTCGGAAAGTGCCTCCCGGCACCGCCCTCGTACGTTGCTGCTGCCATGCGCGCCCGTCGGAAGGAGCGCTTCGAAATCTGTCTCCTGGCACCAAGGGAGCGCATCGGAAAGTATCTTTCGGCACCGCCCTCGCATGCTGTCGCTGCCATGCGCGCCCGTCGAGAGGAGCGCTTCAAAATCTGTCTCCTAGCATCGAGGGAGTGCTTCGGAAAGTGTCTTTCGGCACCGCCCTCATACGCTGTCGCTACCATGCGCGCCCGCCGGGAGGAGCGCTTCGAAATCTGTCTCCTGGCACCAAGGGAGTGCTTCAGAAAGTGTCTATCAGTACCGTCCTCGTACGCTGCTATTGCCATGGGAGGAATCGAAGGAGAAAAATAGACAGAGACAGAGATGAGAGAGAGGAGGAGGTTGAACAATGCAGGCCAGTTGTATGGCGTTCCAGGGACCCGCCGGGAGGAGCGCTTCAGAATCTGTCTCCTGGCACTGAGGGAGCATGCTGCCGCTACCATGGGAAGAATCGAAAGAGAAAAACAGACCGAGATGGAGATTAGAGCGAGGTTGAAGAAAAACATAAATATTAAGGGGAATCCAGGGTTTGGAAGCGAGGCCGTATAAATAAGGTAATCCTCATAGCGATAGAAATCAAAAAAATAAGGACAAAAAATTTACCAAATCTGGTCCCTTACCTGTATTCCTCATAGCGATCGTTCTTCCAATCACCGTGCTTGTTGGAGGCCATGACAAGGAGCGAGACGATAAACCCTAACTTTTTTTTTCTCTCTCCAATGAAAACCTTAGCGGCAGAGCCTCAGCTCGGCGCTGATGGCGTCCAAGTTTGGGCTTGCCGAAGGGATCCCGGAGCGGCGGGTCCGGCCAATATGGGATGCCATCGACTCCCGGCAGTTCAAGACCGTGCATAGGCATGCCGTCGGTCTCCTCGCCAAGTACCCCAACTCTCCTTATGCCCTTGTGAGTTTTTTTTTTCATCTCTACTTGGTTTTCTTTTCTCAGCTATGTCGGATTCCATCGTCCTTTTTATCTTTTTGTATGTTCCAATTGGGCAGTCTTTCTTGGTTTTGTTTCTTTGATCGTCACTGGAACTTTGCTTTTATTCTTTGGAAACTGATGTATCGTTCCGTGCGTGAAAAAGAAAGAGCAAGTATTTTGAGTTGTATTCTTGAAAAAAAAAAAGAGAGCAAATATTTAAAATTTTTGGCACTTAAGGAAATGATATTTCTTGAAACTAAAGTCGATTTTTTTAGTTTTTACTACCCAACTTCAAGAACGGATGTAATGACAAAGCAGCATTATAGTTAGCTCAAGCGATCACCAAGAATACATGGGAAAAGAACAAATATTGAATTATCTAAATATTTCTTGCAATAAATCCTTGTGTTTTATTTTCGGAATTCACATTACCAGCTTTATGTCAATAAATGCGAGGTTCCAGTGACGATCAAAGAAACAAATTCTTTAAACATAAAGGGATAGTTAGGTTTGAAAAAATGGCCTCAGCAAATTCTTCCATCATGAATCGTTCCAATATGTGATTAGTACAATAATTTAAACGCGTTTGCAACTTCTTATCAAAAGGAATTTGTTTACATTTTATATGAAGAAAAGTTGAAAAATAATAGACTATGGTTTTATTGGACAGAGCTCAATGTTCATTGATAATTCAAAAATGGATAATTGACTGGTTGATTGTTGATCAGCACAAATCACTTCTGTTTTATTTGGCTTGCCCCGTAAGAATCTATTGACATATTTTGTTTGCTTGCATCATGTTGTGAAATGAGACATTTTTGCACATAATAATTTTTACTTATGCCCCAGGCGCAAAGAAAACCACAACCAGCCGGCAACAGCATTATTGGCCAAGCTGCCAAAACGTTTGCAGTAGAGCAAGTTCTTTTGCTAGAACTGGCTTTTGTCATGCTGCAGTTTCCTAAAAGATTCCATGCTGTGTAGCTAAGCACACTTCACCAATGACCCTCATGTTTTACTTGGCTCACAAATTTCCTGCACGACTGGGACCTGTATTGATGGAAGCTTGTAATATATGTAATCCATCAAATATCAATTAATTAGTTATAATCTCTTGTTGTTTTGTGTTCCTGGAAAATAGGATGCTGGCATGTTGCAGACTTGAGCTGCAAACCCATGCGAAGCGATTTTGCCAATTCAAGACCATCACCAATTAATCTTTTGAAAAAGGTTTGTATTTCCCAGATAAAGAAAGGGAAGGGGGAAGCGAAATAGAAAAGAAGGCAAGTGATTCTTTGGCAATTGCATCTGCGACCATGCTTTTTATCCATAATCTTTGACCATCGTCTGCTTACACGAACACCCAGACATAACAACGTTTATAGCTGGCTCCAGACCGTCACTTGATGGATGCTTTCTTGGTCTTAACATTTGAAAGAGAGGCATTTTCCATGCATGGCTCTAAGCAGTGCAGGAGCAGAAGCTGTATCATTTCGGTATTAATAATAAGTATTATATATCTTAAATTCTGCTGAGCAAGCCGGATGGTAAATTGTGCGTGTAGTGGAATTTAGAAACTTGAAATTAAATCTACATGCTCTCTTAATGGAATCTAGGTGGACGCTCCCTCTTAATAATTCTGCATATTATTTTTGTATTGTCTTCCACCATTATGCTTTTTCTTTTATGGTTTTTTTTTTTTTTCAAAATCAGTGCCCCGATCATCGCCCTCTAAACCCCTCATGTAACATTCCAAGGCCTTTTTGCCCGTGTGCAAACCTTTCAAGTTTAGATTTTTTAAGGTGGTGGTGATGGACTTTTTTAAAAACTTATTTTATCTGCCCATAAAAAGGCGCGGTAGTTAGCCCCAGTTTATAAACAATTCATTCGAAGAAGCAAGAATTTTACAGTCATTGCCTGAGGTGGACGTGATTAGCATTGTTGAAATTGTGCACCAAGATGATATTATTCTTCATGCAACCACGCCTTATGTTTGTTCTGGATAGAAGTATAGGTCTAAATCGGATTATCGGATACGGCACCAAATCAATATTTTAAGGTCTATTTGACCATACATTCTGTTATTTCCCTAGAAACTCTAGTCGCTAGGGCAAATTTCATTTCTTCTATACTTCTAGTGCACTCTGCTTAACAAATACTGCGTAAAAGTCAAGCCACTAATGCAACTTCCAGTTCATATGGTTTTTTTTAAAAAAGCAGCAAGAATGAATAAAGAATGAATATTTTCTTTTGAAGAAAACACTCTGATGCATGGTCTGTAGAACAGGGAATGAATAAAGGAGGCTGGTAAAGGAAGACAAGCACGATTATTTTTCTTTTCTTCGAAAGAGTAAAAACGTTGGCGCCTTTGAGTAAAATTTTCTAGTAGTTATATATTAGATTTTTTAATTTTCTCTTCTCATCGTCCCTTAATAACTAAAATCTGTCCACTTTTCAGTTATCCAATTAAGTATCCTTAAAATTAGTCCCTTGGCATATAAAACTCATTCTTCATATTTTTCATACTTCAGTTAAACAGGTTCGTGTACTTTAAAAAAAAAAAAAAAGGTTCTCTACCAAGCTGGTGTTTTTTTTTTTTTTTTCAGAGAAAATTCCTGCTACCATATCCTCTAGTGGAAGACTCAAAACTACTAAAAGAAATTCTAATATTTTGAAAGTCCAGGAGGCAAGGTAGTCTAAAATAAAGCCGAAAGCAAAAGAGCTCTCGAGAATCCTCACCTTGGCTGTCGCCTGGCTCGATTTCGGAAGATATGCCATCATTCCTCCGTCCCCAATCCGCGGTCCCTCCCTTTTCTTTTCTTTTTATGTTCACTTTCGTCTATTCTCTCCCCAACTTCCCCCTCTTCCCCTCATGGCCACGTCCCCGCCAGATCCATCGGATCACCCGCGAGAATCCCGTGCTCCACCGCCGTCTCCGGTGGCCGGACCAACCGCCGACGGATCGGAACCCCCGGAGGACGACGAGCTCACCGGATTCTTGAGCCAGTCCCTCCGTGTCCCCAAACTAAACTTGCCGGACAGGATCTTCCCCCGAAATCCAGCGCCATGGAATCCTCCAGTGATCGACTTCCAATCAATGGTCTCGCCGGAGAACGACGGATCCGCCGTGGAGCTTCTCAGGTCCACTGGGGCGGCGTTCGGGTGCTTCCAGCTCGTGAACCATGGCATCCCATGGGATTTGATCGCCGCCGGGAAGGTCGCAGCCGCCGCGGCGTTCAGAATTCCGCCGGATAAGAAGGCGGCTGCCGAGAGGACGCCGGAGAGGCGGTGGGGATTCGAAGTAGAGGAGGAGGAGGAGGGAGGCGAGGAGTTGTTCTGGTACCGGAGTGAGATGGGAGAAGAATTGGCGGGCATTTGGCCCCAAGGGCACAGGGATTTCAGGTGCTGTAGTCTAAACGTTGAGTCTAATTTCCGCGCTTTTTTTTTTTTTGAAAAAAAATTATTGCCTTCTTGAGAGTGAAGCATCTTGGTCCATATCGGACGGTTGTGAGGCGATGATATGTTATCTATAAATCCAATCACCTCCTAGTACAGTTACCTCTTACCTTTCTTTCTTATTTCTGAATTCCATTTCAGTGATAAGATCGTACGGTTATGGATGGAGATCGAGAGCATTGCAGGCAAAATGGGAGAGATTTTGTTAGAGAATGGTGCTCGTGGTACTCGATCGTGTTCTCAACGAAGAAGTGAAGAGATGGTAGAAGGCTCAATTCTTTGTCTCCATAGGCATTCTCAGAATAATTCTTACGGTGGAGTAAAGAGTCAAGTTCTTCGGATGGTGATAAGGAGCTCGGGTCGCTCGCACGCCTTGAGTCTCCATCTCTGTGGACAGGCTTCCGAGTTTCATGTTTACTCGAAGAGAGGTTGGTTTCAGTTTTCTCCCAACAACGAAGCCATCGTCGTCACCGTCGGTAACCAGATCCAGGTGATTGTTCTGTAAGTTATTTTGTTACGTAGATTAAACTTTAAAGCCCTTTTGTTTAGCTTAATTGCGTCCACTAGGCTCGGTCCAGCTTGGCGAGACTGGCCTCGAGGGGTGGAGAAACCTTGGACTTGACAACTGAAGTCTGAGAACAGCTGATGAGTAAACTTTATCTTCCCCATTGCTCGGCATGTGGAAGAAAAAAAATAAAAAAAAGTCATACATTATTATTTATTTATTTTAAATGACCATGTCATTCTAACCCAGCTTCAGCCAATGTAAGATCCCATGTGATGCATCTAGATTTGAAATCTGGCCGATGATCGATCCGCAGCCCTTTCCTGTGGTTGCTAATTAAGATAGTGTTTGATTCTTAAAATATATTTTTTAGATAAATATATAGGATAAAATTTATCCAGAAAATAGTTTAAAAAATAATCATCTTTTTTTTAAATAATAATTTTACCAGGAATATCTGAAACTACTTCTGAATTTCCTAGGGAATAAGTTCCTTCTATATAAACTTTTTTAGACATATCCTAGATATCCTTCTTATTCCCTATTTCAAACACAACCTAAAAAATAACTTACAAACTAGTCCATCTTATGACATATATCAGCTAGTATTTAAAAAAAATTAATATTTATATAAAATATTGAAGTCTAAATAATAGATTTTTAGTTATACTTTTTAAAATTATAAATAATATTAAAGCGGACTTAGATCCTGATGTAGGTGGATTAAGTGATATTGCATATGAGCTCTGTATATTTGTACTGTGATTTAAAATTAAATTTAAATTCTATAGATATTCATATTTTGGATCCAGTGAATCGTTGCGGCTTAAATGAAGGCATCATACGAGCTTATACTAGTCAATATTTAGTCTAATATTCATTTTATAATAAAGAAATCATAGGTATTTTTGCGGTATCAAAGAATTTAATTTTCTTTATTTTTAAAAAGAAAAAAAAGGAATAATTGAAGAAGAAAGAAAGATATGATATTATATGGGCATACAACATTCAACTTTTCTTGAGATTTGGGAACCATGCATTGAATTAACATTCTGCTGCATTTATATAGGATGAGAGCTCTGCTAGGAAGGGTGGATATATATATATATATATATATATATTCTCTTCCGGTACTTGGAGCAAATTTTTGCATGGCATTCACAAAGTGAAACGATTTTGCCTTGCAAAAATGAGTTTTGAGTAATTCCGAGATTACAACACGGCACAAGCCGTGCGCATGGCCATGGAAATCGAATCGAATCAGAGATGGGAGCTTCATGGTTGCTCCGCTAAGATTTTTGAGTTTATATGTAGGATAGATTAGATGGATGGATGCCAAAAGGCTGACTTGTGGGCCACTTGCTCTGCGGCCTAACTTTTAGGCCGTATAAAACTTGTGCCAACCAAAGGCAGCCCAGATATCCCAAGGTAGCGGAGCAGGCCGGATGTTTTACTTCGCTGCTTTGCTTTTGGAGATGGAGTAATGCTGCTGGTGTTCTATTATATACAAATGAATAATTTTTCTTATTTATATGATAAAAGAGGATTAGTATAACTTGCAAGATTTATTATAGAGTACGTTAATTGTAGAGTTAATGCACAAATTATGAGGGCCGTGAAATATGATATATCCTTCATAATGTGGACATGGTGAGAGATTATTTGATGCATCTGTTCCCACGCATTAAATTAATTTTAGCGCGAAAAAAACTAGTCAGAACTTGGAACATCGTTTACAGGCATGCTATGAACCCTTTGTTCCCGACATTCCCATCATGAAAGAGACCTTCTGATCTCCCCATTTGTTCCCTTCAGGCACGCAGTGGCGGGCTCTACAAGCATGTGATCGGAAAGCCTGTTTTCCACGAAGGAGACCACAAGGATTCCATCTCCATAGCTTTCCTCTACTCTCATCCAGTCCTCATCGGTACTTGCTCTCATCCAACAGTGCGTGTGGAAAAGACCATCTCGCTCGCTCAGCAAGTCATGATAGCAGCATGTTTGGTTCTCCTGTGTCGCGTTATAATTTATCTCTATGGCAGTGTCTGATACTTGATTGCAATAGTACGTGGTGCTTCCCTTTGAGTTAATATTGTTTGTTAAAAAGGATTGGTGCGATACGGAGTGTGCCAGTAATTGCGGAGACTGGTTAGCTTCCTCATTTGTTTTATTTGAACATGAGCTTGATTTTTATTTGATATATGTACATAATTGGATTCTGCATGACATTACTTGCCACTGTTATATGATTGCAATGAAGATAGATTTGCAATAATTTGCAAAAGAGGGGAAAAAACTGGATTCTCATGCTTTGGCACCAGACAAATTTGAAGAAGATTATTTGCTTCATTCTATTTTGTTATTGTAGTGCTGTAGATTTGCTTCATTTTCGTTTCATTATATAAATTTGGTTTATTTGGATTCAACTGGATTGAGTCCAATTAGATGTCATCTAAATCTTAAATTGGACTAATGACAAACTAAGACTTTTTAACTAATTTTGTCAGGTCAAGACAGATGCAGAAAAGGTCTATATATATTTTTTTGTTTTTATATTTTTATCTTTTGATTTAATTTTTATTGAATATACTATATTAGCATTCTGAAATTTTATAATAGTCAAAATTATAATGGCCATCATTTTAGGATTATAATAGAAATTTATGGATAATAGTAATTTGACTGCATTTCCATTTTACAAAGGATGGCCACATTAGGCACCAAAATTTAGTATCACTTTCTAAAATATTAGCAGTAAGCAAGATAAAGGTTCCATCATTACAATATCACCCTTTAACGTTGATAGTATATTTAAAATATTAATATTATTTTATAAAATATGAGTAGTCAAGGATTATTTTTTAATTAAAAATGGATAGTTTATTTCAAAAATCTTGACAATTAATCATATATAATCTATTAAACTTGCAATGACACCTAGTCTAGCTTTTCTTATTCTGATTTTTTTACACTCCTCCTAAATACTAATAATTCAAATCGGCTGAGGTGACATCATTCAATGTCTAATTCAAGTGGTGCCTTGTGTTCTTGGCTAAGCAATGAGGCTTCTTATCAAAATGTTAGTTGTTGATAGAACTTACCCACTAATTCAAACCATTTCAAGTATGGTGATATCTTTTTTGATGGGTTCGATGGTAGCTTTAGATTCAATTTGAAAGAAAGAAGGAATTTTTTCGATCCATTTAACTTGGATCTGTCAAGAGGCAGCTTAGAAGACAGTAGCAGCAGTAAAAGTAGAATCTAGATCTTTTTTTTATTTCATTAATTCATTTTAGAGAAAATAATGGAATTTGGCTCTGATCTATCAATGCGTTGCACTCTTAATCAGGCTTTGTTGGGCAAATTAGACCCCCATGATGTAGATTCAAAAAGTTATCTTTTTTTTTTTTTAATATGCCTTAATCGTATGAGTAAGCTAACGCCTCCAAATTTTGATGCACAATTTAACTTTTTATGCAAAGGATCTTGGGCCCTGTATAATCTTCTCACAATTATCAAAATAGCTTGGAAGCTTGCTTTAAAAATAATCATGAATCAGTGATTCACAATTCTATGCTACTATGCTCCACAAAAAAAAAAAAAAAGCTACCTATCGCTTATTGTTGGGCTTAGGCAAAGGCACAGCATGCAGTAAGGCACAGCATGAGAGTACTCAATGAGTTTGACTTAGGACCAGCTTATCCTTGCTTAATGGTAGCACTCATGAAAAAAAGAAATACTAAAATTTTACCTTTAAGTTTCCATCTCTCTGAAGCTATCTTTCAGAAGATTCTCCTCTTTTGTCGCGTAGGATTGTTTTCCTTACGGAAGGAAGGGAAAGCCCATAGAACTCTTCAATCCTTTCTTGAAAGATATTGATTGCTGTTTTTAATTTGTACATCCTGTTTCCTTCTCTTGTAAATATTTTAATCAATAAAGAAACTAGGGAGCTTGCCTGCTCTGTTTTACAGTCAAATAAATAAATAAATGATAGCACTCAAAGATTGAGGCGGTGTACAACCACAGAGATGATCACTCCACTTGGGTCCACAGGGAAAGCTCTTTATCACTCGGAGGAAGCTCAGTAGGAGCCACTGAAGTTTGCAAAGACGAAATCCTAAATCCTGGGCCGTTGGTTGGCAATGGGGATGCTCTCAATGTCTCTTTTTTATATCATAGTATCTGGACTTCTGGTATGGAGAGAAGTTGACTCAACCTGGTCAAACATCAGCAGGGGATGTCTTCAAGACATTCTTCATTCTAGTAAGCGCAGCAAAGTTAATAGCCGTCTCTCGTAGCAAGACAGAGCGAAAGAAGCAACTTGATTTGCATCGGTGTTTAAAATATTAGATAGACGGGCCCTGATTCCAGGGTCTTCCCATGTAATCTCTTCCTAAATTCAGTACTTTTCTTTGTGTCTCCTTTCCTTGCTCTCCCAATTACTCAGAGAATAAATGATGCATTTGTGTTGGTGGGCTGAAGCATGGAAGTCGACCATCATGGATTTGATTCGAAGGTTCCATGATGTTGATAGAGAGGGGTTGTCAGGATAGATGGTATGGATGCAAGGATTGAATTGCATTTGGATATTGTTTGGTATTGGGGATTCACAGACATGTTAGCCAAGAGCCAGTGATCCTCTCAGGCAGCATCCATAACAGCATCAACTTTGGCAAGCCAGAAGCCACGGAGGATGATATTATGAGGATCGAGGCATTCGTTTTGTAATACCTTAAAAATAATACCTCATTTTAAAGAAAAGATTTAATAGTCTATAACTCAATTTTATCTGTTATTAATTAACTTTCACTCAAATTTTTAGGATCGCATGGTTTCGATGCACTAATAGATTAATTGAATCAGCCTTGAGGTGTTACAAATGATATTATAACTAATTCGATTCATGCCAACCAATGATGTGTAAGAAAACTATTAACAATATACACAATATTGCATAGAGTTAATAGTTAGGATCTTTTTTATTACCTTCAGCCATTGCTTTCGATCTACCTCTAGAAGATCTGAATCAGGATCTCGATCTTCCTCTCGATGGATCTTAATGTTCCTCTCGATGGATCTTGATCTTCCTCCTCTGTATGGATCTTGATCTTCTTCTCGATGGATCTTGATCTTCCTCCTCTCGATGGATCTTAATCTTCCTCCTCTCTATGGATCTTGATCTTCCTCCTCCTCTCTATGGATCTTGATTGAGCGCTTCCAATCAATGAGCCATTGCACTCTGATGGTATATGCCCTCAGGATGTGCTCTTGATCAGGGATCCAATGCCTCCACTTGTTTTGATTTTTTTTTTCGATAATATTGTCTCGAAAGCCTTAGGAAGGGATCCCTATTTAAAGAGATACTCAAATCTCTTTCATTCCACCGTCTGCTTCCATCAAACATGCGTTTAACATTTAAGGGGCCGTTATCACTTATTAATTAGTGAAAACGATCGTAATAAAAATAGGACCATCTATTGCGACGGGTTATTACATGATGCACTAACTTTATTGACATGAATCCATTAGACGGTGCAAAAAAACAAGGAGGAAGAGGTCTTCAGACTTTATTAATGTAATGAAATTATACGTAGGACATCATATGTGGGCTCCATTGATGAGGCTAGTGATGATGCGAATCCATTACATAGTGCAAAAACAAAGAGGCCAGGAGGTCTTCAAACTTTATTGATGTAATGGCATTATACGTAGGAAATCATATGTTGGATCAACTCACAGATCGATCACAGCAATTTCATCTGATACAAGTTATCCAACTCTTGATAATTCTAGTTCAACCTATATCCTATTACAAAGAAAATAGGATATCCACTTGTGCTTGAGACCTCACTGAACTATTTATTATATGCCATTGCGATATGTGCTCTCACATGCCGGGGCGAGTAGCTTTTTCCTTTGGACCAGCTTGCCTTAACAACTGAAATGGCGAGGAAGGCAACAATGTCAACACGTTTACATGCATCTTAAAATGAGGTAGGTCAAGGAATAAAGCTTTAGTATCGTGAGAGAACCTGCAAATATGACTCCAACTTCTGCCTCAAAACAGCATGCTCCCTCTTCAACTTCTGGAATGATTTCAGGCATCTGCATGCATGAGCATGGAAATCTAAGTGGACAAATGAACTACGTAACATAGAAGTTTAACGTGAAAACTTGCTTTGAGTTTGGAGGTTTTCAGAGAGCATAGAAGCTAAAGGAGTCATTAACACTAGCTATCAGAAATTAGGCTCTTTCGTTTGAAGAGGCCCAAGTGCATGACCCATTTGCTTGGCTCACCTTAAAAACATTATAATATTTTTCTTTCCCTAATAACAAGTTTGGAAATAAAAAATCTTATCCTGTGGTGTTATCCTGATACTTTTTTTTTTATCCTTTGTTGAAAGGGCTTCTGTAACAAGTTGAGTTCTAAAGAAGTCAATGGACAGGCTGGCCCAGTGATAAGATCATCATATATACTACCAGCAGCAAGGACTGGTTATTTGGCCGTCCAAAATTGAACAAAAGAAATTGACATGAAAAAGATGGATGAGAGATAGAGATACCCGTCAGGATTTTCTTCTTCACAATACTCTCTAATCAGTGTGCATTCGTTCTTCACCCGAGAAGCACCAATGCTGCAACAAACCAATCCATTTCATTAGTCAGCTCACGGAAGAACGAGGTGCTTCGATGGATAACACTACAGCCGAATTCTAGGATTCTAGGATGCCATTTCAAATGATTCTAAGTTTTGCTGTAGCCATTTCAAGGCCAGTGCCAAGCAAACCCTGACGCAAATTTATATTTGATGAAGGTTTGTTCCAACCTAATTAATCATAATCCCTTTTTTCTATTTAATGACAATAGAAGGATATTTTTGGACTATAGTAACAACTTGCAACAACTTTACCAAGCCTATTTGAACCTCTAAATGTGAAAACCCAACCGAAGAATGGTTCGGGAATCACAAAAAAGTGGAAGAGTTGTTGCTCTCATAATATTCCTTCCTTTCTTTTGTTTTACTGATATATTCTTTTATACATACATATATATATATATAAAGCCAGGAAACCCCAAGGTTAAGGTGTTTACGTCACACTTAAAAAAAGAAGACCCTATTGTCATCCACCAAGAAAAAAAAAAAAAAAAAAAAAAAGACCCTGTTCTAGGAATAAAGTTATTCCAGCTTTGACCGGAATAACTATTCCTGCCTTACTCCTACTATTTTAACTTGTTTGGGAGAACTTAAACTTATTCTTTGTTCCATTCCCCAACTGAACATTGTGAGATGATATGTAGGTGACCTCGAAGGACACAGCTAGATCATCCAGCGGATGTGCCAACATACGACTGATGTAATTTTATTTGTGACCACCGTATGTGCTTCTCGTTAGTTAAATCATGACGAACTAGTAATAATATTTGAAAGGATAAAAGGCAGTTGGAGTTGGCAAATATTCTATAAAATATACCTTATATATCAGAAGAAAAATCTTCAATATTATTTAGTCACAGAACCACTTGACTGGGTTTTTTATATATCAACTATCTTAAAATTTCTTTATACATACAAAAATGCTTCAGTAGCTCAAAATGTCACTTAAAAAGTTTGTGGTGTATTTGAGAAACTTAAAAGAGTGACTTTTGTGAGTTATCATAGCATTGCTCTTGGTACATATAATAATATTAGCTTTAATTTATTGTAAATCTCCAGGAAGGTTCTTTAATATCATATTTATCCTTAAGGACATATATATATATATATATATATATATATATATATATATATATATATATATAGAGAGAGAGAGAGAGAGAGAGAGAGAGAGACAAGCATCCATTGCTACCTGGAACTGCTATCCTTTAACTGATGCACACAAGCATCCAAGTTGCTAAAATTTCGGGGGCATTTATCCCTGCATGGCCACATAGAAATAAAGTTTATTGGATATATATTGGAATACCACCTTTTCGTTTCTTAATTGGGATTTACATTTTTTCTGCAAGGTGTTTTACTCACAAAGCCTGCTCAATGTTGCTGATCAACCTGGCTGAATCCTTGAAGAAT
This sequence comes from Calamus simplicifolius, assembly GCA_900491605.1. Lineage (NCBI taxonomy): Eukaryota > Viridiplantae > Streptophyta > Magnoliopsida > Arecales > Arecaceae > Calamus > Calamus simplicifolius. The sequence goes on from UESW01004001.1 coordinate 1,960,203, forward strand.
AGGGTTACAACTTCTCCCACGAAATTAGGGCTAACCTCATCCTGCAACTCCTCTAACTGGTAAAATTGCTCATCCAAATATCCCTGCAACAAACTTTAGATCAAGCAAGTATCCACACCGAGATTCATATAGTTCTACCATAGATACTTGTAACTAAGGATTTTTTCTAAAAGAGCAGCCCATAGGATGTCAAAAGTACGAGGTCTAAGATGTTTTAGAAATGGTAATTCAATGTAGGACACTCCTGCCATTACAAGGAAATTAGTCTTATTCTCACAATGGAGCAATCTTATTGTTGCACCAAAATTCATCCTTTATGTAAGAAATTTGTGCTTCATAAAAATAAAATTAATAGAGACATAGAAAACAGAGGATCTTGCATGAAGAAAATATTTATTTTGCTTAAAATATGGGTTAATGTTTATCAAATTTAATATGTAGAACATTCTTAATCATTGCCCTATCATGTACAATCATGGGCAAATGATACCTTTTTAAGTGTATTCTATAGTTCTATGCATTTAATTCAATGAAAAAATGAATATTTTATTGTCTGCTCTCCATAATGTTATATTGAGGCAGTAGAGATAGAAGGATGCCCTGGCTTACTCACACTTGTTGTTCACTTTATGCATGTCGATCCATGTTAATGTTCTTCATTTCTGAGAACAAATGAGATATGACTGGATGTACTTCTAAATGCACTAGAAAAATAATTTGACATGCTATTATAGAAAAACAATATAAATCTCAAGTTAGTTGTAAAACATGATATTTAACAATTCCCTAATATTTAGTTTCCCTCTCTTAAATAAATTAAAAATCCCAGAATTGAGAGTTTCTCTATTGTTCCAAAATAACATTGTCATTCTTTTTCAAATAGATAGCACGAGGAATGAAGATATTAAATCTGTACAAGTTACCTTGAATGATTTTGACAATAACGAATTTTTAGAACAATTAATCTTCATGCATTATGAGAAATACACTCTGATGCATGAATTATCTCAGCTTCACTTTCAGGTAGTTACCCAGAATAAGATAATATATATGTATGTATATCTATATGCATGTATGTATATGTGTATGCATATATATGTATACATATATGTGCATGTACTGAGACTAAGGCTAATAATATACTATGAGATGAAGGAAAAAATAGAGCCATGCTTATAAGAAGACAAACATTATAGATGGCAACGTTCATTCTTCTTGGATGTTAGTTACATTCTACAGCTAAATGGAGAGCAACCTGATCAAAGAGACTCTTCCTCATATAGGCAGCCTGGCATCGCAGGTTAGAGTATTCCATCTAATTGTTGAACAGAGAAAGAGAGAATGGAGTAGGGTTGCAAGATAGACCAATGAAGTTACCAGCCCTTCAGATACAGTCCTTTATATAACAGAAGAAAAGGTTGGCCTGTATTCTCTAGACAAAAAGAAGGGGTCCCCAGGTGGGTGGAGGGAGAGAAAGTATCTCAGCAATAATACTCTCATATTTTGTGTCTACCATTGAAATGGAGTAAAAGATGGGTATGATGTGCATGCAGCCAATTTGGTTGCCGCGGTTTGCAACTATCTATCCACTTTGGAATGGTGACTGAGACCCTTGCATATTCTCTCAATGCCCTCTTTGTTGGGGTGCTGCATTGCACTCAATCTGCAAAGGATTCTCTCCTTACCATCCAAACAAATTGTGATTTGGCCTTTGTGTCTGCACTAAAAAAAGAATCCCTAATATTTAGGGACACAAATGGGCCACCTGAAATTCTAGCAGGGTTTGTATGAGGTCTAGCTGTCCTGGACCTGGATCAAAATTAAAATTTGAAAGTATAAAGATTTATATATGATGTTATTTGTTCAAAACAAGGTAATTTTTGGCTTGGGTTGGTTACACCCACTTGCAGGTCCTCATAGAAACTTCAGAGCATGACTCTCACCACTTCACCAACCAACTTCAAGAAATCTAGTAATTTATATTTCACCATTTTTTCTTAGTAAATGATGACTAATATACCCTTCTTCTCTGATGAAACTTATTTTTAGTTAGATACCTCTTCAGAGATGGAAACTATAAAAGAGGAATGACAAAAAGGGAGGACGCCTTTATCGGTTCAATCTATAGCCACAGCTGTCATGTCAAGTGTTCGGAATAATGAATTCCATTCCATATCAAGTTGACTTTGGAAAGTACCTGATAGTTCAGCTACACTCAAGTAAGACCTCTAAATCACTGAAACAACTTGAAGAAGTCTCGTCTGTAACTTCAAGTTTTGAGTACTACTCATACAAATATCTTTGCTCATCAAGTTTGATTGTTTGGAGTCTCAGATTTTGTCAGTAAGCTTAAGTAGCACCATTAACTTCCTTCAGTGAATGCATTCCCTGTCAAATTTTGTAAGCAGATCCTATCCTCTACAAAGAGCAACATCCCCTTGCAAGAGAGGGGCAAAAATCTCAGATTTTTTATTTCAAAACCTTCCTTCTTGTTATACTTCTATAAATTACAAGGCAATATCCTCTCCTTTGTCTTCTCTTTCCACTTTCAGAAATCAGAAGTTCATTCTCACTGCATTGATTTCATAAATCACAGTGAGGTAGTTTAAGAAGATGGGAATATTGCTTCAATTTCGGAAGTGTCATATATTTAATCAAAAACGGCATCTTTTACATAGATTTAACTTTGGAAGACCTAAATTTCTTAAATCAAACCAAAAGATAACAAGATTAGAGTCTGCAACTTCAATCATAGAGATGGCCATTCCAACAAGTTATTTAAGCAGTACCTCATATCTAGAAAAAAGAAACATGATATTAGAAACTATAGCAGCCAGATAAAAACTGAAAAGAAACAGGATTTTCTTGCTCTAGAAGAGACCGATTAGTACTTCTACAACCATGGAGATTTGGCTGAAACATGGAAAATCTTTGCCAGATAATCCACCTGTCATTGGATCTAAATGTCTCATTCTTGAAATGATAAATGGCAGTTGACTGACATGCTTTCCAGTGATAAATTTGCTCAAGCCCCTAATATTGATAACAATTACTGATCAAGCCTGATGCCTTACCACCTCCACAGACTAAACTCCAAGAGTCTGTCAGGACGAACCTACCATGCAACATACCAGAAATGTTGCATATGCCTTCTCAAACTTCTTTTATTTCAGTCAATGTCCTTAATTGGCATCACGACTAAAGCAGTTTTCTTGATAATATCACACAATCTAATATGTTTATTCCCTTGAGAGAAATATGATTTATTAATCATCTGGTCATAGATGTCATTGGTCTAGTGGTTAGGACTCTAGATATGATCTTGAGGTTAAAATTAGCATATAGAGAAAAGTCACCGATCCTGCCAGAACCTCTTTGCTAACGAAAGTAATGGTGAGAATTTTATCACATCTTCATTTTCGTTAATCTAAACACAACTTTCTTCATTTCTGTTAATCTGTGAGGAAATAACTTATGCTGGTCAGAATTTTATCATGAAATCATATCTTTTTGCACTTAAGTTTTTTTATCATATCTTCTTTGCTAAGATTCTCATTTATTTTTTTCCTCGCATTGACTTAGTAGTCAAAAAATGTTGTCATAATCTTCTCTTGTAGACAAATAGCTCTAGAAATTTTATCCTCCTCTTGAATTTTGCATAATTCTGCCTTCAGTTTGCTTTGGAAGAGGATCTGCCACTGTTAAAAGCTACGGCTTCATGCAACTTCAGTCAAAAAAAGCTTGACATAAAATAGCATTCCCAAATAAAGTTCTTTTCTCTAAGCCCATAGAAACCTGAATTCGAATAATGGCTTTACAGGCATTCCTTCAACCTTGAAGCACAAGTTGATGCACAGGATCTTCAAACGATGTCGAGTGATGTTGATCTAAATTAACACTTTGGAATCTTGAGTAACCAATGATATTTTCTGACTTGATGGATGAACATGAAATACATTAGCCAGAGTTAAATCAACTATGTTGTGTGCTTGTTAGATGTTATTCAACCAAGTGAATTATCATGATGTTGGCAAGCTGGGTAACAGTACACCCTCATGTCTCGTCTTAACCTGAATTATCCATCTCCTCAATCTCGATTTTGATTCTAATAGACAAAAACTAGAACTTGAAGCAGAGATTGCTAGTTATCTTAACATGTTCATAGCCACGCAAATCTGAATTTTTTTAAAAAAAAGGGCCTTCCAATGTAGGGCAGCCTCCAATCATGGCGTATGATGTGTCAAACAGTAAAAAAGCATCCCCCTTTTCACAATTCGGAAAGAATATTACCCAAGGAATCACACATACAAACATTTGCAAAAAAATTGAAAGGTTGAAAAAAGAAATGTGAACCTCAGAAATAAAACAGTGGTCCATGTTCTGCCGCCAAGTCCAAGAACAAGGACAGAAACATTACAAAGAAATAAAATGGAATGAGAATAGGCACAAAAGATGCTCTCTTTATTCCCCAAATCCAAGTGCAAGTGTAAGAAAAACAATTTAAAAAAAAGACAATAGAATGAGAACAGGCACAAGAGGTGCTATTCCTCAGCGGTTGCGGAGTAGGAAGGAGAACAAGATTTCCAGTAGCTACTCTAAATGATTCTTAGTTTTGGTCTCTTTCGGTTGCTTGGTCCCACCCAAACCTTTGCTGAAAAGGAGCAAAAGTTGACGGATGCACCCAATGATTGGTTTGACAACGGCGATTCTTGCCACCCGTCAATGTCCCAAGTTGACAGGAGAATACCAACCTGGATAGATAGACCTGAATGGCGAATTTGGATAAGAAAAAAAAAGGGAAAAGGCAAAATTTTCAGCTTGGGCTTTCCATGAAAAGGATTGATTTGAATCATATCTATTAGATTGATAAAATCTAAATAATAGGTGAAATCAGCAGTTTAGGCAAGTCTTACTTGTTGCCTAATCATCAAAGAAGCATAGGTTTCAATTTGAGAATGGAAGTAGAAACCATCTTGTTTCAATGATTCTTTTTATGTAACAAGACACTAATGAAAATCCATAATACAATCTCAACTTTTAGGTATCATGAGGAAGTTTTAAGTCAGAACATTACACCCATCTATAACTTTCTGCATATATTTCAAAAGCATGTCAAGTTAAGATATTGGAACAAGGACAATATAAATCAGCAGAACTACTAACATGCAGATCAAAGGCAAGGACACTAGCTTACATTAAGTTTGAGTAGGTAATACATGCAAGCATGTCAACCCAAGAAGCAACTTTCAAGGAGAAATATTAGAGAATACATATCAAATGACAAGTAACTTTATCCTTCCCTACATTGGCACTATTATATTTCTTGCATGGCACATAAGCTTCATGAGGCTAACACACCTCCTGCATCCCTGGCATCCTAATCATAGGTGTGATCTCCTCAACCACCCTGAAAATGTGAACACGCATTTCAACTGGACCCACAAGCTCAAAAACACAATAATCTCCTTCCTCCAGGTTGTTGCCTCTAGCAAAAGCAGACCACCCTCCAGATAAACGGTCCCGTGAGCTCGGAATGTAGACCACCACCCATGCCTTCCCACTTGGGTCTCGAAGGACCATATTAGTTCTTTTGCGAGGAAGATGCGCACGTGAAAACCAAGCTGGAAACCTCTGCATTTAGTTATAAAAATAATGATCAAAATCATAGTTCTTGGAAATCTTAACAGCCATAACATTCTGCAGAGAAGCAGCCAATTAGGCCAAAATTTTTGAGGTGACATGATCTCAGGGATGCAACACTACAGTCATGCTTCTGCTCACATATAGCTTATCCGAACTAGCAGCTTTCCTTAAAATGTGTCAAGGAAAACTAAACAAAGCAAAAGAGTCCATATAGAACGATAACACTCCACCATGCTAGTTGAAAGGAAGAAGACATGGCATGGAAAGTGAGAGGAAGACTAAGGCTAACACAATTTATCTAAAGGCAAATGACTGTTCAACTGGGATGCTCCATGTCATGCGAGCAGAACAAGAATGCACCGAAATATATTATAATGTAATGTCAAGCCCAGGATAAACAATAATGCATTCACTGCAAAGTAAGTGCTCATTTATTTTAAATATACGTGTAGAGTGAAATGTGAGGACAATTCTGTAGAAAATTGATTTAGAAAAAGTTATGCCTATACTAATTATCTTGCATTATAAGCACAGAGTTGATGGTTGGATATTATAACTGTTTTGTGTGATTAACAAGTATGAACTGATGTTGCGTGCAACTCACCAGCATATACAATAATATTAACTCACAAGTCTTAACTCTCTAGATAGGAAACTCACCAGCATATATGTCCTGTAAACATTCATTGCTGTCATGCGCAAAATCATAAAAGGGAATATAGAGGTGAAGGAGTTGGCAGCTTCCCTTGCTTGGGCTCTCTCTTCTGCTGTCACAGGTTGTCTTCTCGAGACATAGCCTTTGTACTGTCTGGTGGGAGAACCAATCATACAAATTGGCAGTTCATCATCTTCTGTTTTAATTTTGACAGCCCCACAAGGTTTAGGAGGTGATATATATCTTTCTGCATCATATTAATATAATTCTTTTAAAAGTGAGTTTTGGATCTAATTACACAGTGAAATTAGCACGACTAAAATTATACTATGTGCTATGAGCCCCAATTAAAATTACAAAGGCTATAAAAAGAATAATAGTGTGAAGAATTTATTGTTGATAAAGTGATCCCCACCCTACATTATATTATTCAATGACAACAAGAGAAACCATTACTTGGATGCATTGCTATGAAGTCATGGACAGCTTAATTCATACTTTAAGAAGTGTTAGGTGGAGCAGAATTGTTATAACTTCAACATCTTCATTTTGTTTAAAAGGAGGAATCATGCTTCCTACGAAGTATTAATACTAGAGGAATGTGTGAAGAATAAACTTGATGTTCTCCCTCAATTCTCAATTAATTTCAGACTTTAAACTGTCTGAGAGCTATTAGTGTCTTGGAAACTTATGTCATTGTATAAATGAGCAAGTTTGCAGCTCTCATTGATTTATTCTTTTTTTCTAATATTTGGTGGGCACCTTTTATATGTTCTATTCATGAAGATGCTTTAGTATAGACAAACCTTTTTTTATAACTTATGATCTTCATCTTGAAGGAAAAAGACTTTAGTATTGTTGCTTGGGGTCACTTGACCTAACATCTCCTCTGCTTCTACATTTCTAGATGCAAAAACCTAAAGGAAGCAGCCTCAAAGACATAAAGATAAATTCACATAGTTTGTTATAGTTTCCCCAAATAATTTCCAGATGATTCACACAAGGTATATAAGGTCAGGGCCTAAGAAATTACAAAGATTTCCTTCTATTTCTAAAGGTCACAGAATTATCGAATTCATATTTATAATTAACAAAGAACATAAAAAGGGCACTAAAAATGAGTACCTTTGTTTTGCAAATTAGAATGTTGGGACCTGAGGAAGACTATAATCATAAGATGAGACTAGTTGAGGATGTTAAAGTTGATCGATAAAATAAGGAAGATGGCAAACAAGGCTACAGAGTAGTGGTTGCACTCCTTCATTGAAAGGATGTTAAATGTTTGAATCTTAGGAGGTGTTTCTGAAGTATTTAACATAGCTAATTCTTTTTTCCTTCTGTTGAAATTATTGGTGGTGTTTCTGCAATGTCTCAAAAAAAAAAAGGGATAAGTCAGAGGTATAGAGTTAAAAGTAGCTCCATTAGAGACTATAACGAAGGAAACCATCCTTAATGTTTCAACATCTGTCATCTGAGGCACGCAAATGAAGACTCAGAAAAAACCAATATATCAGGTGACAAGTAATGATTTAGTTTGCTGAATTTATTTAGCATGCTGGTATGTCTTTACATTAGAATGCTGGATTTGATCGTATCTCAGTCATTGGGAAAATTCTGTTTCATGAGAGTTCTTGAAAATCAAGCTTTGTGTTCAAAAATAAAGCACAGGTTTCGGGTTTAGGTTTTGACTTTATGGACCATATCAACATCAAAACTAAATAATGATATGGAATAGTTTCCTGAATCACAACCACATGTCCGCTCCCATTCATTTCACTAATTTGAACATTAAAGACCATAAAATTAGTTAATTATAGATCTCCCTTTGGTCCTGCGACTACATTCATCTCAACTCCTAGTTTCTGTTATGGAGAGAAGCTGAAAGGAGTATTTCCATTTCCATTCATACTTGTGAAAAGGAAAAAAGCTTCATACTATTATGTATTATTCTTGATCAAGTCAATCCAATCAAGATACCTGTTCATGACTCACTAGAAAAAAAACTAACTGTAAAGTAAATATCAAAACAGAAATGGCTAAAGCATACAACATTTTCATATGATGGACATTAAAATATTGCAACTATTACATTGCCAAAAAAAATCAATTATTTCTGGAAACAACCCTTTGTGTGCAATTATTAATGTATTGACATATAATATTCTTAATTCTTGCGTTCATTCTAAACAGAATGGATGATATTGCCAATGCATCCACAATTGAATCCACGTATCCTATAAACTCTATGCACACCAATAGAAGTAATACCTTTTTTTCCTAGCCACATGCGGATGTCAATGTGGTCTCCTGTATGCATATAAACAAGATCAGAGGTAATGCTTGCACTTACCCTGGATTGAATTCGAATAGTGAACTTGCAACTGATTGGGTGCATGACTGTCATTTGAAGTTCTGTCAACTCACTTTCACTTGCTTCATTCTTAACATAGCAGCCAACATCCAAAGATATCTTCGGTGGTCTACCCCTTTTCGTTGCCTCATCACGGGGCTTGGAACTTTTATGAGGTCTTACTGAGAACACATCTTCCCTCTCACATGCAGTTGTATCAAAAATGAGAACATTGAAATGCATGTTTCCTTCATATTGAAAAACCAGGAATTCATGCTCCTTTAGCGAGTGGTCTTTGACAAACTTTGGCCATCCAGCAGTCAGGAAGGTGCCATTGACATTTTTGACTAGTTGGACATTCCATTTGCTTCCACTGGGACCCTGAAGGCTCACTTTTCTAGATGCCTCCGTTGAGATATTTTTCAAGAAATTTGGTGGAACCTTCTACAGGGTTGAAGAGAAAACTAGGATAACAAAATGGATAAATACACCATAATGTTGAACTTTCGATAAGCATAATCATTCTGTTCTTCTATATAAACCAAGAATGAGTGGTTTGAGGACAGGAGCTTAGGGTAGATTCATTAATAGATATGCATCCACATGTACCAAAGATAAAAGGTAGCGTACATGCAAGCACATTACAAAACCTCCATAACTCTTTACATAACTTGCCATAAAAGATGACAGTTGATATTATAGAAAAAGTTTGAGATAAAGTTAGATTTCATTATGGTTTACGAATCATATCAAAAGAGTATGATGCATATTAGTTCACTGTTACATGGTTGCATTTTTTTATGTTATTTATTTTGGCACATTCACGCATGACACTCAGTTGAGAATAATTTGCTCACACATAGAAACAACTAACTTGATGCCCCTCAATAAAAACAGCAAATCAATTGAGAAATATCAGTAGCTGGAAATATGATATGATTTTGATGATATAAATATATAGTATGGGTTAAACAGAATATTGTAAAAGAAATAGTCTCCTTACTGCTGATATAGCAGTGATGTAAAAAGCAAAGCCATGATGACAGACCATCGTAACTCTTTAGAAACACTTTTAGAAAGAAACTTGAGTACTGACAAGCCATACAACCAGGTGCACAACACTTCCTTATTACCAGGAGAACTTGAAACATATATTCGCAGTAATATTTCGCTCATGGTTCATGGGTAGCATCACCAAGTGCTTCTACTCCTTGAAAATATTACTGCGAACGTGCCATGTGTTGCTTATAGTTTTCACCAAAATTCAGGTGAGTGCAGCTTACATCTGCCTGAAAGAGGAAACTAAGTTTCTACCATGGTCCACCTGCAGTACATAGCAGATTTTAGGTTCTCATATTGCTTCATGATAACTGCTCAGTGTATCACTGAACACTTGATGTGGACCATGAATCTCAAAGGCTGCAATGCATTGCAAACAGGCCACTAGCAGGAACTTGGTTTTCTCGCCGCAGACCAATGCCTTGCCCAAATTAAGAAATAAATTAATAATTGGCAACTTACAAACTCAGGGACACATCTCAACCATTGGAGCCATCTTGAAATGAGTCCAATTCAGACGGTAGCACCTCTCAGTAACATCTAAAAATGTTGGGACTTAGATGCAACTCAGGTAGTGGCATTGTGGTGCTACCAATTCAGTAGCTACATCATGGTGTCACCCTGCATGAATTGTACCTTTCTACGTGAGATGACTTCAAAAATTGGCATGTTCCCCCTAAATTATAGGCTGCTGGTTGTTAATTTGTTTCCCAAATTTCCATGTGCATGTGTTGATGCACACAAAAAGCCCCAACCGAGTTGGCAGCAATTTCATGAATGCAGCAAAATCTAGTGATATTAAGCGTGCAGCATGTATCCTGTTCTCTTGTTATCATATGATTACTTGTTAAACACTGCTAGTATTAGGCACAAAATTGCACATGATAAGAAGCATGGTTGGTGGTAATCCATCATTTGAAAAATGATATGCCTATTAGGGGCTGTTTAGAGTGGATATTCTCATGCAAATTCCAAGGTAAATTAGCCGGCTTCTAAAGTTTCCCTATTTGAAGTGTGGCAAATTATTTTGAGAATCTCAATTGCACCTTATTTTGGGAATATAAGATTAACAGGAGGAGGGGTGTTAATCTTTGACTCCCATTAATTTTTTTTCATGTGAGTTATCATAGGAATTTGACTCTCTCACTTCAAACATCCCCTTAATGTAACTTGATAAATTACTCTCATCTCTATCCGTCTGTGCACCTCTCTTATTTCTCTCCTTCATTAAGAGCAAAGCCTGAGCACCCAAAAGGTCATATCTATAGATATATGAATTGTGAAAACGAGTGGAATCCGTCATCCTTGCCAAGGAGTTTGCGTTACAATACCAGAAATCTATATTGTAACATCACCCAATACTAATACTTTTTCAGATGCTACAACAAATTACTTCAACTGAGCTTTTTTTTTTTTTTTTTAGAAAAACAAAGCAAAGAATAAGAAACGCTTCTTGTGCTACAAATTAGCATCTGGTCATCCAGACATCCCCTTTAATAGCATACCCACATTTCCTCTTTCATGAATCGATCAAAATGGAAAAAAGCGTGCTCCAACCCAAAAGGTATAGTGCTAGGGGAAAAAAAGAGAGAGACAGAGAGAGAAGAAAGATCTTGCCAGCCGCTTTGCGAAGTCTCCCAGAAGGACTTTAAAGAAGCGAGGCTTCCTCGCCAAACTCCTGCTACGCCATTGTTGCTTCTTTCCTGCCATTAATTCTCAGACCATCACCGATTTAAAAAGCCCCCAAGTTTCCTTACAGGAATCAACAAAAGAAGAAAATGGATCTTATAGAAGGAAGGAAGAGCAATGAGAGTCACAGAGCGGCCCTCTTTGCCGCGGAGAGAATGGGACTTTTTAGGGAAAAAAAAAAAAAAAAGTGCGAAAGGAGACGTGAGGGCTCGGCTTTTCAGGCTTTGGGGTCCGCTTCTCGCTCTGCCCCGTGTGGTCGTTTCGGCATCGTAAGGCCCGGTTCCATATGTCGGGAAGCTGGCGGGAAATAAATCAGAGGGCATGCGCATTGAATTTCTATGCGGTTGGAGGATCAGCCATCCATTGATTCCGTCAATCACACCCTATTCATTGAGAGAGGGTATTTAAATAAAAAAATAAGCTTTTAGCTAAATTATATTTTGGTCCCCAAACGCTAGCACAAATTTATATTTAAACCTAAAACTTCAAGTGCTATAGTTTAATTTCTTGTATTTCAAAAACACTACATTCATTATATTTTATATAGAAAATTAATTAAAATTTATATAATAATTATTATATTATTTAATATAAATATATAATTTAATTAATTATATATTATATTAATTATTTTATCAATGTCAATTAATTTATATAATAAAATATTAAAAATATAAAATTAAAATATAGTAATTTAAAATTTAAATATAATAAATATTATATATATATATATATATATATATATATATTGAAAACATCCAGAGAACTGAACAAGTGTTCCTTCTCATCAGGCAAAAAAAAATTAGCTAAAGAAAGGTATTATTTTGGTCAGATCTAACATGGTTTTGTACTTATGTGAGAAGTACTTTTGTTTTGTTCAGAGAACAAAGCTGAGAACTATTTTTTTAACCGGTATCAAAGGATGCCTGGTATACAACTTTAGCATGGGAGCCAAAGTATTTACAAAAATAGGTTAAAGTAAAAATACTATTTAAAATATATTTTTCACTTTATCTGTCCATCCTTGATGCTACATCAACGCTGAAAATCAATAGGAGTAGATGACCGAGCATGAAAGCACCACACGGAGTGGCGCTTTCAACTGGCCCACCATTACTCCCAAAAGGCCCGACAGAAGCGCCACTCCGTCGTTGCCTGCCTCTTCGCCCCATGCCCATGCCCAAGTTGGCCGTCACGTCCACCGCTTCACCATCTCTATGCCGACGTCACTCACCTCTCCGCACGAAAGCTTTGTACTCTCCGTGAAGCCTTCGCTTGCCCTCTATGGTCGCCCGCCTTTAAGCCCTACACCCACGCTCGAGTTGGCCATTGCGTCCATCGCTTCCCCCTCTTTGCCTGACGCCGCCCACCTCTTCGCCCGACGCTGCCCACCTATCCATCCGAAAGGCTTCATCTCTCTCCTCGTGAAGCCTCTGTGCCCATCCCTTCTGAGTAAACCCATTTTTTTGTTTTCTTTGAATCAATTCATAACATATGTTAAAACTAACTTCTGAGCCAAAAAAAAAAAAAAAAGAAGATTGTCCTAACTTAAAATGAAACTTCATCAAGGTCAATCGAAGCCTTAATATATCAACATTTAATATTAAATAGCAGAGGAGCTACATTTAGACTGAGCCCCAATGAAGCTCATCCAATTGCCACTCTGGACTGTGGTCCCAAATGCATGCGTCGGCATACATTCCTAAACCCAAATAGAAATAAAACTTTGAAAAGAGATCAGTGCACACCCGAACAAATATTAGAAATAACTTAAGAGATGGGTAGCATATTTTTCTCCCTTTTGTAGAAAATTTAAGACGGAATACAGCCGGATAAATCTAACTATATCTTTATATTATTAATTAAAATTAGATGTCTCCATGGAGCTCCTGTTCATTCAGATCCAAATTTTAATATTTCTTGCTTTAAGCCTTTAGTATAGATAAGTTTCTAAAAAAAGATTCATGCACACCATGGTTTAAAGTTTAAAGCTGCCTCTGAATTAAACTCGAGATTAGAAAAATAATATTTTTATTTGCTTATGTCAAATTTAACTAAACTGAACAAAATACAAGTTCAACAAAAGAATTTCCTTGTACAAATCTAGAATAGATACATATGCCTTTTTAATTATTTGTTTGCTTTTATCTTGTTTTTATTTGCTTAACTTTTCCACTTACATGATGTTTTAACTTCTTTTGTCAGATTAGTATATATGGCTCATAATATTTTAGATCTAGGGCCTCACGATCCCAGTGTTCTCACATTACAAGCCTTGCATAGATCAACCAATATTTGAGGGTGAGGTGTATATTATTGATTGATGGTCCTTAATTAGTTGGCATGTGTTTATATTAATGAAATGTTTTATTGCAATAAATTTGTTACAGGAGTTATTAGTGCTTAGATGCGTTGGCATGACACGCATATATGGAAGAAGACATCGAGCATGGCACACCTACGAGTGTAGTATTACTTGGATCATGTTAGCATGTATTCCATATATCGAATAGGCCATATTCGACTAGATGTTGGCCTTATTTCTGCGCTTGTTAAGAGATGGCGATAGAAGAGCCATACATTTCATCTTCCTTTTGGCGAGGTGACCATTACACTCCAGGATATTAGTATTTTGAGTGGCCTTCGAATTGATGGATCTGGTTACTGGACTAGATCCGCGTTATACCATCAGCAGTGGCAGGCTATATTTGTAAGGTTATTTGGTGTTGAACATCTTGCCGAGGCATTTCAAAGCGTTTTTGCTTAGGATTCTTTGATCAATTCTACCAAGACCTTCACTTAGACGAAGATGTGGATGATGAGGTTGTCCAGCAATTCATAAGAGGGCAACTTCTTTGGATCATGGTGGAGTAATCCCTCCAGATACCTCCGATTATTTAGTAAAATTGATGTACGTACATTTTTGAAAGACCTAGAGGCATTTGCTGGTCTTAGCTGGGGATCGGCTACACTTGCTGGTTTATATAGGGCACTATGCCGTGAAACGAGCCCTACCCAGATAGACATCGGAGGATACCTTCCTTTGATATAGATAAACACTATATTTTATGTTTGAGATCAAATTTTTTTGTTATTGTTAATCAACATTTTGAATTATCTGAATATGTAGATATGGGCATGGGAATTTTTCATTTTTTGTCCCACAAGATTCGAGACTTCGGAGGCTAGACCTTCTAAAGCCAATGATGATTGGCACTTAAGTGTACTGTTGGGATATAGATGGCATGCAAAATTTAACTTAAAAGATGTTCCAACCCATACACTGCGTGCTTATAAGGACCAGTTGGACGTGTTGGATGATAGTCCCCAACAGGTATGTCATTATTCAATATGAAATTCAATTCTTGAATTAATTCTCAAAATTATGTTGATTGTTGATTAATGGATTTTTTCTATGCAGTTCGTATCCTTATTCGTCAGAAGTTATCTCTATTTTGCCTCCTAGTTGCTTATTTAGTTTAGATATTTGGATGGCACGGACTCCCTCATCTGTTTTGATGTAGTCGAGTGGCATTTTTCGAATCAAGTACTTTGGCAATTTGGATGTCATCAGTCGATACCATATCCATGCGATATCGATACCGTTTCATCAGATTAATCAACGAAAAAGGGCAAATGCTGCATAGGACATCGTGCACAGGACACATTGCTACATGGAATGCACAGTCAGCATATTATTATGGGAGAGCCTATAGTAGTGGGAGGCTCGCTTTCACCCGATTACATGACCTGGTTTAGGAGTATCACTCGAATATGCCTAAGCTGTTCTAAGTATAGTACAGGGGGCTACAAAGGGAAGGGACTTCATTTGAGTTTGTGGTATTGTTCTCCAAAGAAAATTTAATATCTTCTTATTTCAACTTAATCTCTTTTCATTTGAATTTTTCGTTGTCATTTTATATGCAGCATGAGAGGCCGAGTGACTAGAGATTTTGAGGAGCATGAAGGCAATGTGTGATGGTACATTATCTATCATCGAGCATCATACGTTTGGAGCACACCTACAATGGCATGAGGCTATGAGGAACCGACAGTGACATGAGCTGATGGTGATCCAATGATCGATATATTTCATTATACATCATCGTCTTCTTAAATATGGTCACCATATGCACAAGTATTCGCACATGAGGGATGCTGGCAAGGGTATATTTGATAGTCGATATCGCATTACATATCTTATTGATGACATTGCTGATGCGGATATCGTCGAGATCTGTGAGGATGTCCCACTCGCATGAGGATGCCGATATGCCTAATGTTACCCATCCTAGCATGATCCCCATGCAGGAGATGGTATCTTAGGTGACTGATGAGGGCCCTTCACCGACTGTGACCTATAGGCGATGAACTGGACGAGTTCGCCGACCTCCTAGACGGGGTTGTGGAATCTAGGTTATTGTACTCAAACCAAATCTTATGAACATTGTTTTGTTTAATATATCACATATATTTAATCTTGATGAGGTGTTTGTTATTCGGTTGATGCAATGATATTTTACGCCTGTGAGATGATTTTCTGTCGAGGTTGTTGATGCCATATATAATGTTGCTTGTAGGGATATTTTAAATATGTATTTATAAGTGTTTCAAATGTATTTTACAAACGACTTTCAAAAGTGTTATGGTAGAATTCGAAAGAGTTTCGATAGAGTTCCCTTTCACCTAGATTAGAGATTGAAGAAGTAAAATGTTATAGAAGTGTTATGGTAGAGTTTTGGAAGAGTTTCAGAAGAGTTTCGATAGAGTTCCCTTCACCTAGATTGGAGATTGAAGAAATAAAATGCAATAGAACATTATAATTTTGCTATGTTGGAGAAAAAAATATTTCATACATTTTTTACTTCATATTTTACAAGTCATTATAAATTTTATAGAAAATACATATTGAATTAATTCAATTTGAAACTAGTGGCGCTTTTGTCTCAAGAAAGCATGACTCATCATTGTGCCACTTGTGGTAATGTTTTATAACTTCATGAAAGCGCCATTTTAAGTGGATACAGGTGATGATCCTCACATAGGAGGTCATATCTTAGGTGACTAATGAGGCCCTCCACCGATTGCGACCTATAGCGATGAACTGGACGAGTTCACCGACCTCCTAAACGGGGTTGTGAAACCTAAGTTGTTGTACTCAAACCAAATGTAAATGTTGTTTTGTTTAATATATCATATATATTTAATCTTGATGAGATGTTTTTTATTCAGTTGATGCGATGATATTTTATGCCTGTGAGATTATTTTCTATCGTGGTTGTTGATGCCATATGTAATGTTGCTTGTAGGGATATTTTAAATATGTTTTTTATAAGTGTTTCAAATGTATTTTACAAACGACTTTCAAAAGTGTTATGGTAGAGTTTCGGTAGAGTTCCTTTCACCTATATTGGAGATTGAAGAAGTAAAATGTAATAGAAGTGTTATGGTAGAGTTTTGGAAAAGTTTCAGTAGAGTTCCCCTTCACCTAATTGGAGATTGAAAAGTAAAATGCAATAGAATATTATAGTTTTGCTATGTTGGAGGAAAAATATCTTTCATACATTTTTTACTTCAGATTTTACAGGTCCATTATAAATTTTATAGAAAATGCATATTGAATTAATTCAATTTAAAACTGGTGGTGCTTTTGTCCCAAGTGCGACTGAAAATCATCGTTGTGCCACTTGTGGTGGTGTTTTATGACTTCATGAAAGCGCCACATGAACCAGTACTACAAGTGGATATAGGCAACATCCTCATACAGAAGGTGGTATCTCAGGTGACTGATGAGGGTCCTTCATCGATTGTGACCTATAGGCGATGAACTGGATAAGTTCACCGACCTCCTAGACGAGGTTATAGGAACCTAGGTTGTTGTACTCAAGCCAAATATTGTAAACGTTATTTTGTTTAATATATCGCATATATTTAATCTTGATGAGGTGTGTGTTATTCAATTGATATGATGATATTTTATGCCTATGAGATGATTTTATGTCGTGGTTGTTGATGCTATATGTAATATTTCTTGTAGGGATATTTTAAATGTGTACTTTATAAGTGTTTCAAATGTATTTTACAAACGAATTTCAGAAGTATATGATAGAGTTTCGGAAGAGTTTCCTTTCACCTAGATTGGAGATTGAAGAAGTAAAATGTAATAAAGTGTTATGGTAGAGTTTTGAAAGAGTTTCAAAAGAGTTTCGATAGAGTTTCCTTTTATCTAGATTGGAGATTAAAGAAGTAAAATGCAATAGAATATTATAATTTTGCTATGTTAGAGAAAAAATATCTTTCATTCATTTTTTACTTCATATTTTATAAGTCCATTATAAATTTTATAGAAAATGCATATTGAATTAATTCAATTTGAAATTGGTAATCATGCTGGTGCCTAGGCTTGTTGAGTCACGGAACAATCCAGAAATATAGAACCTGAAATTGCCTCCAGTTATGCTGCAAAGGTCCTATCTTTTTAGCTACAAGGAGAGCATCTATTTTAACAAGTGAGAAATTGTTTAATAAACTATTTTGATGCTTTGGTTTCCAGGTTTCCAGTTGGAGTTAGCAAGTAGTGGCTGAACATAACAGAAGACACTGCATTGTTGCCCTTTTAAAGACCAGGAATTTCACATGTTTCCCCTTGTACTTTAGCATTAAGAACTCCAAGGGAACTAGATAAATTTCTTGAAAATTATCTTCAAATTTATATTGGATGAACTCATATCTTACAAGAAATTTTTTTTTTCCCACCTGCAAAAAAGCAACCTGAGTTGATGTTTACAATAGTGATGAATGATTTCTGCATCGTAAGGCCCGGTTCCATGTCGGGAAGCTGGCGGGAAATAAATTTCTTGTAACGGACCGTTACCGCCACGACGCAAGAAAGGAAAATCCGGACATGTGGAGTTGAATTTCTATGCGGCTGAAGGATCAACCATCCATTCGCCCCGTTAAACACATCCTGTCCATTAAAAGAGGGTGTTTAAGTAAAAAAATAGGTTTGGCTAAATTATACTTTTGGTCCCCAGACGCTCGCACAAATTCTATATTTGGACTTCAAACTTCAAAGTGCTACAGTTTAATTCCTTGTATTTCAAAAACATTACTCCATTATATTTTATTATACAAAATTAATTAAAATTTATATAATAATTATCATATTACTTATAATATAATTTAATTATTATATTATATTATTTTATCAATATTAATTAATTTTATATAATAAAATATTAAAATATAAAAATAAAATTATGGTAATTAAAAAAAATTTAAAAATATAATTTATATTTAAAAATATATAATTATATATATATATATATATATATATATATATATATATATTGAAACATCTGGAGAACAGAATAAGTGTTCCTTCTTATCAGACAAAACAAAACCAGCCACGTATTATTTTGGTTAGATCTAACATGGTTTTGTACTTTATGAGAAGCACTTTTATTTGATTTGGGGAAAAAAAGCTAAGGCCCATCTTTGTATCAGAGATAAAGTTTCATCACATCATCTCACATGAGAATTAATGATTTAATATTATATTTTTAATTTTTTAATATATTATTTCTTTTAGATTGATCAACATTTTTGGATTATGGAGTTTTTTTTTTTCCTCTTAGCAAATGTTGCATAAAGAAGCTGAAAAGATGCTAAATATTGCCACATGAGCTTGTATTTTCTATTGTAATAATTATTATATTGATAAAAAGTTATTGAATTTTATATACAAAACAAATTTTGATAAATCATTTTAATTGAAAGGATGCTTATCTCATAGCACTTCAGTGATACTCTCGTTGCAAGCACCTGTTAGGGTAGTTGTAGCATTCTGAGTTTTCAAATCTTTTGTGTTGACTTTTATATTGATTTTTAATAAATAATAAACACCATATGAGTAAATTTCTTTTGTTACAAGTGAATTGATAAAGTGTTTAAGAGATTTAAGTTTTTAATCAGTCAAAATTACTAGAAAAATTAAGTCTAAGTTTGAGTCTGCCTTTAAGTATCGTGTTCAGTACTTAAAGTCGACTCACAATGAGGAGTCGACTCTGGCATGCTTTGGCATATATTTGACATTTTTGGCATGCTCTCGAGTCAACTCTCACGGTGGGCAAGCCGACTCGGTCAAACAAACAATAAGACAACAATTCTGCATCGTGCTCGAGTCGACTTGCATCGGGCTCGAGTCAACTCACACAGTTTTGTAAAGAAGGGGGAAAAAACTGCATCCTGCTCGAGCCAACTCATAATCTGTAGGAGCTGACTCATGATCTGCTCGAGCTGACTCATGACCTTCAAGAGCCGGCTCCAGGACTGTAATTCCTAAGTTAAATCTTAAAAATTTTATTTTGAGCCCGTTTTAAGTCCGATTTGAGTGTCGTTTGTACCGTTGGACTTCTAAAATTGAGTTCTTTGAGTTGGCAGAGTCTTTTTCTAAAAATATTACATAAAAGTATTAAATTTAAAAGAATAATAATAATTTGGTCTATATATTAATACTTATATGGCTAGTACTTATGTACTTATCAAGGACTGTTAGAGATGGCTCATTCCTTATGCATTGATAATTGAAAAGGTTTTTGGGTAGTGACTTAATAGTGATATAGAATGGTGTACTATTTGAGAGGGTTCGATGAACATCTCGTGTACGATTACATGAGCACTATTATTCAAAATATTAGCAGATTTTCAAAAGTTAAGCCTACGTTAAGAGTTATCGAGGGCAAAATAAAAATTTTGCTGAGTCATTTAAAACCCATTACTCAATGCCTTAGCCTTTAAGCTACCTAATGACTTAACCTCTAAGCTATCAAAAAAAAAGAGGAGAAAGAGACGAGAATAGGCAAAAAGAAAGAAAGAAAGAAAGAAAGGAGGAAAGAGAGGAAGAAAAAGGGAAGAGGAAGAAGAAGAAGGAAAGGAAGGGGAAGGCTTGGGGAGGAGCTAGTTTTCAA
This sequence comes from Calamus simplicifolius, assembly GCA_900491605.1. NCBI lineage: Eukaryota > Viridiplantae > Streptophyta > Magnoliopsida > Arecales > Arecaceae > Calamus > Calamus simplicifolius. The sequence goes on from UESW01004001.1 coordinate 1,980,568, forward strand.
GGTAAGCTCTAGCTTCCCTAAACCCAGTATAGCATCGATTTTCATAGAGTATTGTAGATGAGATGATTTCTTGTTTATCCTAAATAGAGAAAGGGTAGAAGAAAATTATATGATATTAGAGGTTAGAGCATGCATGCATGCATAGTTTCAGAAAAACCTTACATGCAAGTGATCCAATTATCACTGTGTCTATATGATGACCTAGGTCAAGACGGTTTGTAACATCATAAAAATTTTATAATTTTTATAATATTAATAGCATTTTTATTTGTAATGAAAGTTGGATGGTTTCAATAATATGTGGGTGTGTTAGCCACTTGATAAATGTAAAAGAAAAAATTTAAGGTGTAAATGAGTATATTTTTATATGCTAATGATTTTAATTTAAAAATTTAAGAGATTTGAGTTTTAATAGGCCTAAATCGCAAGAAAAATTAAGTTTAGTTTGAGTTTTGCCCTTAAGTATTATTTTTTTAGCAATTGGAGTCAACTCCAATTTGTGAGAAGTCGACACTAGCACGGTTTAGCGCTTCTGATACGCTCTCGAATCAACTCCTGCAGAAGAGCGAGTCAACTCGGTCAGAAAAATAGTGAGATAGCAAATTCTGCATTATGCTCAAGTTGACTCGAGCTTCTGCTCAAGCCGACTCTAGGACTGCACATGATTCCTGAGTTAAATCTTAAAAATTTTATCTTTATTTCGTTTTAAGTCTGATTTGAGTGCCATTTGAACCGTTGGATTTTTAAAATCGAGCTCTTCGAGTTGGCAGGGTCTTTTGTATAAAAGTATTGATTTAAGTGAATAATAATAATTTGATATATAAATGAATATATATATATATATATATTCAGAGGCAAAATGGGAAAAGACTTCGAGGCCATTTGCTAATTTTGCTAAGGGCAAATTGGAAAAGTAGATTTGATGGGCAAAATATCATGGTCATAAGTGAGCCACATGTTTTTCAAAATAGCATGCCTTAAGATTTTTGAGGGTAAAAAGGGAATTTTGCTAAGCCCTTTTAAAACCCCTTTTCATGCCTTAGTCGCTAAGCAAGCCCTTTTTACGTGCCTTAGCCCCCAAGTTATAAGCAAAAAAGGAAAAAGGTGGGTTTTAGCTAGAGAAAAGAGAGAGAAAGAAAGAAAAGAGAGGAAAAAAAAAAGAAGAGAATAGAAGGAAAAGGAAGGAAGGGAAGAGGAAGCTTGGGGTTTCGTGCTTGTTTTCAAGTAGCTATAGTCTTTCTAGACCTTGTATGGTTTTAGACTTCATTAGATTCTTGTATTATAAGATAATAGCAGAAGTAATAGTGAATAAAGAAAGGATGAAAGAAAATAAAGAGATATTAGAGGTTAGAGCATGTATGCATGCATGGTTTCAGAGAAAAACCTTGTGTGCAGGTAACCCTAAAAGCTATTGTGTCTATATGTTGACATAGGTCCAGAGGATTGTTACAGGGAGCAAGAACACTGGATTTGAGTACCAGTTGAAAGAATATTTTTGCTAAGATGAGTGAGTTTCTCATCTAGCAATGAACAATTTATTTTGAGCTAATATAATGCTATTAATACCTAGCCGTGCTATGTTATGTTAGTAGAGTATTATGTATGTTTTAAACATGAAAATAAGAATCTAGTATATGATATTCTGATGCATGAGTCTTTGAGCATGAATTTTATTATACAAGTCAAAGCATGAGCTTCAAATAAAAAGAATAAAATGGGGGTTTGATATGTGGACTTCTGATGCATACATGGTATATTTGCATGATAAAGCTTTACAAATGACATATTTTGATGCATGTATCATACTAAGCATCAGGCAGCTATGGGGCTGATCATCCTTTAGACTGTGCTGTAGCATGAGCATTGCACACTACTGTTGAGCCGACATCTTCTTGCAATTCAATGTATGATGATCCCCGAGGCTAGGAGTGAGTGCATGCTAGACCAGGCCCAGTGAGGCAGATTGAAAGTAGTCCATAGGGGCAGGAATCATAGCTCAGTAGAGCTGGTTATTATATAGCCTGTGGGGACAGAGTGAAAATCGAGGTTCCACGGTTAAGGAATAAAGCATTTTGTCGGGTAAACCGCATGGATAAGGGGTGCTATTTGTGCGGAAATCCTATTGTCAGTCATACATCCGATGAGAGTACACCTGCAGGAGGATGACTGTAGGATGGTATCTCGAAAGCATTCATACATAGCCCAGCATCATGAGATTTAAAAGTTTGCATCTGGATTTGAAAAAATATGCAAATGGGTAACTTTCGAAAAGCTTGTGTTGTGATTTAAAAGAGCCAGTGGGCCAAGTATTCATTCCAGTAGGGATGGTTAATATGAGATACCGGTGGGCAAAATTAGATTCCAGTAGGGATCAAAGAAATAATAAAAAAAAAGCTGGGCTACATAAAAGAGTGTTTTGTGTTTATAAGGAAATGCACTATTCATGAATTTTTATATAAATGAGTTAATTTTTAATAAAAAAGTTATTTATAGAGTATTTCAGTATTGGTATATTGTTGCAAGCTTAAGCTAACTTATAAGTTATCTTTTATTATTTCAAAAGGTTGTATTTGTTCATGTATGAAGATATTTTTCAGTGGGAAATGTATTTGCATGATATTTCAGTTAAAGATGTATATTATTCGAAGAATAAGCTACGTTTTAAGTTTTCTGATATCATATTCAAATGAGTATTATATGTGTTTACTCATGTTATATGCATTTATTCTATTTTAAAATGATGTTATGGTTCTTTATTTTCCCATGGTTAAATGATTATCCAGTCCCTCGGACTTAGGTCTCACTCCTCTATGATTGATATTTACTTTCAAATTAGTGAGCCCATCTATCATGATCAAAGGATTAGCAAGATCGGATCTTTAGCTGGTGAAGCTTGCTTGGATGCAAGAGGATAAATGATAGCTTTGTATATTGAGTTAGTGTAGGGTGACCTTTGTGTGTATATGTATACGTTATATATACAGTGAGGTATGGTGATGTATCAAAACTAATTGGATATGAATAAAAGACTTGTGTTTTGAAGGAAATTATGAGTATAATGTATATACTTATGATTTTGATGTCGATTGTGAATGTGATCTTATAAACTGCATGAGGATGTCATGAGAATAATATCTAAGTAGGATGATGCTTAGTGTTGATTTGATTTTTTGTAGTGAGATACATGTATAAATGAGCATATGATAAAAAGTTTTTAAACATGACACATTTTCGAGTGTTGCCGCTTATGATAATTTGTTAAAGTTTTCTAGGTCTTTATGGAGCGCTACATAAAGGTTAGTAGAACCCCATTGATTATCGCAGGTGTGCAGGTTTGTTATCGGTAGCCCCTGCAAGATAGGGGTACTGACAGGATTGTTCCAAGGAGCCGAACACCGGAGTTGAGTGCCAGTTGAAAGAGTAATCTACTAAGGTGAATGGATTTTTCATCTAGCATTGAAAAATATTTTAAGCTAGTATGGTGATGTTTAATATCTAGCTATGGTATGATATGCTTAGTAGAGTATTATATGTGTTTTTAAACTGAAAAATGAGAACCTAGTATATGATAATCTAATGCATAAGTTTTGATGCATGAATCTTTGAGCATGGATTTTATTATGTGAGTTAAAGCATGAGTTTTGAGCAAAAGAGCAAAGCATGAGTTTCGATGCGTGATTTCAGATGCATATATGGCATATTTGCATGATGAATTATTATAAAGAATATGTTTTGGATGCATGTATTACACAGAGCATTCGGGCAGCTATGGGACTGATCACCTTTTAGACTGTACCGTAACATAAGCATTGCATACTACTATTGAGCTGGCATCTCCTTGTGGTTTGGCTAGACCAGGCCCATGAGCAGGTTGTAAGCAGCCCATGGGGGCAGAAAACCATAGCTCAGTGAAGTTGGTTATCTTATATCCCGTGGGGCAAAGAGAAATTCGAGGTTTCAAGATTAAGGAAAAAATCACTTTGACGGATGAACCGCACGGGTAAGGGGTGCTACTTGTGCAGAATTCTGTTATTAATTCATGCACCTATCGAGAGTATACCTACAGGAGGGCAACTGTAGGGTGGTACCTCGAAGGTTTCATACACAGCCTAGCATCATAGAGTTTTGGAAATACTTGCATTGGTTTTATTAGGGCTAGTGGGCCCAATGTATATCCCAGTGGGGATGAATTTATATTAGATGCCAGTAGGCAAAGTAGGTCCCAATGGGGATCAAAAAATTAAATAAAGGAAGTCTGGGCTGTATGTAAAGAATGCATATGTTTTATGTTATATCGCATCATTCAGGGATCGTTATATCAATGAGTTATTTTTCAATGAAAAATTATTTAGAGAGTATTTCAGTATTGATATATTATTGCAAGCATAAGCTAAATTTCAAGTTATCCTTTATCATTTCAAAAATATATATATTATTTAAAGAATAAGCTACGTTTTATGTTTTCCATTATCATGTCTAAATGTGTATTTCGTGTTGACTCATGCTATGCATGCTTATGGTATCTTGATATGGTGATGCGGTTCTCACCTTCCCCATGTTTAGATGGTTATTAAGCCACTGGAACTTAAGTTTCACCCCTTTATGATTGATATTTACTTTCAGATTAGTGAGCCTATCTGGCAGGATCAAAGAATTAGCGGAACCGACCCTTAGCTGATGAAGGTTGCTTGGAGTATATAAATGATAGCTTTGTATATTGAGTTAGTGTAGGGTGACTTTTATGTTTATGTATATGTGTATATATACAGTGAGGTGTGGTAATGTATCAGACTTATTTGGATATAAATGAAAGACTTGTATTTTGAAGAAAATTATGAGTATAATATACGTACTTATGATTTTGTTATCAATTGTAAATGTGATATGATAAACTGCCTGAGGATGTCAAAAAAAAAGTTTTTAACATGACATGTTTTGAGTGTCTGCCGCTTGTGATAATCAGTTGGAGTTTTTTAGCTCTTTATGGAGCACTACATAAAGGTTAGTAGAACTCTAGCCGATTACCTCAGGTGCGCAGGTTTGTTGTTGATGATCCAAAGAGGATGGGGCTCCGATAGTAGTGATCTTATCTCCGAGGAAACATGATCATTCTATAAAAGCAAAACAAATTTTAATTATACAATTCAAATAGAATATTTTATATGCATGTTCAGAAGGTGGTCCATTGTTTATTAAGCATTAGAAATGAACTAGTTATAGCTTAACCAGCTAGGTGCAAAATAGTTTGTTTCTTCACGCATCAAGTTAACATATTGGATTTGTTTTGATGTGAAATCTATGTTATGGCAACCTTAACTATTTAAGAATATTTAAAAAATTAAATCAAATAATAAACCATTTAGTATTTGGGTCATGGTCAATCAGTTTGATCGAATGAACAAATTTGATCGAACCAGATAATATCATAATTAATTTTTTATTATAATAATAAAAAAAAAAAATAAAAAAATCTTTAAAACTTATATATCTGTTCAAAAAAAATTTATATAATATTAAAAAAAAAAAATATTTTTAAAACTATAAATGGATTGTTTTCAAGTGTAACCAAAGTGAAAAATTAAAAACCTAAAAAATCCAATCCTAATTTCATTTATCAAAACTAAAAGTCTAAAAACAAGGAACTGATTCTTTAGAATCCGATCAGTTTAATGGCTTTTTTGATTTTTATCAAGTCATATAGAAGTTAACTTTAATAATAAATCGGACCGAACTGATGATTGGTTCTTGGTTGGACTAGTTCGATCGGCCGATCTAGTTTGGTTTTCAAAATCATGCTATTTAAGAATTTCAAAAGTGTGATCTGTAACAGAATAATTAGGTATCTTGATTAGTTGAGGATCATTTTAATTTCAATATTTTAAAATATCACTCAATTAGAAAGGTTATTTCTTATACTTATATCTTGATAATAAAAACGAGCTTCTCCTAGGTTCTTAATGTAAGGAAACAAGCTGGAGGAAGATGTTGCATTGGTAAGATCTATTAAAAATATTTTATCTTTGTGAGAAGCATTTTTGCTTTGTTCAAATAAAAGTGCTTAGCCAACGCTAAAGGTAGGAGGTAGAGGCTTTAAGTTTCATGCCGTAAGGGCTCTCGCATTGCTTTATTAGAGTGCTTTAAGATTAGTGCTTCCATCAATCGTCTGCTTGATCTCCGGCGTGTTAGGCTATTCCTGGCGGCCATTGCTTCCTGTGGGTCATCTCCTGGTGATCCTCATCTCCAATGGCTTCGATTGGGGAGTCCGCTGCCCCAAAGCTGGGAGCAGAGGCCCGACGTCTGGTTTTGTTTGGGTGTCATTGTCCCCGTCGCCGGCTGAGGTAGCTGTCCTGGAAGGCTGTTTTCTAGAGGTGGTTCGTATTGCTATGGCACGTTGGAGGAGTCGAGCTTTTGCTGAAGGAGCAGGTGATCTTGGCCCGCACCTTCCAAAAATGGGTTCCGCCGGATGCATTCCTCAGGGAATTCCGGCGAGCGGGTGTTCCTGGGGTCATTCAGCCGTTAAGCTTAGCTCATGCTGCCACATTTTTCGTTTTGAAGACCCTGGTGCGAAGGATCTGTGCTCGGCCGACCATGGGTGATCAATGAACACCGGTTGCCATTAAAGCGTGGCGGCCGGAGTTTGTTCCGACTACTGATGCTGTGGCCTCTGCCCTTCTTTGGGTGCGCCTGCCCTCTCTCCCGGTTGAATTTTGGAATGAAGAGGTATTGAGGGAGATTTTGGAGCCGGCGGGTGAGTTTCTCTTCGCTGACTCTGCAACTCGATAGCTTTCCATGGGGGATTCGCTAGAGCCTGCGTCCGTGTAGATCTCCAACGTCCTCTCCGGCCGGGTGTTTGAATTCAGGGTGTCGGAATTCCCTTTTGGCAGCAGTTCCAATTTGAAAATCTGGAAGGAATCTGCCCGATCTGTGGTTAAATCCACCTCACTGGCCCATGCACTCTGTCTTCTCCAACTCCAGCGGCTGAGCAATCTTCGGCGGGGCCTTGCTTTGGGCCTTGGATGACAGCTTCGAGCTGTCGTCGCCTGTCAGATTCGGAGCAGAGGACTTCGTTGAGGCATCCTGGATCCTCCTAGGTCACTTCTGATCCACCCTATGCTGGTTCTCAGAAGCTGGAATCGCTGCCTGATGGCTGGTCGATTCCTGTGAAGGTGAGTCGGCGGAGATCTTCTAAGGCTGGTAAGTCCCATCTCAGTGTGCTATCAGCTCCAACTCTCATTTTGGCCTTCTTGCAAATGGGGTCTAGGTCAGCAGTGGATGGTTCCTGCAGGAGTCCTGGAGTGCCGGTTGAGGGAGCCCGTGCCGTTTTTATCAGTCCAAAGGAGGCCGAGAGGATTGAAGTTCAGACAGTAAGCCAAGATCTCCAAATTGCTGTGGCCCCAAGTTTGAAGTCCAATAATCCTTTTGCCATTCTGGGTGCGGGCAAGTGGGATGGTTCGTCCTTTGCCCGGTTTGATGCCAATCCAGGCCCTTCTAAGCGTGCCAGGCCAGTGGAGTCCCTCCCTCTGCGGTCGTCTGTCACAAGGTATAATCGAAAAGGTAAAGGCACTGTTTCCATCTCTAAAGGATCCAAGGGAAAATCTAATCTATCTGCTAGCCCTATCCTTGGTCGGGGTTCTAACTCTGATGGTAGCAGGTCTGACAAGGTGTCCTCGGGGCAGGAGTCAAGCAATGTTGTGATTGGGGGCCATCATCAAAGGATGTTAATTCTAAGGGTGATGCGGCTCTATCCTACCTTAAATTGGCCATCCAGGGTCAGTCTAAGGATCTTGACCCCCCTGTTATTGGATCTCGGGGTGCGGGAGCTGCAACTGTGGCAGCTGACCAAAGGCCTGATAATCCTAGTTTGGATCGTATAATGCAGTCGAATGAGGGTGGTACCCTGCCTTTGGGGTACCTTTCTGATTCAGTTATGTTGGAAGATTAGGGTGGACATCACCCTTTCCCCAATTGTAAATCAAAATTCTTATATGGAATGTTAGAGGAGCTCGAAAACCGTCTTTTTGATCCTCTTTTGGTAGATTATTGCATATTCATAATTTTGATATATGTATCTTAACGGAAACCCGGTTATCGGGAGACAGCTTGGCCCGTTTGGCGATAGGCTGCTAGTACTTGGTCTTCGTATGTTGTGAGTATGAAGGTCTTTCTAGTGGGATTGTTGCTTTTTGGCGACACTCATCGATATCTGTGAACGCCTTTCATTAGTGTAATCAACAGATAGCTCTTCTTGTCGCAGAAGGGTCTAATGACCCCTGGCTCCTCTCGGGATTTATGCTAGCACTGATTTCAGGGAAAGGCGTGTTCTCTGGGCTGAGATCCTCTCCCTCCTCAACCAGGTATCCCATCCATTGTAGCTGGTGACTTTAATTGCATTGTGGCTGCTAGTGAAAAGAGAGGGGGTAGACGGGTCCTTGATTCAGCGGATATCACTGAGTTTAGATCGTTTATCTCTTCTGCTGGCTTGCTGGACTTGGGATTCTCTGAAGCCCAATTCACCTGGTGTAATAACCGTCAGGGTTCGGCTCGAGTTTGGGAAAGGCTAGATAGAGCCCTGGCAACTGCTCAATGGTCTCAGATGTTTCCCTCCGCACTATCACTCACTTGCCCAGGATTGCGTCTGATCACTGTCCTATCTTGATTTCCACTGATCCTGCTCCTTATCAGTGGCGACAGTTCAGATTTGAGCAATTCTGGATGTCCTACCCTTCAACTCGTGCTATTATATCCCAGGTCTGGCACTTGCCTATGAGAGGTAATGCTTCTTATCGGCTCTCTAGACGGTTGGAGCTGGTTAGACGTCGGCTGATCAGATGGAATAGACTTGAGGTCGGCAATTTAGTGAGACAGATTGAGCAAGTTGAAGCTGACATTACTTTTATCCAAGAAAAAGAGGACCGGGATGGCTCTCTATCTGTTTTTGATCTCTCCTCTCTTCGCTCCAAGCTTGCTCTTCACCACTCTCTCCTCCTGCAGCAGGAGATTTATTGGAGACAGCGGTCTAGGGTTTAGTGGATTCGGGAAGGAGACCGTAACACTAGGTTCTTTTTCATGCCACTTTGAAGCGTCGGGCTGCTAATAAATCCGAGAATAGCTGATGAGGAGGGCAATCTCAGACCGACTCTGTTGTTATCCGTGATCAGTTACTTTAGTTTTTTCAGTCTAGATGGACTGAGTCAGATGGTGTTGGGGCTCCTGTGTTCAGGGTTTCTCCTACTAAGAAGGTCTCTGATCAGCAGAACGACCTTTTGACCAGACCGATCACGCTGAGGAGATTCGCACGGCTTTATGGGACCTTGGGCCTATCAAGGCGCTTGGCCCTGATGGCTTTCCGTCATTATTTTTTCGTCATTATTGGGACATTGTTGGCCAGGAGGTTACTGGGCTATTCAGGTGCTTTTCTCTCTAAAGCTATTCCTACTGACTGGAATCACTCTTGTTACTTTGGAGCCGAAGCGCCATGATGCTTCTTCCCCTCATCATTTTCGGCCGATTAGCCTGTGTACTACACTATACAAGGTATGTGCCCGCCTTCTTGTTTCCCGTCTGCGTGTGGTGATCCCTCAGCTCATCTCTGCTGAACAAGGGGCTTTCATCAGAGGTCAGAGTATCTCTGATAATGTTCTCATTGCTCCGGAGTTCATGCATGATCTTCAAAGAGCCTTGGCCAGTCAGTGTCTTATGGCAGTCAAGCTTGATATGGAGCGTGCCTATAACAGGTTGAGCTGGACTTTTTTGCATCGTACTCTGATTGATTTGGTTTTCATGACCTGTTCATTGACTGGATTATGGCATGTATCCAGAAGCCTTCTTTTTCTCTGAGTATTAATGGGATGCAGACTAGTTTCTTCCATTCTTCTGTGGGTTTGAGACAGGGATGCCCGTTATCCCCATTTCTGTTTGTTTTGGCTGTGGACGACCTTTTCCGTGCTTTTCACTAAGCATAGCAAGACAGTCGTATTGCTCCCTTTTCTGGCTGGTCCTTTGGGACCCCCTGTTTCTCACCTTCTTTTTGTAGATGACTGTATTCTTTTGGGCCAGGCCTCTGTTCGTAATGCTGTTAGTTATGTTTCTCTTATCCAGTGCTACTGCCGTGCTTCGGGGAAAAAGGTCAACCTAGATAAGTCCTCCATTTGTTTCAGCCCTAAGACCTCTAGGTCCATCAGGGAAGCCATTCACCAAGCTTTGGGTATCTCTGCAAAGGCTGATGGGCTGTCCTATTTGGGCATCCCGATTTTGGAGAGGCATCCTCGTATTAGTGATTTCGCTATTATTGAGAGACGTATTCGGGACCAGATTGATGATTGACAGATCACCAGCTTATCCATAATGGCTAGGATCACTCTTATCCACTATGTCCTTACGTCCCTTCCTATGCATCTTATCTCTAATGCTGGTCCCTATCACTTGCCTGCGCCGGATAGAGCGGTGGTTCAGGGACTTTCTATGGGCTTCTACGCAAGACTGCCACGACATTCATCTTCAGGCATGGGATTTGATTTGTATGCCTTTGAATGAAGGGGGTCTTGGTATTCAGTCCCTGCTTGTGAGGAGAGACGCTTTGATGGCTAGACATGCGTCGAGGTTTCTCCTTGATCCTATGGTTTCTGGAGTTCTTTCATGAGAGCTAGATATGGTGACTGGTCTTCGGATATGGATCATCAGTCTATGCGACGACACTCCTTCTTTTGGAAGGAGGTATGTCGTCATGCTCCGCCTATTCGAAGCAATATATCGTGGATGATTGGGGAGGGCTCCTCGGTGGATGTCATTCAGGACAGTTGGATCACGGATCTCCCTCTTTCCCGCTGGTCGTCCTTTATCAGCATGGATGTTCCGCAGCATATGAGGGTGCGGGATCTCATCATTCCGAATCTCTTTTCTTGGAATATCTCTGTGGTGACTAGCTTATTTGGGGAAGAGCTTGCTCGAAGGATCCTTTCTATCCCCCTCACTTTGGGACATATACCTGATATGAGGTTATGGAGGAGATCATGTCTGTCCAAGGCCCCCACTAGGGACCTTATTGGGATTTTTAGACCCCAGCCTCGGGATTCGCAGGATGCAAAGTGGATATGGATGCTCCCTATTCATCCCAAAGTCCAGTTATTTATATGGAAGATAATGTGGGACTGTCTTCCTTCTTGCTCTCTGCTGTCGAGAAGGGGTCTTCATATTGAGGCGGTATGTCCGCTGTGTGGGCAGGATGAGGAGACTATTGATCATGCCATTTTTATATGTCCCATTTTATATGGGATTTGGACGAGAATGGGTTATGATTGTAGTATGGATGGTTATGGTTCCTCGTGCTCCCCTTTTCTTCATGCCCTCCGGACGACTACTAGACAGCGCAACACCCTTTGGGCTATCACTGCTTATCAGATTTGGCTATCGCGAAACCAGCTCATCTTTACTAATGAGACGATTTTCCCTCACAGACTTGTTCAGAAGGTCAGATCCATGGTGGCTGAAAGTGCTTCTCTTCTCAATGATTTTGATTTTTCAAACCTTGGCCTCTGGAGCTCCTCTGCTGCTTCAGCAGTGAACCGTCATACGATTTATATATCTTGGGAGCTCCCCCTCCAGGGTTTGTAAAAATCAACTTCGATGGAAGTGTTCATGGCAGATTGGCTGGATCTGCTTTTATTATTCGGGGGACTGATGGAGCCTTGCTGGTGGCGGATGATTTTGGCTCTCTAGATTCTTCTGTCCCCATGGTTGAACTTTATGCAGCATGGGCTAGTATCTCCCATGCTGTTAGGCAGCTACATGCCCAATGTCTGCTAGTTGAGGGGATTCTCTCTTTGTTATTCGGTGGCTTAGATCCATCAACCCTATTCTCAGTGACATGGCTTAGATCCATCAACCCTATTCTCAGTGACATTCAGGCTGCTCTGCGGGGTCTTCTCAGTGTCCACATCCGATACATCTATCGGGAGGCTAATTCGGTGGCAGACTGGATTGCGGCTGCTGTGGCCCAGCACGAAGGTTCTTGAATTTGGAAACAGGGTGATCCTTTCCCCTCTGCTCTTACGCAGATTTTGTACTCTGATAGTTCTGTGTTGACTCGCATGAGGATAGTGTGATCGCCCGTCTGTACCTTAAAAAAAAAAGTGCTTAAGGATCAACCTTTGTAAAAAAATAATAAAGCTCTATCATATCATTTGTACTTCATATTATAATCTTATTTTTATATTATATATATTAAAATTGATCAATTTTAATATACGAAGATTGATAACACCGTTAAGATCTTATAGGCCAAAGTTGAAGAGGTTATAAAATATTTTCATATAAGTACATCTTTTTAACCCCAAAACTAATTATAACTAAGAAAAAGGTAACTACCCTTCTTTAAAAGAAAGGTAAAATATAAATTACGATTATATAAAAAAATAATAGAAGTAGCCCCAATTAAAGATAAAATAAAAGAAAATTGATTATGGTAGTTTAGACATATACAACGAAGACCTTTAGATGCTTCAATTAGAAAGAGTGATCTTTTAATAATCCATGGTAAGGATAGTAAAGATAGACCTAAACTAACATGAACAAAAATAATTAAAAAAGATATAACTATTTATAATTTAGATGTCGACTTAGTCCTGAATAGAGCAGAGTGAAGGAAGCAAATTCATGTAGCTGACCCCGTGTAGTTGAAAAAAGACTTAGATGAGTTGAGTTGAGTTAAGTATAAATTACTATTTTATGGTTTAAATATTATTAAATTATACTCATATAGTTTGAAATGTTACGCTTAACTATCATATTTTTTAAATTCTATCAAATTCTACACATTTGCACTTAACTATTATGTGTTTTAAATGTTATCAAATTATATTCATATAGTTAAAAAGATGGTATAAAAGGCTAAATATAAGATATATAAGGAATTATATTATAAGTTAGAAACTAAAGATAAAAAAAAGACATATATATCATTGAAAATGTAAGAGACAAAAAAATTATAGATACATTTTAAGTTAAATATATTAAAGATAATGATAAAAAAAGCTTTGGCAAGAAAAAAGAGATCAAAAAAGATTGAGAAGCTATTTTAATAAATCATTAAAATGTTATGAAAATAATTTAGGATGTCCTATATTAGCTCTATTAAGGATAGAGTTATTGTGTATGTTCATGGAATTAGGACTTTTGAAATAAAAAAAAAACTATAAAAAAGATGAAAGTAAGAAAAACTGTAGAACCTGATATGATTTTTATAGAAGTTTAAAAAGATTTATGTAATGCTGGAGTAAATTGGATGAAAAATTTATTTAATAAAATTTTAGAAACTAAAAATATACCTAATAAATAGAGGAAGAGCATTGTACTATTAATTTATAAAAATAAAAATATTTTAAATTGCTCTAATTATTATGATATCAAACTTGTGAGTTATAGTATGAAACTTTGGGAAAGAGTAATTGAACATGGGTTGAGATGTGGTACAAAAAATCAAAGAATCAATTTAGTTTAATACCAAAAAGGTCGAATGTAAAAGCTATTTCCTCATTAGGAGGTTAATGGAGATGTATAGAGAAAAAAATAGAATCTTCATATGATTTTTATTAATTTGAAAAAATATATGATGAGGTCCTTAGAAAAATCTTATGATAGGTGTTACAAAAGAAAGAAGTACTCATTAGGTACATCAATATAATAAAAGACATATATGATGGAGTAATTATTAGTGTAAGAATTATTTGTAATAATACTAGTAAATTTTTTATTACAATAGGTTTACATTAGAGATCTGTCCTTAGTTCATATCTTTTTGCTTTAGTTATAAATAAACTTAGTAAACATTCAAGATAATATTTTATTGTGTATGAAACTAATAAATGATATAGCACTAATAAATGAAACTAAGACTGGAATTAATTTTAAATTAGAATTATGATGAAATTATTAGAATTTACAAATTTTAAGTTAAGTAGGATAAAGACATAATACATAAAAAATAATTTTAGTATAATTAGAAATGAAGATGAATGTAAAATAAAAATTAAGGACTATAAAATTATTAAAAATAATTTTATTTAAAATTTAGGATCGATTATTCATAAGAAAGAAGAAATTAAGGATGGTATTATCTATATAATTAAGGTAAGTTGGATGAAATGAAGAAGTGCAACTGGAATACTATATGATCATAGAGTATTTGCTAAATTGAAGGAAAAGTTTTAGAAGATAGCCATAAGACTAGCTTTATAGCACGGAATGTTGGGCAGTTAAAAAAAATACACTTATCTAAGATGAACGTGACAAATAAAAATGTTAAAATGCATATATGGTGATATAAGAAAAGATAAAATAATAAATTAATTTATTCATTAAAAAGTAGATATAGCTTCAAGCAAAAATAAATTAGAAGAAGGATGACTTAGATGATGGTTTAAATATATGTAATTTATACTTATAGATGCATCCATGCGAATGAGTAACTTAATATATGTAGAAAAAAAGAAGTAAAAGTAGACTTAAAAATCATATGAAAGGAAATAATAAATAAATATTTAAAATTTTTGCATCTTAAAAAAATATAACTAATATAGCTTAACAGAGAAAAAGAATTTATGTAACCGATCTAAATTAGTTTAAAATTAAGACTATATTTGTTGCCGCCGGAATCCGTCCTCCGACTCGGGCGCAGTCGATCTCCTGGGGTGGACCTGCACACAAGTCCTCACGCGAGAGGCATTGAGGGTGACCCTTCGTGGAAGACCCTCCGACGCTCAAGTCAGTGGGGAAAAATCGGCGATCAATCAGAAAATGGGGAGATGGATCTCTCCGGGGAGTCTCTCCAGGGGCGGCCGATCGGGAGCTCTAGAGGGGAGAGCACCGACGAGCAGCTGGCGAGAGTGGGAGAGAGTGAGAGTGAGCGCATACCTGAGGGAATCTGGGATTGTCATATTTATAGGTCGTCACCTGGATCTTGAGCGCCTTCTGGAAGGTTCGAAGGTTGTTAGGATACGGAGAGGGATCAAATCGGGCCGTTGTGGGGCCGTTGGGATCCATATAT
Source organism: Calamus simplicifolius (assembly GCA_900491605.1). Taxonomy (NCBI): domain Eukaryota; kingdom Viridiplantae; phylum Streptophyta; class Magnoliopsida; order Arecales; family Arecaceae; genus Calamus; species Calamus simplicifolius. The sequence continues at coordinate 1,995,608 of UESW01004001.1, forward strand.
TGTTTGTTAAGGGATCGACGGCTAGGAGAGCTCCTTGATGGCTTGGGATCTGGTAGGTGCGTAGGTCTCAGGTAGCCGTATTAGGTTCTAGACCACTCTTCAACATAATTCTTTGCCTGAGATGCTGTTACGATAGGCCTAGGCTCTCCCGCGTCAGGTTCTGCGGAGGTGAGTATTGGATCGTGGATCGCTCAGTGAAGCCGAGCTATAGGTGGCTCGAAAAAAGCGAGCCATGGGAGGCTCGGGGAAATCGAGTTATGGAAGTTCGGGGAAGCCGAGCTACAGGAGGCTCGGGAGAGCCGAGCTATGGAAGCCCGGGGAGGCCGAGCTACAGGAAGCTCGGGACGGCTGAGCTATGGAAGCTCGGGGAAGACGAACCAGGGGAGGTTCGGGGAGGACGAGCTACAGGAAGCTCGGGAGGACCGAGCTATAGGAAGCTCGAGAGAGGCGAGCTATGGAACCTCGGGGAGACGAGCTACGGGAAGTTCGGGGGAGACGAGCTATGGGAGCTCAGGGGAGCCGAGCTATGGAAGCTCGGGGAAGCCGAGCTGTGGAAGCTCAGGGGAGACGAGCTATGGAAGCTCGGGGAAGCCGAGCTGTGGAAGCTCGGGGGAGCCGAGCTATGGAAGCTCGGGGGAGCCGAGCTATGAAAACTCGGGGGAGCCGAGCTACGGGAAGCTCGGGGACATCATGGCGGGCGAAGGGATGGGGTCGGTCTTAGCCTTCTCGCATGAATATTGATGCAACGACGATTTTACCCCCCAACACATGCCCTCCACTCCCTAGTTCAAAGCGCAGGTTCGGGCATAGGGAGTATAGGTCTAGGTGGCATGCTTTGGATGGGACGATCTGGTTTAGACAGCCCGTGCAATGATGCCCTAATTAATGCGGCGGGGTCATCATGCCTTCGTGTTGGAAGATTATCGAAAAATTATCTGCCCTAATCCTTTTGATTTTGATGATTACTAAAAGCCATTGAGTTCATTAAAAGATATAATGAGTTTATTTAAATGAGCAATAAATTTATTTTGAACAATCAATGAGAAAGTTAAAGTTGACTTTAATCATTTTTGAAAGTAACTTTAAGCTCAATGTTTAAACTTTCAAAAAGAAATTTTATAATTCATGTTTTAATCAATGAGTTTTTGGAATAGTTCTTGAATTAATTCTTAATGTCAATTTTATTGAATTCAAGTCAAAACAATGAATTAAAATGAATCTGGAACGATTTTAATATCAATCAGAAAAGTTTCTGATTTTTGATACGTTCCGGAGCCGACTCTTGAGTTTCAGAGTCGACTCCACACAGTGTACAGAAATGTGCATCTATCTCGAGTCGACCCACGAAATTTATCGAGTCGACCCTTGATTCTGTCGAGCCGACTCCATGACTGTTCGAGTCGACTCCGCTCAGACACCAAAGGTGTGTTTTTCTGAGCACTTCGCGAGTCGACCCCAACTTTTCATGAGTCGACCCCCGACTTTCAGGAGTCGACACTTTACTTTTGGTGAGTCGACCCCTAACCTTTATGAGCATTTCTATTTTAAGTATCACGAGCTCGAGCCGACTCGGGAAAAGCATGAGTCGACTCCAGCAAATCTGGGCAGAATTTTTACGGATGCCAACTCAGCTCCAACGGTAAGATTTTCGATTAACGGCTATTTTTTCTTTGTGTCTAACGGCTATATTTTTGCAGAATCTATAAATAGTGAAGCCGTTTTCAAATCAAAGAGAGAGAAGAGAGAGATTTTATTTCAAAGAAAAAGAAAGGAAAAATCAGAAAAACAGAGCGTTAGCTGAAAAAATCCGTGATTCAAAATAGAGTGAAAGAAAGAGTGTAAAATCAAAGGAAGCTCCTTCTGTGCTCAAGCTCTACTATCCAAGGAAGCTTCAGAAGAAAATCCAAGTGCATCTCAAGTGATTTCCACACTCAAAGAAAAGAGGAAAAGCCCAAATCAACTCCAACACATCTTCCGTGAAGAATCCAAGCTGAGGCCTGGTTCTACACTTCAAAGGAGTTGAAGAAAAGAAGAAAAGCTCAAAGCCAACCAACTGCAAATCAGGCTTATCTAAACTCTATTCTTACTTTTGTTATCTGCTCATTAAGGAGCCATTGTAACAAAACAAACATTTCTATTCTTTGTGACTAGTTCAATCTGGGGGATTGAACTAGAGGAGGTAGTCTTACCTCAGTTCAAGCTTGGTTAAGCTTGGGGTTTAAGGTTTTTGTGCTGGTGAGCCCTTGAAAACCAGCTGGGTTCGTTGTGCGCCCGGAAAAACAACAAGTTTGAGTTGTGAGCTTGTAAAACAACTCGGCTGTAATCTAGGGAGATTATAGTGTGGACCCAAGTGAATCTTGGGAGTGGACGTAGGTGTTGGATGCACCGAACCACTATAAAATCTTCTTGTGTTTGCCGTGCTCATTGTCTCTCACTCTATCTCTCTTATATTCTGTTTGTGCATTGCTTATAAGTTAATTTCTCTCACTTGCACATCTTGATTAAGTTTAAAAATTAAAAAGTCTTAAATTTTTAAGAACCCAATTCACCCCCCCCCTCTTGGGTTGCCATCTGGGCCAACAATTGGTATCAGAGCTAGTGCTCATTTAGAATTTGATCTCACGATCAAGAGCTAAAGTTCCAAATGGCAACACAAGTTGGTTCTTTTGCTGAAGGTCATTCTACGAATAGACCTCCTTTTTAATGGCTCAAACTATTCTTATTGGAAAGCTAGAATGAGGATATTCATTCAAGCTTCTGATTATGAGCTATGGGGTGTTATAATCAATGGACCTAGTACACCCACACATGTATTGATGGCACTATTGTTCCTAAGCCCGAAAGGGATTGGAATGATAATGATAGGAAATGGCACAATTAATGCTAAGGCCATTAAATTTTATATTGCTCCTTAGATGCTAATGAATTCAATAGAATCTCACATGTAATTCCGCAAAGGAGATTTGGGATAGGTTAGAGGTTACCCATGAGGGAACAACCAAGTAAAAGAATCAAAATAAATATTCTTGTTCATAAATATGAATTATTTAGCATGGAACAATCTGAAACCATGCATGCATGTACACTAGATTCACTGATATTGTAAATGGTTTGAAAAGTCTTGGAAAAGTATATACTAACTCTGAACTTGTTCGCAAAATTCTTAGGTCATTACCAAGATCATGGGAAGCAAAAATGACAGCAATCCAAGAAGCCAAGGACCTCAACATTTACCCTTAGAGGAGCTTCTAGGATCCTATGACCCATGAGCTGACAATGAGGCAGCATGTTGAGGAGGATTCAAGAAAGAAGAAGAATTGCCCTCAAAGCTGCAAAAGGAAGAGCAGCAGCGATGATGATGATGATGATGATGATGAGACTGCTCTCTTGCAAGAAATTTAAGAAGTTTATGAGGAGAAAGAAACCCTTCCACAAGAAAAATTTGGAGCAAAATGGAAGGAGAAAAAGAAAAGGATAAGAAAAGGAAAAGGACAAGGAAAAGAGAAAGACCCCTTGAGTGCTATGAATGTAATAAACCGGGGCACTTTAGAATGAATGTCCTTTATTGAAGAAAGCCTAAAAAAAAAAGAAGGCTTATATGGCGACTTGGAGTGACAGCGAGGAATCTTCTTCCGAAGAAGAAGAACAAAAGGAAGTTGCAAACGTATGCTTTATGGCGGACGACAACGATGAGGTAAGTTCCGAAACCCTTGCGATGAATTTACTTTTGATGAAATTTTGATGCATTTAATGAACTTGATGATTGATTTCAAGGCTTTGAAAAAGAAATACAAATTTTGAAAATGAAAACTTAAATTTAATTAAAGAGAAAAATGATTAAATCTTGTAGTTAAAGATTTAAAAGAAATCTTAATGAAAAGAAACTTAAGAATTTGAAAATGAAATGAAAATCTAATTAAAGAAAAGAATCAATCTCTAATGAAAATGATAAACTAAAGAAAGAGGTTAAAAACATAAAACATTGTTGATAAATTTACTTAAGCTCAACTAAATTAGACATGTTTTAAATAGTCAAAAAGCAGTTTTTGACAAAGCCGGATTAGGGTATAACACTTTAAGAAAACAAAAATCATTAAAAATATTTTTGTAAAAGCTGGCCAAAGTAATTTACATGCTTTAAATGTAATCAAAAAGGACATAAATCTTATGAATGCAAAAATAAAATAATAAAAATTAAATGTTAAAGGAAAGAAAATATGGGTTCCGAAAGGAACAATTTTGTTGTACTAACCATGAAGGACCCAAGAAAGCTTGGGTACCTAAACATAAAGTTTGATTATATTGCAGGAATGTCTTGTGGCCAAGAGATCAAAGAGAAAGTGGTATCTTGATAGTGGCTGCTCAAGACATATGACGGGTGACAAAGAAGAATTCATCACCCTAGAAGAAAAGAAAGGAGGAGTTGTTACATTTGGCGACAATGGCAAAGGCCAAATCTTGGGGTTTGGTAACATTCAAATAACTCCCTCCACATTTATTGAAATGTACTTTATGTTGATGGTTTAAAGCATAATCTAATTAGTATAAGTCAATTATGTGATAAAGGTTTTAAAGTTTCATTTGAATCTTCTTTATGCACTGTAGCTAATCCCATTGATAATAGCATTGTTTTTATTGGAAATAGAAATGGCAATGTATACTTGATTGATTAGACAAATTGTCTACTAATAATCATTGCTTATTGCTAATAATGCTAATATGAATGAGATTGGTTGGTTGTGGCATCGAAGATTAGGTCACGCAAGCACACACTTGATTTCAAAACTAATTAAAATGGATTTAGTAAAAGGTTTACCTAAATTAGATTTTGAAAATAACAAAATATGTGATGCATGTCAGTTTGGAAAACAAACAAGAAGTTCTTTCAAATCTAAAAATATTGTTTCAACTTCTAGGCCATTAGAGCTACTTCACATGGACCTTTTTGGACCAACTAGAACCACAAGTCTAGGAGGAAAGAAATATGGTCTTGTGATAGTAGATGATTACTCTAGATTCACTTGGGTAATGTTTTTAGCTCACAAAGATGAGACTTTCTCGATATTCATGAAATTCTTCAAGAAAGTAACAAATGAGAAAAACACTACCATAGTGTCTCTAAGAAGTGATCATGGAACTGAATTTGAAAATCACTTATTTGAAAGTTTTTGCAATGAAAATGGTATTAATCATAATTTTTCAGCACCTAGGACCCCACAACAAAATGGTGTAGTTGAAAGGAAAAATAGGACTCTAGAAGACATGGCCCGTACCATGCTATGTGAAAGTAAACTCCCGAAATACTTTTGGGCGGAAGCTATTAACACAGCATGTTACATCTTAAATAGAGCCTTAATAAGACCTATTTTAAAGAAAACACCTTATGAATTATGGCATGATAGAAAACCCAATATAAAATATTTTCATGCATTTGGTTGTAAATGTTTTGTTCATAATAATGGTAAAAATAATTTAGGCAAATTTGATGCTAAATCTGATGAAGGAATATTCTTAGGATACTCAATAACTAGTAAAGCATATAGAGTATTTAACAAGAAAACTTTAGTTGTTGAAGAATCAATTCATGTAGTTTTTGATGAATCTTTAGCAACCCAGTTCTGAAAATTTGATGATGATGAAGATACAAACATAATTGAGAAAGATCTTGAAAAATTAAATATTGATGTATCTTTAGATCAAGATCAAGACACTAAAGATAATGATTCACCTAAGGATGATGATACTAACGCTAATCATAATGATGTAGATCTACCTAGGGATTGGAGATATGCTTATAGTCATCCTAAGGAATTGATTATAGGTGATCCATCTCAAGGAATAAGAACTAGATCATCCATGAGAAACATTAGTAATCATCTTGCATTTGTATCACAAATTGAACCTAAAACTATTGAAGAAGCTGAAAAAGATAATAATTGGATGTTAGCAATGCAAGAAGAATTAAATCAATTCACAAGAAATAATGTATGGACTTAGTTGAAAGACCTAAAAATCATTCAGTTATAGGATCAAAATGGATATTTAGAAATAAACTAGATGAAAATGGCATAGTAATTAGAAACAAAGCTAGATTAGTTGCAAAAGGATATAATCAAGAAGAAGGTATTGATTTTGATGAAACCTTTGCACCAGTAGCTAGATTAGAAGCCATTAGACTATTACTTGCATTTGCATGTCATATGAATTTTAACTTATTTCAAATGGATGTAAAAAGTGCATTTTTAAATGGATTTATAAATGAAGAAGTTTATGTAGAACAACCACCAGGTTTTGAAGATCATGAATTTTCAAATCACGTTTTTAAATTGCACAAAGCATTATATGGTTTGAAACAAGCACCTAGAGCTTGGTATGATAGATTAAGTAAATTCTTAATTGAAAATGATTTTATAAGAGGAAATGTTGATAAAACTTGTTTTTGAAAAGAAAAGGTAAAGATTTATTAGTAGTTCAAATATATGTTGATGATATTATTTTTGGTGCTACTAACAATATTCTATGTCAAGATTTGCTAAGTTAATGCAGGGAGAATTTGAAATGAGCATGATGGGAGAACTCAACTTCTTCCTTGGACTCCAAATCAAACAAAGCAAAGAGGGAATCTTCATCAACCAAACAAAATACACAAGAGAAATCCTAAAGAAGTTTGGTATGGAATCAATTAAACCCCTCGGAACACCAATGAGTCCTTCATGCAAGCTGGACAAAGATGAAGAAGGTAAGAAGTTGATCAAAAATATTATCGAGGTATAATCGGATCCCTACTTTACTTAACTGCAAGTAGACCAGACATAATGTTTGCTGTTTGCTTATGTGCTAGATTTCAGTCAGAACCTAAAGAATCACATTTAATTGCTGTTAAAAGAATACTAAGATATGTAAGTGGAACAAAAAATGTAGGTTTATGGTATTCTAGAGACTCCACATTAAATCTGATTGCATACACTGATTCTGATTATGCTGGATGTAAGTTAGATAGAAAAAGCACAAGTGGTGCATGCCAATTCTTAGGAAGTAACTTAATCTCATGGTTTAGCAAAAAGCAAAATTCAGTTGCATTATCAACTACTGAAGCTGAATATGTAGCAGCTGGAAGTTGCTGTGCTCAAATCCTATGGATTAAGCGACAACTTGAAGACTATGGTATCACACTTGATAAAACACCTATAAAATGTGATAACACAAGTGCAATTAATCTAACAAAGAATCCAATTCAACATTCAAGAACCAAACACATAGAAATTAGATATCATTTTATAAGAGAACATGTAGCAAATAATGAAATATGTCTTGATTATGTTAACACTGAAGAACAATTAGCTGACATATTTACAAAACCTTTAAGTGAAGAAAGATTCTGTTATCTTAGAGGAGAGTTAGGGATTTGTGATCCATTAGAATGAATTTGAAACCCCTAAGGAAATTTTATCTAAGATTCTTTCAATCCTTGATCTTTAAGGAAATCTTATCTAGAATTCATATCTAATTGATCCATTCATATTCAATGATTATTTTATCAATTTTTATGATCAATTCCGGACACATTTCAGAAATTTCATGTTTTTGCTCTGAAATGGTCTCGGAGCCGACTCGGTGAGTATCGGAGTCGACTCCTGGTTTCGACTGAAACTCTCGGGTCGACCCCTCTCGGCGCGAGTCGACTCCAAGTCGGGATGGTTTTCTGTGACTGTCCGGAGTCGACCCCTGCTTTGCGCGAGCCGACTCGAAGTGGTCCCAGGTTGATTTATCTAGGGCAGAGTCGACTCGCCGTTCATTTCAAACTTTCCAATCTCTCAAAATACTCTCTCCAAAATCTCCAGACCTTCCAAACTTCCAAAATCCCTGATTATACTTCCAATCGACCAATGGCACCCAAAACACGTGGTTCCAATCTTGCTGCGGCCGGTGTGAAGCGGAAAGAGCCGTGAGGAAGACGGTGAGGCGTCCGGTGCGTGAGCCTTCTCCAAGCACGGATTCCACTTCATCATCTTCAACCCCCAATGCTTCTCCAGCCACTACTACTTCCCAGGTAGATCGTTAGCAGATAGAATCATAACAACGGGTAGGAAAGTGGATTTTGAACTTTTTGAAGCAGAGGGTTTTCTAGTTGGGAGACAATTGAGAGAAATGGGTTGGGAGAAAATATGTTCCCTGGATTGCCCTACTTATCCCTCTCTAGTAAAGGAATTCTATAAGAATTTGTCTAGAGGTGATCATGGTCTATTAGCACTGTGAGAGGTCATAGGATCTCTGTAACTGTTGAGCTTCTTTCTAGACTTTGGATCTACCCTTATCTGGCACTGCCACTTTTTCTTCTGAAGACCGAAGTCCCGCTCTTGCTAGATTATTAAATCGGGATGTTGTCGGATTTGAAGAGGTTTTTGCCAACCACTTTCATTAGAACTAAGATTATTCATAACATTTGCAGTAGGATACTCTTTCCAAAGATAGGAAGATTTGATTATGTATCGGAAAGAGATATCTTTGTGATGGATGCCATTGTCACGGGCAAACCTATAAACCTTCCCAGTATGATCTTTGGTACATTGCAGACTGTGGAGGAAAAAGAAAGTCTAGCCTGCCCTATGGAATGATTCTCACCAAGATTTTTCTGAGCCAAGGAGTTGTGATTTCTGACAGTGAGCCAATGAGGAATCTGAGACATACAGACTTTTATAGCTTGGCCACCATTCATCGAATGGGTTTTATTAAGAAAAATGGAAAATGGGAGAGGAAAGGACTGATAGAAGAGAGAGCTACAGATGTTGAGGCTGCAGGACCTTCAGTCAGACATCCTTCACCTGCACCTCCGAGCCCTTCTACTTCTGCCCCTGCTCCAGCCCCCGCTCCATTATTTGATCAAGCTTCATCATCTTCTGCCAGTTTCTCAGATCTACAACTAAAGCAACTCAAAGTTCTATTTGATGATCAATCTGAAAAACTTAAATCAGAATTTGAGAATAAGTTCATGAATTTGAAGGAGACTCTATATTCATTGGATGATAGAATCACTAAGATGGAGTCTACTCTCAGCTCTTCTTCGGTATCTTTAAGTGGAGATCTCAAAATATTTTTGAAGAACTTAAAGATATTTGCGGAGATGGCGAGACCTACTCTAGATGCAATGCGGAGCTTCAAGACAAGATTTTGACTGCTTGCACTTTTGTAGATGAAAGATTAAAAGATTATGTAAAAATCCAATCTGATGGAATGAAGAACATAGTTGATCATTTGACTAGGATTGTTAGAACTCATTTCTATTAGAGTTTCAATCCTTGCTATGTATTGAAATCAATGTATGTTTAAATTTTGATATCAATGTATTGAACATTTGATGTATTAGACTTTTGATGAAATGAAATATCAATTTTGATTACTCAATGTATTTCCTTCTTTCAATGAATGAATGAAATTGTTAAATCTTATCTTGATTGAATGAACATTTATGATTCTCTACCTTTTTGTTGATAACAAAAAAGGGGGAGAGTTTTATAGTTTTATGATTGAAAATGCATATGAGAAAATCAAGTTAATCAATGAGATATTTATTTAAGTTTCATAGGGGGAGCTACCTCATTCAGGGGGAGCCTAAGCCTATTTATGAAATCAAAATAAATTCACTAATCAATCATGCATAAACTCAATGTTTTTGTCATCATCAAAAAGGGGGAGATTGTTGGAAGATTATGAAAAATTATATGCCCCAATCCTTTTGATTTTGATGATTACTAAAAGCCATTGAGTTCATTAAAAGATATAATGAGTTTATTTAAATGAGCAATAAATTTATTTTGAACAATCAATGAGAAAGTTAAAGTTTGACTTTAATCATTTTTGAAAGTAACTTTAAGCTCAATGTTTAAACTTTCAAAAAGAAATTTTATAATTCATGTTTTAATCAATGAGTTTTTGGAATAGTTCTTGAATTAATTCTTAATGTCAATTTTATTGAATTCAAGTCAAAACAATGAATTAAAATGAATCTGGAACGATTTTAATATCAATCAGAAAAGTTTCTGATTTTTGATACGTTCCGGAGCCGACTCTTGAGTTTCAGAGTCGACTCCACACAGTGTACAGAAATGTGCATCTGTCTCGAGTCGACCCACGAAATTTCTCGAGTCGACCCCTGATTCTGTCGAGCCGACTCCATGACTGTTCGAGTCGACTCCGCTCAGACACCAGAGGTGTGTTTTTCTGAGCACTTCGCGAGTCGACCCCCAACTTTTCATGAGTCGACCCCCGACTTTCAGGAGTCGACACTTTACTTTTGGTGAGTCGACCCCTAACCTTTATGAGCATTTCTATTTTAAGTATCACGAGCTCGAGCCGACTCGGAAAAGCATGAGTCGACTCCAGCAAATCTGGGCAAATTTTTAAGATGCCAACTCAGCTCCAACGGTAAGATTTTTGATTAACGGCTATTTTTCTTTGTGTCTAACGGCTATATTTTGCAGAATCTATAAATAGTGAAGCCGTTTTCAAATCAAAGAGAGAAGAAGAGAGAGATTTATTTCAAAGAAAAAGAAAGGAAAAATTGGAAAAACAGAGCGTTAGCTAAAAAAATCCGTGATTCAAAATAGAGTGAAAGAAAGAGTGTGAAATCAAAGGGAGCTCCTTCTGTGCTCAAGCTCTACTATCCAAGGAAGCTTCAGAAGAAATCCAAGTGCATTTCAAGTGATTTCCACCACTCAAAGAAAAGAGGAAAAGCCCAAATCAACTCCAACACATCTTTCGTGAAGAATCCAAGCTGAGGCCTGGTTCTACACTTCAAAGGAGTTGAAGAAAAGAAAAAAGATCAAAGCCAACCAAACTACAAATCAGGCTTATCTAAACTCTATTCTTACTTTTGTTAATCTGCTCATTAAGGAGCCATCGTAACAAAACAAACATATTTCTATTCTTTGTGACTAGTTCAATCTGGGGGATTGAACTAGAGGAGGTAGTCTTACCTCAGTTCAAGCTTGGTTAAGCTTGGGGTTTAAGGTTTTTGTGCTGGTGAGCCTTTGAAAACCAGCTGGGTTCGTTGTGCGCCCGGGAAAACAACAAGTTTGAGTTGTGAGCTTGTAAAACAACTCGGCTGTAATCTTGGGAGATTATAGTGTGGACCCAAGTGAATCTTGGGAGTGGACGTAGGTGCTGGTTGCATCGAACCACTATAAAATCTTCTTGTGTTTGCCATGCTCATTTGTCTCTCACTCTATCTCTCTTATATTTCTGTTTGTGCATTGCTTATAAGTTAATTTCTCTCACTTGCACATCTTGATTTAATTTGTTTAAAACATTCCAAAAAGTCTTAAAATTTTAAGAACCCAATTCACCCCCCCCCCTCTTGGGTTGCCATCTGGGCCAACACTTCGTGGGTAAAGATACTCTAGGGGCGACGGTTGGGGAAACTCCACGTAGCAAATCCCGATTAATGCGGCGTTTATCGAGGCGGTTCCGAACGCTTCAGGCGAAGCGCCTCACCTTCTTAAGATGGCTTCCTTAGGGGGGAAGCAAAGCAATAGCAGCGCTGTATTTGTTTGCAATATCCTCTCCTTCTGTTTCCTGGAGAGTCCCATCTTCTGCGACGTTCACCGTTTCGCCTGGTGCTTTTTCTGGCTAAGATGACGATGAGCCCCGATGACGTAGCTACGAAGATCGTTGCCGAGGATGTGGGAAGGATTCGCCAGAGGTATGGCATACCCCCAGATGTCGTTCTGCGATTGCCGGGACCTGAGCACAGGGTCTCACGAGATCTGGAGCATGGGGTCTTCATCTACGAAGACAGTTTGAAAGCGGGCCTCCGGTTTCCTCTCCATCCCTTGGTGAAGGAAATCATGATGCATTACAACATTTTTCCGGTGATGATGGCCCCAAATAGCTGGCGAAGCATTATCGGATTTATCTCAATGTGCCATCAGATTCAGATCGTCGCCACTCTTCCTCTTTTCCGTGCCTGCTATCATCTATACCCGGGAGGAAATCAGAGTGGCCTTACATAGGACCTCGGAGGTCCTTCAACACGATTGTGGATAAGCCATCCTCTATAAAGGGATGGAAGAGTCGATTCATCATCGCTGAGGGGAACATTGGTTCAGACTTCCCTCGGAGATGAGGAAATTTCGTCCGGGATACAGAAACGCATCCAGTTTTGTCCGAGCGAGAGGAGAAGGATTTGGATGTCCTCCGCAACGGCCAGGTGTTCTCGGCCAATGATTTGCTATCGGAGGGTGCTCTTTTCGCGGCCAGGCTTAGTCCTCTGGACCCACAAGGTGAGTCCTCCCTTTCGTCTTCTCTGTTGTTTGTTATCCAGGCGAACGTGTTTGGATTTAATTGTATACTTTTCACTCTTGCAGCCAAGAGGTCCGCGTTGTCAAGTCTTGTCAAGAGGAAGAGAGGCAAGCGCCCAGGGAAGAGCAGTGGCGCGGAGAGAAGTAGGCCCAAGAAGAGGGCTCATACTTCCGCAAGATACTCGCCGGATGTCGGGGTGACCACGACGGAAGCATCGGAAGCAAGGGAGGATTTGGGGAGGACAGCTGGGATCCCTTGTCCCCTTGTGGTGGAACTATCGGATAGCTCGGATGAGATTCCATTGGCTCGTCCGGCCGCATCCCCTTTGAAAGATGAGCCGGCGACGGATTCGGCGGAAGTCATCGTTTCTGGGGGGTTTTCCCCAACCACGGGTTTACTCCCGACCTCAGTGGGAGAGGAAGAGGGAGCGGCCGCAGTTGGTGAGGTTTGGGGCAAGCTCCCTCTTGGGCCCTTTGCGGGAGAGTCCGGGGGTAGCGACGTTGGGTCGCCCGCAGCGGTTCGAGAAGCAAGCCGGATAGAGGTTTCGGCAGAGCCTGCAGAGGAGATGCAGGTGACAGTGATCGAAGGAGGCGGATCGAAAGAGGGAGCGCAGCGAGATGAGAGTCCCGCAATGGAGACTCCTTCAAGAAGGGTTTTGGGGAGGCTGGCGCTTGGGTTGGCCGAATTATCTGAGGAAGCTCAAGCCAGAGTTCTGATAGAAGGGGCTGGAAAGTTGAAGGCCTCTCAGTCAGAGGTCGCCCGGGTCGTCTCCTTGAGCGGAGACGGCCAGCCCAGTAGCTCGAACATGGGCATTGAGGAAGCGTTTTCTGCTTTAATGAGGTCGGCCTTGTACTCGGGTGCAGATCCCTCGGCGGACAAGTTTGCGGACTTGGAGTTGGTTGATGCCGCGTTCGGGCAGCAGGGCGTGGCCGAAAGTGTCCATCTTCTTTCCGACATTGACAATACGACCCTCATGAAGATGACACGGGCCTACGCCTTGCGGGTGAGTTATCATTCTTGGGTGGTGGATACTTTCTGGTTGACTTGATTGCATATTCTTACTCATTTTTTATCCTGTAGAGTGTTTTGCTTTCTCGGGCGATGTGCTGGCGTTTGAGTTTGGCGACGGGGGCCAGCGTTCAGGCCAGGAGAGCCAGCGCCGAACTCCGATCGCGAGTAGAGGCATCCGAGAAGTTCGAGGAACTCCTGGCCACTAGCAACAAAAGTTTGGTGGGGATGAAGGCGTCGTATCAGGCCGCCCTAGCCAAAGCATCTAAGCAAAAGCGTAAAGTGGAGGAGTTGCAGGGGCTCCTGGCAAAGAACGATGACGCGTGCTTGGAGTTGGCTCGAGTTAAGTCAAAGCATTCTGAGGAAGTGGCGGCGTTGCAGAAATAAACATAATGAGAGTCTGGGCCGGCTGGGGAAGGAGGCCGCCGACGAGAGAAAACGCTTGGCCAGAATGCTCGATGAAGTAGAGGAGAAGCTGCAGCGGCGCGATGGCGAGGTCGCTGACTTGAGAGTCAGTGCTAAATGGCACGAAGGGATGATAGCCCGGCTGAGTGACGAGCTATCCCAAGCCCGGGGAGAGGTCGAAGATAAGCAGTCGAGGATTAACACTCTCCAAGAAAGGATCGAGTTGGTTAGGGCCGATAAAGCGAGGGCCAGGAGTGAGGCCGAGGAGCTGACCAAAAGCTTGGCCCAACAAAAGGAGGAGGTACGATCCTATTCCCCCTTTTTAAGTTTCCTTCGTTGGTTCCTCGTGGCACCAACTGATTCTGGCTTCGCAGATGGCAAAATTAGAGCTGGACAATCGGGCTTTGCAAGGTGAGCTTGCATCTAGCCGAGGTAGGAGTTCGGAACTCGAGGCGGGCCGGCGAGTTCGAGGAGCAAACCATTATTCTGCGGGCTCAGGTCATGGAAGCTGAGAGGCAAGTTGCCCTATTGCGGAGCCAAATGGCCGAGGCTGAGGTGCAGCTCGCCATGCTCAAGGGCAAACAGGACGTAATTGGTGCTAACGCCTTCCAACTCGGGGTGGAAGAATGCAGAGACAAGATATCCAGCGAGCATCCAGAATGGGATCTCTCTTTCCTGGATGCTGAAGCTCTCGACGCTGGTGACTCCGGGGATGAAGAGGAGGATGAGTACGTCGATGCTTCGGATACTGACTTTGGTGCTACCCCGGGTCCCGGCGAGGCCGCAGCTTCTGGAGGACATTCGCAGACTGCCGTCGAGGAGGCTAAGATATTCGAGAAGGACGAATCAAGTCATGCCTCTGCAGATGTAATTGGGGGTTCTCCTGGAACTGACGTGGTTCCCGACCTTTAAAAAGACACTTCTACGTTTTGTTTCCCAAGCTGTAATTCTGTCTGACGTTTTTTAATGAATGAACTTTCTGCTTCCATTTGAGTGCTTTTTTTGGGCGGTCCTTCGCTCCAAATTTCGCCCCAATCGCAAGCGACTTATGGCTGTTTGCGCTGTTTGGTCGCTTCTATCTCAGGATCAAGGGAACGCATTGGCTGGGTCCGAGGCGGAGCGATAGCCTTGTTTGGTGAACCGAGACGATCGGTTCGGTTCATGTTTGAGCGATGCGATAGATTAATTAAAACTTGAGGAACGAAGCAGGTCAGTTAAGGCCGATGGATAGGGTAGATCGGCTTGGGCCGACAAACGGAATAAGTTGGCTAGGGCCGACGAGTGAGGTAGGTCGGCTAGGGCCGACGGCAAGTAGGTCGGCTAGGGCCGACGTATGAAGCAGGTCGGCTGGGGCCGACGAGTAAAGTAGGTTGGCTAGGGCTGACGTATGAAGTAGGTCGGCTGGGGCCGACGAGTGAAGTAGGTCGGCTAGGGCCGTATGAAGTAGGTCGGCTGGGGCCGATGGGCAAAGTAGGTCGGCTGGGGCCGACGGGCAAAGTAGGTCGGCTAGGGCCGACGACAAAGTAGGTCGGCTAGGGACGACGGGCAAAGTAGGTCGGCTAGGGCCGATGGAAAAGTAGGTCGGCTAGGGCCGACGGGCAAAGTAGGTCGGCTAGGGCCGACGGCAAAGTAGGTCGGCTAGGGCCGACGGCAAAGTAGGTCGGCTAGGGCCGACGTGTGAGAGTGGTTACCAAGTGGCGACATGTGGCGGGATTTTGTGTCGGTGGCTCGAGGGCCGATAGCTGAAGCAGGTAGATTTCTTGCTTGGATCGGTTTAAATACCGATGGGGGGTCCGGTTATCGTTGGCCATTTCATTCGACGACCTTTGCTAGCTTGATACGAGTTCGCATCGACGGAATGGCTTCCAAGGATGGCGGAAGGTCAACCAGAGCACCAGCCGACGATGCCAGCACTCGCTGGGGGGCTCATAGGAGCCGCACTCAGACCGTCGTCGACGAGGAGGTCCTGGCCTCCTTGTTGGCGAGTCGACAACGACTCCAGGAGGTGACCAAACAATATGTGATCACCTCCACCAGGGAGATCATGCACCTCCGTGCGGTTAACGATCGCTTAGAGAGGCGCGTGGTATCTCTCCAACAGCAGGCGGGTAGCCTTGCGGCGGATCAAGGAGAACGGTCGGCGGTTCCGAGAGACAATGGTGAGCCCCTGTGAGGGCTGATGTATTTTTTGTTTCTTTTGTCACTTCCTTTTCTGGTAAATGAAAGAATAGTTGTGTAGCCTTCGCATTCATTTTTGTTTTGAGATGTTCAATTTTGTTGCACAAGTTCTTTGAGCGATTAACTTCCTCGGGAAGCCATCGACGAACAGTCGGTTTTTGTGTTTTTTGCTGCCCTGCCAGCGCTCTGCCGTTCCGCAGGTAGATCGGTTTTTATTTCACTGGAGTTGGTGATACGGCTCTGTGGGGAGCAAAAAGCTGCTCCGGCGCTTTCCGGAAGGCTTTTATGGCATTGGTCTTTTCCATGCAGGTCATTTTAGCATACGGCGCACGCACCCGTTTACCATTGGAGGATGTTATTTCGTAGGACGATCTCCTGATCCTATCAGTTTCCGTAAGATCAGTGGGCGATTCTCTGCATTTAATAACTGTGATTCGGGATCAAAAGGAAATCTTTGCATGCATCATGGTTCAGGCGATGGGCTTGGCGCGCAGTGGGGCGTTGCTTTCATCCTGGGAGGCCACGTGGAGGCATGGGCCAGGTGTTTGAATCTCGGGGCTTCCGGCCTTGATAGCTGTTCCCGGTTCATTTTTGCCTATAAAAGGGGGAAGAGGGGTCGTGTTAGGCCATCCTCAAAGTTTCCTTCCCCTTTGGAGTTTCCACATGCTTATTTCTCTGCGTTGCGAGTGGGAGGGTCGAGCTTTCCTTTCATAAGCCCTTCGCCTTCGGACAGCTGGGCGATGAAGGAGCTACTGAAGAGTGGCTCGCCCTTAGGGGATGAGCCCGGAGATCATATGGAGAGCGCACAGGAGGGCGCAGAGATCACACGAGAGCGCACATATGTGCTTCCGTGTGACCTTTGTGGTTCCCCCTTGGGGAGTACGGTAGGAAGTGTACGCGGGCTCCCCATGGGTTGAGTGAATTTTGCCTCCTCCCTTGGTTTGGATTCCTGGGCTTGCCCGCCTGGGGAATCTTTCGCCACATGGGGAGGGGTGATAGCGTGCCGCCCGCAGGTACCTTGCCTTTGAGTTTGGGCAAGTTGGGGCGGTACACACTCGGTTTGGGAGAGCGTTCCGGCGCCAGGGTCCGTGGGCTTCCTACCTACTCGGGGGGCCTCTTGGTTGGGTGGTTAGGGGTGACATTCCGTCCACCCTTTCCAATCACCCTGATATCTCGGTTGGGTCACCGAGATATCATTATTTACCGAAGCTGGCCGCAACGGTTGGTCCATGTCGCCCACCATTATCGGCTCGAGCTGACTGTTTGCGTTTATCTGGTTCGTTGGTCCGGACGCCGGAGCATCACAGTTGCCCAGGTCTGCTTTGGAGCAGTTGCCCGAGTTTTGTGCTTGTCTTTATTTTATGCATTTCAATGCTCTTGTAACGCCTCTCAGGCATTTGTAATTGGTTTTGATGGCAATGAAATAAAGAAAGTTTTGCTCTGTTTCTCAATCTCTATTTTCCTGTGCCAAGTTGTTGTTGCTGGCCGTGGGTACGTGTCGTTCGTTTTTAGGCGAGGATCCCGTGCTATCCGAACTAGTCGGGGCTTGCAGCTGCCCTGGTCCAGACGGAGGTTTAGAGGTTGTTCGGTGGTAGAATACACTCCTTAACTTGGTCCGAAGCTCGGAGATTTATGCCTGACCCCATTGGAGTCGAATGTTTATGGCTCGGCCTTGCCGAGGTTCTGCTCGGCCCCGAGGTTCGGAGGATTTGTTACTCGGCCCAGCCGAGGTTCGGAGGATTTGTTACTTGGCCCTGCCAAGGTTCGGAGAATTTGTTGCTCGGCCAAGCCGAGGTTCGGAGGATTTGTTACTTGGCCCTGCCAAGGTTCGGAGATTCGGGGCTCAGAGAAGCGACTTAGTCACCACCATGAGTCATAATGCTAGGTCCCTGCGGTGTTTGGTGAGGGGCGTCAAGGTGGAACGGGCGGTTCATGGTCACGCCCTCCATTTATGACACGACCCCTTCCGAGGGGATGAATTACTGTCAGGCGCTGGAATTCTTTCTTTTCCACGCTTCCCGAAAGGCGGCCAGCTTAAAAGAGCTTGGGGAAGTGTTGGGAGCATTTATTACGGGGGGCCGGCAGATCGGGAGGTACTCCATTCCCAGGGGGGTTCCCGACAGTCCGTCCGCATTACCGATTTCGCTCGGGATGGGGCACGACCTTTCGGATCCTGCCAATTAAAGCGATGATACGTGGTGAGTTCTCACAGGTCGGTGGTTACGGCCCGACTGATCGAAATACTTACTTGAAAAGTATAAATACGGACGGGGGTGCTGGTGTTTGCCATCCTTTCGGTTCGATCTTAGTGCAGCTTTCAACATGGCTTCTCGAGAAGGAGAGCAACCATCCGACAGATTAAGCACGATGATGAATGGCTCAATGCGTCCGGAGGGGGGTCGCCCTACTATCATGATCGACACCCAGGTCTTGGCGTCGGCTTTCGCGAGCCACGAGCGGCTCGAAAGGGTCGTCGAGGGCTACGTCGCCGTCTCCACGAGGAGGTCGCGGCCCTCCGCGGGGTGGTGGACCGGCAACGGGGGGAGATATCATCTCTCCACCGACAAGTTGCCGAGCTCTCCCAGCGTTTGGAGGATTTGCTAGCTTCGGAGAAGTCAGTGAGCCTTAGCGAGGGCTCTTTCTGCTTCTTTTCCTTTCTTTTGCCGTTGTTGTCTCTCCTTTCTTTTTAATGAATATAAAGATTTGTCATACTGTGCATTCTGTTGTTCCCAGAGCATTTGCCCATATCAGATTGGGATCTATCAGTCGCCCGAGTTCGAGCTGATTTTAGGAGATCACGGGCGGGTTTCGTTTAGGGCACGTAGGCCACCCGAATTTGAACATAGTTTAGGAGGCCGTTTAGATTGGTCGGGGCTTGTAAGCTGCCCGAATCCGAACCCGAGTTTTCTTGGGGGGTCACTGGTCTCTGTTTGGACCAGTGGCGGACCTAGGCGGTTCTTCAGAAGGAGTTCCTTTACTTCTTCGGAGTATCAGGAGGTTTTTGCCTTTGTTTTCATTTTTAGGGTATTCGAGAAGTTACCCTGCTTCAAACGATGCCCTGGGGTGCGGCTAAGGCGCGAGAGCTTTGCTCTTTTGGCTGACGATTTGGTCGTCGGGCGCGACCAGGGCGCGGGAATATCACTCGGTTGGCCCGAGGAACTTGATAACTAAGGTCGCTCCCCGGCTTTGGCCGAGGTTTCTAGCAGCAGAATGTAGCCCTTGGCTTTGGCCAAGTTTACGCACTCCGGTCTTGGCCGGGGCTTTAAAGATCGCAGCCCTGTCTAGGCTCGGGGATCTTATCGCTCGGGCGTGCCGAGATTTTGTTACTCGACCCAGCCGAGGTTCGGAGATTTTTTACTTGGCCCCGCCAAGGTTTGGAGGTTGCTCGGCCCAACCGAGGTTCGAAGATTTGTTGCTCGGCCCAGCCGAGGTTCGGAGATTTTTTACTTGGCCCTGCCAAGGTTCGGAGAATTTGTTGCTCGGCCCAGCCGAGGTTCGGAGATTTTGTTGCTCGGCCCAGCCGAGGTTCGGAGATTTTTTACTTGGCCCTGCCAAGGTTCGGGGAATTTGTTGCTCGGCCCAGCCGAGGGTCGAAGATTTTTTACTTGGCCCTGCCAAGGTTCGGAGAATTTGTTGCTCGGCCCAGCCGAGGTTCGGAGATTTTTTACTTGGCCCTGCCAAGGTTCGGAGAATTTGTTGCTCGGCCCAGAGTTCGAGATTTTGTTGCTCGGCCCAGCCGAGGTTCGGAGATTTTTTACTTGGCCCTGCCAAGGTTCGGAGAATTTGTTGCTCGGCCCAGCCGAGGTTCGGAGATTTTTTACTTGGCCCTGCCAAGGTTCAGAGAATTTGTTACTCGGCCCAGCCGAGGTTCGGAGATTTGTTGCTCGGCCCAGCCGAGGTTCGGAGATTTTTTACTTGGCCCTGCCAAGGTTTGGAGATTTTTTACTTGGCCCTGCCAAGTTCGGAGAATTTGTTGCTCGGCCCAGCCGAGGTTCGGAGAATTTGTTACTCGGCCCAGCCGAGGTTCGGAGATTTGTTGCTCGGCCCAACCGAGGTTCGGAGAATTCCTGTTCAGATAGGTAACTCGGTCGTGCCGAGGATTGGTGAGCAGCACCTGTTTCTTTTCGCAATCTTTGGCAATGTAATGCATGATGATTCATGTTGTAAATTACGAAAACATGTGCCGACAGGAAGGTATAATAAGGTATATCAAATGGACTTATAGAAGACATACCCTATTGATAATACTTACGGAGATTGTCCGAGTTCCACGTCCGGGGGATAGGCTTTCCGTTTAGATCTTGCAGCTTGTAGGTTCCCGGTCCAATGATCTCCGCTACTTGGTATGGGCCTTCCCAGTTTGGTGCCAGCTTTCCTTGTTCCAGTGGTTTGGAAACAGAGGCTTTCCGGAGAACAAGGTCGCCAGGCAGGAAGGCTTTCCCTTTGACTCTGGAGGCGTGGTAGCGGGCCACCCTTTGTTGATAAGCAGCCACTCTGATCCGGGCCTTCTCTCTAATCTCCTCTATCAGGTCGAGGTTGGTGCGGAGCTGTTCATCGCTAGCTTCCTCTGAGTAGCTTTCCACCCGCAGCGAAGGGAGGCCTATCTCTACAGGGATAACGGCCTCCATGCCGAAGGCCATCCGGAATGGGGTTTCACCTGTGGGGACTCTTGGGGTGGTGCGGTAGGCCCATAGGACATGGTGCAACTCATCCGCCCACCTGCCTTGGGCTCTGGAAAGACGAGCTTTGATCCCCTGAAGCAGGGTCCTGTTGGTCACTTCGGCTGCTCCGTTGGCTTGCGGATGCCCGACCGAGGTGAGGTGGTGACGGATTCCGTGCTCTTCGCAGAACTGGCGGAACTTAGGGTTGTCGAATTGCTTGCCGTTATCGGTGATTATAGTATGCGGGAGGCCGAATCGGCAGATGATGGACCTCCATACAAAGTCTCTGGCCCGTGCCTCGGTTATTTGTGCAACCGCCTCCGCCTCGACCCATTTAGTGAAGTAGTCGATGGCGACAAATAGAAATTTTCGCTGCCCCGTGGCAAGCGGAATGGGCCGAGGATGTCCATCCCCATTTGGCGAAGGGCCAAGCGGAGGATATAGGAACCAGGTCGGCGGAGGGGAGTCTTTGAATGATTGAGTGCCTCTGGCATGGGTCGCAAGCTCGGACTAGATCGTCTGCATCCTTCTGCATAGTCGGCCAGTAGTAGCCTTGTCGCAGCACCTTGTGGCATAGGGACCGGCTTCCCAGATGGTTGCCGCAAATCCCTTTGTGCACTTTGCGGAGAGCATAATCTGCTTTGGATGGGCGAAGGCATCTGAGCAGTGGCATGGAGAAGGACCGTTTGTAAAGTTGATCGTCGATCAGCACATACTGGGTGGCCTGCAGCTTCAGCTTTCTAGCCTCTCTCCAGTCGGGTGGAAGCGACCCTTCTTTGAGGTACTTCAGAATGGGATCGAACCATGATGGTTCGGCTTCAACTTGCATTATTCGGTCGGCTTCCGCGATGCTGGGCTTCTCCAGGGTCTCCAGGTGGAACTTTTGTTCGGCGTCCATTGATTCCGCGGTCGCCAATCGGGACAGTAGGTCGGCGCGGGCATTCTCGGATCTGGAATCTGAGTGATCTCAAACTCAAAAAAATGGGGAAGCAGGCTCCGCACCTCTTGAAGATATCGAACCATGTTCGGCTCCCGAGCTTCAAACTCTCCTCGTACATGGCCAGCCACTAGCTGCAAGTCGGTGAAGGCGTTAAGCTTCTCCACCTTCAGGTTGCGGGCGATTCGGAGACCGGCTAGCAGGGCTTCGTACTCAGCTTCGTTGTTGGAGGCCGAAAAAGAGAACCGGACGCCATATTCAAAGTTGCCCCCTTCGGGCTGGTGAGAACCAGGCCAGCACCGGAGCGATGAACGTTAGATGACCCGTCGACATGGAGGAGCCACCGGGCTCCAGATTTTGGTTCTTCGGGGGAGTCTGGGGTGGAACCGTCCTCCGGGATGGTACACTCGAGGAGGAAGTCGGCTAGCACCTGAGCTTTGATGGCTGGGCGAGGCTGAAAGTGGATGTCATGCTCGCTCAACTCGACGGCCCACTTGGTCATTCTTCCTGATGTCTCGGGGCGTGGACCACCGCCTTGATGGGTTGGTCGGTCAGGACCATCACAGAATGTGCCTGGAAGTACGGTCGCAGCTTTCGAACTGAGGTGATCAAGGCCAACACCATTTTTTCAATCCTGCTATATCTTGTCCCCGCATCGCGGAGTAGCCTGCTGACATAGTAAATCGGCTTTTGGACCTTGCCTTCTTCCCTGACCAGCACCGAACAGATGACACCTTCTGAAATAGCCAGGTACAAGAACAGGGTCTCGCCCGGGCTTGGACTGCTGAGGAGCAGGGGCGAGCGAGGTATTTCTTGAGATCTTGAAATGATTTTTGGCATTCAGGGGTCCACCAGAAGTTCTTAGCCGACCGGAGGGTTTTGAAGAAGGGGAGGCATCTCTCGGCCGAACGCGCCACAAAGCGGTTAAGGGCCGCTATCCTTCCGGTTAGGCGCTGGACCTCTTTAATAGATGCCGGGGGCGCCATTTGTTGGAGAGCTTGAATCTTTTGGGGGTTAGCTTCGATACCTCGCTGGGAGACCATGAAGCCGAGAAACTTCCCAGAGTTAACGCCGAAGGCGCATTTGGTCGGATTGAGCCTCATCCCATACTTGCGTAGCATTGCAAAGCTCTCTGAGAGGTCCTCGACATGCCGTGATGCTTCTTTGCTCTTGACCAGCATGTCGTCCACGTATACCTCCATATTCCGGCCAATTTGCTCCTTGAATACTTTGTTAACCAGCCTTTGGTAGGTGGCACCTGCATTTTTAAGACCAAAGGGCATGACGCGGTAACAATAAGTACCTCAATCGGTTATGAAGGCAGTTTTTCTTCATCCTCGGGGGCCATCCAGATCTGATTGTAGCCTGAATAAGCATCCATGAATGACAGCATTTGGTGACCTTAGGTGGCATCCACGAGCTGGTCGATCCGGGGAAGAGGGAAGCTGTCCTTCGGGCAGGCTTTGTTGAGGTCGGTGAAGTTGATGCAAATCCTCCACTTGCCGTTCGACTTCTTTACCATGACGATGTTTGATAGCCAGCTTGGATAATTTACCTCCCGGACGAAATTTGCCTTGATGAGTTTGTCTACTTCTTCTTCAACGACCTTTTGTTGTTCCGGGGCGAAGCTCCTCTTCTTCTGCTTGACGGGCCTGTGCATCTCGTCCACATTGAGACGATGGACGAGAACCTCGGGCTGATCCCTGGCATGTCAGAGGCGGACCAGGCGAAGATGTCGGCGTTGCTTCGGAGAAAGTTGATCAATCTGCGCTGAGGTTCGCCCTTCAGCAGCGACCCGATTTTTGTAGTTCGGTCAGGGCGAGCCTCATCCAACGGCACCTCCTCCAGCTCCTCTGCTGGTTCTCCTCGCTGTTCGGTGAATTCCTCCCAAGCGTCTAGCCCGTCAACCTCGGCACTCTGGACTGAAGGCTGGTAACAAAGCATTGCCGAGCCATGGCTTGACTTCCTCGAACAACTCCAACTCCCTGTTCGGTGGAGAATTTCATGGATAAGTGGGGGATGGAGACAACTGCCTTGAGGGACATTAGGCCGGGCCTGCCGAATATGGCGTTGTATGGGGACCTGAGTTTGGTCACTAGGAAGTCTGTGTAGATAGTGGCCACAAGGGGCCAGGCTCCCGCGCGGACCGTCAGGGTGATGACCCCTTCCGGGATGATGACGTCGCCTGTGAATCCCATTAGGGCAGAATCCACGGTTCGAAGGTTTTCCATGAGTAGTTTCATCTTGGCAAACACATCGAGATACAGAACATTGACCGAACTTCCACTGTCAACAAGGATCCGACTTACATCATAGTTATTCAAATTGAGGGATACAACTAACGCATCATCATGGGGGAACTGTATCCCCTGGAGATCATCGTCGGAGAAAGAGAGCTCGCCCGTTCGCGCCTTCTTTGGTGCCGACCCTTCACCATCATTCCTGGGGCTCGACCCGCTGGCCTCCTCGATCATGTTGATGCGGCCGATCACGGGTGGATTTGGTAGAGGAGAAGGTTGTTGAGGTTCGGGCTGGCGGTCACCTCCTTGTCCTGGCTCGGGCGCCCTCCTGAACTGATTCAGTCGTCCCTGCTGGATCAGCCTCTCGATTTCATTTTTCAGCTGCCAGCATTCTTCAATATCATGGTCGTGCTCCCGGTGGTAGCGGCAGTACTTGGTGGGGTCTCTTCGGGTCGGGTTCCCTCGGAGAGGAGCTGGCCGGGGGAGCTGGCATTCTATCTCCATGAGGATCTGCGCCCGAGGCACGGTTAGTGGAGTGTAGCGATCGAATCGCCTGGGTGGGCTCCGGGAGCGATTCCTCGATGGCAGTGGGGGAGCTCTTTGGCGGCGAGGTGGACTCGGCCGACGGGCGGAACGGTGCCTATCGGGACCTTTGGGCTCCTTCTTCTTTGCCAGCTCGGCGCGGGCAACTCTCCACAATTCTTCGACCCTAGCGTATTTGTCTGCCAGGGCCATCATATCAGAGAGGTTAGGGGGGTAGCTGACTTCTATCGCCAGGTAGAAGTCGCTTTCCTTTGAGACTCCCCCCGCCAAGGCGGACATGGCCACCTCATGATTAAGGTGGTCCACCTCCAACATGGCCTTATTAAAACGGCCAAGATAATTTCTCAAGGACTCCCCCTCTCTCTGCTTGACTTCGAAGAGGGAGTCAGATCTTCGTCGGTGGCGGTGGCTGCTGACGAACTGGCTAATAAAAAGACGGCTCAGCTCGTCAAATGAATCAATGGAACCTGGCTTCAAGGCATTGAACCAGGTTCGGGCAGATCCTCTGAGGGTGGAGGGGAAAGCGCGATAGAGGATCGCATCGGATGCTCCATGGAACATCATTATTGACCGGAAGCTGCTGAGATGGTCGTCCGGGTCAGAAGAGCCGTGGTAGGGTTCGACGGCTGGTAGCTTAACATGGGAGGGGATCACTTCCTCCATAATCCCTTTGGAGAAAGGGATGCCCTGCTCCGCTTTGGGCTGAGGCAGATGGGCCTACTTGGCAGTGTCTAGCTCCTGACGCATCTCCTGGATCTGCTGGTGGATCTCCTCTTCAGCGGTCAGAGGAAGAGCTGGGCGAGAGGATCGCAGGGACGACGTCGAATCATGGTGGGAGGACACTGGGGAGAGGGACCGGGCTCGCCGAGATCTGGGAGGATCCCTGTTGTAGCCGCCTTGCGGGACTGGTTTGTCCCCTCTGGGTCGATGTGGGGGGTCCGCGGCTTCATGCAGACCGGAGGAGGAAGTCACTGGAGAAGAAGGAATCGCGGCCTCCTTATGAAGGTGCGGAGCGGGAGGAGCTGTGAAGCGCTCCTGGACCAGGTGAGTCAGGGCCTGGACTTGCTGGACCAGCGAGGCGAACTGGTCCTGGGTCACCGGGATGGCTGGCGGCGACGGGGTTTCAATTGGTGGAGGCTATGGTGCTACACTGCTCACCGGATCAGGCCTCTGGGAAGCGGCCTGGTCCTGGGCTTCAGAGGTTGCTCTTCTCCGATTGGCCATTAAAGAGGTTCTACTCCAGATCGAGATCCTTATCTCCTTTCTTCAAGTTTTAACGGGACTTGAGGCCCTTCCTCTAGCACCAATCTGTTGCCGCCGGAATCCGTCCTCCGACTCGGGTGCAGTCGATCTCCTGGGGTGGACCTGTACACAAGTCCTCACGCGAGAGGCGTTGGGGGTAGCTCTCCGTGGAAGACCCTCTGACGCTCAAGTCAGTGGAGGGAAATCGGAGATCAATCAGAAAACGGAGAGGTGGATCTCTCCGGGGAGTCTCTCCAGGGGCGACCGATCGGGAGCTCTAGAGGGGAGAGCACGACGAGCAGCTGGCGAGAGTGGGAGAGAGTGAGCGCATACCTGAGGGAATCTGGGAGTGTCATATTTATAGGTCGTCACCTGGATCTTGAGCACCTTCTGGAAGGTTCGAAGGTTGTTAGGATACGGAGAGGGATCGAATCGGGCCGTTGTGGGGCCATTGGGATCCATATCTTGTTTGTTAAGGGATCGACGGCTAGGAGAGCTCCTTGATGGCTTGGGATCTGGTAGGTGCGTAGGTCCCAGGTAGCCGTATTAGGTTCTAGACCACTCTTCAACATAATTCTTTGCGTGAGATGCTGTTACGATAGGCCTAGGCTCTCCCGCGTCAGGTTCCGCGGATGTGAGTATTGGATCGTGGATCGCTCAGTGAAGCCGAGCTATAGGTGGCTCGGAAAAAGCGAGCCATGGGAGGCTTGGGAAACCGAGTTATGGAAGTTCAGGGAAGCCAAGCTACAGGAGGCTCGGGGGAGCCGAGCTATGGAAGCCCGGGGAGGCCGAGCTACAGGAAGCTCGGGAGGGCCGAGCTATGGAAGCTCGGGGAAGACGAACCAGGGGAGGTTCGGGGAGGACGAGCTACAGGAAGCTCGGGAGGACCGAGCTATAGGAAGCTTGGGAGAGACGTGCTACGGGAAGCTCGGAGGAGACGAGCTGTGGAAGCTCGGGGGAGCCGAGCTATGAAAACTCAAGGGAGTCGAGCTACGGGAAGCTCGGAGACATCATGGCGGGCGAAGGGATGGGTCGGTCTTAGCCTTCTCGCATGAATATTGATGCAACGATGATTTTACCTTCCAACAATATTGATGTCGTTTAAAATATTTTTAATGCAGACTGTCTAAATAAAAGCTTAAAAGGTAAGCATGCAACCATCCGATCAATGAATTACACACGCACATAGATCAGGTTGGGCCTGAGCTGCAAGAGTTTCGCATAGACTGGACCTGAGTCTATCACGCTTCACCTATGTTTGGACCTGATCCGGCCCGGCCGCATCCTTCGGATTGTCTTTTCACCCTCTACTCGGTCCATGCCCACCCTCACCAGCGCCTCGCATCCCTCCGTCAAGGGAACGGTTAATTCCGCCAGCAAACTAACAGCAATGGACGATCTTGGTCGCCTTCTCCGTCAGCATCCATAACCCCGCTGCCCCTCCTCCCGCTCAACGGTCCACCGCCGCGCCCCACTTATTGAGTATATCTCTGTTGCAATGTCGTTCCTCCTCCCTGCTAGCTCTCCCATTCTGCTCAGCATCTCATGCCACATGCGATCATCGGATGCCCATCATCGGCTCCATGCACGAAGTAACATATTAATATCATTCTATCACGTTCCCTCGTCGTCGATGGCGTTCCTGATCCCCATTCTTTGAATCTTTTCCTCGAGATTTTTTTTTCTTTTTTAATGTCTTCTTTTGCATCCGTCCCGGAGTCCTCCATTTTCTTCGAAGGAAAAACTTCGTCCTTCCGGTACTCATGAGCCTTTTACAGGTGGAATTCTTGAATCAAAAACACGGGCATCGATCAACGACTCATCTTTTCAATTCCATTCCGTCTTTCTAATGCTCTGGTTCCAAATGTTTATATTGTTTCTGATTTTCTTCAGTTTTGATTTTCTTTATGAGAAACATTCTTCTTTGCTTGCGAAAATGGTACACCTTGGAAGGAAGGATAGGTCCTCGGATGGAAGTCTGCCATGGGTTCGGATCTTTTGCAGTATAAAAAAAAAGAACCGCAGGGGATTTCTTCACAGCAGAAATGGGCCGGTGGGCAAGGCGCAGCGGCAGAGCGTGAAGCCGGAGTAGGAGGGGAGGAGAGCGGTGGACGATGCCGGATAAGGTGGCGGAGACCGGAGGGAGGGTGTTGCATTCCGGCGTGTCAATAGAAGGCCAAAGTGGTTTCTAACTTTTCCGCATGTTTTTATGCATGCTTTTATGTATGCATTTGGGAAGAGCCATCTCGGGTTGGGTGAAAGATGTTCAAAATTTCAATAAAAAACCCAAACCAATAACAACTCCAAGCAAGTACGCATCCTTACAGCACTTTTTGCATTGACTCTGATCTTTGATGGAAAAAATTTTAATAAAACTATTTATTGGCCAATCTATCTATATTCTTTTACTTCTATAAAATATTAAAAAATAAATAAAAAATTTACTTTACTATACCATTCTAATTAAATATATATATATTTTTTATTTTGTTAAGGTATCTATATTTTTTTATTAATACTCTTCCGTTCTTTCCTTCATTTGCATTTTATTTTCTATGCACTTTGTAAAGAAAAAAAGAGTAAAATAACATTGTTTGTAAAAAATTATAATTAAATAAAAAACATAATACTATTGTTTAATTAGTAAATAGTAATTATAAAATTTTATTTATATTTAAAATATGATTGAAAATATAGTTTAATAAATTCTTATAATTTATCTTTAAAAAGTTATAAGATTAAAAATAAATATCAAATTATTTTTAATATATAAAAGATATAAATAAATATTTTTACATCTAATATAATAGTTTCCATGTAATACTTAAAAAAATGTTGATTTCTTACTAGCTTTGGTATCTTCACGTTCCACGAGGCCTCAGAAATTTAACCAGGGGAGGGAATTTTACCGGGTCGGGTTAAGATCCGGGAACCTGCTACGTTTCAATATGAGGTCGGGTATTCGGGTTAACAGGTATTATTCAAATCTATGCCCGCCCGACAAGGGCCTCTGATTGACAAGCCACGCGTCGCGTCCAACAAGGCGAGAAAAGCAAAAAGGTTAAAGAAAGGAGTTATCATCAAGAAACCGAGGGCGGTGCGAGAACCGGGCCTTCGAGACGAAAGCTTGTGTCCACTTCCCCGAAAAAGAAAGCTTGGATCCACCTTCGTGGCAGCGTTCGCTGGAGGAGAGGGGTAGAGCGATGGACGACGAAAACCTCGGGAGGATGCCGGAGCGCGAGAGGCTTCAGATGGTGCAGATTAGAGATCTCGACACGGAGGAGCTACAGATCGAAGAATTTGACAATGATCGCTCTTCTTCCGACGATGACGATATCCTCGTCAGGTTCCTTTCTTCTTCCCATTCCTTCCGTTATGAAGATTTAGGGTTTCGATTGATAGAGAGAAAGAAAGAAGTCTCTGATCTTGGAACCAGCTCTTGGTGCTTGAATCTGTGATTCTTGCGAAAACGAGGGGAAAAACTGATTTCAGATCGATTGCGAGCAGGCTTTGTCATTCATCATTTGTGAATGAATCAAAGATGAACAAAGAAGCAAACCGTGGATGCCCTAGAATTAATCTTTTTGGTCTTCTGTCGCTTAGGTTTCACGATTTTAGCATAATAAACGAAATGGATGGGTATCTAGACCGTGCGTCCCAAATTCTTAGTTTATTACATTGTTTTCAAGAAAGTAAGGGATCTTGTTTCGGGCGTCGTTAGTTAGATGCGTCTGAAGGTGGAAATGGCCTAAACAATAGATCAAATATGTGGTATGTGTTCAGTATGAGCCTTTGTGGAAGAAAATATGTGGTCTGGAGTGACACTTGACCAATGAAGCTTCCCGTTGCCAAGAGTCTAAGAAAAACATCAAATTTGCTGCCAGTTGCTTTACATCTGTGCATTTGTAATGGTTTGAATGCTTCTACATGACATTGCATATAAGGGTCTGGAAGAAAGATAAAAGACATATAGGGCAGAAACAATCAATTCCAGACAGGTATCTGCTGCGTGATTTCAGCCTATGCTCCCCATTCAACTATATGCATCATCATATTTTAGACATTTCCTTTCTCCCTGCAGCTCTACAGTCTCTTCTTGCATGCAATGCATAGCCAGAAACCATTGCACATCGTCATTGGTTTGCTGCCTTTTTTGAGTCCAAACTAATGCGAGAATGGGAAGGTGTGGATGTTCAGACCAGAACTCTTGGACCTTCTGGATGGGTTAAATTCCTCAAGTGCATGCATGCACAAAACCTTATATTCTATTAAAAAAAGGATGGCAATAACAGCAAGAGGTTGCTTGCGAAATGTGACATAATCCTGAACAACCTAAAAATATAATCGGACCATTAACTGCACACCCTTAAACATAATCCTGAACGCCAAACATTAACGTTCTCTATTTCAGTTGCTCTCCTCCTTCCACTAGGAATTTGCGTAAGGACAGCAATAATATTAAATTGCTTCATGAATTACTTGATGTTCTGTCACCTGCACGATAGGAGTGATTCCTCTTCCACATGGCAGTTGAGCTAGGGCCAGCATGCCTGCTATTGACTTGGCCATATTGAATTATTTTTGGGACTATCTGCTAATTACTTAATGAAGTCATGCTCTGTATCAATGATCTTGCAACACAGTTCCTAGTCAGGACCTAACCGTGCTAGCAGTATATGTCAGTTGATGCTTTCTGGTTTGCATAACACAGTTTAGTCTATTACTCTTCTAAACTTTAGCCTGCGACATTTTGGTTAATTATTTTATTTTATTTCTGCTTGTTCTTGTCTTCTCCATAGTCCTTGTATCAAAGCTTTTTTTTTTTAATAATTCATTTTGCCAGGATTATTTCCCTTGATTCTTTCAAATCCATCAAGAGAAATAGGAGACAGTCGATGCATATTATTTGATGCATCTTTTTTTTTTTTTTTTAAAAAGAAAGTAGAGAACCAGTATCATATAGTTTCTGACTAGCTTGCACGTTGTCCAATTTATAATTCCATCTGTGTCTGATCAAGTATATTTGTTCTGTCTTATGTATGGAAGTGGCTGTGGTGATGGAGCGGCAGGTCCATCTGGTGGTTTTACCTTCAATACTTGTTTGGCTTCATTGCATACATATCTTGGTGGTAACTATTCAATACTTTTGCTTTAATAATTCTTCTTCTTCTTCTTTCGGCTGGGTGGGGTTGCAAACTTAAGAGACGTCACTATTGCTGTTATGTAACAGAGGTTGATGATACTCATGGTAGGCTGTCATTTTTGGATGGTGGTACAATCTTGAATTTGCCAATGTTCCATCTTGAAGGTAATTTCTGTCTTTCAAATTATTTATCGAAATACCATGTCTTTCTCCTCAAAGACTAACTCTCTAGTGGCATCATATTTATCAGAATTCAGTCATTCCATCAGTTAACAAGCCCTGACATTTGACCATAGTTTTCTCTGTTATTGTTGTAAGAACATGATCTCTTATCATTATCATTTCCCAAGTCTTAAGATCATTCTTATGTAATGATGTTTTCCTTCCAATGGTTGCACACAAATGCATATTGGTTGAGGAAAATGCAAAGTGACATTATAACTTTAACAAGGGGAAACCATATCTCTAATAGAAAGAAAACTATAGGGATGGTGATGGGATAGGTATGCGATCACCTATGCCTGCTCCATGATGGGCAACCCTTCACCCACCCCCAACCTATACTGGTCTCAAGGTAGGTCAGGGTGCCATGAACCTGCCCTGTAGGTAAACTAACCCGACTCAACATGCGTTGCTCTGCTATTTGTTTTTTTCATCATATAAATTGAACTAACAACAAAAATGCAATATTAAATCTTAGTACCTTACATTATATTAAATAAAGAAAATAAAGGAGAGGAGCTCTTAGAAAGGAGAGGAGGATGGAGGGGAGCTGTAGAGAAAGGGGAGGCTCTTACTGCAGAAGATGAAGTCGGCAGCATAAAGAAGAGGGGTTTAGGATGAGGCAGCTAGGGTTTGGGAAAAGAGGAGATGATGAGAGCGTTAGGCTTACATACTAAGGGTCATTTAGAATTTTATTGAATATATCGGTTCAGGTTTGAGGCAGGTATATCTTATATGCCTCTGCAGCAAACCCACTTTAGATTTAATTTTTAATACCTATCCCCGACCTTAGTTTTAAATGGGTTGTATAAAACCCACCCTGTTTAAGCAGGTGTAAATTGCCAACCTAGAGAATTAGGTTCAGTGTCATCCATTAGGATGCTTCCATATTGGACCTATTATAAGATCAGTTACATGATTTATAGTCTTAGTGACAATATAAAGTTATAAACCATTAAATGTGCGTAATCAGAAGCATCTAAAAAATGGCAATCCAGTAATGCTTAACTTCATAATGAATGGCATATGTTGCTGGATTTAATAGTTCTAGGACATTTTCTTCTTCTGTAAAGTTGGTTTTTGAATCATTGCCGTGGTCTTGAAAGTTGAGGGTCTTGTATATATTTTTAGGACTTTACTAAAGTCACAGTTTATCAGACTAATTTCAGTTATGCACTTGGTGCCTCCTTATATACTTTGGGCACCTTATCAGTTTCTAATTTGTGAAGAATTGACCTTGACTCTATTTCTTGAAAGAAATAAGAAGTTGAGTGGAACACCTTTTTGATAGAGGGCATGCAATGCATGTATGTCATGATTGTGTAATCATCTTCTTTAACATCTGCACTCTTAAGCTTCTGTAATTTTGCCTTGTGCTGCGCCTTTCTCTTCATGTTCTGCTGGATAACATTAAAATTACTATTTAAATAATTAATTCTATTACCTCCAAATGACTCTATCAGTGGGTAATCAAATTCAGAGAATGGCCTGGTTCTAATTGCTTTATGACCGAGATTTTATTTTATAGTTGCATCTTGCAAAATTCAAAGTAGAATTTCTAGCTACATCATGTTTGGGAACTAGTCTTTAAGCCAAAAAAAAAAAAAAAAACACTTGACTAGGAGCACAAGAGTCATCAATGGATATTTGTGAAATAAAGGTTTTGAAATGACATGATTTTGGGCTCCTTGTTGATATAGTGCATAATTTGCTTATAATGTTTGTATGAGATTTTAGTATTAGATAAGATTTGCAAAACCGGTATCAAGATCCATACTGATACATTGCCAGTTCGGTATCGTATAAATTGGTACGTTGCAGTGCGTAATCGAACTGAGACAGGATGCTTTTTGATATGGTATGGGTCGGTACTGAATGGTTTGGGTCATATCGAATTGAAACTTGGTATTATTCTAATATCTTACTAGTACGGTATGGATTGGTACAAATTGGTATGACTGACCTTGGTATTAGATAATGAGGAACCAAGATTAAATATTGTGTACTTTTAAAAGTCTGTAGTAAAAGAGATGAAGCTGCCAGGAAAGCATTTAGCTATTTGCTGCATTAGTTATGTATTACAGTCTTTTTTTTACATTCACATTCTTGAAGTTATGTATTACAGTCTTTTTTTACATTAACATACTTGAAGTTTTACTCCTTTCTTTTTTCATTCTCATTTAGAATTTATCCTTTGCATGATGGAAGAATGCAGAGATCAGCAAAATCTTTTATTAGGATGTTTTTGCAAACATCTAGTTTGTAGCTATGGTTGTTTGGTATGAAATATATATATATTTTTAAATATCAGGAGTAGTTTTGTTCCCTGGAGCAACCCTTCCTCTCAAAGTAATTGAACCTAGATTTATAGCTGCTGTGGAAAAAGCTTTGAACCAAGTTGAAGCTCCATGCAAAATTGGTGTGGTGTGCTATCTTCCCCTTTCAGTCCATTGCTTGTTGCTATCTTGGGCTGTGCTATGCAGCTTTTTCCCCGGTTGGAATTATAATTTGAATATTTGTGCAGGTTCTAGTTCATACGCACCCAGATGATGGAAGGCTTCGCATTGCTACAGTTGGGACAACTGCAGAGGTGTGGCTTTCCTAAAATATATTTTCATGAATAATGCAAATATTTATTCTAGTAACATAATTTATTAGAAGAATGCCAGTCTTCTCTACTGGCTTGTAGCTTGTAAATTATCCACTGCAGCTTTTAGTCAATATAATGTTTTGGGCTAGCTAAAATTGAAAAGAAAACAAATAGAGCAGGAAAGCAAAATTAACTGTTAATTGCAGTTGCATGGAACAAACAGAAGAAGGAGTTGAACAATTGAGCTGAATTGGGCTGCATATAGCTGAAGATGAAAATTGGTCAGAAAGTTATCGAATTGCTTTGTGCTTCCACATATGCAATGGGCTTTTTGATTTTTCATAACTTTGTTGAGTGTGTTTACTCCACTGGATGATTTTAAATAGGCACTTTGTTGAAAAATCTTGAATTGGCATCTCATTATGGTCTTAAACTTTACAAGGCTAAGAAAAAAAACCAGTTTTCTTAGGAAGTGTGCCGTACTTCAGTTTTCTGAATGGAATATATTTAAAAACTGCTTTTGTAAACAAGTAAGGCTAGAACAAGCTCTTATGAATTTAGAAAAGGAGAAGGTTCATCTTGAAGTTGACATATATGAAAGACTTTCAATTTGCAAATGACATAAAACATCAACTTAAGGGCTTGTTTGGCATTACTTTTATATTTTTTTATCATCTATTTTTAAAAATAAAACTGCATGTATGGAGACAAAAAAACATGTTCAGTAGTATTGTTTTTGTTTTCTCTTTTTGTAAAATCAATTTCATTATTTTTAGAAAAAATGAAAGTACTTTTAAAATTTTCTAAAACAAGAAACTCATCTTTTACCACCACCGTCTCTTCGCTACTGTTGCTGTTGCTATCACAATTGCTGGCACTGTTACCTTTTCCACATCATTGGTGTGCTTGCCACCACAGCTGATGTTGCCATATTGCCGTCATTGCCACCACACCACCACCACCATGATTACTACTTCTGATGTACATCACTAGACCCACAATCAATACCACCATCATGTCTATTACCCTGCTGCAACTACCATCGTCTCCACGGTCATTGCATTGTTTATTTTTCAAAAAAAAAAAAATGATTATATCATACATGTTTATATTGAAAAATTTAAAAACAAAAATAGAATATCTGTTTTTCTGAAAATAGAAAGAAATATGGAAGTGATGCCAAACGGCATTGAAGTTATTAAATTCTGTAAACATGGTGGTAAGGGTCCTTAGGGGTTAGGAGTGAAGGCATGTTCATGAAAGGCAAGTGAAAGTCAGGGAGTTATATGCCATTTTTAGTTAAAGAGAGCATTTTTCAAATATAGAAACTCGGTATGGTCAATGCTCTTGCCTTTGGCCTTCTCTAGAAACTAATTATGCAATTTCCAAAACAAATGTTTCCACATATTATATTCAACAACCTCATTATCACATGAACTGTTTCATATTGGATTCAACAATGATCAGCATATTCTATCTTCATTCTATGCTATAGACAGTTTCGATGCTACTTCAACATTATTGAATTGGATTGCTGTGTGGTTTCTTGTGGTGGTTGAACTCATAGTTCCAGGTTACTAAAACACAAGTAGGGATGGAAATAGGGCGGATTCAGGGTGGAAGGTATATTCCCTGCCTCTGCTCCCCATCCCCAACCCAATCTTCGAATAGGGATTGATTTTTTCACTCATTTCCACCCCCGCGGTTCCCCATTCCTTCCAAGAAATCTTCAATTCCCGTTTTCTTTTTTTTTTTTAATAGAGAAAAAGGTTTTTAGATTAAAGAAATCATGCAAATTGATGGATCATATCTATTAATATGATAAATTGATGAAGTAATAACAAAATTATCAATTTTAGTAGAATTATGAAAGACCAATATATAGTTTAAGTATCCATATTTTAAAACTAAAACTGTTTTGTAATTCGGTGCATTGAGAAATTGATTTCAGAAAAAAAAAAAGAATCTAGGACAAAGTGGTTATGCTAGGATCTGTAAATATTTAAAATTTACTACTAAACAAAGTGGGAGGGTTTTGGGATATTTTTAGAAAAAACTATAGATATAAAAAGTAATTTTACTTTAGGGAAAAATAATTGGGTTCTGTGTTCGGATTTGAGTTCAAGGATGGGGACCCCAATTCACCTTCCCAAACCAAATCAGATGGATATTAAAAAATTTCCCCATTCCCGTTGGGGCAGTTCCCCATGGGAATTGAGTTTCCTCGTCCGGTCCCTTTTAGACAGTGGGGCGTAGGATGGGTTGGGAATCTTGATCCCTTTGATCATGGGGTGTCAAGACCCTCCCGTGCTGGTCTTGCCCAGGATAGAGGGTCAAATGCACAATGCATCTCCCCATTCTTGTGGCTTTGGCTTTAGGTGACCTGATTTAGGTGAAATTCCTTAGGCCCTTATGTAATTACTCTTTTTCCAAAGTGGGACCATGTCTCGCATGGGTATCCGTTGTCACATGGCCTTGTCTAAGGCATCATGGATATGATGCCGATTATAGGCCCTAGCATTGGATCGAGAGGCAAAAAGAGGAGAGAAAGAGGAAGGGAGAGAAAGGGAAGGAGAGTTACATAGTCTGGGATTTTGACAACCATAGTTGATTGCTTAACATTGAAAAGTTAAGTTTCTTTATCACCATTAATGCAGCTAAAAATAAAGAAAAATAAGAGAAAACATGCCTTTTTCTTAATTTGTCTAGGCTACAGGGCAAGGATCGCGTTACTAGACTATAATTTTATTTCTTAATGTACATTTTTCTTTTTATAAAATTATAATAATTATAGGATAAATTAATTACTAACATAATAAAAATAATTTCAGAAAAATATAGCATGTTCAGATGATTATTATGTTCGTGCTACTTAATTTTTGCATGTTTTTGATAAATTTTGGTAGTGCATTCAGGAGCATCTAAACATACATGCAAAATTAAAATTAACTTAAAATTATCTTGATGAAAATGCTACGATTCATGTCTACAAAAACCCTTGAACAAATTTAATTTCTAGAATTTTAATGTTTTTTAAATTAAAAAATTATGTTAAATGTAAAAGTCGGAATAAATGTAGACAATTTAAAGCTAATTTCTATGTATGTTTCATGTATTATAATGATTATCTGAAATAATAAAATTAAAATGTATTTTTTAATTAAATAATTGATTAAAATTTGAAAAGTAATGAGCATAAATAGGGCCAATCAATATATACAAGTAGATTTGCAATGGCTTTGGACCGTAAAGAATGTGAAATAGGGCCAATTTATTAAGTACATTTGTTTGAATTCAAACACATTTAAAACAAATAAAAATAAAAATTATAATGGAAATTGAAATAATAAAATAAAAAAGGGCATCCCAAGAAGGTACCTTGATGCCCAATCAGGATAGTTATCCGGATAGGGTGGGAAGTGACTCGTCTTATTTTTTGGGGAAACCAGGACGCTCATCCAACAGGTTTTGTATCATTGTTATAATAAATAAATTATCATATGCTTCTACGTGATATCTATGTTATAGCAATTGAAAACCTCATTTACGGAGGGCCACCTAATAGACAAATGAAATTTGGACATTGCATGGAGTTTCTTTTTTAACCCACAAACCTTGATGATATATTTAGAGTATCCAAGATGCCCTTTCATTGGTTGGGGATTAGCTGGAACTTGGAAGTGCTGACTACTTTGGGGGACACCTGATTTTAGGATGAATATTGTGGCAGAGAAGAGGGAAGCAGATACCCATGTTTGCATCGGAGCAGCCAGACCCCAGGCATTTGGAAAATACATCTAAAGCTGAAACTGAGAGAAGTGAAAAAGTGCATCTCTAGGTGAGCCACCAAAGATGCTTGAAGATTTTCTTTTCAAAACTATTAGAAATTGTTGGAAGAGGGCTGGCTAACACTAGCCAGCCATTAATGATTGGAAGCGAGTCTCATCTCATCACCTTGTGTGATGGGGCTCCAAATGCCTGGATTAGATAGAATTTGTCCTATCATGACTTTTGCTTTCATCATTTTTTTATAGGACTTTGAGCGGTATCGTGACTAGCTTATGAGAGTTTTTAAGTTTTGAAACTGTTTTTAGGTTTGTAGCTAAGATTTATTTGTTGAAATATTCTGTTACTGAGGAGAAATGAAGAGTCTCGTAGAACTTAATTCAGTTTTGGGATCAACTTTGAGATATGTTATGCAAGATTTATGTTTTCGCATATGTCAATCAGGTATGCTTGTGATCTTTGCTACCATGGTTTTAATTTTTTTTTCTCTTTTTGGTGGTGATCTTTTTGTTTGACTTTGTCTAATTGTTATATCCCCTATGAGTGCTTTTTTATTTGAGAGATGTTTGCAATTACTTAGAATTTTTGCATCTTACAAAAAATATAATTTAGAACAGAGCTGAATGAAGAAAAAGGATTTATGTAGTTGATCCCAATTAGTTTGGAATTAAGGCTTTGTTGTTATTGTTGTTGTAGATGCTTGCAGTTACTTATCAATATTTTTCAATCAAGAAGAATAATGCCTAACCAGTTCCTTGGGATATCTTGCTTAAATTTTCTGGAAAAAAAGATGCTTTAGGTTTGATATGTATACCAAAAATAACGGTTGCGATAATGTCTTTATAATGTCTTTCAACTTGTCTTTCTAGATACGGAAATATCGGCGATTGGTTGACGGTTCATTAAATGTGGTTACTCGTGGGCAACAGCGATTTCACTTGAGACGCCGCTGGATAGATGTTGAAGGAGCAGTGAGTTCAGCTTTGCTTTTGATTTCATGCTGTTCAGTTATCTATTCAATGACAGTTTATCAATAATACAATGTCTTTTTCTGTGAATGGTTTAAACAGCCATGTGGTGAAGTTGAAATTGTCCAGGAAGATACACCACTGAGAACACCAAAGGATGCATTTGGGAAGCTGGCTTCTGTTAGTAACAGTCAGAAACGTAGTTTTGCACAGGCAATACCTTCTGGTGTTTCTCCTGCTAAACGACATGCATATGCGGACATAGAAAATGAGTTGGAGTGTATGTCTGCTACAAGCGTTGTAAGTGATCGTTCAGCCATGGATATTAGAAGATCCTTTTCAATCACTGATTCCATTGATTCCCCCCTTGGATACCAGCGAGTTGATGAGTCCTTGAGTGGTGATGAGGACTTAATGCATGGGTGGGATCAAAGGCAGGGAAAATCCCATTCAAAAGGATTTAGTAGATTAGATCAAGTTCATAAGCATGAAAAAATGAGTGGTGATGATAAGCTTGGGTGGGACTCCATGGAGGAGTCGTCTTCCTCAGGGAAAAGATCTGGTGATTGGAGAAAAAGGGAAGGGAATAGGGCTGCCCATGAGAGAAAATGGGTGTTTCATGCTCCAATGTCCTTTTGGCCTCACTGGGTTTACCAAATGTATGACTCATATTCACTTGCTCGGAGGGCTGCAGGTAATGAAAAGTAATGAAAACCTTTTTTATGCTCTTTGAGTGTTACTGCTTTTGCCCTTTAGCAGTCAATATGCATTCCTTTTTGCGTTCAAGTTTTACATTTGGACTTGTGTTTGATAATTATATGGGTGTGTGTTCATGCTAGAAATGGTATGTTGGACTTTTTTTATACCTATTGGTATGTGCATCTCTAGACATTCAGTATCTTCTTGTGTATTTTTTCATCCACTGTATTAATCTGAACATGATTTGCACATGTAGATATTCAGCATGGTTCTGTACACGCTATAGTGCATCTTTTTGTCAGATTCATGTGTCCTGTTTTGCTTTGGCAGATGAATACTGTAGGCAATTTTAGGCTAGAGTAAGAGAAGTGCTCCGAGTTTTCCCAAGCGTCCTAATCTTGATGCAAGTGATATTTGATTCCAAGTCTTTGATCCAACCATTTAGAGATTACCAGTAGGAATCTGGCTCCTTCAACTTGTGTATTCCCTAACAAGATGGTGGCATTCACTCCAATCGTTGCCCTTCATGTTAGGTCATGGAATGCCATGGGACTTGCCTGAAAGTTTTCGAGGCACCATATGTGAATTTGAGTCCAATATGGGGTCTTTTCCATTGGGTTAAATTGCTGTCCCTTGTGTCCAAACATTACTAAGCATCTCATCAGAACATTTGGGAAATAATAAAATTGATGTTGACCAACTATTTGCAGGTATGATGGAATAAGAAAAGATATAAAAGAAAAATCTATGGCCTTGTCAACCTACTTTGTTGTCTACATATTTTTCCAGCTAAAGGTGCTAGCCTACCTGGTGCTATTGGATGCATCAACATCTTCTTGAACTTAAAATAGTACATCACTGAATCTCCATTCTAGAGATTCTCTTCTTGTCTGCACTGTGCTTAAGGTTTCATTCAAAGTTTGGGCATATCTGTATTAAATACCATGCCGTGTTCTTACTATGTGCTGCTTCCATGGTTTTCAAAATCATCTTCTAGCTCTTTCTGATACCACCATGAGCCGCCTTTGTACCTGCACCATGGCCAATATTACTGCTTTGCTTTTTACTTTGTTTGCTACTTTGCTTTATCAATGTCTTGCATTGTCTTGACTCGTTTAGCACATGCATTCTAGCATCACCTTTCCACATTCAGTAGATTTTTGTACCTTTTCTTCTATTTGTAAAGACATTGTGCTATTGCGCTACATCTTAGATTCTCTTTTTTTTTTTTTTGTTCTTTATGGTTGGTAGATTTCTTATATTTTGTATGGTAGATTCATCCATCCAAACTCATAGAGGTTAGTCCATCTTGAGATTTGTTGAGATTGAATAGGGATGGTAGTGGATCAGTCTTCGTCAGTAATCAACAACAATGCTAAGATCTTGAGTGCTAGCATGTCAGTTAAACTTGTCGTCAACACATCATTTTTGTGAAA
Organism: Calamus simplicifolius; assembly: GCA_900491605.1. Lineage (NCBI taxonomy): Eukaryota > Viridiplantae > Streptophyta > Magnoliopsida > Arecales > Arecaceae > Calamus > Calamus simplicifolius. Next base: position 2,035,963 of record UESW01004001.1, read on the forward strand.
GGTTGCGAAGAACAGACCTGATCTGACTATCTTACCCAAACCCAACACTGTTTCTGCATTTTCAACTTTAAAGTACCTGAACTTTTGGCAGTAAAATTGGAGAGCAAGTAACCATGGTTTTAGAAAGTTGAATAGTCAAGCAATTCATTGGTGCTCTGTCTGCTTTTTTTTTTGCCATATCCGGAATTTATTTCTATGGGAACTATTTTATGTTATAGGGCAGACGTTCACTTTAGTGAGTAGGTTGGCAAGTTGTTGCTGGATTGTAAAAATCTGCCTTTAATGGCAGAAAAGCTATTGATGCTCCATGCTGTATTCCATTATTTGTGAGAATCAAAACATTACAAGTAACTCTGGAGCATATAATGGTCCTTGGAGCATATATTACTGAAGCATTGTATTGACTTTCATGTTTCTATACTGCAGATTTGTGGAAGCAAATAATAGGAAATCCAAATATGGATGGTTATGTGAAAGTGCCTGACCTTCTATCATTTTATATTGCGAGCAAGCTTCCCATGTCAGAATCTACAAGGCAGGAGCTGTTAGAGATTGATGGAATTTCTTATCGATTAAGACGGGAAATCCAGTTACTGAAAGGCTTTAATCTTATACGTTGTAAAAACTGTCTGGTAATGATTGGCATTACCTCTCTTTTGATATATTTCTAGATGCACTTATTAGAATTTTGGTTATGCAATTGCTAGTCTCTTGGTTTTTGTTTTAGCAAAAAGGATTAAGGGATTAAGTTTGAGGTGCTGCTTCAATTCTTCTGCAAGAGGATTGATCATTATTGCTTTGCTGAAGTGCTTGATATTCTGTTCATGTTTTATATATGTTTTTAACAGATATTTCCTTTTTGTAGACTTTAATTGCAAAACGAAGTGATATGGTGGTGATGTCTAGTGATGGACCCCTCAATGCTTATGTGAACCCTGGTGGGTATGTGCATGAAATAATTACTGTTTATATTGCAACAGGGCTAGCACTTCACGGTCGTCCTGATAAAGAGTTTAGCTGGTTTCCAGGGTATGTATGGACTTGATTCTTATTTATATATGTCATTCTTTTTTCTTATTTATGTCGTTATTCTTTCTTTTATTTTGAAAACTTTATACTTTTTGATATGTTATTTAAGCTTTTTTTATTTTTTGGTCTCCCTAAAAACAGGGCAATCCAACCATAGTTGTCTACTAATAGAAAGCAAACAATATATTTTTGTGAGTATCACCAAGTATGAGAATGGTATTTATATTTCATTTATAATTTTATAGCTGTTTAAGCGCAAAAAGGAGCATAATCTTCAAAAAAGGTCTTTAAGAGGTCATGTTTAATGAATGAACTGGGATCAATAATTTGCATCTATATGGGAATAATCATCCATTCTGAGTTTAATATCCAGGGTCTGTTAATCATTTAAAAAATTGATTTCTTTACTGAACCATTTATTAAATGTCATGACTACACATGAGCAGAACAAATTTGTGACCATGACAATGAATGACAATCATTGCACAATCAACCAGGGAAGTAGAAGAATCCTACACTCATTGTTACTTTAAGCTTTTATTGATTTCCACATCTTTTTTTTGGGGGGGGGGGGGGGGGGGCTTCCTATTGTACGCAACCATACAATCTTTATTGGTTTACTAATTTATCTTGCATGCTGCAAGGTTTCCATTAGACAACAATACCAATTAATTAATTTATATAACTTGCATTTTAGTGCTAAACATGCATCTGTGGGGCTTGGGACAACTTTATATAGGCTGGATGTGAGTCTAGCTGATGTCAAGATGATTTACTCTGATCAATGCTTAGGTGAAGTACCCTCAATGGAGGTGTTGATTGTTAACTGCATGTTTACAGGAGAACATGTAGAAGTAGGTTCTTGTTAGGTACAAATCAAGCTGTGAAGGCACGTGTTATGTATGCATACATGGTTGCCTTTTTCCAGCTGCAATCTCTTGCTTTTTTTTTGTTCTTGTTTTTTGGTCTGTTCATAGTTGTGAAATTTGTGAACCTATCTCGTGTCTTGAGATCTGGAACTGTCTGATAGACCCCTCGAGCATGTTTACTTTAATATTTGCACCGCTGTTGATGTTTCAAGCAGCTCAACGTCAGGTGACAATGATTGCTTTGTGGAGGCTGGTTTTAACAGTCTCAGAAAAGTTTCCTCTAAAACCAACCTCTGAGAAAAGTTTCCTCTGGTTGTTAAGGGGAGATTTTATGACAGTATGGTATTTGCTGTTCTTGTTATGTACTTTTATGTTTGCCATAGATACATTTATTAGATTGTCGGGAGTATGGTACCTTTGTGTAGCTTTGCTGTTAAATGATTAATAGCGTGCATTTGATTGTCGTCGTAAGATGAATGTTTTTATCTCTACATCTAAATTGCAGCTATGCGTGGACGATCGCCAATTGTGCTGCTTGCAGATTGAACGTGGGCTGGTTATTCACAGCTACAAAAAAGAATCTGCTACCCGAGTCATTTTGGGGGATCCGTAGTTCTCAAGTTACGGATGATACTTAATGAGAGCTGAAACAAGGAAGGCAAAAGAAGTTTTTCTTTTTTCTTTTTAATGCGTTCTAGTCAAATATAATCTGTATATAAATGCATTTTAATTACCAAGAACAGCCTACATGGTTGTACTCTAGCTTGGTATGGCTGCACGTCATTAAAGTTGAGTGTATCGATCTCTGGTACAGGCGCTTTATGTGTCTGAATGATGTGGTATCAGCTGTATATAAATGCATTTTAATTATCAAGTACAGGCTATATGCTTATTTTCCAGCTTGGTATGGCTGCACGTCGCTAAAGTTTACATGTTAATTACCAAGAACAGGCTACATGCTTAAATTCCAGGTTGGTATGGTTGCACGTCACTAAAGTTAGTCTAACAACGTACCTAGATCAATAACCATTTGACGACATGAAACAGGCTTTTATTCTAAGTGGCATGAAGGGAACGAAAGATCAAATGGGAGAAATTGGAGTGAAAAATTAAAGGAATTTTTTAGTTGCGAAACAAACCGAGTGTCAGAGTGTGGAAACTTTGTTTTTCCATAAAGGTTCATTGGTTTTTGTCAAAAGAAAAAACAAAGGTCAGGCCTATCAAACTCCACGTTCAAATAAAACATTCTAAATGCCATCGCTAGCATTTCGTGAAGGAGCATGGGGAGGCGCAGCTGCTGGTTGATGAGACCGTAATTGTCATTCTCCATGACGCATTCTTCTTCTGATGGGGTTTGAGCCAAATGCGGCTCGAGAGATGAGAGTGGAACAGCAGCTTCCCTGGGCGACGAGGCAATTGGCTGTAAGGACCGACGGCTCAGCGTTCTGCGACGCGAAAATGGAAAGCAACTCATCCTTCAACGGAAACAGCTTCTACCGGCCTGAAGAATCGGCAACTGATAATTAGATAAAGATTAGCATTACGCGCATGCCATGCATGTTCTTTAATTTAGAAAAAAAAAAACATCTCATTAAACTTGGGCTCGTGCATGGAATATGGATCTCAAATTAAGAATAAAAATTAGTGATAATAAAAGATAGTTCTGAGGGAGGTTAGGATCGGGGGTTTTCTCAATGGATGCCCCCTTGTTTTTTTTTTTTAAAAAAACCCTTTGTTGCTGTAAAAATTTTAAAATAATGGAGTAGAATACGGAGGTATAGAGACGAAAGCTTGAGTGTTTTTTTCGTTTTCAAAAGGGGAGGTCGAAACCTAGAGTTGGATATTATAATAGTAAAGAAAAAGACGAGCTCAGGGCCTACCAAATTCAATGGGCCAAGTTATAAATTAAAGTGTCCCCCGGGCGCCTAGGCACGCCTCGGGCGCGTTGGCGGAAGATTTAGGGAAAAAAACTTTGCAAAGCAGCGCCACAGTGACAAGCCATGGGCGCTTAGGCATCTCGATCGAGCATCCGGGTGACATCTAAATGCCAACCCTCCTGGACAGCCAATCGCCATGAGTACTCGCTTTCGCGCGAGTTTGATCTTGCACCCTCCTCTCGTCTTACTCCAAAATTCTTTCTCGATTTTAGTCGGTGAGCAAACTCAATCGACGTACGAGTCGCTTCTTATCAAAGTGATTTATGCCCGCCCGATCGATCGAGCACTCCGAAAAACAAGGTGCCTTGGCGATTAAATTCATGGGCGCCGAGGCAACAGGAGGAACCTGCAGATTCCTTGCAACCATAACGCTACCTTTAAAAGAACGCGGTAATAACCAATGAGTCTAAATATCCCATCTAATAAAAATAAATAAATGATTTCTCTCCAAGAATCTCTATGTTCCCATGTAAAAGAGACGTAGTCGAAGGACATGCAGTCTCGTTCGTGCACTTGCTTATGTCCTCGTTAAACCTGGTTTCAACCATAAAGTTTCGTCTCAAAAGGAAAAGGAGATTTTATTGCAGAATTAATGAACTTTTAACATTGAAAATCTAATAAAAGACCATATGATAATGCATGTTGTTAATTTACAGCATCTCCATTCTTCTTCGCTTTTCCGTTACTCTTTTCCCTGGTTGCGAGACAAGCATTTATAAAGATAACAATCAGATAAGGAAGGAACTAGAGACACCAATGGCAGATGACTTTGTCAAACTAAAACACATTTATAAAGACAATAAAACCACTCTTACCAAAAGAAAAAAAAAAAAGACAATAAAACCATGGAATAAATCAAAGTATATAGCACTGATAGCAGATATCACAGACTACTAATATACACTCAAACATCAACCTATCAAAGTGCAAGGCACTGACACACCGGTAACAGGCACCATAGCTAGCCAACCAATACATATCAAACACCACAAGACGTACTATAGAACAAGAAATATTATTATTCCTGAGATTCTATGGAGCAAATTAACTTCGGTCTGATCAAGAGGTCCATCACGATAGCCAGCTGAGAACGATGATCAAGAGGTCCATCACGATAGCCAGCTGAGAACGATACCGAAAGTGAAGGCAACAAAGGACACAGCCAGCGTGATCCACATAACAAGCTTGATGGTGCTGGAGGCCGGTCGTTTGGTAGCACCAGTGGAGAGTGCGATATGCTGGACCACCAGAACCAGAATGAGCGTGTACGTGAGGAATTCGGCGGCAGTATACAGCTTGAAGACCCACTTATGGGCCACGGCTGGGGATGCCAGAAGTACTTTGTCGGCTTTGGAGAGGGCCAATTGGAGTACCAGCGACAAGGCTGTCTCAAGTGCTACCTTTTGGGCAGGCGGAGGAGCATCCAGAGGCGCAGCTTCAGGTGGATGAGGTTGAGCGGTTGGCATTTCAATGATATGTTCCTCCGATGGGGTTTGGGCCATGGCTTAGAACGGTAACTAGGCAGACAAAATGGGGCTCGAGAGATGAATGGGGAACGACGCAATGGGTTTCTGATGCTCTACGGGGAGGGCTTGGTGTTTATGTATAACGATGAGGTGGAGCTTAGCAAATGCCAAACCGCGTGGGATCTAGCTACGGTCGGCTTCCTTTCTTTTACCAAAAAGCGGGGGTAAGGGGCGAGTCTTCGGGGGGCGAGTCTTTTTCTAAGTCTCTGACTAAGGATGGAGCCGTATGAAATTTACCTACAGATCGACAAAATTCTTCGAAAGAAAAAAAAGGGTCACATCATTTTCTGACGAAGAAGGAAGCCGTATGAAATTTACCTACAGATCGATAAAATTCTTCGAAAGAAAAAATAAGGATCACATCATTTTCTGAGAGAATAAAGCTGCATAAAATTTAGCTACTGATGTGAGTGATGCAGCCATGAAAATAATTATAGTAAAATTAAATTTTAAAATAGCTCCGTCCTGGCATCTTTAAGTCGGCCAAGTCGGTTCCGATCTTTCCTGATCGACCCCGTTCGGCCCCGGTATCTCCAAGTTGATCAAGTCGGCCTCGACCTTTCCTGGTCGGCTTCGCTCGACCCCGGCATCTCCAAGTCGGCCAAATCAGCCCCGACCTTCTCTGACCGGCTCCGCTCGGCCCCGACATCTACAATTTGTTCAAGTCGGCTCCAACCTTCCCTGGCCGGCCCCGCCCCGGCATCTTCAGGTCGGCTGAGTCGGTCCTGCACGGCCTCGGCGCCCTCAGGAGGATTGAAGCTATCCCAAGTCGGCCTCAGAACAGTTCTGGCTGTTCACGCCGCCGTCCTTCTGACCCGCGCCGCCTGGCATCCCTAGGCCCAACTACCCACTGACCACGCTGCTGATGGGACTGGACCTAACTATCTATCAGCCCCACTGACTGATGGGACGTAGCTCACCAACCACCGTTTTTTCCTCTCCGATGGGACATGATCCACCAACCAGCTCAAATTCATGCAACCCCATGAACCCCGCAGACAATCCTTTCTTACGAAACTCCACGTGGTTGTGCAGGTGTCAATACCCTATAAAAGGGTAAGTCCACTCAGAAACAAGGTACGTAAACTCATACGCTCTCTACCCTGATACCCAGAAAGGGATTCCCTCTTTTTGAGGACTCATTTTTCTCCTCGGAGCTCGTCTAAGCTCTCCCTCAGCTGTGACCCCGGTTACTGACTTGAGCGTCGGAGGGTCTTCATCGGAGCATCCCTTCGGCCTTGGGACTTTTTGTAGGCCATTCGACCAGGCATGGGACCGCGGATTAAGCAGCTCTCTTCTCCCAACATTCAAGACCGGTGATCAGCGTCAGATTGGCGCGCCAGGAAGGGGGAAAGGCAAGCAAAGAAGGCCCAAACCCTATAGATACTTCTCTTTCTTTCTCTTCCCAACAATGGTGATGACACAAGCTCAGGATGCCTCAGTCAGTCACCCCGAGGGGCATCTTCCCCGGCTAAGCAGCAGGAGACCAACCTCCCTGCCGCTGATCCTCCCGTCATTTCCCCTCAACCGGAAGCGGCTGCCCCAGCATCAGACCGCCATGGTCCACGGACTTCAGCAGCAGCAGTCCGTGGCCACCCAGCATCAGACCGCTCCCCCTGCCAGTCAATAGTCTACAAGGGGAGGTCTCCTCAGCGAGAGGCCAGTCGTCATCAGGCTTCTCCAAGGAAGCCTCGCCGTGAGCCCCCCAAGCGGCCGTGATCTCCAGATTGTGGCCCCAGCAAGTTTCCTCCAGAGCCGCACCGCCAGAAGGAACCAAAGCGGAAATCCCACCTTCCGCGTCCTTCTCCTTCTTCTTCGTCTTCCTCTTCTTCATCCTCTGAGCCGCCTCGGAGGGCCCTGACGATCAGCCGTCAGGCGAAGGAACGCCTGGACGAGTGCAACCGACGACTAGATGAGCTCGCTAGGAAGATCAACAATCAACCAGAGGAGGATTATGACACCCGTCCTCCTTATACTCGCCGAATACTAGAGGAGCATGTCCCCTCTAGATTCTGATTCCCCTAGATAGATCCGTACGATGGTACGATGGATCCTCTCGACCACCTCGAGAGCTACAAATCCATGATGCAAGTCCAGGGTGCCTCAGACCCTTCTCTGCAAGGCTTCCCTACCACTTTACGGAAAGCCGCTCGCGCCTGGCACTCGCACCTGTCCCCTCACAGCATCGACTCCTTTCGAAGCTGAAAAAGGCCTTTCTGGCACATTTTGATGCCTGGCGAATCTCGAGGGTCGCAGACAGCCTCTTCTCCGTGCACCAGAAGGAGGAGAGTCACTGCGGGACTTTGTGTCCCGGTTCAAAACCACCGCCCTTGAAGTCTACCATCTGGACGATGTAGTGGCCTGGCATTGAAGCGGAGGCTCCTCCCTCCCGTTTATTCTCCCTGGACAAGAAGCCCTCGAGTTCCTATTCTGACCTCCTCCTCTGGGCCCAGAATACATCCACGCGGATGAGGCCGACCTCACCCGTCGAGAATCCTCAAGGAGCTCCAGCCACAAACCTGCTCGCCCCGAGCCGAACGGTACCCCTCATCACCGGTGGTCTGACCCGCCTCGCCGATCCGACAATGGTGTCGAAGCCCCATCCCCGATGAGAGCAAGCTCATGCCTCTTCTCGCTCCTCGATCTCACATCCTGATGGCAATCGAGGGCGAGCCTTATCTCCATGGCGTCCTCCTCCGATGAAGAAAGGTCTTCCCCGCGACAAGAGCCGTTACTGTCGATTCCATCGGGATTACGGCCACGACACCGACAGCTGCTTCAGTCTGAAGCGAGCCATCGAGGAGCTCATTCAGCGGGGCTACCTCGGTAAGTATGTTCAGAAGGTGCCGCAACCGCTGCCGGCACTCATGGGACCCCGCCCGCTTAGGCCGCTGTCGACAATACCCCCACAAGTGGACAGTTGGAATGGTGTCCTGGGGAGCAGCTTCCGCATCTAAGCGACCGAGAGGGGAGGAGGCGCTGGGTAATGTAGTTCTTGGGGGGGGATCGACAAACATTGAGAATGTAAACAATGAAGGCATCGTTGTCTCCATGACGATCGCCAAGCATCCTGTAAAAAGGATATTGGTTGATAGTGGTAGCTCAGCTGACATCCTTACTTATGACGCTTTGTTCGGATGGGATTGTCTCTAGACTCTCTTCAGCCTGTGGCAACCCCTTTGGTCGGATTCACTGGGGATTCGATAACGGGTTGAGGGTGAAATATCCTTGCCTGTGACAGCCAGAACACGCCATGCCAAAGCACGGTGATCATGAAGTTTCTGGTCGTGCGGGTCCCCTTGGCATACAATGCCATTCTCGGGCATCCCAGGCTTAAATCTATTGGATGCGGTTATCTCCACCCGGTGCCTGTTGGTGCAGTTCCCTACTAGCGGAGGAGTTGGGGAGATGAAAGGCGAGATCGGCTCAGTTCTGCCCTGCTATCACGACGTCAAGCCCCTTGGAGGCCGAGCCGGTCCCAGAAGCACCTGACCCCAGGGAGTCCGGCAGGAGAGGGGAGCCGGCCGAGCACCTCCTGACCTTTCCCCTCGGGGATGATCCGGCGAAGACCGTGAGCATCGGCGGACTCCTTCCCTCGGAGGATCGCGATCGCCTCCTACCTTCCTGCGGGCCAACTCATACGTTTTTGCTTGGTCAGCGTCTGACATGCCCGGCATCCTCCAGAAGTAATCACCCATAAGCTCAATATCGATCCGAAGCACCGACCAATCCGTCAGAGGAAGAGGAGCTTCGCTCCCGAGTGGCAAAGGCCATCGATGAGGAGGTCAACAAACTGCTCAGTGCCGGCCACATCCGAGAGGCGCATTACCCTAGCTGGTTGGCCAATGTGGTCATGGTACGAAAGGCAAATGAGAGCTGGAGAATTTGCATCGACTTCACCGACCTCAACAAGGCGTGTCCGAAAGACAGTTTTCCCCCTGCCAAGGATAGACCAGTTGGTAGATTCCACCTCCGGTCATGAGCTCCTCAGCTTTATGGACACCTTCTCTGGATATAATCAATAAGGATGGACCCCAGCGACGAAAGCACACATCCTTTTGACAGAAAGGATATTTATTGCTACAAAGTGATGCCCTTTGGTCTCAAGAACGTGGGGGCAACCTATCAAAGATTGATGAACAGGGTGTTTCAGGATCAGTTAGGCCGGAACATGGAAGTCTACGTGGATGACATACTGACAAGAGCATCTGCTTCACTGATCATGTCCGACTAGAAGAAACCTTCCACAACCTCCGCCGCTTCCAGGTCAAGCTGAACACAAGAAATGTGCCTTCGGGGTCACGGCAGGCAATTCCTGGGTTTTATAGTCACTCAGCGAGGGATCAACAACCCAGAGAAGATCAGCGCCATCCTCGATATGAGGCCACCATGTGCAAGAAGGAAGTGCAGCAACTAACCGGGAGGATAGCGGCTCTAAGCCGATTCTATCCAAATCAGCCGAGAAATGCTTACCCTTCTTCAAGGCCCTACGGAAAGCAGATGGCTTCGAGTGGACAGACGACTGCCAGAAAGCTTTTGAGAACTTAAAGTGTTTCTGTCTTCTCCACCACCTCCTGTCTAAAGCCAAGAGATGGGAAAAGTCTCTTCCTCTACCTAGCGGCTTCTTCGGAGGCCGTTAGCTCAGTCTTGGTGCGTGTCGGCGACCATGCCGTTCAACGACCTGTATATTACGTGAGCAAGGTGCTTCATGGTGCGGAAGAGAGATATTCTAAGACGGAGAAAATCATTTTCGCCCTGATCGTCTTCGCCGCGTCTCTGCCCTATTTCCAAGCCCATCCTATGTGGTGCTCACGGACCTCTCCGAACCATCCTGGCCCGTCCGGACACCTTAGACCGACTCGCCAAGTGGGCCATCAAGCTAGGAGAGTTCAATCTCTCCTTCCAGGCATGGACGGCTCTAAAGTCCCAAGTCCTAGCCGATTTCCTGGTCGAATGCACTTGGGCAGATGAGGCGACCGGGGAGGTTCCGTGGAGCAGCATGAACCCGGGCCAAGCAGCGACGGAGAAACCTGGATCCTCCATGTACACGGCGTGTCAAACTCTTAGGGAAGCAGCGCCGGTCTCATTCTCACCGAACCGGGTGGAGAGAGAGCAGAATGCGCCATGCGGTTTCTATTCAAAGCCACCAACAACTAGGCCGAGTATGAGGCCTTGCTAGCAGGATTAAGGCTAGCCCAGGAGTTGGGAATAAGGCGTCTCAGAGCTTTCACTGACTCGCAACTCGTCTTTGGACAAATCAACGGGGAGTACGAGGTGCGTGACCCGCTATGACTCAGTACTGGGCAAGGTTCGGCTCTTGGTCTCTCCATTGACATTTTTCAGCATCAGCTACATTCCCCGGAGTGAGAACGCCAAGGCCGACATCCTTTCCCGCTTGGCTACCTCCACCGACGGCATCGCAAGGGACGCTTACGTCGAGTACCTAGAAAGGCCCAGCATAGAAGATGGCGAGGAAGTCCTCCCGCTCACCCAAGAGCCTACATGGATGGATGCCTACGTCCGCTATCTCACTGACGGCACCCTCCCTGATGACGCAATGAAGCCAAGCTGCTTAAGTGGAGGGCTTCAAATTTGTCCTCCTAGACGGACGTCTATACAGGAGGTCGTTCTATCCCCTGCTCAAATGTATAGGACCTGCCGACGCCGACTATCCTTAGAGAAATCATGAAGGCATCTGGAAATCACCTGGGGGCAGGTCCTGCCCAGAAGGCCCTTCGGCAGGGATACTTCTGGCTCACTATGAGGGAGGACGCCAAGTTAGTTCAGAAGTGCGATGGTTGCCAGCACACC